>CM032882.1:25773938-26973938 GCA_019176425.1 Megalops atlanticus
GGAGTGAGGGTAGTCTCAGGGACAGAGAGACAGCAAAGAGACACAGTGAGACCTGTACAGAGAAAAAGTCAGGATAGGAGAGCTTTCATGTTTACGTTGTCTTTGTGGTATCATGTGGCTTGTTTCCATCAGCTGGGTTGAGCTGTGGATCCGCCTAAGAAGTCAAATGCATTTCTTTAGATTAACTTGGGGTGCAGATATTTACAGAGGGATGTCACATGTTTACCCCTTCACCACAGCACCTCTCCCACAGTGGGAAGCAAGTAGCAACCAATGGAACTGCTAGTGAGCTAGCCAGAAAACTAGCACCTGGTCCCTTACTAGCCTATAACCAGCTAGCTAGGAGGCCTAACAACAGATATTTGAAAGTGGTCAATTTGAGGCTAGAGCTGGGAATGAACAATGTAAGATGCAAAGGAGGGACACACTTGGGACAGGAGGCGACTGTGATACAGTGTTCTTCAGTTCGCTTTGCAATGGTGCTGTCACAACTGAGTGGCAATCAGTCTACCCTGCCCTCTGCACACAGCTGTCAGACAGCAGGCGTCTCCCACAAAGACACATCAATAAGTTCTGTGTACAGAATACACACACACACACACACACACACACACACACACACACACACACACACACACACTGCTACAGACACAAGCATAAGAGGACAGGCTGCAGACACAGGCCCCCCACGATGAGGTGACTCAGAGTCGATATGAGAGGTGGATTAGCAGGGGCTCCCGAGTGGTTCAGCTGTTCCCTGAAGGGTGAGTTCTCCAGCTCAGGCCTGGGTTTGAGTCTGAGCTGCGTCATTTTCTGACAATCACTGGGACTCCACAACAAAAGAACAAAACTGGCTTCATTCTACTAGGGTAGGGTGACCTTCATCAGACAGGGCCTGCTCGTTTTGCCGCCATGGCACGATATCCTTCAATTGGCGTTCGCTCAGCTGCGTGGAACTTGTAGTGTTAAGAACAGTGCATTGGAGCATTGCATTTGCCTCATTTCAGCACTTTGGCTCGATCACAGAAAGTGTTGTGAAGAGATGCACCTACTGTGGAATGACTGGCAATTCCAAATTGCGCAGAGATGGGAAAATGCATAAAAAGACAACACTAAAAGCATCACTAGAAGCATACTAGCTGGTAACAGCAGTTCAATTGCTCATTTAAACTGTGAGGTTTAACTTACATAAATGCACCATGACTGTTTATCATTCACATGTCCTTACACAAATTCAACTTCAGTTAATTCTCCTTCAAGCGGAGTGCGGTGGGACATATCCCTAACACTCTGCTGACAAGGACAGGGGAAAAAAACACTGCGGTTCCAGGAAACACATCGCTGCAGACAGGACTCTGTTTTGACCGACGAGGGCACAAGAAAAGTGAACAAACTGTTTCCTCTTCCCCTGGGCAGCCACATCTCAATGGTAAATTAGAAAAGACCTGGATGACGCACTCGCTGTGGCGCACACTGGTCACGCAGTACGTCCGCGCTGTCGTAAAGTTTCGGCCTTGACGCAACCGCTGCCTGTGAATTCAATAAGCGCCGGGGGCCGTGATGATCCAGGCGGCGGGCAGGCAGTCACATCATCGGGGGAGCTGTGCCCCGAGGCGGGGTGAATTCACCAGACAGGCAGTCTGAGCTGGGAGAGCTGCAGGAGAGAGCGGTCTGCGGGCATCACATGGCAGCCGCATGATCCTCTGGGACAGTATTTACACGTTCAGACACCCCCCAGACGCACACACCCCCGAGCTCCACAGCCGAACCTGGTGACCACCACAAAACGTGTCCTGCGATGGCCATGCCACAGATGCTGCCATTCTGATTTAATCCCGTGCTTCAACTGGTACGCCTCACTACTGACGTGACTACGCATGTTCCCATCCAACACATTTGTCAGCTAGCAGTTGGCCTCATTTTTTTCGATTGTCACTTGTGCAAGATCAAGGGTAAATTAACATCCAGTGATCAAGTGGTGTCTGTGGCATCAGCATCCAATGAGGACATGAGGTCACCATCACCACAGCAGGCTTATGCTGCCCTGGACATCTACCAGTCAGGCTCTGAAATATAACATTGTTATATTTGAGCATGTAAGAGTGTAAGTCTGCATCCCAATAGCCAGTTTTTATTGACAAAAAGAGGAACAGTCTGTGGAAGCTGGCTGTCTACGAACACACAGTTTTTAGGGAACCACATCTTTCCATCTAAGCTTGCAGCCTAATTCAAGGATGCTTATCTGAAAAAGTATATTTATTTCTCATAACTTATACATATTTTAATGCTGTCCATGTTACATAAGACTGGTGTTAGACTACAGAAGCTGCAGGACATGGGAGTGCAGTGATGATACGAAGGCAGCACCCTTTTGTCTCCCTTACCTACTAGTGTGTAGGTGCTAACAGAGCTGAGGACATGGAGACCTCATGACAGCATGGTTATCTCAGGCTCTGCTAAAGTTAAACATTACACCATCTTTATCGCCTCAATGTATTTATCCTTCATATTTCCTATATTCTTTTAGTAAATAAATATTCAACAGTCAGTGTTGAAGTCAGCAAGGGAAAGTGGTACATTTCGTGCATTGCCTTCAAAAGGTTGCTAGCCACTGACATGTAAATGATCAACAAGCCACAAACTGATCTTATTATAAGATGAGAGGATACTCTATCACACAGCACCCTTGCAATTGCAGTTGCACATAACAGAAGAGCCAGTCAATAAAATCCATCAGTTGCATCAGAGGCCTGCAGATGGTCCATAACACTTCCTATCAGACATGGCACGCTGTAGGCAAAGGATGAAATGAGCAATATTTAGCATCACAATTTCAGACGAGACTCAACATGCACTATGAATGACAATACAGCATTTTCATGCCAGACACTTATTCTGAAGTATGTGCAGTTAATGTCTTAACAGGATTATCCTAAGGAAGCCCTGTCATACAATTTTTCCTGGCCTGTAACTGAAAATGGTTTCCCCTCTTCATGAACCTGTATTTCAGGTTCTGAAACTGAGTTCAGTGCATCTGCATTCTGATTGCTTGCAAAAACAAACAGATGCATTTGGGGGGGTTAACTATGGAAATCCAGCTGGGCAGACACCACAGATAACTGATCCACAATCATCAGAATTATGACCAAACAGACGTCCGGTGTCACAGTAACAGTTGATCTTCTGGGAGCGTGGCCTCCTATTATATTCAGACAAAAGACTCCTTTTGTTGAACACCAGTGTGGGACTGGTGTATTTAAATGCCTTCCAAGCTATCAGCTTCACAGAGGTCATATCTTTTTAAACATGTTAAGTATCAAGGCCATGTTGTGCCCAGATCTAATGAAGAGCTCATGGAGAGACATGATGAAACTCATTTGATTTTGTCACATGAAAATAGATTACCGCTAATGACTGCCGCGGGCCCATTTGGTGCCAGCGGGTTCACTGTGTACGTGTCTCCCCTGTCATGCCACAGAGCAGAGCGCTCGTTCCCCGGCTCCGGCCCCTGTTCATGGTCCGGCCCATTGATGATGAGTTCTGGAACAAGAAGACGGTTGGAGGAAGCTAGCTGGAGCGCCACAAGGCAAAGGAGCGCGTGGGAAACCTCTGCAGACTTCTGACTGGCAGAACCGGCTCGACCTTTCATCTTCCACAGGGAAAGTGAAGATTTGATATTAGGGAGGAGCTGTACTTTTTACTGGGGGTGTAGTCATCACAGCTGATACTCAATGCTGGTGACTTGCTGCAATGCCAAAAAGCAGGTACAGCAAAAATGTCTATAGACACATGCCCCTCAGTTATTCACACCCACCTCTGGACATACAGAACAAAAGATCTTTAGAAGCATGTGCTTGTCCATTAATGAACCCATTACTAGTACAGAGAAGAGAGACAAAGCAACAAAGCTATGTGTTGAATCGTCAAACATCTGGACCTCATGCTGGCATGTCAGACGGTACGTCACTATTGAGGAGGGTGGTGGCTGCAGGGTAGGTCTGAACTAACCACACAGACAGAGAACTGTCTAATTATAATTAGCCTGAAAAGAGAAGGCAGGACCCCCTGCTTTCTTTGAGTGATCCCCATAGCTCTGAGCCCCCTCGACCCTGCCTCAGGAATGGCTGCCTGGGGGACGGACGGACGGACAATGCAACAATGCAACAACGGCATGGGGACATTTTGCAGACTTTCAGGAAATACCTCACTGTCTATTCCTGACTAAAGCATATGACCCAAGGTCATATTAGGTGGAGAAACTGTACTTCAGTTAGGGATGGACATTCCCAAGACATATGAAACAAGCCAACAAACACTCTGCACTGTGTGATGTCTGCATGGTCTCCTCTGTGTTACCTTATGCTGTCGCTAATCAAGCAAGACCCAACCAACCATGGAAATTGTGGGACTGCTTCTTTATGTTCTCCTGCAAGTTTATTTTTCCCATTTTGACTGTTCATAAGGCATACTTCGGACTTTCAGTTTCAGAATGTTGCATTATGTACTTTTTAGCGTCACCTTCTGCTCACAATCCACATATGAAAAAATGTGTATGCACCACAATTCAAATACTATTTTCATCTACTGATGAATCACATTGGAAAGAATGCAGATGTAATAAATGTTTGCCTACTGGCCTGAAGGCCATGTGATGTAGTTTCTGTGTCATGTTCCCAACATGTAAATACACAGAATCATCTAAACAGTACTGCGTAATTGAGGCAGTCAGATCACTGACAGTCCATTGATTAATTTGTTGAAAATCAGCCTGGGAACACACAACAAATCAGCTCAGGCCAAATCAAACCCTGTCTCATGTATCTGGAACAGCAATATACTGCAAGGTCACGTTACAACCCTGAGTAGCCAACAGTAAATGCAGAGATCTGTCAGCAAGTTACAAAAGTAGTTGGTCGGACTGGTTGGACTCAGGTGGCATTTATAAATCAATCCTGATCGATAAAATGATTTGCGCTCTACTTGATACATACATTCATATACTGAGGTCAAAACACATTCTTTGCACCTGAGTGCTGCGGTTGGCCCTGCGTATATGTTCTGTGCTCCACTTCTGAGCTATTTTGAGCTCAGTGCTATTTGTATCATCAATAAATCTTTGTATCTGAGGTATATGCCTTGTTTTTTTAGCACCTCACTTTCCGCCACCACTGGCTTTAACTTAATAATACTCCCAAAAATGTTTACCTGGTGCTCATTTTCAAATAGTCATTGACTACTTACAGATAAGTTCAATTTCATTTAACACAAAATATGTTAAACTGCCTGATCATTTTTCAGATAACAGCCCCAGTTGCTCTTTATACCATTCAAGCTTAATATCTGCACTTAAAATGTGTTTTTATGTGTATTTTAGGGGGATCATAAATGCAGGAGTGACTTGCACATTGGAGAAAAATTCAAGTGTTTTTCTGTCTCTGTTGTCTCAAATAGAGAGTGTCTAATACAATACTCTGACATACACACTGGCTTTTATGAGTTGAGTACTGCAGCCAAACTTTGATCCGTCCTATTATTAATATCTACATCAGCAGCAGAATGATATGAGCCACAAACAGCCACTGTCATTGCCAGTGCGTGTCAGGTATGAGGGTGCTTGTGGGGATGTCCTCTTCGCCAGGGTCCTTCTCCCACACAGTTGGTCTCATTCAAACATGACACTGCGGAGCTGCGCTCCACGCTTGATGCAGAGGGAACTCCATTTGTTAACCTCATGCCTTAAGTATGCACACGCAGCAATGAGAAACAGCCTTGCGGTCAGTAATTAGAGAACGTGCTCATTTTCACATGCTACGGTCCTGATGTCCCTCGGGCCAGAGGGAGGGGAAAAGCCGTGCGCCCCTTTTTTTGTGTGAGCGCTCCCACACTCGCTCTCTTTCTTTCTCACACTCCCCCTCTCCGTTGCCCGACCCACGCCCAGTAATGGGGGAGCACTTCCTGCCCTCTGTCACCTTACAGGAAGCCCTTCATCCAGCTGGTCCTGATTAAAACGAGATGCTGTTCAAAAAAAAAGGGGTGGGTTAACGTGCCATCAG
The DNA here is from genome assembly GCA_019176425.1 of Megalops atlanticus. NCBI lineage: Eukaryota > Metazoa > Chordata > Actinopteri > Elopiformes > Megalopidae > Megalops > Megalops atlanticus. The sequence continues at coordinate 25,779,992 of CM032882.1, forward strand.
CCAAGGCAAACGGCTAATCCTTCAACCCTCCATCAGCTACACATATATCCCACATCTATGCACATCTTCAATATATCGGCTGTATTTACTTTACTCTATCCCGCCTCTACTTTTGAATAAAAACACTTCCGATGTTCCAATGGTTGTTTTAGTTTTGAAACATTTACTAAAATTCAGTCGGCCCTAATAGTTTGTGACAATATAACCTAGATTTTTTTGGCCAAATCCAGACACGTGCACAGATATATGCACTGAAATATATACAGAAAAAGGCAGTAACTAACAAACTTTATGAGACACTGCATGGGTCCATGACAACGGTTTTATTGGTCTGTTTTACTGCCTCTGAGTTGCTGACTTCACCACACAGGGATGCGATTTTGTCATTTGGCCAGATACTTAATCCATACATTTTTCCATTCTGAAGCCATTTGGAGTGTTCAGTCCCAGCGCTCTGAGAGATCATGCTGGAATTATTACTGCTCTGAGGACCCAGAGCCCAACAGTTTAGCCTCCCTGGGGGGGTGGGGGGTGGGGGCTTGGGATCTGGCAGTAATGCCTCTCTCCGAATCTACAGTTTGGATGTTCTGCACCATTTAGAATTCTGGCCCCTGACCCACTCCAATCTCCCACTCTGCCAACCACCAATTACATACCCAAATAAGCTTGAGGGAGAGGAAATAACTGGGCCTGCAGGATGCTGCACTGATGTAAGCATCCCCAGTGCTCGTGCGATGGGCGTGAAGCTGTGAAACTGCGGGAAGGCCTGGATGACTACAGTGTGAGCGATCACAAGGACACTGAGAGGACCAGTGTGGAGAAGGAGGACATTTGCAGTGAAGGGGAACACAGTGAGAGACATGCAGAGCAGATCAGAGCTAAGATTCCACATGGCAGGGTGCTGCTAATCCTGCAAGAACCTCTAGTTTTTCATTGTTCATGCCTTTTAAATATCATTTTCAATTTCTTACAATTTACACATGAATGACAATTTTATTATTGTACTAGAACTGAAATCCTCACATGTGCTATGGTATATACATTTCACCTACATTCAGGTAATTACCTATTTGCCATGTTAATCCATATTTTAACTACAAACATATATATCAATTTCCATGGTTCCGTGCGTGGCAAATCTCCATCTGTCACCCTAAATCTATTTCTCTTCTTCAGTAAGTAAAGTTTGAAAAATAACTTAACTCTTTAACTGTGTGTATATAATAAAAAAGCTTATCTGTACTGGCTACATCAATGGGTGACAGTGATAAAACAGATGAGACAGGAAATGAGGGAGGGAGTCCACAGGGGCCTGGTTTGACATGCCACAGGAAGTGTGCTCTGAATTGACCTCTGACCTGTGAAGTGAAGTCTGCCCTCATCTTGCCCTCGGAGAGGCACGGGTCGGTGAGTTCTGCACAGGGGGTCGCCCTCACAGGCACACTCTACTTATGGCAAACAGACGTATGAAAAGAAAGGCCATCTATCCTCCCCGCTCCTCCTCCTCCACTCACCTCTGACAAACAGCGTGCTCTGGTTGCTGTCTGCCTCCCAACAGCAGATCCAGGACCAGCTGACCAACAACCTAATGTGGAAAACTGATCTGGAGCCAAAACTTAAGGAGAAAATCTATCTCACTGACATCTACATCAGCACACTCCTGTGCCATGTTCACCTGAACTTGCGACAGACCTCACTTTCACTGCTATCCTGCTCATGCCGTGGGCCTTGCCGATACGCCAGCCTTTGCATGGACAGATAAAGCAATATGAAAGTCCTCTAAGTTCTAAATTGAATTCCTCATCAATTTGAAGTCTTCACACACGCCAAAGCCTAAATGACCTCACAGGGAGTGACGTAACCGTGCAAACCTGATCTTAAACAGAATGTGCCACACTGAAATCAATGTTCTACAGATAAAAGAACGGAATTCATAAACAATGAAGCAGGCTAAAAAAGGAAACAAAGTTCCCTCCCCTTTTGGAAAAGTACATGTCATTTACACTTCAGCCACTGAGTATAGAGCTGTTCCTCTCTCCGTCTCCATGGTGTACTCAAGTTCCCTTTTTGGTTTTCATATGTTTTTGGTCGAGGCACCTTTTTATATGATGTACAACTGCGATAACTTCCCATGTATGCCACTGCATGACGCATGTAATGTTCTGGAACAAAACAGAAGCGAGCTGGTGGAAAAAGGTTGTTGTGTTAGCGGACCGGGAATCAGTGCGTTAATCACGAATGTGCAGGGCAGGGTCACGTGCCAACATGCGTAGAAGAGATAAAAACCAAGTAAACAAGTGCATGAGGACTCCTGCACTGATTGATACCACAGTGTCAGAGTACTGGGGTAAGTACAGGGGGTCCCCACCTGTCCTCTACAACATTATTTCCAACCCAGAAAACACCACATGATTTCTGACTAACAGTGACTAAACAGATACTCATGTCCACTGGCTCACTAGGTGATTTCACAAACTGAAGCTAGAAAGACCATTACCACATTATCCTGTACTTTTTTCCACACAACATAATTTATATAACAATATGAATATGAGGATGTAATATCTAATAACATAATGATAAACATTTTAAGAGGTTTTGGTGCGGTGATGGCGTCTGACTGAGCATGGACTGTTAATATGCACATTGCACCTGGTAGGTCTGATCAAAGGGTAGCAGGAAACAATACTGCGCCAAATCTGTGGGATGAACTACCAGCTTATACTGCCTTAAATGCCCAGACACACATAGAAGTGAACTCTGTTTGTTCACCTACGACATGTGCTTTCAATACACAGAGCAGGGCAATAAACAGCTCACAGTTTGTCTTCTCGCTCATGCTCTGGGCACTTGACAGTCCTGTGCCAACATCAGGTGAGCTTGTTAACACGTGGAGGCCAATGCCCGCGCCCCTCGGCAACATGGTGAGAGATCAAGCCAGAGCAATCAGGTCACAGAACGGTGACAGCAGGGCCGGGGGGACAAAACAGGACTGGGGAGGGGGGAAACCCCTGGGACTGGAAGCCAAAAGCGTTTTCAGAGGTCTCCTCCGCCATATTACTGATGACAAGCATAGAAAGCGGTTCACCCAAATGGGCTGATAATTACAGGATCCCTCTTTCTGATCTGAGATCAAGCCCACTGAGAAAGGCCTGCATGGTTCACCCACACTCCCATTTGCAGGGTTTTAAAAGGCTCCAATCTCCAGGCTTTCTTATGGAAAAATGATTTCTGGTTCACCTCAGTGCAGGAGGACTACATAAACATCATAAAGAACACAGTTGCTCTTCCTCTCTTAGAGTCCCTTTTCTATATATACACATTTGTTTATGTCTTGTCTGCTCAAACGATAAGTTGTGAGCAGTCACAGAAGTCCTACTTTTCCAAACCAAAAATGTTCCATATTTGTCTGAGCACAGCTCTCACAGCTCATAACAAGCTGTTACAACAGACACAGACATATCTTAAGCAATCATGTCTAAAATATTATTTTGATAGTGCACTGGGCTCCCACTAACTCTACTGCACTGTCAGAAAATCAGAAAAACAAACTACTAAATATGACTGGGAAACAGAGTTCTACAATAGGGCCAAACCACCACAGACAAGAAAGACTGAAAGTACACAGCTTTGGGAAAAGTGTGTATGTGTCATTGGTGGCTAGTTAAGGAACAGGAGAGACAGATCATTTTCCTTCAAAGTGATAATTGTCCTGGACCTGTTTGATTATTCTTAAACAATTAAACAATCTAGTTTAGGTAATCACATCTTGATGACTGATTTATTTCTATTTCACTGTGTTTACAGTGGTATTATTCCAACATCATTGTGCAGTTCAAATGAAATCATTTAACCATAACAAAGCAATTGGGCCATATTTAATCATTTCAGTTAAAATTAGATTGTTTGATCTTAGGAGCAGTTTTCAATAAAAATAAGTTTTTATTGTAATTTTTGTATTTTGTTTCATGTTCATAGATGATGTTACTACAGACACAAACAAGTAAAAACAAATTAGATACTAATGGGTAAATCTTGTTTAAACTGGCATGCTCATCATATGAAAAACAACTGAACATCAAATAAAGAGTAGTGCTTGCCTTTCTGTAGTTCACCTGGCACATGTCTGTAAGCATAAATGTGTGCTTGTGTCAATGTGTGTTAGATCACTAGACTGCAGTGTCTATGGCACAGTCCCTGACCTTAATCTGAAATAATATCCTTCAGGCAGCTATCACGGATTCTTACAGGCTGATTCTTACAGTGCCTCTTGCACTATATAACACGCACACAGACAGGGACAGGGCTTTCAGATGCGCTTTTGTATTCATTTGGCTTTTGACCGATTTCATGATAAAACACACACGTATTTACTTGATATAAAAAATTCCCAGTCTGAATTAGTCTACCAAATGGGTCAAACTAAACACCCCCACACTCTCCTCTCCTCCTGTCTTCTCTCCTCTCAGATGTGACGTATCCTTACACCTGAGTTTACCTTCAGGGGTTTCATCTAACTGCGCCCACCTCATAGTGTGGACATTTAGCACGCTAATTGGCACTTCATTGCAAACTAGTTTTGCCAGGTCTTTTGTTATGCAGCTTCATAAAGCTGTGCTTCGGCAGATGCTATGGTTTGTCCCTGTGTTCTGCCATTAAAGCAGCCTCAACGCACCCTGGCCACGCTGAGTGGACCTTACTGAACAAATGCGGAAAGAAGTCAAGCGCAGCATTCCAGGGATAGCTGAAACTGAGGAATTATATCACACCAGCTTCACACCAGCTCTGGAAAGAAACCAAGACATGCTCTCGGTTTAGCTCATTTGAAAGTTAATGATTAGCAAGAGCAGCCAAAGAGTTGTGTAACGTAGCATAATTCATAGATTTGAAGTAGTGCATTTTTTGCCCCAGCCAACCTTATTACAAACAGACATGCAAGAACCTATTTGGAGCAAAAACATAGTAAATAACATATGAAACCCTGGCCTGCAGGACTGTGCAGATTCCTAACAGGGTATCGTTTGCCAAAGGCTACTGATTACATGCGAAGAAAGCTATGAGTAAACACAAATTTCATCAGTCATTGTTCACACTTTATGTAAAGTTTTCCCTAAATCACAATTTAAAGTCATCTGTGTTGTAAATCAGGAAAATTTCCATTAGAAGTTTTAATCATGTACATTTAAAATTGACAGTATAGGAGTAATTACCTTCTCTGGATGTGTCTACCGTATGGCACATGAGCATCAGAGCACAAAGTACATTTTCATTTTCAGCGTAATGGCAAAACCTGTGCCTCTGAGATCCACCTGCATTTAGCATTTGCTATTAACATTAGTTTCATATCTTCTATTAAGCCTTTTGTGAGGGCTTCGTTTCTTCAGGCCCTACAGGTGGGGGGGATGTAGGGTAGGGGGGTGGTTATGAGTAACCCTCATTGGCCACTTTTGCATGATTAGAATCTGATCCTGGATGACAAAGCACGAAACTCAAAAACATTAACAAAAAACAGGGTTCCATTTCAACTTTTCATTGCATTTGTTTTCATAGACCCTTCCCACACACTGCCAGTCATTCTGGGAAGAGTCAGAGATATCAAATTTCTTTCATGTGATCGTGGACAATGTATCGGTAGAGAGCAGAAAATTATGTGATTATTCATAGAAAAATGTCTGATTGCATGGAGCTGATTTTATGAGGTGTTCTAATATCTTTCCCGGACGTTCTCAGTTAAAATATGCATAATATTATCATAATATAGGCTGCTGTATTCATGAAACAGCCTGTGATAGAAACATGCTTTGGCAGGTCCTTACAACAGACTGTCATGAGTGTTTTTGGCATTCTAGCTGAACTGAACAGAAAAGTTACTATTTCTACTGATAAGCATTCAATGATTGATGATAGAAAGTGTTGTACGTCTATTACTCACCTTTAGTGAGAGTGGACACTACACCAATTTAAACTTTGGTAGTGGAGGCCAGACAGCAATGGCATCAATAGCAAGCAATAATGAAAGTGAATGACTGATTTATGAGTGTTGGAAACTATTACACGAGCATTATGGTAACATACGAGTTTGCTGATCAGATCATAAATCAAAAATAAATCAAACATAAAATATTTGAAACACCGTAATTTTTCAAGTTAGCAGATTCTCTAAAACCTTGCTCTTATAATTTTCACAGACAGGTTGTTCACAATATTTTAAAAGAAACTTCACACTTTTGCCTGATTTGATGTACCTTGTGGCAGCTCCACCCACGGCCATGGCTCATGTGCATTAGCACCTGCTGCATTATGGGGCTTTAGTGGCAGTTACACATTACATAGATCCCCCTGGGCCTGATGGAAAAGAAAGTGGAGAAGTACCAGGAAACAGAGCAACATTCTGGTTGCAGTTATGACAGTGGGAAAAGTCCCTGTTGGGCTTACTCATTGGAGTACTGAGGGTTAACCAGGTGAGACCACTGTCTACTGTGATACGAACATTCATACGCAGAAATCATACACTCATGCACACTCACCGCATAACCTGGGTCCTGATTGATGTTAGTGGGAAAACTCCACTCTGTTGCAAGACTATAAGCTTTTCCTTTGATGTAACAGTTGTTACGTCAAACTAAGATTGTCAGAATGTGTATATCACTAATATCGTAATATTGCACGAAAACACGCAGACACATGCGCCCACACACCAACTCAGATGACAGATGGCACTGCTACTGTCTGGATAAAAACAGTCATAGAAGGTGGGAGTAAGCTATACTGAATCACATTCCTTGCACCATTCTCCACCTATAATAGTAAGTCTATTCACATACTACTAAATTAATGAGGTACATGAATATGACTAGAAAGTCCCAATTTCCATTTTTAGATTTAGATTTTATGCTGTATGTGACATAAAATCCACTACCAGTGATTTATGTAGGACTCACAGTGAGGTGAAAACACTTAATCCTGTGTGCGGAATTTTTGAGCAAGTCTGGTAACAAACACTGAATTCCTGGGCGGCCACATTAATCATAAATCCACTTTTTATTCCATGCTGTGGGCTGAGTCCATACGGTTGGCAAGGGGAAGAGCACAGACTTATCAAGGGAAAAGAAAGAGAACTACAGAGTGTTCCAATTTCTCTGGACGTACGGTGTGCCAATATCTCTGCAGCCTCAGTTGCACTGTTTACCGCACTGGGCTGTAGGTGGAGGTGCTGAAGACCACTTTGATTAAACCCTTATGGTCACTTCAAGCAGAGACTGAAAGCTGTGGGGGAGACAAGAGAGCATTATTTTGTCGGAGGTGGTGGACGTTGCCTTTGTAGAGGTAAGGTAGAGACAATGTGCTCAGTTCAAAGTTTTTCAGTTGGTGGCAGATAAGTTAATTATCTCCTTAATGAGACCCCTGCTTTGGGCTCTGAGATGGCACCTCTGCCCTGACATCTAAGTGTGAAAAGCTGGAGCTGGGAGACAGGAGCTTCAGGCCAAAAGGGCTCACTGGAGTCCATGCCTGGATAATCACTCCCACATGCTGCCTTCATTTAACGCAGAGGAAAGTGATGCTACAATGGCTGCCAAACGAGAAGGTCTCCATGTTTTTCCAAAAACAAAAGGAAAAATTGCTTCAAGTAACATAGTATGGCTAACAGCTGCCAGAGGCTTTTCCAGGAAGGCAAAGGTGCAAACTCCAAACTGAATTGACCCAGGGCATAATAAGCATGTGTGAAAATTGCAGTTGTGATAATATATGGTATGCAATTATCAACCACAGTTTTGCCACACGCGGCTTTGGTCCATGACTGGAATGTTAAACAGTGATTGGACTTCAAGAGAGCACTAAACCAGCCAACATTATCATCAAAGTAATTTTTGCTGGTCTTGTCTGGTCTCACTTTCACAAAATTACATTTGAAAGAAAAATCTGGCTATTGAACCTATACTGAACTCAAATTCTTCAATGAAAAATTTATATGAACTCCAGATTTATGGCATATGCAACTCACTATTGCCTTTGCGTAATTATCTATATGTATTTATAAACATACACACACACTTGGGCTGTCCAACAATCTAGAGATTTAATTGCGATTAATGATGTTAACTGATATGATGTATTGGCCAATTTGTCCACGGAAGGTTTGTTCCAAAAGCAAAGCCAACACATTCAGTGCTGTTAGGAAAATGTAACTTTTATGGAAAAGGTACAGATAGCAAAATTCATATTATATAATCTGGACTAACCATGTTCTTGCTCCTCTCCTCAAGTATTTCAAGGCCTTAGCTGTGTTGTTGTGCCAACACTGCGAATGACCATTCTGGGGAATGTAAGCAGAATTATTTAAGATGCTTCTAGACCTGCAGTCATCACACAGCATTAGTGGTCAACAACATCTCCAAATGGAAGTTGCTTTAAGCATTTGATTTATAGTCTAATATCTTCAAAACAGGATTCCTCCGCTAGCTGCTCCCAGCCACAGTCTGAATGACAAATTTCAGCATTGATAGCCAATATAAATCTGATCTTGGACTTTACATAAAGAGTTTTATTCTTAAAACCTTTATAAGGATTCTTCCCTGTCCACCGATGCAACACTGTTCTTCTAAACCCTGCCAAACTGTTGACTCCTTATACATCAGAGTGCTGAATGGAATAAAACACAATGGAAAGACCACTTTGCCACTAATTTCAGCCTGGCTTTCTGCATGTAGGGTGCCAAGGAAGTGCCTTTCCATCTCACTTAGTGTGTAGAGAACTGGAAGATAGGTGCCCTTTCTGGCTGGTTCCCTGGTGCTAAAATAGTTTCCTCTGTGGTGTTTTTGATCTTTGTGGTGGGACGGTAAGGAAAAAACACATGGGAAGTTAAGTACCACATGGGGAGTACAGTTAGATCAATAAAGGAGGGTTTTTTTGGGACTGAATGTGGCCTCTTTGTTGACGAGGGACCAGGGGCCAAACACAAACCAAATTCACTGTGGAGCAAACAGTCTCCTCTCTGTCAGGCTTTCCTCAGATATGGAAAATTGTAAACATCAAGTGTAAGCCCTTTTGCGAGCAAGCCTATTGTGGGAAACGGGGGATAAAGGCATCAAGTATCAAAAAATATCAGAGGTTTTTTTTTTAAATGTTAATCTCAAAAGAAAATGAATATGTACGTGTAAACCTAAATGGACAAATAATATCTAAAAAAGCCGTTTTTAAATACACGTAGAAAATGTTTTTTGACTTATGAGGCTTGGCCGGGGGGCATAAATCTCACATCTGCTTGTTTTTTTCCAGTCCCTATCACCTGCTTGGTTGCTAGGATACCCCCGCTTGGCTGAGAACACCTGCTCAGGTGAGTTGGTCTTACCACACTAGGAGAGTTTGCAGAGGGTTTGAAGTCAGCCAGGGTAACAAGCACTGGCGTAGAAGAGACAGCTGAAAGAAGAAGGCAGCTGAAGGTAAATGCTTCAGGATTAACTAAAGGAGAAAAAAAACACACCCTGAGGAAAGTGGTTAAGTACCCAAACCGTGTGTACCAGCATATGTGAATAAAGGCAGAATTGAGCCTTGGAAGTGTCTCCAGCACACACCGCAGAAAAGCGACATCAAACAACACAGACAAGCAGACAGTTAAGAGCTCTGAAGGAAACAGTCGTCAAATCAGCAACAGGCTATGCAGACATGGTTTAGAGTAACCAGGCAAACAAATACAACAGCAGAAGCCACAAGCTGACTGTGTTCATTGAGGCCTGCATGCTCAGCAGACTATTCAGGCGGGCATCTTGAATTACACCTCAACAATGCAGCCACAAGCTTCTATTCTCTAAGGATTGGGGATCCTTATTGCAGATTGTGTTCGGTCTGGGACCCTTTATGTGTAGTCTTTCTGTACAGGCGTGCAGCGGCTCATGCACAACGTGTCTCCACTGACATCATGGCCGTTTAGCGTTTCGCCTGATTTCTGTGGAAGATGTACACCCTGTAATTACAAGGGTGTTACGATGAGTCCACATCATGATTAAGGCCAGTGGGGGTGGCAAGTGTGCCCCAAGATCCAGGTGGACACGGGGTGGTGCAGTTGCCATGGGGACACCTCTATTAGTTGCAGCACCTAGTGCCAAAGAGACATAGTGGAATACCAGTGGCTGAAAACCTACTGTCAACACAAACAACACAGACAGCACAAATATTTCTCATCAGGGGCCTCCACCAGCAGGAAAACAGCCATCCACTCTTGGCCAAGTGGATAGCCAGCCAAAATAAACAAAGCAACAAACAATTAATAGCTGTGTTTAAATTTAGAGAAGAGGAAGTAGATATTAGGCTGACTTCATTTTTGAATTTGGCATAGCAGCACATCAATTTGGTGAAATAAAATTCACTTTAAATGTTAAAAAAAATTCTCATAGAAGTCTTGAGATAAGGAATTTAGTGCATCATTAAGAGTGCATGTTCACGAATTCTTACTCTTATTTTTTCTTACTATTTTTATTTTATATATCCCCTATCATATTCGCATATACAAATATTTCCTCAAATCATAAATAAGGGAATGGTATTGCTTCAAAATTCCATCAACATAAGGGAATGTGTGTTTGTGCTGAAGACATGTGGTTAGACAGGACAGACATACCCTTTTCTGGGAAAGCCCCTGTGCCACTACAAGGATGGTGGCCCAGGACCGCGGACATTTCCTTCCCCAGGAGAGTGCAGTGTGGTGGGATTCATGTGCATGCAGTGTACAATTAGCCACAAGGGATCCTGAACTTCAAGGAAACAAGTCCCACCCACCCTGCCTCTCCACAAAGCTACTCCCAAGGAACTCTGGGAACTTCCACCCGCAGCCTGATCCCTGTGTGTATCTTTCCCACCATGAGAACGCATGTCACAATTCATCTGACTGAGAATGGCTCTAACCTTAAATAGAAGCAAGTCTTCATTGGCGTGGAAGCCTTACATATGTCAGTGAATCAGTCAACGCCAATGTTTCCCATCATGGCACTACATTTCAAGGATTGCACTAATGTTTTAGTATCAGGGCAGCAAATTGCCTAACCCCATTGAAGGCACGCTTGTAAGTCACTCTGGATAAGAGTGTCTGCCAAATGACTAAATATAAATGGTCACCAAAGTATACCTTTGCACTGCTAGCGGTGTGCGAGGTAAGTGTTCTGCAAGACGCTTCTACAGTTTAGGGTGTAATTCGTTGCACACTCCCTTTGACCTTACTGTTACTAGGTTATCTACCCCTGAAATCCTGACCACAGGTCCCACACGGAATAAACATGGATACTAGGTGAATCCTGGACTACTCCAAGCCACCTCCCCCAGTTTCCTTTGCCACAGAACTCTTTAAGTTTGCAAGCTAATGACTAAGGTGTGGTTAACCAGGACCAGTTACCCACAAATTCCATTATTTTGTGTTCAGATGTAATATGAAATATAAAAGCAAAATAATTAATTCTAAAGCTGATTGTGACCCATCCAAATTGTTGAATTTGAACACAGTGAATCTCTAAAGATACAGGTCTCTGGTATACTTCATAACCTGCAAAGAGTCAACAGAGTGAGGGAGGCCAATAAACTTAACTCCCATGATACCCTATACACTAAAAACAACCAGACGTCCAAGTTGTAAAAATAACTTCTCCGTCAGCTCTGCATTTATGGTAAGTGGAGGGAGGAAATACATTTGAGCACAGTGATAGTCTCACAGGTCTCCTTCTGGGAACGGCGCAAACAATGGCGTGCTGCTCAAGGAGAGGATGCTGTTAACTGGCTCCTATGCAGCTCTTGTAACCACCACTCCTCCACACGTTCTAAAGGCATGTAACATAGGATTCTCATCAGGGATTATAGTAACAGTAAAAATCAGAGAGAATTTCATCTGAACCTCAATGTCTTGTGGTTAGCTTATAGTGCCACTCAGCCAGTTCCTTTCCTCTTCTTAGGGAAAAGAGAATGTTTGAGTTGATGCAAGGGTCACTTATGTTTCTCCTGACAGTTTAAAACCCATGACGGTATATTTGGCCTCCGAGTTCAAATGGCATCTCTTCAAAAATAAAACAAAGAGGCTGTGATTACATGTCAGCTCTTTGTATATATAGACACTGTGCTGTGACTATCTGCCCTTTGTTTGGGTTGCTCCTTGCTGTTCCCTTGCTGAGATCCATGTTGGTCTCCACAGCACAAAGAAATGGGAAGGAAAGCTGGCATGCAAGTAAATGTGCAGAGACAAAAAAGGAAAAGAAAAGAAAAAGAAAGAAAAAAGAGAAGCAGGGCAGATGAGTTTCAAAGCCTGCCCTCCTCCTCCCGGCCAAGGAGACTGTGAGTGATTAGAAACCAGGCGAGATCACAGGGGCTCTCGGGGAAATCTGGTTCCAATATGCCGCTTCCTGCGAAAGCAGGAAATAGCCATCATTTCTGCCGAGGTCCAACAAAGCCCCTCTGTGAACGTCAGCCTTAGACCGCAGCTCTGCTGAGCCTAGGAGCCTGCTCTGACACGGGTAATTCAATTAGGAGTCGGGAGGGGGCAGGGGGAGGGGTGGGGGAGTGCGCTAAGGGGTGTGACAGGCATGCATCGACGCAGGGTTAGGGAATGTTACCCCTCAGCTCAGACCAGCACATGAAAAACGCGCAAGCTGGAATGCCCGCCGACCGAATGCCTGAGCGACTCTTCACGCTGTGAGGAGTGTTGGATTTCAGGACCGGCGCGGCTTCTTGGGTTTTTAGTGCTCCGGGCGAAGGGGCCGAGTATCCCGTTTCAGAGGACAGCACCCTCGGGCGTGCTCAGGAACCCACCCTTCTCCCCTCTGCTCCGATAAACACGCAGGAAAATATGCCCTGATACGAAAACCGGTCTCATTTGAGTAATGCAATATTCCTGGTGGATTTCTTAGGACGTCTGTAGATTCTGAATGTGAGATATATTGCAGTTCAGACAAGAAGTCTGATATGAACTGGAGCAACTTAACCCCTCTGCAAGACAGAACTTGAAGCCCTGAACTGAAGTAGCATGCCTCAGTTTTCTGATCCTATGTAAACTTTTAATGTGAGCTCCTCTCCCTGAGGAAATCTGAGATCAAATGACTCCCAGACTGAAAAAAGGGCGTTGAAAATACTGTGCCAAGTGGGGTTACATTTAAACTGTCTACAACATAAATGATCTAAACATTATTCATGCTAGAGTGGCTTTGCTGTTTGGACCCAGACCATCAATGACCACCTGATAAAAATAAAAGTAAGGCTAACAAAGAAATTAATTAAATGAATTAAATAAATCAGAGGGTAGTGTAATGTTTGAATATAATTAATATTTTTGAGATGTACAGAGATTTTGAGATAATACATAATGACTGGTCTAAACTAATGAAATTTCATGATGTTCAGCTGCAACACTAATAAAACATGAAATATTTACAGTTAATCTCCTCTCAACATCTCTCTGAAGAGCTTTGTGGGGGTTAGTTTTCTTTTGCACGTATTTTTTGTGGATCTGTGGGGGAAACACACAGTGGGAACTTCCTATTTTAGGAAACAGCTGTTTAAAGGAAGCATTCCCTGTGCCAAACACACTGAAAAAAAATTTCAAACGCAGTAATCGTTGTAGCACAGTACACAGCAGCCTGGTTGAACCCTTATTCCTACACAGACCAGAGACAAAGCACCATGGGAATACAGGCCCTTTTACACCCCTGTTTGCAGGGCTCGAGATCTCATCCCCAGAGATGGTACTGCAGGAGCAACATGGCCACTTGACTCCTGGCTCTAACCACTAATGGCTTGCAATTAATCAGCCTTAGCCTTTCTTCCTTCATACTGGTCCACCCAGTGTCAAGCCTCCATGGATTAGCAATGGGGTGACCCAAACCAGGGGTCACTACCGTGTTCATTCACATTTCTCTTTAGCTACCACATCCAGGGAGAAGAATTTCACCTCAGAGTCACCACTTCCCCTAAGGTTTAAGCTTGCTCCTACACTCAATTAAAAGCCTGAGAGCTGAATCACAGATGCATGAAAATGACACTTCCTCCCCTGGTCATGAGTCCTGGGAGAGGAGACTCCAGCGTGTGGAGAATGTCTGTGCCAGCGTCTCTCATTTGAGGATCGCATGACCCATGAGGAGGTCTGATCTCTGCAGAGGCAACTGAAGGATGTGAGACAGAGTGAGTCAGCTGGAAGCCGAACAGTGACGTCAGAGTTCAGCGTGCAGACTCGCAAGTGCTGAATGGCTCAGCTGGGTAGCAGAAAGTGATGTCTGACATGCCTTCCATACCAAGGGAAGATTTTCTCTGGCTGTTGCCACATGACATCCTCCCGGCAGTTTAGCTCCCAAGCTTGGTTTGATTGCTGTGTCATTTGCTGATTTTCATAATTCTAGGATGGAAATCCATTCATTACCCACGGACTAACCCACTTGTGTCTAAGTTGCTCTGCAACAGAAAAATTGCTGCTGACATAAATAAAATGTCATGGGGACAAACTACGGTTTGAGAGTCATGTCCCAAATTTCCCCACCTGGGGATCAATAAGGTGCTATCTTATCTTATCTTATGTGAACATCAAAGACAAAGAAGATTGCTGTAAAATATGGCCTTATAACAAGAAAAGTTCACCACTGCAAAATTACATTAAAATAATATGTCTGATACTTTTCCCTCACTGTTACAACCAACATGTGCTTACATGACTCCAATTTTTCTCAAGCATATGATATTCCTATTTCAACATTTTCTCCTCAGGAGGAGAGATGGAAGAAGGAACGCCTTTGGGAAAATGTATTGTATACATTCTCAATGTAAAAGCGTAATCTTCAAGTGAGGTTAAATAAAAGTTTTTTTCCTTTAATTGTAGACAGAGTGTAGGAGAGACAGACATACATCAGCTGTAGGCTAAACCGTGATGTCTGAGCTCTGGAATACTGTTGATGTCTGAACTGGTGGGGGGCAGTTGACGTGCCTCCCGGCCATGCTGGGCCCACGTGCCCCGCCCGACTCCACAGAGTGTGTCCACATTATCGCGCTCTCAATGAGGTCCTGATCCCTGAGTGGCTGTAACCTCGGGGCCGCTGGCGCCGCCACCAGACGCCACAGACTCTTAGAAACAACCCGCGCGGATTGGGTTGCCTGACTGTAAGCCGAGAGCCTTATTAGTGTTTATGTGGGCCCGTGCTGAAAGTGTTTTTAGCTCATTAGGCTTTGCGCGGTGCTCAGGGCATCGAACAAAGAGACATTAAAAAGTTTCGGGCCACACGTCTGAACACCAAAGAGCGTTCGCTCTGCCGTTCCTTAAAACAACAGGGAAGAAAGTCCGGCAGATGAAATCTCGCAGGGAACACTTTACAGACCTGGGCCTGTCTGAAGAAAGCCTTTCTTTCAGATTCAATGCCACGTTTAAGTGAGATTAAACAGCTGCAGCCTGCACACTTCAAAAGCAAGCTAATAAAATCTCCCATAATCCTTGAGGAAATTTAGTCTGGCAAAATGGAGATAAAAATATTAATAAAATCTTCAGCATTCTGCAGCAATGCCTAAAGCAGACCGTACATGCACAAGTGCACTGGTACATGGCACAGAGCCAGATAAACCCCTGTCTTTTTCCTATGTTTTTAATGTGCAGCAGAGTAAAGCAGTTACAGCATTCTCATTTCATTCCTCATTGCTGCAGGTACATCACAGTAACATTACAACTGCAGGTAAAGCACACTCACACTATTACAGCTGCAGGTGCAGCACACTCACATTATTACTATAGGTAGAGCATATATGTCTTTAGTGCTGCAGGTAACATTGCAGTTGTAAGTAAAGCACATAAACATTACTACTCCAGGTACAACATACTCATCTTTACTGCTGTAAGTACAGCACATTCAGCTTCAGTGTGTCCAGGTGTGATAGTCATTTCTACTGTTTCAGATAAAGTATAAAGCTCCACCAGTTACATGTACACCTCTTCCACCACTGAATGAATACCAGACACATACTACATTGTGCCAATAATTCTGCTGAACCACTAAGACATCACCTGCATCTCAGCACTTATATCTGTTATCCTATCTCAAACAACTGCATTGCATCTCTGCTGCTAGTACCTCTACTTCACCTCCTTCAATTCCTATTCACGGAACTTCTCCATCCGGCCAGACAGCCTGGTTTCTGCATTCACTTAAGTTAAACTGCACATCCAAAGACTCCTCAACGTAACTAGACACGGGCTGACTTCCCTCCAGATAGGCCACTTCCCTGACCTGAGTCTGCTCATCTGACCCTAGACAGCTGGTCTCTTCATGTACTTAATATACATTAAGTTCAAGACTAAGGACCATCACGTGGCTTGCAATCAGAGCAGGACACAAAAATCTCACACAAATGAGGTCCACAAAAAAGCCAGTAGCCAGATTTTAAGACCTCACTTTTACGCTTATCATCAATTAAACAAATCACACGTGTATCCACTAAAAAATTAATAAAATGATATGAATCGTATTCATAAATCATATTACAAACTATGCTGCTTTCTTTTGCACGTGGAAATGAGATCACGTCTAGAAAGCACACGGCTGTAGGAGTGCTCAGAGATCAGCACCTAAGTGAGGTCATTACTCAGCTAACGCTGGGCAGATCAGGTAATCCACTGGGTTTTACCAGCAGGTAGAGATTTTGTAACCCTAAACCCACCCACGCACGCCCAGCCTCCAGCTGTATTTACACAATCTCAAGCTTCTGTTGCAGAGGAGCAGCCTCAGGTCTACTGCAAAAAAGGGCTCTTCTTAAAAAAAAAGCTTTCAGTTTGCAAACTACAGTAGCCTGAAATTTCACTGCAGCCCACGTGTAGAATTTATCGGTTCATGACATCAGCAAATGTAATATGAACGCGCAAACAACTTTGCGAGGCTAGTTTTGGGGGGCTACGGTCAGGATAGCTGATGAGGTAATGCTAACCAGACTCAGCCTCGGTCACCTGGGGAGGTTTTCCAGCCACCCCCTCCTCTGGGCCCCTCTCACTCCCAGCAGCCCCACAGAGCAAGGCTACGAGGGGTCACAGGGCAGGGTGACTTTCACCCAAGGGGCTAATCAGCGAGGAGAGAGCAGTGTAACAGTGCGGGTCGGCTTACAAGCTGATTACTGCTGAACCATAACCATACGACTGGGGACCTTGATAGACCCAACAGAGCCTTGGCCTCGACTTTGCTGGCATCAGCACACTGTCTTTCCCTCTCTCCCACCCCCATCCCCCCACTCACAAATGCTCTCTCTCTTCTTTCAATATAATTCAAAATGCTTTACTGGCATTGTTTTACAAATTATATCCAAGGCTTTCCATATAAGATATCAAAGCTGTGCAGAGTACCAGAGGGAGGAAAAATCTGATGACATTTGAATTCGTAAGAAGTCCGTCAATTAATTTAATCATTTTCTGGCACAAAATGGCTGGAGTTTGCATGGAAAAGTTTACATAACCGGCTATTGTTACAGTGGTCCAAGTCTTTGAGTAAATCTTGGAGAACTTTTCACATCTTCCCACTCCAGGACTGATAATAACACTCGTTGGAGAAAAACAAAACACTTCTAAAGAAAAGGACAGTTTTTTCCTTTCAGACTGCATTAAAACATGGAACTTTGCAGACAAAGCCAGGGACGACCCATCCCCCAATCACGGCTGCTGCCAGTCTATATATTCCACCACATCCTGTCTCAACATATTAAAGCACGGGCTGACATCAATGGCTGCCTCTGGCATAAGGCCCATCTAAGCAAAGAACCAGACACCTTGTGGGATGTGTGTTCGATTAGAAGGCCAGGAGCTGACCAGATGGTGCAGGGAGCCGGCCCAGGTTCTTCTAGGGGTGGGGGTGAAGACAAAGATGATGACATGTGGATCGGTGTGAAATCGAGTGCCTTCAGCCCCGGCCTGCTCTTACTTTGCTCTATCAGCAGCCGCAGGGTCATATTTCACCCCCATGTGTGGGGGCTAACCCCACTCTGATGACTCCGTCAGCCTCAAAGCAGCCTGCCTGACAGATTCGGGCCACAACACGGTCCAGTCCCACTGCCCACCACAATCAGTGCAAGACAAAAAACGTGCAAAGAGAAAACGTGGACTCCTGAAAACTTCCAAACCCAAAACAGACATGCACAGACTCATAAAAATGGTGGAAGACACACACCAGCTTCCTGTAAACGGTTCTTCACCTACCCCCTAATACACATGAATTTTCAGTCTTCTGCTCCCCTGTTTTTGAAGTGGTGGAACTGGGGACCAGATTTCAAATTCCAAAACCCACATTGTACCCCTTCACAGAGGGCTACTGTTGGAAACATTTTAAAACAAGGGATAACAATGAGGGGCCACTCTATTGTAACTCCTCCCCCGTTCTCACCCGATTTTCAGATTAGTGTTTAGTGTTTTTTCAAATTAGTGTTCATCTGCTGACTTTTTGGAAGATTATTAGAATTAAGAATTTCATCTGGTTCAGCTTTGTGCATTTTTGACTTCTTGCCACGTCCAAGAACGTCCTGCCTTCCTACATACTCGATTGCTTTCAGTGGTACTGATCATGCAGGGAAAGAGCTTAGATGTTTTTTGGGTCACAAACCTTTGAACTTATTTACTTCCCTGGAATACTTCTTGACCTGATTTCATAAACAAAAGAAGATACTGTTATGTTAGTAACTGAAGAATACTTTTGGTTTGAGATCAGATGCATTCAGCTAATGTGATTCAGAGGTCAGCCATTTGCTGTCTCCTATTTGGTGTCTAGATTAATCCTTTGAGGTGCACAGCGGTTTTAGTTTAATGTGTGCAGCAGTGGCCGAATGTAATGTTACCTATTCCTATTACAAGATGCAGCAAGTTGCATCATCCTAACAACATGCACACATTGAAAAGACTTAGTCCAAAAACCAATATGTGACAATAGTCAAAAAAGGAGATTTCAAAAAGAGAACGTGAATCACAGTCCCAAAGTTGAATGAAACAGCAATTTCAAGCACTGCCAAATACCAATTCCAGTCCAGGCCCGCAAGGCAGTCGTGATGAATAATAACAGTAATTCATCACATAAACAAGCGGCTGTGCATCACTCATTTCTCTCGGCAGCCGAAAATAACACCCCGGTTTCTGTTTCCTTGCACAGGCTGATGGATTAACTTCCTCCAATGGCTGGACTTACTCTTATGAGTATTTACTCTGAATGCCACTGTGCGGTGACAGTTGTGGTAACCAGTGCAGGGTGATGTCTTCCTCACACTGGCATTGTTAAGCACTTCACCAAATACAGATTTGGGAGCATCCACCATCTTTCCTCAACCACAAACTGGGGACTTAAATCACATTCACAAAGGAATATCATCTCCACACACACGGCATATACATCCAGTGCACAGACATAAGCATTGTTTCTGTACTGTGCATAAAGTTATACAACATCTAGGAACAAGACAAAGTGAAACAAGGACAATCTTTTAACCACTTTTCCTTCAATTGAGTTTTATATGCCATGACATTGAGCAGATTAAGTCTGTGGCCTGCTGTCTCTGCTTTGGCTACAAGTAACTGTACCATATACAAGGCTCCAGAAAGATGGGTTTTATTTGACAGGAGGTGCAGCTCATAAGCGCTTCCAGTTGTGTCAGAGGAGCTCAAGCTGGCTGCATATCTTTCTTGGTTGCCTTAAAAGGATCTGCATTCATTGTATTGAGTTCAGACACCGTTTCCTCTGCTTCACATAACATTGTCTCGCACTCTCTCTCTCTCTCTCTCTCTCTCTCTCTCTCTCTCTCTCTCTGGAACTCCTCCATGGTTACATTCTTGTGCGCTTGCACACACAACAGAGCAAGTACAAAAACACTCATAAAACCACAGACACACTAATGAGGGCAACACAAAAGACTTACAATCTCTGTAATTCTGTAACTGAAAAACAATGTTGGAAATGTTGAATTGAAATGGGCACTTCCACAGGAAGCAACAGGACACATCTGTATGGTTCACTCATTTCCGACATTCCCTTGCCCCATTTGAATTTTTTTAGACTATATGCAGCTGTGTCAGCTGACAGTGGGTGGCTTTTATGATTGGTCCACAGATGCGTCGGTCATCCTGGAAGCACTCCGCCAGAGTGAGCCGGTTTGTTACTCACGCAGTAGGTTGGGGCTCCGAGGGGCTCGGACAGGACACACTGCTGGACGGCCAGGTTGATGTAAGCTGAGCGGAACGACTCGATCCTCTTGTGGCCCTGAACCAGCTTGTACAGCTCCAGAGTCATCAGGCCCGCCACGGCTGCTGTCGTCGTAGCGATGGCCGGGATGATCCGCCCGGCAATCAGCTTGCTCTGCCGAGGGAACAGGAAAGGGTTAAAAGAGATGGGGAGAGAAGGACAGAGGAGGAGAGAGGAGAAGGAGGAAGGAGGGGAGAGGTTTGGGGAGGAAAGGCAAGGAGGGGAGAAAAGTTGAAAAGAAATGGTGTAAGAGACGACGGCTAGACCATGATGACGGAAGACAGGAGCAGATAGGGGAGGAGAGGATGACAGTGGAGGAGAGGAGGTCTGTGGAGTGAATTGCTACACAGTATGAAAAATCTGAAACACTGCAGAAACATTGCACAAGCCATGTTAAAATGCAGCTGTGTGTCAATGCTACATGGATTTAATTAACCAGATCATCAATGGACTGCATTTAGATGTGGCTTTGAGCGTCTCACTCATGGCACAATGACATTGTCACTGAGTTTTGCACACGTGTTTGTGTGTGTGTGTATGATAGATCAGGGACTCCAGCGAGGACAAAATCTTCCACTCAGACAGAGCTTTTCAGACACAGCTAGGAGTCAAGGGCCTCTAAGCACCAGAGGAAACATGCATGTATGCAGGAACACATGTTTTGTGACTCACTCTGAAATTTTGCAAAATTCTGAAACACCTGCAACCCCTGTCAATTTTGAGGAGCTCCTCACACCACCCAAATTCACCCCTTCTTGTGCACCTCAGCATGGGTGCATTTATCCCCTCTTCAACTACACTCCATTGGATCACCACCACCAACCTCCTCCCCATCTCTGTGCTCCTGCTCCACTGAAATAACAGCCCCTTATCCTCTCTCCTCAGAGCACACACAGCCCCCCTCCACCCACCTACCTGCCTGCTCCAGACCGAGCTCAGGTAACATGTCTACACAACAGCTAAGTACTGTGATTAGCTCTGCTTTAACACAAAGGTCAGGGGCCTGTGGGGCAGGTGTGTGCATGAAGGAAAACAATGCCTGGGGGGGTTAGCAGCCACAGGGAACAGATTCAATCAAACAGGGAGACCTATGCGGGTTTTAAGAGGCAGTGAGCCAGTCCTCTCTCAGCACCTTTAGTCTCCAGTGAAGGTATGGGCAGGGAAAGAGACAGCTGAAACATTTATGTCCTAGCTGTTTATGATGCATCCCTTAAAATTTCCACTGCATTGTCTCTGTGCAGGAGCATTCTTGTGCAGAGGGTTTTAGGTAGATGCCACATGACCTGAAAGACTAGGAGCTGTGTGCACCCCTCCCTCACAGTGCAGCAGGACTTGATTAAAAACCCCATGCTGAGGACAGGGACTGCAGAAATGCCTTCTGGGTAACAATGTTGCCACATTCCCACCTTGTGCCGGTCGGCGGCAGGGATGTCGTAGTTCTCGGCCCTGAGGTTCGAAGCCGCAACGATGAAATCCATGTGGAAATTGGTATCGTCATCCTGCAGAGACATTTCAAAATAAGCTTTGGAATTTATTGCAGCCATGTCATGTATTTTTCATACAGTTTGGCCATTACCCACATAGCAACATATTACATGATTGAGGTTTCCTACTCCTGACAGGGTATGCTGTTGTAGCTATTACCACAGAGACCCATTTTGTCAGACAGAATGAACAAGCAATCCAGGCATGTGGAGGATATTAACCTTGCATGCTAGGAGTCATTTACCTTCAATGTGTTTTTTCAAATGTAACACATTTCAAATGAACTGCAGTGAAAAAGGACACCTTTGGAAAGTGTTTCTTCAGTCACGTCGGAGCCACGTTGATGAGTTCACCGGTTTAATGAGCGGGGGACTATTGTGGCTGTGTCACTTTAATTTGGATAATACATCAGGTGTTCACCCACCGCCATTGTTTCCAAAATCTAATTTCCTTCTCTGAACGATGGGACACATGAAGTCAGGCCTCAGCCATGCGGCACTACAAAGGCCAGGGAGGAAAGCGTCGCCGCAAGGTGGCCGAGGGGTCCAGTAGGTAGACCGTTTGGGCAACCTGATTCCTCCGGAATGCCCCCAGACACATTCCATCCCAACAGAGTAACCTGGCCAGGTAGGGAGTGTGTCTCCGCCAATTGGGGTGGGGGGGACGGACGGTCGGGAAGACCTGACTCACATCCCCCAACGATACCTGATACGCACCTGCTGACTTCATCCCCTCGAACGCTCGTGCCTCCCTCTCCCCCTTTCATCCCGAGACACAGAGAGTGAGAACGTGCCTCGGCCTCACTGAGTTACAGGGGCGGGAGACGCGCTGCGATGGTGCAGCCGCTATTCAAAACGCTGGGCCCCCCCGGGGATCGCTGCCCGCACCACTTCAAAGAGCTGGAACCGCGGGAGAACCATGTGATGGGAAGGGCGAAGACAATACGCACGGGGACTGATCAGCGACGAAGACATTGACGCACTTGAAAAAGAGTCCCTCCTGTCTGCTTTTCTCAACAGGCTTACTATTCACGCTCTTTAAACAGGACGAGCGTTTTAACACGCTCCCTGCGTTTCTCCCAGCATGGCCATGCTAACATGTGACATCTGAACACACAAACAAAGAGGATTCCTGTTCGCTGACTGGCGCTGGTGAGGCTGAGTGTGGATTGGGGTCAGTGAAGTCCAGAAGATGGTCCATATGAAACGGTCACCGTTAGCCCCTGCAGGGTACCGCAGCACCCCCACAAAGGTAACCGCTCAATAGCTCAGCCTCCCGAGGGTCTCAATCACAGAATTGATGCTGGAGGAGCGCAGGAGTGGCCCCCATCTTTACCTTTTCAAACTCAGCCGGGTACATCTGCAAAGCAGCTGCGTCCTGTGGGGGAGGAGAGAGCCTCTTCTTCAGGTCCTCCAGTTTGGCCTTGTCTGGAGGAGTACAAGAGCAGACAGATGGAGAAAGGCTCTGTGTCAGAGCGCTCACTGGGCTGGGCCATCACACCACGCCGGTCGCAGACGATAAAGACTGACCAGAGATCAGTGCGCCATCTCTCCTTACCCACATCTCCCTTATCCTTCTCCATCTCCTGGTCGGTCTCATGGATTTTGACGTTGGACCTGGGCGTGAAGCTGGGCACCTGGACCCGCCGCAGGACCTCCCCTATGGCAGCACGGTCTCGCATCCCCTGAATCCCGTAAATCTGGGCGTAGAGGTTACCTGCCGCTACGATGTAGTCCATATGGGTGGTCTGTGTGACAAGGAAGTGCAGTACAAACAGTGAATTACCCCCCATCTCTCAGCAGTCAAAACCAGACTCGGAGTAATATAAACAATTACATTACATGTAGTGAACCTAAACAGAGAACTCAAATCCTTAGACTTATTAGGCACTGTGTTAGATATACAACTGTCAGTTTTATGGAGAAATATGAATGTGAAGTTCCAGATCTAACCAGGTGTGTTTTTGCCTTGTGACAGGGTGACCAAACTGCATGCAGTAAAAAAAAACACCTCCTGTTATGGTCACAGAACAAAAAGACAACTTCAGCTTGAAATGGTATCCTCAAGAGCCTGTTTTAAACTGCCTACAGCCCATTGCTGCAGGAATTGTGCTGCTTTTGAAAACTGTAATTACCATTTATTCCCAAAATGTTTGATTGGTTCTCTTGAGCTGCCCTGGACAAAGATGTATATTACCATCAATCAGTTGCCCAGTACAGCGGCAGCTAAGTCTTTGATTTAGTTTCCTGAACTCTTAATATCCTGCAAGAATTTACATTTTAATCATTTGCAGCTAGTATCACTACAAGGATGGGAAAGGATGCCAAGACAGCAAAGGGCTAAAAGGAAGTCTGGCTTGGAGAGTATCCTGCAGACATATCACTCCTAAAAGACATAAATCCAAAGAAATATTTCAAATTCAGAGGGAACTTGAAACATCTGCCAAAGAGGCCAACATGACTAGGGGTGATGAACAGGTGATGTATTTTGAAAGCTGTTATCACCCCTCCTGCCTCACTAGACACTATGATGCATATACTTGGCAAACTGTGCAGCCTTTTAAATTCAAAATAAAGAAGTGCAATCAGGTCTTTACCATTAAGGTCTATTACATTCAAACTAAGTTGTAAACCGGTCTCTTAATCTGCTTTTTCCTCTATTTTCAAAGGGAACATTGAGAGACATGGGATACATCATTTCAGTCATGAAGCAAATTTTGGAGTTGAAAATTCCCCAGGGAACAGACAGAATTGTGTATTCATGAATAACTGTGTAGCAGGGATATCATTAGGAAACTAGTTAGAGAATAGAACAGACTTCAAAAGATGTAAAAATAACTGTGCAACGTACCATTTTATTCTCTGCAGCTTGTTCATGTTAGTTTGCTTAAGATACATTTCAAGCTATTTCTACCCTCATGAGAGTCATGGATACACTTACACATGCAAGAGCCCTGTTTAATTTTAGAATGTTTTTTTCCAGTTGTTTGTCTGATCACATGGCAAGGGAAATCAATACTATTCATATGGCTAGCCAGTGACATGCTTATGCTCAGAGCTAGTTAGAGTAAGCCAGCTGGAGAAGTGCTCACATTGTCTTTGGCAGTTTTGTTAATATTCATGATACCACCCTAATCGATGGCTGCAGCTTCGCTATTGTAAGGACAACTGCAAACACACTCAGTAAAAATACACTAGCACATTTATCACAGAGGTCAGAATTGGCCGACTGTACTTGACAACATGTTGCTCTATACCTACTGCTGTTGAACAGCAGGACAAAAGAAACACACTGTGACGTCATGGCGCTGCTGGCGTGTGTGTCACATTCCAGTGAGCTGGGGGCCATTCTCTGCGTGCAGGATCACGTGACACTTGGCAGGCCCAGACTTGGAGCAGGCCGGCCTGCAAGGCCACAAGGAGGAGAGCAGGGCAGGGCGGGGCCCTAACAGGGGCAATCCATGCTGCCTTTTCAAATTCAGAACTTCACACTCCCTCATTCAGAAGGCTTTACCCCTTGAGGCTTGTTTGCCTTGGGGGGGGAGGGGTGCTGTTTTTTATCCATCTGATTCTTTTGTGGCAGATAAGGGTTTGCCACACTGATGGTAAGACGCCAATACACAGGGAGAGAGCGTGAGCAGTTTACAGCTGAGATAATGACATTTGGATCATTGTCAGTAGTTGTTTATTTAGCGGTTGTGCCTGTCTGTGCTGAGGAGAAAGCAAAGGAGACTGTTTCTCAAGTTGGGTAGCATGTGCTGGCTGCATTAAACTTACGTTGCTGGGGTCAAAGGTCAGAGGATGAGGACACCTCTTTTGGCCCGACCAGAACGGCAGACCGGAACTTGTCATCTAAGAGAAAGAGAGACAGAGAGAGAGAGAGAGACAGAGACAGTTTCAAAGTGTGGCACCACCAGGAGCTCCTCCTTCCATGTGAGACAGGGCAATTCCAACAAACAAGACTCACAGGGATGTTCATAATTTCTCTTGAATTTACTCAGCACAGTGTATATTAAAGAGAATGTTTCCAATGCAGCTGACAGAGGAACTATAAACTATAAAGTCTCTCTTCCACTCAGTCAGACAGTAAAATGCTGCAGTGAGAAGTTTGTGTTTGCTCAGTTGAAGGTGTGGAGTAGGTCCATCTGATGGAGCCAGAAACTGGAAAAGGACAGCATGCGAGACAGAGACTCACAGCAGGTTGTTACACTATCTCAGCATGGGGGAGTTTCGGTCCAGAGTCCTCTCTACACAATCTAACCAGCAAGGGGCAAGTTTCTATGCACTGAGGGATATCCCAAAATAATCCCAGCACTTCAAGGGTTAGTTTCTGTACAGCACAGTGCTGATACACTCATACCTCAGTGGGAAATTGTGATTATGCTATAAACACCCATGCTGTATTACAAACGACCCCCTTCTCCTCAGTAATACTGATCTCTGATCAGTGATCAGAAGATGAACCCATTGTGTGATGTCATCAATCAATTGCTGAGCACTAATCAGAGATCAGTGTTGCTAAGGTGGGATGGTGGTTAAAAGTAAATACCTTAGAATGCAATGCCTACAAGCACCAGCTTTTTTCCAAAGAAAAATTACCCCAGTGTAAAAATAGTGCCATTTTTTTAAAACGGTATGTTTCAACATAGTGTCTGATGAATGGGATTACTGACTTAATACTGCTTTCTGACTGAATACTTTGGTGATCACAACATGTCTAGATGTAACATGCTGCAGACAGACTAATTGGAAGAGCATTTACAATTGGAAAGTTATCTTTGGATACGCCCAAACTTCACAGTGCCCTAACTGCAAGTGGGATTTGCATCTACACATGAGTTAGGAAGGATCTGAAGCATATGGCACCTATGGCTGTTCTGTTAAAAATCATTAGTGGTTTGCCTTGCAATCATTATTCTACAAGTATCTCCAGCTTTAAATAAGGATAAGGTTAAAATAAAGGTTAAAAGCCAGGAAACATTTTAAAAGAAAACCCAGAACAGTGATCATTTCTCCACTCCAGCTCCAAATCAATTGCATTTCCCTATTTTCTCAAATTGGCACCATATAAAAGAAGAGTTATATTTGTGTACAGTTTAAAACCTTTTTGAAACAGATGCAAAATGTTTTATGTTTCCATCCTCCCAATTTGATGAGACCTATAGATAAGTCTATTGTCCTAAATGATGATCTAATTCCAAAAGGTTAGGACCATGAGAACTGAAAGAGCACATTCACTGAAAAAAGTAGACAAGCAAGACCCATTTACAATAGACTGGGTTTTTTTTCTGTTTCAGGCAAATGTCATATCTCAATAGCTGAATCACACAACCTTTTCAATGAGGGGGTTTTATTCAGCATGCATTTGATGGCATTATGAAATGTTTCCAGAAGCAGACTGGTGGTTCCAGGTAATGCCTCAGGGATGGTATATACCACTAACCACCTCCTTCTAATGAACTTTCAGAGGGAAAACACAGTCAAAGACCAGGAGCCATGCAGAGGACATCTGCATTTCCACAGCAGAGTTGCAGGGTTTCACATGAAGAGACCTGTGCACTATCCTGGGTCATGGCACCTTTATCCATATTGTCAGAACTATAACAGGTAAATGCTTTCCTAATAAGTGCTTAATAAAATAAGTCAAAACCTACTAATCCAGTTTTTCCCAGCATCTGTAGACAGGAATTGAAAACATATCAGTAATCCCCTTTGTCTTCCTAATTTGATTAATAGGGTTACAGTGATATTAATCACTTTGTCAGAATTTATTAGCCTACAGTTTGAACCATAGCTGTACTGTTGGATCTGACCCCAGCTGGTCTTGTCAAGCATTCTAACTCAGTTCAGGTCAGACCAGACTGGGACCAATTTCTTATTTATAATAACAGCCATATTCATTCGGGTCAGGATCACCGTTAAAAATTGCATTGTATGTATGTACATGTACAACATATGCTAAAAATATATTTAAAAAGAGAAAACATCAGATTTAAGCTCTGTTGAACATCTGTTCTACCCATCTGTACCCTGTGATCTGTACTACCTATCCCTCCACAGAAATTGTAACTGACATGAAAAAATGTTGAGCCAGTAGTATGTTTTTATTTGAATTTATAGTGGGTGTAGGAATGGATGTATGTTTATGCTGATCCTTTTTGCCATTTTCAATATTAACAATAGCAGATCTCTAAAATCCTCATTTAAAAACTGTGGGATTCACTGGGAATTCACATAAGGTGTGTGTGTGTGTGTGTGTGTGTGTGCCTGTATGTGTATGAGGGAGAGAAAGAGAGAACAGCTGAGCTTTGCTGTGACTGAGCTGTGCTGATTCCTGGATTGTTGATTTTTAACATGAATATTTTGGCTATACTTTTTTCACTATAATTTCTCTCTCTGCTGATTTTATGTGTGGTCCATTGGCCAGCACTGCTATATTACATCTTACTGATTAGACCATATTCCTTAAGACTTGAGTATTAAAAAGGATACAATTGAACACTTAGAACAGCCAGACCAACCATTTTTACAAGCAACCCAATTTGGCATGAAAACTGCAGCCTCACCAATACTGTTAGTGAGGCACTGCACAGCTCTGTTTTTAAGATTATAGGTTCAATGCCGGATGGTGGGTGTGTGTTATTTAGCCAGTCAGGAAATATTGGGACAGTGAAAATACTGCCCCCGACTTAAGCGCTTTGCAATGTGCCTCAGTTAATATGCTTCACTATGGTGATGAATTATTCCTATGGCTATGAGGAGCAGTACATGTGGAACAAAATAATATTGAATATTGATGCAGCCGTGTCTTATCTTTTCAAACAGGGGACCGTATCCATGGCTGGGAGAAATGAACAAGGTGACAGCATAGCCAACAGCGCCACCTGGTGACCATGCATGAGTCTTCTTGGGAAGGTGCCCTATAAAGGCATCCCATGGAGAGCAGCAGCCTGGTGTTTCTCGCTCTGGTTCTCAGCGCAGCGGTACCTGGTCAGGGGGGAAGCAGTGCAGCAGCTGCCGAATGTCGTTGCTGTAGAGGCTCTCCCATCGGTGGCGAGCCCAGGCCACGCAGTCCTCCCAGCAGGCCGGATGCTGGTCTCCGATGCTGTCACACAGACCCTGCAGGATCTCCAGCGCCTCGGCCTCCCCGCGGTCCAGGGTGCGCTGCAGAAACCTGTGGTCACTGCAAGATTGGGCAGGAGAAGAGGCAGTCAGACCGACTCTCAGAACCACTGGCCAGAGATGTGATGAACATGAGGCTGCCCCTTCGTCCTTGAAAAACATCACCTCTGAACATCCAGGAAAATCGCACTTTTGGGAAGAGAAATTCAGACCATCATTGTGTTTTTTTTTCCTCCCCCAAGACATCCTAAACACTAACAGACTTTGCACATGACATGAACAGCTGTGGTGTATGCCTTCAGTGGAAGGCACAGAGTGGGAAAGGGCCCCTCTTCAGGGCAACAGACCCACTGAAATATAGACAAAGGGCTGCCATATAGACAACCAGGGTCTGAAAGGAAAACAAACAGGATGAGGTATTGGGAACGTATTACAATCATTTGTGGTTACACAGTACTATGTTCATTCTCACAATGCAAATGTTTTAACTGGACAGGAATGGGCAGAACTCGACATCAATTACATAAAGATAATGTAAAGATATATCATGTAAAGTGAGTGATGCAGTGCAAAGCTCAGACTCATGTCCAAGTCCTTCGGCCTCTGGAGAACAGGAAGCTGTTTCTCTTTCAAAAAGGGCTCCACACAGGAAAAAATAACAATGGTTTGTGATGCGAAACAGGAGTCTCTGCAGCACAAGCCACAGTGAGGTATATCCTTTTTCTCCTCTTGCTTCCGGCAGAGTGGAGAATGAATAAAACCCATCAGTGCTGCCGCTCAATCCTGCAGTGGGGGGTCAGAGAATTCGAGGGAAGGTCTCCATGCATCTGACTCGGAGGAAGCGTAGAGCGTGCTGAGGTTAGCCTGGACAGTATCTGCGCGGATCACACGCCCCTCTGGTTCCTGTGCGAGCTGGCAGGCTCCTCTGTAAACACCCGGGCCCTATTTTAAACAGCGGAGAGGAGAAAGCGAGGCCGAAGTATCTGCAGACGTTTACACTCAGGGGGCCTAAACAGGAAGCGGAGGTCAGCGGGTTAGAGCTGCACAGAGCCGCTGGTTTCAGTCTTATTCTCGGCCCCCGCTGAGACTAAAGATGGACCCCCCTCTTCAAGTGAGCTTTCCCTACTGCCACTCTCTCTCATCACTCTTCCTGCCTGGAATAAAACTGGGGGGAAGGCGGGGCGGGTCCTTCGGAAGCATCAAAGAGCTGCAGAGATGGAGAACCTCATCAAACGGCTCAGCATCAAAACGCGAACCCTGTGCACGTGGACGGGGGAGGGTCAACACAGCGATCATCGCTGTGAATGCCTCCTTCTTCAGAGCACATTGACCAAGTGCAGATGTTCTATTTAATGATCAAGTGCATGTGGTCACTGTAACGGAATCTCCAACAGACTTGTAAGGGGACAGTAAAATGTCAAAGGCAGAGTGGATGATCTCTATAAATTAAAACACTGACATGTCCTTTTCAGGTATTCATTGCGGCCTATTTGATAATTATCATTTATTTGGAAAAAGTATCACTATTAGAAGTGGTCCAGTTGAAACGGGGGAATGTTTAGGGCCTTCACAGGTAATGGTTAAAGATAAGAGAAAGAGAAACTGCAGATAAGTAGGACATGGAGAGAGGGTTAAGGGATCCTGACTAGTTGTGAGAGCATATCCTCTACATCTCCATGTCCCGCTCAGGGAAGCTCGTATAGTTATGAGATGTGCTCATTTCTGAGCTCAGCCACCTACAGTTCTCCCCCGAGGGCTCTCCTGTCTTTTGAAGGGCTTAAATTAATCTCAGTAAGATATATTAGGCCTGTGAAAACAATTACAGGCCATGAATCAAGCCTGGGCTGTGAGGGCAGCCAGTGAAAAGTACTCCACTTCAAAGCTATATATAGAGACAGTCCTCCCTGTTCGACTTCCAAAGCAGCCGAGGAGCATGAGGACTTCTTAGGATAGTAAGACAAGTCAACATGGTGCCTGATGAACAGAAGAAGACAGGACGACGTTCTTAGCAAGTAACAGTAATGTACTGCATCAAGATATATCCTCACCACAGAGTTATCTGCAAATATAACTTTGTTGACAACCTCATTTAAGGCCTAAAAGTAATCTATTATTTTCCTTGGTCGTTTAAACAGCAAGTTTAAATTGAGTACCTCTCATATAAATTCAGTTCTGCAGTCATTTTCCATTCAGCTCACAGACTTTTTCCAGCTCATAATGCTAATGAGAGAGCATTTTTGAGACCTACATGAAAAGCATGCTCCTAGTAGGAGGGTGTACACTTTCTCCACCACCTGCAGGTTGCACAGTGAGTGCCAGATGTCTGTTTTGACTAACACAGTCATTCCTAACAACTATATTTAATCAACCTCGTTCTGTAGGGCTGAGTGCTTTAGTTCATTAGCACAACGGGACCTAGATGAAGCAATGAAAGAACAGGGAAGTGCTGAAGTACCTCACAGTGTAAGAAGGGGGTAGGGCGCAGGGCTTTATTTGGGGGTGGGGTGCAGGGCTTTATTAGGGGATATAGGGTACAGGGCTGTATGAGGAAGACAGATTCTTACGAGTTCTTTTTTAAAAAAGTTCCTTGTTTTCCAACTGCAGCTACTCATAAAAGTCCGCTGAACCTGTATTATTTTTGAGGGAGCCACTTACGTCAGGTACTGGTTGACGTTTTCAGCTGACTGCTTGAAGAGCCCCTCAAACTGGTCTCTGGCCCACTGAAAGAATGGAAGAATGTATCAGCATGTTGAATCACGGCCTTGCTCTTCACCTGAGCTCTCTGACCATCCTTACTTCCACCTTTATATTACTTACAGAAACTTTGTGTTATTTTAAATGGGTTAAATTATATATGTATGAGGGAAAGGAAAGGCATCTGCTATGCAAACAAATAATAAATAAGGGGGTGAGGGTGTAATAAAACAATAACAGCTGACCTGAAGTGTTCAGGTGAGCTGTGCACTGTCTTTACCTGTTGGAGAACTGAGTTTTGTGCCAGTGCACAATAGCAGCCAGTGTGCCAACACCTCAGGTATGTGGCTGTAAATTCACTCATCAAGTACTAGTACAAAAACAGAGATGTTCTCCACAGCACATAAAATACTGGAATGTTTAGTCTGAGTTTCGTCAGTTTTTTCAAGGTGCTGGCCTCTCTCAGATTGCAATCTCCTGAAGGAAGACCTGTGTGTGTGTGTGTGTTGTCTTGCCCCTAAGTGGCGGACTCTCTCCCTGTGGCCCTGTTGCGATCACACACCACCTGCACCACAGCTGGGCTCCATTTCCTGAACGCAACAGGACAGGACCCCCAAGGGGAAGAGATCAGGTGATCTGCCAGACAGGAGGCCTTGCAGGCAGCGCATGCTGTGTGCTCAGCACGGACAGACACCCATGCACAAGCTGGGACACGCTGCTAGGAAACGTCTAAGACACACAAAGATGTATGGCGATGTAAAACCTGGACCGTGAGATCCCTGGCTCCAGATGGGATCCTGGGAGCTATTGAATGTGTGAGTAAGTGTGTGTATCTGTGTGTGAGTGTGCATGTGTGTGTGTGAACGCACGTGTGTGTGTTTGTGCATGAGTGCCTGTGTGTATGTGAGTGTGTGTGTGTGTGTGTGTGTGTGTGTGAGAGAGAGAATGTGTGCATGGCATCCCTAAAGTAAAGAAGAGAGGCTGCTTTCTGTCTCTCACCTGCAGGGTGTGCTCGATGCGGTAGGGGAAGTTCTTCAGGGTGCACAGCGGGATGGCGTTCTGAGTTGAAGACTTGACCGGACCATACGACTCAGTCATGAAGGGCACGACCACCAGCGTATGGCCCTTACTCCCGAGCGTGCCCCCCTCCAGCATGGGCTTCTGATGCTGAACACACCGCCTATCCAGGTAGACTCCTGAACCACAGACCAAGAGTACTGTTAACATGTCCAGCCTTCCTGGGTGTCACCACTTCAAACCTAAACGCCTACTCATTACACTAGATCCAAGGCTGTTTCAAGGATGTTTCTGGGAGCTGGTGTGGTGTTGTTTCTTGCTATCACATCAAAATTTCGTACACTCTTTTGCCAATTTGTTGTTTACTACCATCATATTAAATCCTTTAAGCATAATTGTTGAAAGACAATGATAATTCTACTACCAAACAAAATTCTGAACATTGTGAAAAAGTTATTGATGAGATGAGCATGACCTACAATTTCACAGTACTTCAGTATAAAACAGGATACCTGAAGAATAATGCCTGAGACATGTCTGAAAAATTCATTGGTATCAGCATCTGTGAACACTTTATGAATAGCTCCTTCAATGAAATACTCCCAGAAAGCAGCATGTATGTTTTAATGAATAAATTCAACCCTGGCCTGTAACCATCTGTGACAAAATTATTAAAAGGAAGAGAGGATACATAAAAAGCCTTCAATCTTCAATTTCAGTTTCACTTGTGGACACATTGAGGCACCAAAAGAGTTCCCTGATTGGCCATCTGAGCTGCTTGCATTCCACAATACCCTCGGGCTGGCTGTGTATCTCCAGAATCAGTTACATAAGAAATGCCATGCAGGGCAAAAGCAGGCAGGGAGATCCAGGCCCGCCACAGCATTGCCTCAGAGAATTGGACCCACAGATGGACTGACACTGACTTGCTTCCACGTTATCCAGTGCGGCTGCCACTCCGTCCAAAGCTGAGAAGAACTGGTGCCCGTAGATACGCTCGCTCTCTGGGTCGACCCGGTTCTGGTGCGCTGTGATGCGCACAGATGGGTTCATGACCTGGACTGCCTTTGCTGCCACCTCTGATTTCAGTCTCTGGGGAAGGATGAGCAAGGAAGAGGAGGCAGGTGAGATGGACAAGGGAGAGGGAGAGAGTGAAAGGGGGGATGACAGAAGACAGATGAGGAAAGAGAAAAAAGAGAAAAGGAATAATGACAGAGAAAGTTAAGAAACGAGAAAGGAGGGGGGAGAGAAAGGAGACACAAGGTAGTCTAAGTCCAAATATTTATTCATCAGCCCAGGAAGTCAGTGAACATATCTACCACCTGGTGACTGAAGATGTGATAAATACTACACACTTGGGTGGTACACTTTTTCCATGACTTCTTAAAGGCATTCTTAGACAAATTAAATGATTTATGATTTAATTAGACAAATTAAATATCTGAATTTTATCTGGCCTTGAAATCAAATTCCATTTTCCTGAAAGGGCAGAGAATGGCGTAAAAGGCCAGAGTCTGTTACACAACGCAGTGAGGAGTGGAATGAGTAAGTGTGTTTCTCAGTGAGCAGAAAAGGTAGGTATCCGACTCAAAATCCATCAAGGACTTCCACTGTCTAAACACAGCACACATGGCCGGCAGACTAGGCCATAAACATTAGCCCTCGGGTCTTTAGGCAAGTCAAGGGTCAGTGTCCAGTAGGAACGGCATGCACATGGCTATAATGGCCAGCTCCTGTAACACGAGAGGCCAGGAAAGTTAAATGTTGCCCTCAGTCCATTATTAGTGACCTCTGACCCTTCCACTTAGGCAGGTCAAACAGGCAGCCGACGAATAAGAGGAACGCAATTCACCAATTCCTATCAATGGACCTGGTGACAGTAAAGTGAGTGTCAGCTAGGAACTCTTGTAGAGTCTGAGCAAAATCCGTATTTCTGGAGAATGAAAAAAGCCACCATTTCATTGCAGAACTGTTATCTGAGTATTATTGCTAAGTACCAAGTACACAGACCCAGGGCACTGTAGCACACAACATTCCCCTGTAAAGGTATCGCTACCAGTAGACACAGATAAAGAGCCATGATGTTCTTACTCCGATGTCTTGGGGTCTGAAGAGAAACTGTCGATTCAGATTTGACCTTTCAATGGAGTCCATGTCTGTCACAGTGATGTGCCCACCCTCTCCAGCTCCCAAACCAATCAGGGCAAAGTTCTTCAGCAGTTCACAACCAATAGCACCAGCCCCAACCTGAACACAAGGCAGAGTAAGAAAGTACATGAGAGGCTTATACTTACATACAGCAATTGCTGACAGTCACTTTGATTACAGATATAGGAACATAAAAACAACAAAAGAGTACATCAATGTCAACAACTGCTTCTAATTTTGAGGGGACACAAAAAGCCAGAGTCTATGAAGGATGAAAAGACTACAATGTGTGGGGGCAGTATATGTTAATAGAGTTATTTATCAGTAAAGAGATGCATTCTTTCCAATACAAGTACGTGAATTCTGCTGTTAAGTTAGTGTTAGGCTTTATTTTCCTTTAGGACAGGCTGAATTGCAGCCTTGAGGCACAGCAGTTTAAAGAGCTTTACCATCAAGATGCCTTTCTGTGGCAGTGAGACACACTGGTGGTGTTTTATTGGCCATTAAAAGAACTGAGCAAAGAGCACTTTTTCTGTTGGTGAAGACAGTTTGAAGCCCAGCTATCCCAAAATCAACCACAGCTTTTTTTGTTTTCAGTGGCTCTTCTTTTCATATGACAATTCATATTCATATAAAACTGCTTTATTCATATAAAACTGCTTATGAATTTTCATGCATGATTATCTTTTTTGGGTATAATCTAAGTATCAGCTTTCAAAGTGATCATTCTAATTCAACTTAAACAAAAAGTCTAAAAAAGCTGTAGGAATGAACTTTGACCTTTTGTTCTTGCTGTGTTTTAATAAGACACATGGTTAATGAATTGTAAGAAAAACAAAGCAGAAAAAAAAGAGGAAAACCCATGATGGCCTGGCAGTGCTGGCTGGTGATTACACGCCCTGGACCAAACGTCAACAGGAAATGCCCCCTGAATCAGAACCATTTCCTGTATGTGTCATTATCAGCGCATACTGTTGGCAGTGGAAAACCCAAACACTGCACCAGGGCTCTGCTGCAGACCTCTGCTATTTGCAATGGAGATGTTGCCCTCTACTGGTGACTCTGCAGGCATGCACTCACCAGGAAGTACTTCTGCCTGGCAAGCTTCTCCTGAAAGGCTGACCCGAACACAGCAATCTGTCCATCATACCGGCAGTTTGCCTGCAAATGAAGCATTCATCCTTAGGAATCAAAGTGAAGTACAGGCATCTGGCAGTGTGGTGTTAAGGAGGTTAAGGTGTTGTGCTTGTCACGCAAAGGCTGCATGTTCAGTGTTCAGGTGGGGCAGTACTGTAGTACCCTGGATAGCTGCTGTTTACATGTGAGACACACACAAAGGCAAGCTCTGAAAGTCACTATAGAAAAGGACATCTGCTAAGAATACATGAGAACATATATGTTAAGTAGTTCTTGTAATATGCCTTTAATGAGGTACACTTCACTATATACAGGGGCCCCTTGTGAGATGCTGCTGTCACTGCTTTGCCCTTTTTTACTTAATATAAATGGCATTACCTAAATTGAACTGCATTAAAGTTACAACCAAGCTGTGACAACGAATGATTGACATTCACCACTGGTTCTGGCATTAAATAAAAAAACACATGATTTTGATGTGGACAGGAAGGAGTGTAAGTGTTTAGTGAGGTGATAATAACTGATAAGACAGGCCCTCACAGGTGAGCAGGCATCTTCCATCAGCAGCTCTTCCTCCTCAGGGAGACACTCCAGGGCATCAAAGTACAGCCACTGCTGCAGGGGAGTGAACTTCCTGCTGCAGGCCTGGGGGGGCATGGTCAAAAACTGTTAGCGATGACAACAAGCGGATGCGGTCCTCTGGCAATAATATTCATGATGCCAGCTGGGCTCCATGCCGCTGACTAGTCTCCCACGTCCCAGATGAGTGCACTGTAATTTCAGAGCAAAGTTTATCGAGCTCCTCTTGATCACATTTTGGAATTGAAATGTTAAAGCATTGCAGAAATAAGTGTTTCATAAATGCCATTCATAATTTATCAAAATGCTGCGACGCTATTTTCTCAGCTGTGTTTGGAAATCCTGTCAAATGAATTCTGACAGTACGCTCTGATGGTACCAGACCATGATCAGAGTGATGACATCAGCAGGAGTGGTGCTCTCACCTTCATCACCTCCTGCGCAGCCAGTCCCCCGATGAACGCATTGACCGGGCCAAGGTCGCCCCTGGCAGTAAAGGACAGCTTCCGCACAATGTCCTCATCCAGCTGCTGCAGCTGAGTATCACGGGCCAACTCCCTCACCATGGAGACCAGGGTTTCAGCATCAGCCTTTGGGGGGCAGTGGAGGGATTGGTCCAGAAGAGAGGTGGGATGAGTGAGAAGAAACCACAGGCACTATGGGTTGTTTACAAATCAGCTTTGTAACATGTCTATTGAACTGGTGTGTACTTGGTGCCACCACCTAAAAGCTTACACTACTCATCTTCAAACTGTTTATATCTAAATTGATCAATATGGTTGATAAACTGATGTTGTAAAATGTAAATTGTACCATAAACTATGGGAATACAGAAGCACCTGATTTCCTTTAACTACTCTCCATGAACTTAATGACACTGGAACACAGCATCACAGCATTCTGGAGTTGTTTTATGCCCTAATCTATAATTCTGCAGTTCAATAATTCTATAAATCTATAGTATCTAACCAAATCAGAAAAGTGTCAGGAAAACAGGAAAGGACAAGATCCATGTTTTGCCAGGTACCCATCTCTGACCTGATCTCTGGCCTTTGGCAGTCTCCCTTTTGTCTTCACAAAGCCATGCAGGGCTTGGAAGGCCAAGTGCAATGCCTGATGCCTTTCCATTTTTCCATAGTCAGTCATGACTATCTTAGGCTCAACAACAGCTTCATTCAGGGGTTTCTGTCACAACAACACAAGCATAATGAGGAGAGGTAAATAAAATAGCATACACATGAAACAAACATAATATGTCCTTAATACCTATTTCTAGGCTAATTTCTTTTTTCTATAGCTTTTAGCTCAATTTTATATGCATTTAGCCAAAGGCTATTTTATGTACTGCAAGTCACAGAACGCACTATAGCAGAGCGGGAGCTCACTGGAAGACATAATCTGAGCAACTCACAGGCACCTGATGAATCACAGAACACCGGAGAGCAGTGAAATGAGGGGACTCTAACTAACCTCCCCATTCCTGTTCCCTGAGGAATGAGGTCAGCTTGCATCCTAGGCAAGTGTGTTAACCTTACCCACAGAGCTACTCGGCAGCCCAATGGCTCTGTTGTGATGTCTCATTAGATTCTATAAATCTGACTGAAAAGTAATAATAGGGGCAGCAGCGTAGCATAGTGGTTAAGGAGCAGGACTTGTAAACGAAAGGTTACCCAGCTTGTAACCCACGGGAGCACTGCTGCTGTACCCTTGGGCAAGGTACTTAACCCACGATTGCCTTAGTAAATATCCAGCTGTATAAATGGATATCATTGTTAAAAAAAAAAAAAAAACCTGTAATTGATCTGGTCGCTCTGGATATGAGTGTCTGCTAAATGCCAATAATGTAATAATAATACTTACAAAGGTGAATTGCTTTGACCCTTTGACCTCTGTGGCAATTCCACCCCTCTCATACTCAGAAAAGCCTGAGGTGTCACAGATACTGAATGTATATGGGCCTGCCAATCAGAGACAACGACACAAATCACTCAGTCATCACTGTCATCGCTGCAAATGTCTTTGCTCCCCCTGGTGGTCAGCTGTGAGAACTCACCCAGGACTTTCACCTGGACTGGTCCACAGTTGTTTAGCTCAGTCATGCCTCGCAAGTCAGAAAAAGTCACATGCCCTCCGTCTTCAAACCCATGTCTTTGCTCATCTGTGCAAGTGACAATTCCAGGATTTGCCTAGGAAGATATCAAAAGATGAGTGGTTCGTCACAGATACAGCAAACATCTGCATTGTCTTTATGTTCAGAATTATTCTTAGTTCAATTCTCCCCAAAGCCCTATGATTTGATAATTTAAATGTGTTGTTGTGGCTGCTTGGGAATTTTTATTCAGAAACAGCCTTTTCTGCAGTAAATCTTTGAATTATTAAATGTCATTGAGTTTTTTTCTTAAATAGGAACATCACAGAAATTTTAGTTTTATATATTAACTGTCATTTAGCTAGCTAAGATAAAATGAACAGAGCGATTATTTCATGCAATACTGCATCACCTTGGAGATATGGCTGATCATGGCAGAAACAGGAGCTTCCCCGTTGGAATCCGTCACCTCAAATTCCTCTCCAAAGTCACAGAAAAGCTGTCTGCAATTAAACAGAAAATGAAAAGGGGTATGGTTGATTGCTGTTACATTGCTAGTGACTCGTCTGGCTCTCTGATAAGGAAAAAGGCCCATAAGAAAATTTAAAGTTACGAGAAGCTGGAGAGGTACAAGACACTGCCCTTACCCACACAGGCCTTTGGTGTCAGCCACGATGAATTTGATGCCGTTGGAGTGACAGAATGCTCCAAAGCGACGCTGCTCATCCAAGGTAGAGTCAGTGAGCACTACCACCTGTTAAAGGCACACTGCAATCAATACCTATAGGACCTTAAACTGCCGATTTCACTGTTCATACGAATCAGTGGATTCTACCTTGCTACCACTGCACAAAATTGAACTCTCACTACCATAAAAAGTGTTTTGCTCAATACCAATTAATCTACCAAATTGTATTTGATATAGCACTCTTAAGAAAGGAAATTACGAGTCATGTCATGAGAGTTTCACAGAGATCTGGACATTTCATAGAAAGAAAGCAAGCTAAAATAGATATAAGTTGAAAGAGCAAGCACACTTTGGAAACAGTAAAGACATCACCCAGAAGAAGAGTAGCAGGAGCAGTGAGATGTCATTTGCCATAATAGATCTAAGACAGAAATATTTGATAGAGCCTACTAAAGTAGGTTCATACATAATCAAGTATCATATGAACAACTTCATCTTAAGAGAATGAAAAACATGAAGAGACCCAGAAATTAAGGAGGAAAAACGCGGACAATTCCTCATGAGTCCTCGGCTGGAAACCTCCAAGAGCAAATACATTTTGTTTTTCACATCATAGATCAGAGCAAACTTGAAAAGATGCTAACGTGTAAGAGCAGCACAGAATTTCCAGAATCATCAACTATTAACTACTGAAGCAGAAGAAAGCATATGGTGTGTGGGTGTATAGAACTTCTAGGTTCAGATTGTTGTTGAGTTTCCTCTGGAACAAACCTGGAATTGGGCTAACAGGTCCTCACTAAGTGCCCCAGTCTGGGCAGACACTTTGACATAGCCATTGAGGCCAGAGAGCTGGGGCAGAGAGCACTCGGCCCGGTTCTGACCAACACTGGACTCCCCCAGGTAGAACTACAACACAAAAGGGAATAAGGTACAAACCAACAGTAACTGACATCTGCAAGAGACATACAGTGTATATGAGCACACATTCACATACTGTACACATGGCATAAGCCACTAGTAGAGAAACTCTGTCTACAGGACTGCCAGGAAGATGCCTGATCAATCCCACCCACTAACTAGCAACAATGCAAGTTGATGTATTAGTAACATACATTCAAGGGGAAGATCATAAACTAAAGACACTCAGTATTTCCCCTTCAGACAGACCTACAGCAGAACATCTACACTCAAGAGCGGTTGCTCAAAGTACCGCTGTCATAAATCGTCATGTACAAATGCATACCTGAGAGGACAGGTCTGCCCACTGTGTTAGACCCTCATCCTGAATTGTTACAGACTTGACTCCGGCCAGAATGATGTTCTTAGCGATTTCCACTCCAAGCCCCCTCATTCCAGCTATCAGGACGTCAGCTGTCTTCATACGACGCATCGCCTCGTGCCCCAGCACGTACCTGCAGTGCAACGACCCGGAAAGCAGCACTCTCCTGTAACCTTTGAGTCAAAGCTGCACGACCGACGGAATACACTGTTGTTCTCGTAGTTTGTTATAATATACGACCATGCCATAAAATACAGTAGGCGAGAAAGCGTTTAGTTTACTCTTAAGGAGAGGGACATGTGATTAATGACATTGTATGATATTGTTCGCTTGTACCGTATCAATAGAGATTATGTTTACTCATGCCAAATGTTCACAATGAAATCATGCGTAACATACTCACAGTTGCCGTGAATAGAGGCTTTCGTCGATATCTAGATTTCCAGACATCCTTCCTGAAGGGAGACATAAACGAGCTAGTATTAACCTCCTTAATCAAATGTCTCCAGGTTTTTGACATTTAGAGCACATGCTAAATGAAGAATCGCACCTTTCGCAGATTTGACTTCCGATGAGGATGAAGAATACTTTACTGTATTGCAGTTTGGTTGCTCCAGACAGCTTGATCAAAATATATTTAAGATTTAGCTCCGTTTTCTTCAAGATTAAGTTTTACAAGACTACACCTTAATATGATAGACTACTATGTCTAAATGTACGATTACAGCTACAAAACGAAAGACGGGTTAAGCGTGTTCAGTGATTTAATAAACTGGTAAATAATTAATTTAAAACCAGCAATGCAATTGAAGTATTTGCTTTCTAGTTAAAAAATGCCGGTGAACTGCAGTGTGAAAGTAAAAACAGAAACCAGCCTGCATTTTACTTTCATTTCGGCCAGCTGAAGAACACGCCTCCTCTTCCAAGTCAGTAACAAAAACCTAACATTACCACACAACTAAAGTACAGCTAAAGACCAAACTATGAAAAGCATTTACAGTTGAAACACTCTACTCTCAGCTTTGATAGTCTGTTGATGTTAACAAATCCAAGCTGTCTTCCGCAACTTTGAGAAATCACTAGACGAGTATTGCGCAAGCGTGATACCAGTCACCTTCATGACAGCTTTATTACCATATATTTACGTATAAAAATGCTTTCATACTAGCAGGGTAGACTACCATGAAGTAGAGTAGATTCAGCATTTTTTAAATTTTCATCATTATCATTATTATTTTTGCATTATATTCATTTATACAGCTGGATGTTCACTGTGCCAAATAAATAAAGGGAAGTGCCAAGAGCATCAATACTTTTTAGCTACTGCATCCCCACTGAATGTTTAATTAGCTAGCAGACGAACCGTAAATCCCACTAACGAACTGAACTTGTTACCCAGAGTGCAGCAATTGCCTTTACGGTTTGAAATGTGAAGAATCGGCTGTGTCGAATATTCACACTGCTCCTTCCGTTTCGCCCGAACAACAGCTGAAGATACGTCTTTTCAAGGCTTCGGCAAGTCTTACTGCCTGTCGTAATCTGGTGGCAAAACAGACACTGTAATGCTTTGACGGAGTCGTTCCCACAGTCAAATTCTACTCGTACCCAAAATGGTTTTGAACTGTGTCAACAATTTGGTGTCCTCATTGAGACAGGATTTAGAAAAAAATGGTTTTACTTTCTTTTTGTGTGGACAACTGGCAAGAATCCCATGGAAAAAAAAAAAACATGCTGTTTCGCACAATGGGCATAATTTGTATGACATGGG
This sequence comes from Megalops atlanticus, assembly GCA_019176425.1. Taxonomy (NCBI): domain Eukaryota; kingdom Metazoa; phylum Chordata; class Actinopteri; order Elopiformes; family Megalopidae; genus Megalops; species Megalops atlanticus. The sequence continues at coordinate 25,822,198 of CM032882.1, forward strand.
CTTCGGAATCATCACAGAAATGGAGCAGCGTTTTACTTTGTAATTTTAATGCAACCGCCACAGGCTAAACACATATACAAGTCACCGGCTAACATACACAGAGAATCGTGTAAAAACAACATGTGAAAGCTAAAGGCAACAATGACTATAATGTAAACTCTCTTTTGTTTTAGCTTCAGGCTGAAAGAGTCACACTGCGCTTGAATCACGCCAGAGTCACACTTATTTTTTTCTGGTAACTCTGGCTCTCCATTGTTGCAGAGGGAGGGGCCCCCAAGTCTCATAATTCCAGTCAAATGCATGAGTTAGCTTCCTCTTCATCTTATACTAGCAAAGATGGCCTTACCACATACCGTAGAGCACAAGGTGACAGGTGACAGAGGACAGGAAGAAGAGGGGTGGAACTAGGGCAATCTAGCTGTAAAACTGCCAAAACACTCTCACTGCTCAGTTTTTGGACTGGGACTTATTGATGACTCCCAGTGAATCTTTGGCAAGTCATCTTGCCAAAGGTAAGTTTTGCTAGGTGAGTCATCTTGCCAAAGAGTACCACAGAAACTGCTCACTTAAACTCAACTGGTAACCTTTGTACTATGAGTCCTGATCCTTAACACTACTCCACAATGCTGTCAATGTTAGAAATTAACACATACTTACAAACATTTCTTAAAATCAAGTTATTCTTTATTAAAATGTTTTAAAATGCATATGTCTACACATTCTGCAATTGTGTGTTTTGCTAGTGGAGCATTGCAGCAGGTACCTGTGTATTGCGATGGAACTACTTTCTTACAACCGAGTATACACATTTTGCAGCTATGTGTTTGCAGCTGTTCAATCTACCAAAGCATCAGGTAACCTGCACACGTGTACATTCTGCTGTCATGTCTTTCAGTGCAGCTCTTCAATGCATCATGGTGCATATTGAATTCAGTTAGTCCCTGGCCTGGTTTGAAAAAAAAAGAAAAGATCTTTTGACTTGGAGCAATTATAAAGTAGTTTAATGTGAATTTTGTGCATACATTCAGCTAGATTAGTCATGTCTGCTCTTATGTGGGTGTTTTATTTTGCTAGGTAAGCAAAACTTTTAATGAATTAATTTACTTTTTAACACTGTATGTCTAATTATTATAAATGTAGGCTCTGTGCTGTTGCAGAAGTTCTGCGCGGGGCCTTGCGCCCTCTAGTGGAAAGCTCTCATTGCTGCGGCAGCTTTTCAGACAGTGAGCAACAGAAAGAGGTAGTGAGAGAGGAACATTACTGAACTGAGCTGAACAGCACCAGACAACAATGCGGGAGTAATATTTAGGTTTTCATAACATATTTTAATGGCCTGATATGTGACACCTCATTTATGTAAATGTTGTTCATTTCTACTCCCACTTAAAGAGATATTTCACCTGTCAGTACAATCATTTCAGTGAAGCAAAATCTTTTTGCAATGATCTAAACAGAAAGTACACACTACTATGTTTACTGTGGTTCAGTCACGTGGCATAGTGATAGCATCCTGAACAAGGTGCTTAAGAATATGCCAAAGACCATGTTTATGAGATTTTCAAGACAGTAAAACTTCAAAACAATTTGTGTCAGTAGTTAATAGTACCTTCTTCGTGAACTTGGAATCATTACACCTTTGCCATGAGGTGCGAATAATAAGCATTACTTGGTTTAATGTATAGTAAAGTGTTCTGACTAAGTATGTAGTTTTCATAGATATACAGTGGTACTAATAGAGGGTTTATTTATTTATTTATTTTTCCCTACCTTCTGAACATCTCAGATCTCATCACAACCATCCCAGTAGATTTCGGCACTTAAAGTGTTAAAGCCGAAAAGTGATTGAACCAGCTCAATTACAAATCATCTTCAAAAACATTGTAACTTACCATATCACTTTATTTTTTTCACGTGATGCAACTGGATGCCAGCTGAGGCAATTCAGGTTGAGTATCTTGTAGAGGCTAGAACAGCAGTTTGCATTAACAGCCCAGCTTCTTTTCACTGTGTCCCATTGCTGCCCAGCTGTTACAGTGCCCTTATTCTTGCGTGGTTAACACTGTACAAGAACCCCCACTCTTTTCTCTGGCTGTCACCCCTTCCTCCTCAGCACAAACGTAAAGATCATCAATAAGACACAGCTTTATTGGAATCATTCATCAATCCAAAATCCTGTACCTGAACAACTTAAATTTTTAAGAGGTATACACTTTTCAAACAACATTAATCTCCACTGAATACATGTTGATGTCTGTGTACTCCTGTCTTCATAAGAGTGTGTGGAACTTGTGTTTAACAGCACGTTTGTCTACTCAGAAATTAGTCAGAGTTTTACTGTTCACATATTAATGAGCATCACACCACCACATGCAAAGCAAGTTGACAGGTTACTTTTGCTTTCAGGTTACAGTGTCACATTTTTAGGACTTGCTGACACAAAATAAGAAAGAAGATATTATAAATTTACAATGTATAGATGAAGCACAATGACCATAGCAACAGTGACTATGTATTTGCGGATGACACCACATTGAAGCTAAACTATTTCTTCCTATGAGTATTTTGTAAACTCAAACACAAATTAGCATAAGGTAATGTGCTATCTGTTGGAAGACAATGAACAAAACCCTAATAGCAGTATTGACATGATATTCAAAAAAACAAACTTTTGACACAGACAACTGGACTTACTTTTTACCATGCAAAATGTTCTGACAAATTATTTAAGGGGATAAAAACTGTGTATAACTCTTCAACTGCCTCAGTTATCACCCCTCACAGCTAGTCAAAGTCACAGTCAAGAACCCTTATCGTCTGAAAACTAGTAGCTGCAATCTGTCAAAATTCAAGCATTACAGGCATGATAACTCAGTAATTCCACCCACAAAATCTAATATAGGCCTATATGATATCCTCACAATTGTTACAAGAAATATTACAGTCTCATACACTCATTTTCTAAAATATTAGATTATACAGTAAATTGGATGCAATATGTGTTTCTCCCTCTGGGGGATTGCACTGGAACCAAAAGCTTCTAGTAATATTTTGTGCAACCTACAGGAGATACCTGTTGGTTGTATGTACTTATGCTAAGAATGTACATCTCTGCAATCCTTACCAAACGATTTACCTTCAATTTCCCACCATTCTCAAAGCAGTTTAAGTGATTTTTCATCTACATCTCATTTAAAAGCAACTTACTAAATTATTATGAACCAACAAAGTAATCTAACCTTCCAACAAGAAGCCTTATTCAATATTTCAAGAATTTCCTAAAAACTAACATGAGCACAGCCGACCTTGTAAGACAAACCCTCAATTACTGCAACCATTGCTTACTCAACCATTTAGTAAACATTTGAAACTCAAATAAACTAAACGATAAATCAACATTAATATATTTACTTAATTTACTAACAGCTCAAATACTGTAGTCTTGCAGGAGTCCAGGGGTGTACTGAAAGTAGTTCTCCCAAAGCAACCACAACTATTTTTCACACTACAGGTACAGTGAGCTAAGTACCCATTTGGAAGATGGATTTGGCTTCACTGATGTCATCCAAGCAATCTGCATATATCTGATGAGTCAGAGGGTGTGTGAGAGCAGCAAGACAAGCAACCCCTGCTGACATTTCCACCCCTAGACATGGCAGAATAAAGCCAAAGTGTTCCGCCACTGTGGCTTCCCAGTCACTGTTGACTGATGACTTGGCTGGGATCAGGCAGGGGCCTTAGAGCTCAGCATGTGCTCAAAGTGAACGACTTAACAACTGTGTTACTTGGGAGCCACATTCGCTTGTGTTAATACTTGTTTTGCTCAGTTAAACACTGTCCCATGTAGAACTAAATGTTCCAGTTTGTGTTTTGTTGCTCACTCTGAGTGTCAGTTTTGCGGCTTCATATGAATGAGGTCACATTCCCACTGCAACTCATCTCCAATGTGTGACATCATCTCCAATCTACCATGCATTGAGTTGAAGAGCCTGTTCTTATCCATCCTGATGGTAGGCAACCCTGCACTGATAATGATGCCTAAGAAGGACTTGCTCCTGCATGGCACAAACCTGCATCTGTTTTTCAACATGATGAGCTCCCTCTTTGTACTTGTGCCAATGAGGCGAGGCCCCCGTATACCCCACATTAGTGATGGGCATCATAGAAATCAAACTGTGGTGCTTCATAAGAGAGTGCGAGAACTCAGGGCTGTGTGGGAGGTAGAGTAGTCTGACACCCATGTACATGTGCAGTATATGCACTTGGCCGCACTGTCCCTCACATACTTACACGCAGTGACACAGGCACTGAGGTTATGGCACATTACGTCAGTCATCCCTGCCCTGAGTGATTCACCCATGCAAAAATTTGTTTCTATTTCCATTTGTGACTCGAGGCAATTGCAGTATATTAAAATGGCCTTCATTAAATACATGGACAGTACTGAAATTCAAGAACAGCATATATTCCCCTCTGTTCTAACAAACTGAGTTAAATTTTATGTGTGCAATGTTGATCCAGTGGACTCAATGAATAGCTTGCAAAATAATGTTGTTCTTAATAATTTCTGCCACTATGTTAACACCATTTAGAAGATAATGCTGCTACAGACCATCATTAATTGTATATGCAAGTCTATATGATTTATGTATTTTCACTTAATTGTCAGGCATTATGTGCACAAATAAATACTCTTTTCTGTATACTTAAATTGTTGTATGTTTTTTGGTCATAACTCAGTTGCAGTGTTTCTGGTTGTTGTGGACCTATGTGTATTTTGTTCTGGCACTTATGGCACATTTAATGCGTATTGCAATGATGGCCTTGTACATTGTAAAAAGTAGAGTAAATTGACAGGTGTATACAGTCCTGTATATGCATGTTAAATATATGGAAGTTATTTGTTATTGGGACACTAACATGGAAAGTTAAGCAATGCAACAGCAAGTGTGGAGTTTCATTTGGGCAACTATACCTATTTTGTGTCTGAACTGGAAACGAATCATATATCTCACAGAAACCATTTTAAGTACAGCAATGCAGCTATGTTATACCAGTTGTTTTCAATAGGCACTTCTTAATGTCAAATAAAGCTGCATCATAATAATGGAATCATTCTCTGTAGTCTGTACTTACAATTTGCTTTATAATATAGTTCACCCTTTGAATAATGTACATTAATGGTCTTTCTCCATGGTGAAAGTTACAGGTACAGTTACAGTTGTGTGACACTGAGAACTATTCACATGGCAATTATGTTGATTATACTTTTAAAGATCATGAGCAATTTCCCAAAGATGATGAAAAAGTTGTCTACTGTATTAGATTAGGCAAATACTCCAAGCATATGATATTTTTTGCTCATACAAAACAGATCCACAAACCTTCTATGCAGAGGTATTATTCATATTATTGCTTTGCAATATTTTCCCTCAGTTTGTTGCTAATTAAATTGGCAATGTAATACCTGCAATGTAATACTACATCCAGTAGGAGGAGCACTATAATTGTGGCAATCGCTGTGATGAGCCCTGACATACCACACTTTCAGCCTTAAACAGCTCATAACTTCTTTTAAACTGCTCTTTATTTCATATGGGTCAATATTTAACTGCATGTAGTATGGCAAAAGGACATGTCTTAGTCTTGGTTCTGTGCCAACAACACCTACTCATCCAGCACTGTAGATTCTCAATAGTGTAAAAAATGTGATTGGTCATTTCCGTGCCTAACTTGCTACAGTATATACCTGAGACAGACCTGAGAGAACCAGTCAGCTTCTGAGTATCAGTCACTGGCCACACCAGAGTAAATATCGGCAGAGTAAATACCTCTGTAGGGTCAGATAAGGGACACTTCCTCTAAATTAGTGGAATTATCTGCTTGTAGCAAGTTTGTGCCTCAGGTCTTTCTCAATTTTCTGAAAATTTGTATGACTTCTGGTTTATCATAAAATCATGAAAAATTCCCCCAGTAATTACAACTCTTGTGTTCTGTTCTGTATGCCAGTTAACAAGTAACAAAATATTTGTCTTCAGAACATCTTGATAAAAATAGACTATATCCACAATGCAATCCTGTCGCTTTCATACCGCACTAAACAATCTGTTTTACTTGGTTAGCCGCCTTGTTGACATATAAAACAATCTTTTCCATGCAACTTGCAGTGGCAGGGAATCTGGACGATTCTCAGATGAAAAAAATTCTTTTTTTTCTTTTTTTTGTCATTTAGAATGAGATAATAAGAATGATTTTGGTAATGACGTTATTGGACTGTGTAGCCAACCATTTGAGTCACATCGTTCATTCCAACTGCTTTAACCTCTAATCTAAACTGCTCTAAACAATCTTGCGGTACAAACAGTTGTGGTTTGAAAATGGTAATCCAATTTAGGTTATATTCTGATAAATAATTTATGGTGGATGATTGGGTGCAAACCTTGTTTTATAGTAGTCTAAAGACAGATTGATTATCTAATTCATATTATTTTTCATATATATTATGTGCCTTTCGTGTAAATCATTCGCTAATTGAACTAGTTTTGAAACTTTACGCTATGGAATGACATGTTTTCAAATATACTAGCAGATTTTTGTAGTAATTGTAGTAGACAAAATCATGGACTGTGGGTTTATTCTTTAATTTTGCAGTGATTTTGGCCATTTGTATTGCTTGACGTCTTCTCATTGTACTTTCGGAAGTCGGAGTTTCAATGTTCAGAGGCAAACGACAGCTAGAAGTTGAAAGAGCAAATTGCGCAATCATGACGAGGTATCTTCCTCTTTAAGGAAGGGGCGTAGAAGCACCATGAGTGTTGGACCGCGTTCGTGGACGAACATTGCTCTGTAGCACAAGAAGACTGCCGGTTACGGGACACTTTTTGGAATTAAAAATTAGTATAACAAAAGCGGCAATTGCAACAAGAGCCTTTTTATTATAGAAACTCAGGGTATAAAAAGTACGAGATCAGCAACGTATTGGAGTATTTCCCTGGTGAAGTCTACGTGGGAATTTTAATATGCTGTGAATGAGCCAGAGGGACTTCTTAAAAGGTGTTTCGATAAGGTACGTACTCAAAAAGTGCATGAAAGTAGTTCGGGGAAGGTGGTAATGGATGTAGTCTATACGAAAAAGTAAATTGTTTATTTTGTCATTTCCCTGTTGCAGATGAAAATTCGTATCCTGTAAATGACGACTCAGTATCTGGAATTGTCACTGTTACTTATTCTATATAATTGCATGTACGTTATAAACAGCAATGCAATTTGAAGTAATACTCTGTTTTAAAAAAATGGGCTCAGACAGATTGTTCGTTTCGATTCGTTGTAAAATACATTTTCAGTGAGGTCATTTGTGTGTCTTGAAGAGGCCTTGTAGCAGTAACTTTTATAGTACGTCTTCTGACAGTCCTGACCACTTCATTCTTTTTCATGCCTGCCTCACCGTTCATTGTTTGACAGTTTAGGAATTTAGGCACTGGTAACTTGGGAAGGGGGGTTTCTCTGCCACTTCCATTGTCTAGTTGGAAAACGGATCTAGAAATTAATTATGAAAAGGTCAAACAAATAATTTAACTCTGGCAAGGAGAAGAAGTTGGAGTTTGTTAAAAGCTGTGAGAAACAAGAGTGTGAGGAGGCCACTGAGAAGGGGTAAAGATTAATCAGTGGTACATCCATTTGTGCTATGAAAGGAAATAGCATTCTGGCATCTACCACTGGTAGGTTTTTTATGTCCAAGGTTCTGGGACAAAATCCAGAATTAGGCCGTAGTTCTGTTGAACGCCTGTGCAAACCTATATTCACTTTACTTTCCAATTCTCATGCAAGGGTGTGACCATTTTGATGGATGTACATGGTTATGCTTCGAAACGTTTCGGATTGGTCTGGTTTTAGCTGGAGTACTCCTGGTAGAACACTTCCCTGTAGGTGTGATAGATTTGTGACGCAGCCCTGCCCAAACAAATAAGAAGGTGGGTGTGAGAAAGGACTCACTTACTCACCTACTCATCATAGATTCACCAGCTGAAAGTCACGTCTTAGTGACGATGCGACTTGCCAGCTTTGAGACAGACACAAGGTCAGAAAAGAGAAGGAAAATAACTGTTTCCCGTTGAGCTTGAAGTCTGAGAGTACGTGCAACATCTCTTGTCTGCAGGTTTGGGTCCCTAGGACTGGAATAAAATATCTATGAGAGCAGACTGACCACACATTAACAGACAACAATAGTGACTATTTTAGTACTTTTAGTGCCAGATAATTTTTGGTTTTATCCAATGGCCTTTTTTGTTCTGAAATGAGCTTTGCAATTACTTAACTGACAATACCTCGAAATATGCTTTGACTCAGTGCCCTAGAAGTTTTTAACTAGGATTGAGAAGTTTCTGAGGAGTTGTCATTGTTATTCGTATGAACATGTGTACTCACTTCTGTATCCTTCTGTGAGGATTAGTCTTTGAACCTGGTGGATTCCTTGTGGAGAAACGACTTGCAATATGTTTCATAACCTGACTATGTATGAATTATTGATTTTGGATTTGTGACTTTCACAGATTCACTCTTGATAAGACTCAACAACATTCTCATATGAAGTGTTGCTCTCAGAGGAGTATATTGGCAGTGTGTTATAGTAAGCATTTAAGAGATGTGACAGTTGTGAAAGGCATGTTGGATTGTAACCAGAATGCAGAGTGGTGAAAGGCTTCACATTTTTATTTGGTTAATTAATGGTTCTACAACAATTGCACCAGTTTTCATATGCCATTTACAATGGAAGTGCCTGCTACATGTCACTAGAAGGAAACAGCAAGATAAAGACTCATTGCAAAACATTAATACATATTTATACAAAACATGTATTTATGTGTAAGTAAAAATGAATTTTAACCTGCCATTGCATAATTGGTGTATAGTGTATGTAGCCTTGTCATAAACCAACTGGGTTGTTTTTATGTTATATTTAAAGGACATGATATTTTTGACAGTGTATTTACCTTCCTTAATTCAAATAAAACTGATCCTGCAAATGTTTGTTTCTTCCATGGAAAGATTGTCTCGGAATTTTGTCCTCACTTGAACCATTTTGTTGTTTAAATAAACACTTGGAAACACCAAAGAATACCATAGATATTATCACAAATGTTAATATTAGAGCATGGAATGTTAGTTATTGTTGACCTATAGTCTGTAATGTTTTAGAAACTTTGAGAAGAATGCTGTCTGAGGGACTGATCAGCTCTGTTGCATTGACTAACATCCGTATGGGGCACACTGAGTGTGTGTTTTTGGGATTAGTTTAATATTTACAAATAAATCCTCAATGTCATTTCATGGTCACCGTGAGCTTTTTAAAAACTGAGGGGGCCAGTGAGATGATGATTGAAGTAGCCCTTAAGCATTTGTCTTTGTTGCCATCTGCATGGAAATTGAACATGTAGAATACCTGTCACAGTCAAGGGGAAACCAGGACAGATGGAAAACCAGATGAAAGACAGTAAACACTTCAGAAACATTGTTCTTTTGTACATTTTAACTTACACTGCACTAACAACACTGCAGCTCAAGACACGCACATTTAGTAGAAGCTTATTCTAGGTATAAACAAATGTCAACACTTGGACGATTATAGTATTTTTATTTACAGCAATCTTTGGGTTTGCCTTCATTGTTGACAGAGGTCTGAGATATAGCATGTACTGTAATTTTTTGCTCCAGCAGGATTACTGAGGACTGTTTGTTTCGTCTGCCATATTTCTAAGTGCGCATTGGAACATTTGTGCTCTCTTTATTCTAATTTTGACAGCTGATTTACTCCTCTGTTTCCACAAGTTTGCCCTGGTCATGAATTCTTGACCAGTGAGTGACCTTACTCAGCTCCCTCCAAACAATTTATTCTAGCATAATTCAAAAATTCCCACGCTCCCTCGTGGACTTAATATAAGGATCACATTTTCTTTCACAGTTAGATGCAGAATAGTTTTGTCCTGGATTATGTGTAATTTGTTGTTTATGGGGATACATTCCCTGTATGGGGGAGAGGGGGAGCAGTCTTTGTTTATGGGTTAAGCATTGAGTAAATGAAAATCGTTACGATCACTGATCACTGAACGCAGTAAATTTGAAGCTCGTTAATATCTGACCACTGAATATTTTAATTACTGTAGCGAAAAACCTCAAATATTTGAGCCGTATTAAACTAGAACTGTGCACCCCTGTGTTATGCAAGAGACAGTGTGAACTTTTTGTTGATTTATGTCCCATCTTTTTCTTTCCACACAGATCTCTGCCTGTCCTCAGGATGATGTGGAGGAGAAGCCTCGTCTGTCAGTCTGCCTGTAGGTAACGGATGTTGCCCGTGTCTGATTGGCCCCCTTTGCTCGGTGTGGAGATGGTTCCGAAGGCCAGGTTGCTGCTGTCATGGATCTGGGTACAAACTCTCCTGGCCACCGCCCTCGGTACCTGTCCTTCGACACCTCGCAAAGCTGTGGATTTCTCTGTCACCTACAGGGTGTCATACTACCAGGCAGCAGGCTCCATACAAAACATTTTGGTTAATTCACAGTCTAATGAGGTCTACGTGGCCTCTCGGAATCTTATTGAGGCTGTGAACGCCAGCCTGGTGAAGATCTGGGACCTGCGCACAGGACCCGTGGGCAGTCCTGAGTGTGAGATCTGTAACTTGTGTGACATTGAAGTGGATCCCAAACATTTAGAGGACACAGACAATGAAGTCTTGCTGTTGGACCCGCAGCTTCCTTATTTGTACACCTGTGGGAGCTCTCAGCATGGGGTTTGTTACTTCCACGAGCTTGAAATAGATGGGAGACGGCCCTCCTCTTCAAAATGTCTGTTTAAAAAGGAGTCCAACTCCCCGGATCATTGCCCAGACTGCTTGGCCAGTCCTCTTGGCTCCAAGGTCAGCATTGTTGTGGAGGGGCACACTGCCTTCTTATTTGTGGCGGCCACAGTGGATGAGCGTGTGACCGAGAGCTACGGCAGGAAGTCCATATCGGTGCGACGGCCCCTGGCGACTGAGGACGGCTTCGACACGGACGTTCACGGCCTCACCGTGCTGCCAGGTCTGCGCGGGTCCTACCGCATCGACTACGTGTACAGCTTTTCCACAGATGAGTTTGTGTACTTCCTGTCCGTGCAGCGGGAGAATCCGGAGGTGGGGTCCTCGCCGTTTCAGACCAGGCTGGGCCGGCTGCCGAGCCGGGACTGGGAGATGTGGAGGTACAGGGAGGTGGTCCTGGAGTGCCGCTTCGAACCCAAGCGGAGGAGGAGGAGAAGGAGCGCGAGCTACCATGACGTGATCTACAACGGGCTCCAGGCAGCGCACTTCGGCACTGCTGGAAAGGAGCTTGCAGACGAGCTGGGCGTGGAGGAGACAGACGACATCCTTTACGGGGTGTTCGCTGTAACCAGCGACACAGGGGAGCCCACCGAAGACTCGGCCCTCTGCGCTTTCCCCATGGACCATGTGAACCGGGCCATCGATGCCGGCGTGGAGGCCTGCTGCCGCTCCAGCCCTGAGCAGCTTTCCCGCGGCCTCTGCCACTTCCAGGCCTGCGAGAGCTGCCCGCACGAGGTGAGCCCGGCGCAGCCAGCCTCACAAGGATAATCAGCTGGTGGTATGAGATGAAAACACATAAACATTCACAGGCTCCACCCCCAGTAGAGACACAGTTGTTGTTTAGCAGAGAACCATGAAAAAAAGCCTATCGATATGACCACATAGATGTAAGGGTGTATGGTCAAATGCAGACGTCCTTAGAAAGGTTTGATTGGGAAATATACATTGCCATGGGACTGACTCATGAAAAAGCAAGTCAGGCAGAGGTCAGGTTTTTATTGAGGGAGGGATTCAGACATGTGCTGGCAATGCTTAGATGGAAGCGTGGACGAGTCTCAACCAGTTTTCGCACCCGAGGGGGTGGATTGTGGAGACACCTTGTCCAGTAGCCAGCAGGGCTGGAAGTGGTTTTCACTGAAGCTAAACTTAAACTTTTGCACTCTTTTTTGTTGAGTGCTTAATGTTATGGTCAAATTGGTTTAATTTTAAAAGAAACACATTTAAAGAAATTATACATTTATTATAACCAAAGCATATAACACATGGGGGTTCCAGATGTGTGAATGCCAAGTGAATAACTGTAGATACACAACTTAGGAGCAAGTTAAATTTGAAATCCTACAGCTACTGTCCGAGTTCAGAGTGCATGTATTAAAGTCATTGAAAGATGTTGAAAGTCATACAAAATAGGCCTTTACATACATAATATGTCAGAACAATAAGAAAACTATTGAAAACTATTGCTGTTTTCAAACAAATTTTTGTGATGTCATTATATTGTCATTTAGCAGTCACTCTTATCCAGACCATCATCCGGCTTTATTTATTTATACAGCTAGAGGTTTACTGAGGCAATTGTGGGTTAAGTACCTTGCCCAAAGGCATGACAGCAGTGCCCCAGTGGGGAACTGAGCCAGCGACCTTTCGTTATGAGCCCTCCTCCTTACCACTGTGCCACACTAACGATTTCTCAAGCTTCATCTGATTGAGGCCAAGACATGAAAGCATTGTGCGGGTACAATTTAAGTCTCAAAAACAACTTGTGTTCTTAATTATTCATTAAGTGTTAATCCTGTTGTATTGAGTCTTTTCAAATATTTTTCCATTTCATTTTCAGTTAGTAGAGGAAGCCCACCGTTGTGCCTTGTACACAACTGTCACTTAAATGTAGGGTATACTGGAAACTGGAATCGTTGTAAGTACCTACTGCTATAAGTGTAGTTCCTCTTAAAGCCATTGCTGAAACTTTAATGTTTTTGGCAGTAATAGCATGGCCAAAATGCTGCAGTGTGTATTGCCAATATTCAATACAACAGAGGGATAAAATTTAATGCTATTTCTGTTAATGATGAAGTTTGTACACAAGTTAGACGTGCTTTAATGAGCTGCTAAGAGGAAAATGTTTTCCCAAGATGGTGCATCTGTGAACATCGGCAATCCACTCTGGAGACTTCCACAGATGGTCTTTAGAAGGCTGTTCTCCACAAGTGAGCTTTCGAGATGCTTTGCGAGAGTAGGTGACTAATGGAACTTGTGCGGTCAGTGATATATGTTGAAAGAGATGCCTCTTTATTCTCACAAATTCACCCCATTAGCTGAATGGTTATTTAATGCTGCTTAAATTCATGGCATTCTGTAGCACAGTGCCCATCTAGGCATGCCTCAGAATTTCAAAACCCTTTACATAAGCAGACATGATGTTTATGCCTGTATCTATGGTACCATCCAGCAATAAGAAAGCAGCAAGGTGCAATCTTAGCTGTTGAAACCCACCCACTGACTTCAGGGCAGATAAAGTGCATATCTCTGGAATGTAGAGGGAGTGACTTTTCTGTCAGTTTGCTTTTTATGAGCTACTAGACACACGTCTGGCATAGAACAAACACGTGGGAGAGGTCTCGTCAGGGGCCTCCACCAAAGAGCATTCTCTCACTTGTCTGTCTCAGTCTGTCTGATTTACTGCTGAGGGAAGGATGGCAGTGAACGTTCAGAGCTAACCAGGTGCGTTTGATTTGTCCACACCCCTACCCCTCACCCCCCAACCCCACCCATTTGCGACCTGCGTTCCGTACAGTCATGAGTTACAGGAGGGCATGTCCTCACTGTAGTTAAGGGATTGTGTAAGCCTCATTTGATGTGACATCACTTTATTCCTCTCCTCATTCTTCTAAAGAAGCAGCAGTGAGCTGCAGGGTGGTAGAGCTAGCTGTGGACGTGGAATGCAGTCTTGGTGGTTCATCAGATTCTTTCCTCCTTAGGTATCACTGAGTTACTGTGGTGTGACTGTATTCCAGTGGGGTTTCCCATGGAAAAAACAGAAAGGCTTGTCAAGGTAAATGGAGACCATTTTTACGCAGACAGCGGTGGCAATGCCCACTGATCTTTTGCAATAGTAACCACCTGAGTGAGTGGCCATTTTAGCAGATGATGAGCATGCATTTAAGATGGCTGATCAGATTAAAGGTAAAATATTGAAAAACAACTTAAGTGAAGTCATTTTTAGAAACAGTTATATCCCTTTTACTTACCCCTACTGGCATTCTGGTACCATATGTAGAAACATACACAAAATGTGATGCCATACAATACCTTAAAATACAGATAAGAAAGATACAAATAAACCAAATTTCTGGACAGTGCATCAGGAAGAAGTAAAAAAAGTGAAATGCATAAATGCTTTTTTTAGATGTCTTCATTGGGGGTGGGTGGAATTTTTTTCCTGTTTATGTGTTTTCTGGATTGTCACTTAGTATCATGATCAGTGAGTGTGAAACACTGTTGAATTATTGGTCTGTACAATGAACATCTTTCATGTATGTATCAGACCTGTCATGCTAATAAGCTAACAGTCTAATGTCGACATTTGTACACATGTAGAGTTTCAATGCTCTTGCAGTTCTTATAGTAGCTAATTAAAAAAATCCTTTCGCTGTTCTGCCGTTAACCTTCTTTCAGTGTTCGAAAAAGAGCAACCGAGTTCCAGTTCATGATTTTTAAAGGCAGCTGTTGGATTGGTCTGTTGCTCCCCCTGACACAAACGGAAAAAGGACTTAAGTGCTCAGTTAGTATCTGTTTAACAGTGATGACAGAGCTAAAAAAGGAAGCAGCATGTTGGGGCCTTTTTCAATGAGATGGAAAGCTGGTGAACTCTGTTATGTGTTCTGCTGTTATCAGCCAAGCAATTCTTCCAGTCCTTGGAGATGTTCAGATAGTTTGTGTTCTTCATCTTTGTAACCTGATTATACACAGGAAGTATAGGGGTAAGAGTGGTGCATTCTGGGCCTTAGGTTTGTGCATTTGAGTCTGTGCTGAACACTGCTGCTTTACTTCTGTAGAAGGATACATAAATGCTGTCTGCTGAAAACTGGTGGACTAAACTAACTGGCGTTGTGTAAAATGTTTGCTTGGTTGGTTTTCTCTGGTTCCTCCATTAACTGTAAACTCTACAGGGAGCGGATAGTTCATTGAAAGGATTTTAACCTCAGATGGTACCACATGTATAAGAAGAGGAGTCCAGGAATCACCAGTAACACTTAGTTTCTGTTCATATTTAATGTTTAATAAGCTGGTGTTTGCAACATTTAAGAACACACCTCACTGTCACAGGTATAGTTATCCAGCAGTTAATCATCTGATACTGCCAATGTACAGCGGACAATATTAAAAATGTTTGAACTGAACATAGATGACCATTTTATTGGTCAGTTGATGGCGGGATAAGCACGCTGTGTTTGAGTGAGGAGAACAGGGAGCATTCTGTATAGGTTGCCAAGAGGGCTGTTTTTGACAGTTTGGCTGTCGAAGGTCATTCCTCTTGACAGAAACAAGGTGCTGTGCCATAGACTCAACAGTGTTCCCTGAGTATTTTGGTTGGAAGCAGAAGCCACTTGACATCTGTTTTTTGTTTACCACAGTGTCAGCTTATTGAAAAATAACAGAGAACATCTGTGGCACATTATGGTCCTGAAGACTCACACCCCCCACTCCCACCCCCATTGTGTTCTACTGTGCCCTGTTCCTTAGAGTCCTCCGATCTGGACCAAGAGAAAATTCCGGGACTGCGGTTGTCCGTCACATCCACCCCCTAGAGCACTTGCAGCTGGAGCAGATTGCTTCCTGCTTCCTGTGTACCTCACACCTCCACTTCCTGTGGGGATCGGTGCAGCCTGTGGCTCATGCCCAGCGATTACAGTGGCTAGGCCTGCTGGAGCTTGCCCCAGCCTGCTCTGTGTCCCGGGCATATGTCCTGTATCATGTCTCAGAGGAGACACCTTGCTATGCTAGTGTGCCTTTCCTTCCTCTGTTGGCTTTGCAGTGCACCCAGATGAGCAGAAACCATGGAAACACACTCACCTGAGCCAACCTTCCCTCCCCTTTTTGTCTGAACATTTTTCATTCTCTCTGACAATGGTGCTCCCATTCTATTTGAGTACACAAAAAAGGGAAAAAAAACACATGGCATCAAGAAGTCTGTGTGTTTAACTTGCAGAGTCTTTTGGAATTTTTTGGAATTTTGGATTTTTATCTTCAGTGTTTTGTTGCACTTTTGCTCTTGCCACTCCTTCCAGGAAATTATTGCAGGTGTTTCCCTGGAGTTGACATGTTCATGGAGAGAACTGAAGGTCATTGAAGCTCTATCGTACTGAGTGTTCAAATTGTTCAGTTGAAACTGTGTAGGACTGTTCATCAGTGTATGCACACTTTACCACAAATATGCCTGTAGCTGCATGCTCTTGTAGGGTAGGACATTAGTTGCTAAGCAACATTGCTCAGTTTGATGTAGTCACGACATGGCTTTCTGCTTGGTTATGCCATTGATATTGAAATTCAAGACTGGTTGCAACATTCTATTTGGTACACTGCTCTGCAGCATTCTATTTGGTATGCTGCTCTGCTCAGTTATGCAATAGTGAATTAATGCACCCTTTGTAAATATGCCACAGACATCACATTCTAGAATCAGTAACGCTGTTGCCATTATTCATCATACTACTGTGAGTCTTCTAAATTATTGTTGATGTTGATGGCAGGCTTATGTGTACTCCGTTGTCTACATAGATCTGGTTTCTGGTTTAGAACAGTGTTACCTCAGTTTAATAATAAATTGATTATTCATTCTCAGATCAGTTAGCTGTCTCTTTAAATTTATTATGCTAGAGGAAGAACATTTGTTGGTTTTGTAAAAGTCATTTTTCAACAGAGTGTAAAATCTTCAGGCAGATAAAGCATTCCTGCAGATGGTTGCCTCTTGAAGCAGGAAGGTCTTTGCCTTTGGATGTTGGCCAGCCTATTTTATGGTTTCCCTCATTTATGAACATGAGGTATTTGATATGCAGGAAAGATATCTAAAAAAACAGCAAGCTGGCTTACCTTGTTTTGGTAAGCCTTAGTACACACACCTGTTTCTTTTTAGTCATGTCCAAACAGAGGGTGTGAGAAATCAAGATGGAAGTTTAGGGTTAATTTCAAGGAGATTAATAACAGAGGTTTGTTCGAATTTCTGGGGAATGTTTTTCAAACAATGTCAGACCTATGCAGAAGAGTAGTTGTAAAGAGACCAGGCACTGCTCACTGGCTGTTAAATCTAGTGGTTAAATGTTATTGCTACCAGACCAATCTGTGAGACACAGGTCAGTCTGTGGGGGGCACAGACATTTATAGGGCTGCTTCCTCCATGCTGTTGAGAAACATGCTCCTTCAGGAAGTGTACAGGTTAGAAATGTCTGCAATTGCAAACCTGTCAGATTCTCACAGGCACTTATTGCACACTGTTCATGAACCAGGTGATTTTCCTCTCTGTTTAACAACTAGGCGTGTCCACATAATGACCGGGTTTCTACAGGGAGATCACTGAACAGCTCACAATAACATACATTCTGAGCTGTTTTTTCCCACTTCCCACAAATTGTTGACAAGCAAGACAAAGGTGTACATTCCTGGGATTGAGATGTTAAAAGGCAATAACATCTAAAATAGTCTAAAAATTATTAATAGGATATTGATATACTTTTTAGCTATACATACAATGTGTTGAGTATTATTTCTACTCTATTTCAATCCATTGTAAGTGTTTATTGTACATACAAAGAATAATTAACAGATTTCTTAACTCCTACACACTGGTCAAAAGTGAGTGGGAACATGTAACTTATTTGTCTAAAAACACGTCTACACATATGGAAAACAAACACTATCTATCTGTAGTGTGGAGACACGGGCAGGTTATTTCTCTGGGGAAAATGCAGCCCCATAGGCGGTTTTCCTGTTTTAACCAAATGAAATGTCGCTCTGTGAAGCTCAGCGATAGTCCTCACTGATAACAGCTGATCATATTACTCGGGTCATTTCCTTGAAAACAGAGCATGGAAAACAATGCCACCTGCGCTGAGAAGCCCACCATGGTGTCACAGCCCTACTACAGGGTGGACCTCTTCAACAGGCAGATGAGAGGTGTCCTGCTGACCTCTGTGCTGGTCACCACAATTGGGGACAAGACTGTGGCACATATGGGGACCAAAGATGGACGGCTTCTGCAGGTATGGCACAGGGAGTTTGTCACCTCTGGGTGACAGTCCGTACAAGGCTCAACACACCCTAGAACACACCCACACGCATAACAAATAACAACTCATAGCTGCTGTTTGAGTGGCTGTGATTAGATATGAATTTTACCTCTCTGCTAGCAAACTGCCCAGAACCAACTAACAATGCCTCCTTAGTAATCCTAGGGCTGTTGCTTCCTCATCAGGCTGAACTAGTTCTTAGGGGATGGATCAATATGTGAATGCTTAATTTAAGTTGACTCTATTAGTTTTGTTTCCTCTTTCTCATAGCTTTCAGCGGCTGACTGTCCTCAACAGCCAGTTAAGATTTCAAGAAAGCAATACCCAGTACAGATACATGGATACACAGCGATCACATAACATGCTTTTTGCAAGTTTTGCTATAATATTTACAGATTTAAAAATGCTGTTGTGTCATTACAAAATTACTTGTTCACTAACTAGTTGTTTGTAAGCGCTATGATGATTTAGTGTTCCATCATTTGCTCCTCTTATTGTTTCTCAGGTTGTCCTAAGAAGATCCAACCCAATCATCTTTGCAAATTACTCCCTGGCAGAAAACAAGAAAGTGTCTCCAATCGCCTCTGTGCAGTCAGAAGACTCCTTGCTGTTTGTGGTGGGAGACAAGGTACTGTGATTTCCTACAGAAATGAGTGCACAGTAGAGAGAGAAAGATGCAACAAAGGATGCAATGCAATTTGATCTGAAACTGGGATTATTACAACATATTGTGACATTATTTTCATTTCATTTTGAGCATGTGTATTATTTTAAGAAACTCTGTGTGACACGGGTTGTATTTTTCTCTGACATATGATTTTTAGGTTATTAATGAATAGTTTATGTGTGTTGATGGTAAAATGTGAGCCCCAAAACCACTTTTCCTGATCTGTTGTGCTTATTTCCCATGGTGCCGTTCAGCTCAGAGACATTGCGAGTCACCCCCCCTCCTCTCTCTGACAGATGTTCAGTGTGCCGCCCAGGGGCCCGGGCTGTGGTCACTTCCTCACCTGCAGCGCGTGCCTCACCGCACCCGCGTTCATGGGCTGCGGCTGGTGCTCGGGATTTTGCTCCTGGCAGAAAGAGTGCAGCAACCAGTGGAATAATGAGACCTGCCCACCTGTGGTCAGGGAGGTAGGTCTTTTCATCTCATTTGCGTTGGTGACCGGAGGAGACAAAGGAGGACTGAGATGCAGCAGCTCACATAATTAGCAGCAGGGGTGATTAAGTGCCAAAATTGCGAGTTTAGGAGTCTAGCCATGTGGCAGGAGTAGGCATTCCTTGTCTTTCACAGTAAGTTCTTTAGGATTTTATTGACCTCAGAGAGTTAGGACCTCTTCACACTACAGTTCTTGAATGAATTTTGTCACATTGTCACCTCGTTCTAAATCTGCGTGCCATAAGGCCCAAGCTCGCATGTGATGTTTTTATGTTGCTCGTTTAACATCTGCTGTGTCATGCGCAGTTCTTCCCAAAGACGGCACCCCCTGATGGTGAAACGGAGCTTACGTTATGCGGTTGGGAGTACTCTCATCGACCTGCCATCACACCCAGTGCTTACCTGGTGAAGGTGGGACAGACTCCCTGTGAAGTACTGGGGAAGAGCAACAGCATGCAGTGAGTAACATGAAGATAGAAGTGCCTTCTATACCCCACAGACTCCGTGCACTGGTAGTTTAAATGGGTTTTGATTTGAACTCCTTCTGTCGACTAGTCCAATACTCACAATAACACATTTTCACACTGTTGTCGCCAGAACACGTGGACACACTATAAATAATAATAATAAAAATCGTACACTTTATTGATCCCTCATGGGGAAATTCGTCCTCTGTGTTTGACCCATCCTACACACACAGTGAGCCGTGAGCGCACACACACCAGGAGCACACACACACCAGCAGTGAGCGCACACACACACACTAGGAGCTAGGAGCAGTGGGCAGCCACAGTGCGGCGCCCGGGGACCAACTCCAGTTCTTAAATGGTCAGGGTGCACAGGCTGGTTGTGATGTACTAGTAGGTACAGTACAGGCATGGGGATGGGTGTTTAAGCTGAAAGGATCTGACTAACCCTCATCACTCACCCCCAGGCTGGTGTGCAGGATTCAGCCTGCGGTCATGAAGGAGGACACACCCGTCCCCATCACTGTGGAGGTACACGAAGGGAAGGTGGACGGACACTACTCCATCGATGGGACAACCCAAATACAAGGATTCACCTTTGTGGTAATACACTGCTTCAGTAAAGATTAAAAAAAGGAAAAAATTAAGAGAATTCCACACTATGATCTTGTCAAAAATTATGTTGAGATGTTTTACAAAAGGTATGAGTGAAAAAAATGGTTTATATAATGACAATACTTCACTTGCTAATAAATACTAACAACAAAGTTAGTGCAACATTGTGACATGGATTTTGTGTTTGTGAAACTGTTAAGTGGGTCCCAATTAAGGGAAAGCTTCCTTACAAGTCCATGCCAGAGTGGTACCTAAACCATTCAACCATCTGCTGCATTTTGACTATGGAGTTTGAGACTCCTGTATGGACGGTGCACCTTTTAACCGCCCCCCTTCCGCCTTCCTCCTCCCCACCTTTTACCTCACCCCTCCCCCTTCTAGGTGCCTGATGTCACAGAGATCACCCCCGACTATGGGCCACTAGTTGGAGGCACCATGATCACAGTGAAGGGACACCACCTGGATGCTGGAAGCAGCAGGAGGGTCACTCTGGATGATGTGCCCTGTCAGATTGAAAGGTGAAGGCCAGCAGCCGTTGCATCATTCACACATCAGTCTATTCGTCCGGTCACTGTTTTGCTGTTCACCCCTCACCTGTGTGTCGGCTTGATTAAGAAGTTGCTTCATAAATGTTCCCTCGGTCAGCCTGCACTGTTCTTAGTGCTTGAATTATTATTATTATCATTCAGTAACATTTAGGCAAAGACCTGACATGGAGTCAGTACTGTAGGGTGGCAGTGTGTTTACCTGTGGGAGACCCGTGCATCTTGTCATTGTGTAAAAATACAGTAATGATAGCTTCTGAAATTTTAATGAAGAGTTTTGAACTTCTTGCCTAACAAATGGAATGTCTGCTGGTTGAGCCTTTTGGTTATGTTTGAGAACAAATACTCATTTAACATTTATGCTCATCCAATGTTTATGTGAACATCATGTAGATGTCAAGTATTTAATCTCTGAAGAAATTCTCTGCCTTATTTTGTTTATTTGCTTTGACAGCTAAAGCAAAGGTTTATGGAACATGTCACAGTAAATAGCTTGACAAAAAGAGCATTATCCCTATTAAGCACAGTCTCCAGCTTAATTGTTTTAAATTAATACAAAACATTACAGTTTCAGTTCAATTAAATTTTATGTATATAGCGGTTTTTAAGAAGGGGATTTGTCACAAAGCAATTTTATAGAGATCCCAGTCGTGAACCCTCAAGAACAAGCCTAGAGTGACCGTAAAAAGAAAATAGCACCTGGCTCAAAGGGGGAACCTGTCTGCCTCTGGCAGGCACTGGACAGATTGATCAGTACACATGCAACTTATCAGTCTACATTATGATTACAATAATTATTTAAAAATTGCATATTTAGGCTTGCATATTCAGTTGCCTGATGACAAGATAAAAAGGCTAAAGATAAAAAAAAGATCAGGAAAAAAGCAGCCTGAAGGGGACCAAGGGTCTGACCTCCACACTACACCAGCCCATAGGTGCCGCATATCTGCACAATATAACTGAACCCCGTGGTTTCAGTTTGAACAATTCTACAACCACCCTGAAAAAAAAACAAAATCTGATTGGCTGGTAGGGACCACACCACTTAACTTTCAATGGGCACCCTAGGTAGAAGCCTGCACACAGGTACCGTCCACAAAATCCAGAGAACAATCAGAAGGTGGTCTGACAGAACTGAAAACACTGTTCCACCCACATACTGGGCAAACTGTTGTAGTAATCATCATTCCAGCCAAACCAAGACTGTTTTCCCACTACACCTTCATCTTGGATGTGTTCTGTCTAACTTAGGCAGAGTGAGAGAGAGTCTCATAGAAACAGAAAAACCTGTATGTACCTTGATTGTTAAAATGAAAAGTGTTGGGAAGCTTATCTGTCAATGTAGCTGTTCAACACCATCACCTGAATCATATAACCAGGGGGAAGTCAGGATTAAAACATAAGCTTGTATGAATGGGAAGAGTTCTCCCTTGGTCCCTATTTTAATCACTGGCCTATTTTAATCATACACTTCCTTTTCTAAATTTTGGTGAAATGTGATCCCCTTACTGTAAATCCACAGAAGTACTGTAAATGAAAAATATATGTTAGAAATGTGGTGTTGATAGCCTGTCTTTTTCTGTTTATTCTCAGTGTCTCAACAAGCAGTGGGAATGTGTCCTCTATCCTCTGCCTCTCAAAGGGTGTGGGGGGAGTGAGAGATGCCACCCTGAAGGTGCATGTTGACAAATCCAGGCTTCCCACCACCACAGTGTTCCACTACAGGGAAAACCCTGTAATCACCAAGGTGTTCCCATCTTGCAGCTTCAACAGGTAGGAAGGGGTCACCAAAGGGAGGGGGCATCTAGGGGGGTTGTTGAGGGGCTACATCATCTAAGGCTAATGCTAATAAATTGCAATTTTCACACTTTTGATGAGATAGCAATGATTAGCAGGTTGTGAGCTGTTCTCACTGCTGATGGTGCATTAGCATGTGTTGTGGGGGCAGAGCAGTGGCAGACAACAGGCCTGGTAATTTAAATTTTGCAAGTGACCACCTACAGGGACAACATCTGTACCAGCAGGGCTTCTAGGCCTGGCTTTAAGAGCCCTTATAACCATCATGGGCAAAAATATCGGTACCTTGCCTTGATGATGGTCGAGCAAGGTACATCTTTATGATGGTTCTCTCCAAGAAAAAGGAGGGGTTATTCTGGAAGCCAGTATTTCACCCCAGCTGGGTTTATCCTGGGAGATCAATTTGATTGGTTGACAGTAGTTACTGATGTCTTGCGCTCCGCTGGATTTACTGTCTAGTCACCTCATGAATATTTAAAATGTGATATTGTTGCAGTCATTACCTAGGCCCCCTTGTGACTGTTCAGCTCATGAGTTGTTAAACAGAGAGTTTCTGTTTTAGTCATTTCATATTGCCAAGATGTTAGAGTATGAATATGTTCTCTTTAGTGTGTGACATGAATTTACTTCATTTACTGACCTGGAAGCTGTGAGGCCCCAGCTTACAGCACAGGAAATGGGAGGGGTTCTCTGGGCTCCTCTAAGAATGAGTCATTCAGGCAGCAGGTGATGATGCTGTAAGATGCCTTACTGCTTTGGATGGCTGGAAAAGTATTCTCAAATTACAGCGGCGCACCCACATGAAAAATGGAAAGCAACATGTTAAGACAGTATTGTGTCACATTCTCAATTGAGTGCAGTGTTTTAAAGGCGGCATTTGATAGTTGCACAAATTGGCCAGTGGAGTTATAGTCACGCAAAGTACATCATACACACAGTTCATCCCCTTTTGGATGAAAGTTAACTGCTGGAACATGAATTCATCAATGCCCAGGGATGTTTTATTTTGCAGGGATGCCAAATTGTTTATAATGCTTTGTTTATTTGTTCTCTTACACTATGAAGAGGTTCCAAGATCACCATCACAGGGAGGCATCTGGATTCTGTCTACAGGCCTGTCATTCGCTTTGCACCCAGTGGCCAACAGAAGATTGTGCACCAAGTAAGCATCACTTAAGATGCATTTTCTTATGCTACAATACGTAAAATCAGTCATCTCTTTGCAGCCTAAAGTAATTTGTATGCTCAAGTCTGTTTGAGAAGATGCTGTTCTACATACAAATGGCGGTGTGTTAAAGTGACAGAGGTACAGCACTTGTGTGTACAGGGGGAGGAATGCTATGGTGGACAGGTCACCAAGAATACCAAAGTACAGCTGGTTCTCTTAACTGGTCCTATCTGATAATGACACTGAGTACTGTGTCTTAGAGGCAGTGGAGGTATTTGTACACAATTAACCAAATAGATATTGTGCTGTTAGGAAGCTGACTCACATGGTCTGTGCAGTTAGCATGCACACACAACGCATACAGCACTTAACACCAGTTCTGAATGTGTTTTTGTTCAGGAGAGGTGTGCAGTCTGTGAACATTTTGTTTTCTTTTTTAGCAAAGGGCTTTAGCGTGCTCTGGGGACTGATTTTGTATTTGGACCAATGAACTGAAATACATTCACATCAATCAATTCGAACTGTAAACATATTTTGACTAAGGCTCTAGCTAGGCATCTCCTGATGTTTCAATAAATATTGTGGTAGTTATTTACAGAACTTTTCCGTATCCCTCTTCGCTCCTCATATAAATTTGCATCTGAATTTCTGTGGCTTTCTCGCTTCAGTTAGTGTGGATGATACCTCATTGGACTTCAATTCCCAGAAGTCTGTGCTTACATATGACAACATCTTTGTGTTCCTCTTGTGTGCTAGTATTGTGACGGTGCGGTGAGTCCTACATGGATGGAGTGCATGACCCCACGCTTTCCTAAGGAGGAGGCAGAAAAGGGACAGCTCTTTTTCGACATGGATGGAGCTGTTGGACTTTGGAACCAGGACTTCACATATCACCCTTATGCTGCACCCATCCCCTTTGAATTTGAGGGCAACACGTTGCAGCTGTATCATGGGCAGAATGAGGTGTCCCTACATGTAGGTTCAAATCTCTTTTTCTGCACTTTTAGAGGAAAAAATACACAGATACCAAGTTGATGAGATCAATGAGCAAAGACTGAATTAAGCCTTGTTAAGATTTTATTAAAAATGAGTTGTTAAAGGTAATGACCCAGCAGCCTGAACAAACACCAGAATTATTTCTGTCATATATATTCAGATTTTGAGCCCGGGTTTCAAGAACCAATGCAGTTTTTGCATTGTTTTGCAGCACAAGAAATTGAATCTTGTTACTTCCTGCATGAATATCACCATGACAGTGGGGGGAGTGGATTGTAAGGCTGAAGTCCTGGAAAATGAAATCACCTGCAGGATTCCCAAAAACCTGACCATCCCCAGTGAAGGTCTGCCTGTGATGGTGAGCTTTGGGCTGTGCTTTTGAAGCTTGTGGGGTAGAAAGGCTGTTCTTCCACCAGCTTCATTTCCTCTAGCTAAAAGGTGTAGATGCTTCTGGAACTCCAATGAGTGCTGCATGCTTGGAAGATGAATACATTATTAATACAATTTCCTGGAAGTCTGCAGTATTGGTGAGTTGCCAATATCTTAGTGTCCTAATGGGTATAAATAGCCACATTAGCTATGTAACAGTGTTAGCCTGTTCTGAGCAGTATTTCGACCATTATTAAAGAGCCTGAGACAAATGAACAGGGACTCTGCAGGCCTTACAGATAACGTTTGACTCCCCGTGTTTGAATGACAGTATCCTCTGTTGCAGGTCTACGTCAACGGGCAGGAGCATTATGTGGGCAGAGTTGTCATCGTCAGCAACAATGTGGTGGTGGGCATGGTTCTGGGTGTTTTTTTCGCACTGGTGACGGGAGCAGTGATGGCCTTTTTCATCATGAATCACGTGAGGAAGAAGAAGAAAGGTGAGAGCTGCTGCTGTCCATGCTGCAGTTAGACTTTGGTGCACATTTTCTTTGGCATTACTTACTGGTAATAAATGTTTACTGGTATCCAGCCATCTCAAGAAGAACAAGCATTGTGGGTTATTAAGTTGGTCTTGATTCTTCTTTTAAAAAGAATAATTGAAATGGCCCTGCATGTACAACGTTTCATGCCAATTTATGAGCTAACACCTTGTAAGTTGGTTCCCATCTGCCTTTGAGAGGAGCTAGCGTGCGATTTGTGCTGCTCTGGAAATCCATACTGTTTCCCCTCATCGTCCACCTTTTCTAAGTTGCAGAGAAAGCTTCTGTCCAAGTGACATCCCAAATATCCCTTTTTATATCATTGGAGTAATCTGTATAAGACATGTCACGTGTGAAAAAAGGCACATGAGGGCAGTTTATTAAAGAAATTTGGGAGAATTTAATAAGTGTACAATAATAAACCTCTGTGAAAGTGTTTAGTTGGACATAACAAGTGCAAAGGAAGTCAATGATCTTTACATTCCTGATTTGTAAATGCTTTGCATCTCCTACTGCACACTCCCCTTGGTTTTTCTTTCCTAGTATAAGCACCCAGGATTCTACCCAATATTAAGCAATCCAGTCACTTCTTAAAGCAAACAGCTAAGCAAACAAGTCTTATGAGTTAAAGTAATGCACTTATGGAACTTTCAGCTGCCCTGGCGGAGAACCGTCTGTCTTATTTCTCCAACCGGACCAGGAGCAGGAGCAATTCAGACCCATCTCCCGCTGGTGACTACAGACGAGGTGAGACCCAGTGATCCATCAATCAATAAGTCTATCCATACTTGAAGGTCCACATATCCATCTGTCTCAATGGCTTGCCAAATTCTTGCCTTGAGAACCATAATATATGTATTTTTAAATCTGGAAGTAGGTCTAAACGTGATTATGTTTTCACATAATCAAGTAATAACATTTAATATATATTTTCAGATAACATGGAATCTATGGGTTTGTAGTTTAAAATGCTTGGAAATGGCTTGTGAAACAATGAGTGGCCATGATGTAGGACAGAATGTGAAGAAGCTCCAGCAGAATCAGAGTCCTGGTAGCTCCAAGCCTGATACCGTGGAGTCATGGAAGATTTAGTGTATTTTCACATCCTAGTGGGCAGAGACAATACAGAGGAAGACAGAGGACAGAGAATTACAGACTGACCCTGCCCGTGTGTTACCTCCCTGTCCACAGAGCTGTCCTCCAACAGGACGTCTGGGTCAGGAGCGATGGCCTTTGCCGGACTGGCCTATGCCAGCAGCTTCGACACTGTGCTGGTCCCCCTCATGCACCAGGACAAAATTTCCATCACCAGCCTGCGGCCGGAGCTGCTGGAGGAAGTGAAGGATGTGCTGATTCCGGCTGAGACACTCAATGTGCAGCACCAGAGGATCATTGGGAAGGGTGGGGCTGCTGGCTATCACAGAAAGACAGCTTTTCACTCATTAAGCGAATGTGGTTCTGAATAACTCCTTTGTGCTCTCTCTGACACTGGATTGCCATTTTGGAAAGCCCTTATGCCTCCCACTTCTATTAATATGTTAATAATTACCTGGAATCTTAGAACCTACTAGCTAATGTAGATTTAGATAAAATATTTATTCTGATTACTGTAAATTGTGATGATATTGAATCAGTGAGATATTTCCTCTCTACAGGTCATTTTGGGACAGTGTACCATGGCTATCTCACAGACCAGAACAACCAAGAAATCCACTGTGCAGTGAAGTCCTTGAATAGTGAGTTAATTCTTCTGTTAATCTGGGAGTGAATCATTTTGATATGAGCAACGCAGCAAAGACCAATGCGGAAAGATGAGAAACAAGCTTACTAGTAAGCTAAGTAAATTCCAGGGTTACTTTACACCAGCTGTCAACTAAACTTTAGACTTGTCAGTTATTTACACAATCACATTGCTTGATACCATGTGTATACACTTAACTATTCCCTCTCACTGCTTGTAGAAACTAATTACAAAGAAAACTGACATAAATAATTCAACATCATGATTGGAGATGAGTCTGAATCAAAACATATATTCAGTGTAGACAGCACTCAAGCAAATGAAAACATTGATATCGACTAGAGGTCTGTAATTTGTGGCTCATGGGAGTCTAGTGCAGAATTAAATCTTGCTGTGTACCCAAAGAGATCGTCACGAGCACCTGTGTTGTCATTGCAGGGATCACGGATGTGGAGGAGGTGGAGCAGTTTCTGCGGGAGGGCATCCTGATGAAGGGCTTCCACCACCCTAATGTGCTCTCCCTGCTGGGCATCCTGCTGCCTCAGGAAGGGCTCCCCCTGGTGGTGCTGCCCTACATGAAGCACGGCGACCTTCGCCACTTCATCCGCTCCGAGAAGAGGGTGAGCATGTCGACTAGGGGGCGGAACTCTCACACGAGTCGTGGGTCATGGTACAGAAAGAAACAACATGGTTTTGATTGTGAATCAGATTGGTTGCAATTTAGTTTGGATTTTCTGAGACAGGAACAATGTAACAGACACATAACATTTGGTCTCAGAGATATCCCACAAGATCAATTTGAACACTTCACAATGGATAACTGAAGTTCTGTATCTAAAGCATTTTTTGGGAATAAATAGAGAATATGTGAGCATGGGAATAAATCAATTGTTAAACATGACAGGTGGTTTTTCCCCCCATGGCCATGTTTAAGAGAACAGCTACATTCTTCCAGATTTTAGCTCAAAACTGACAAACAAGTCCTGACAGAGCTCACTGGGTTGGGCTGACCCTACTGTTGTGCAAACCGGTTTGCTGCTTATGTTACCCCTCACTTCTTACTTATTTTCTTAAGTAGTCATGAAAATAAGTTAATCTTCTGCCTGACAGGGATTTTTGGTTTTAATCTGTCATTATTAGTGGCCCAAACTGCTGAACCTGTTTTTTTTTAAAATAACACACCCAGCTAATAGAGCACTCTTTGTAGGGGGGTGTCTATTTATTTATTTATTTATTTATTTAATTATTTTCATATGCTGAACGGACTCCTCTCTATCTTTTCCCAGAATCCCACTGTGAAAGACCTGATTGGCTTTGGGCTTCAGGTTGCCAAGGGGATGGAATACTTGGCCCAGAAAAAGTTTGTGCATAGAGACCTTGCGGCACGTAACTGCATGTGAGTCTTGGCCCTGACAAGCACTCCGGTAGGGAAGCAACTACCTGGAGATTCCTACCAGGCCAGCGCCCATGTGAACAATCCATGTTCCACTCTTACAAGCACTGCAGCTTTAGACCAAATCACCATCAGGGGGCTCTCATGTACCTACTGTTACATAGTATCTTGAAAAATTAAGCTTAATAAAAAGCTGTAGTTGTGTTTATAAACAAAATCTTTAAACAAAAATGAAAATGATAGACAAAAAGGTATTATTATTATTATTGTTATTGTTGTTGTTGTTAATATTTTTGAGCATGTGATTTATAAATGAACCCATTGCGAAGTATTCATTGGGACATAGTAAGCACATTCCAAGGAAGTCTAACACTGCAGATGCTGATTGCGTGGTTCCTCTGGCAGGCTGGACGAGTCATACACTGTGAAGGTGGCTGACTTTGGCATGGCACGTGACGTTTTGGACAAGGAGTATTACAGCATTCAAGACCAAAGAAAGGCCAAGCTTCCAATCAAGTGGATGGCCATTGAGAGCCTACAGACACAGAAGTTCACCACCAAGTCAGACGTGGTGAGTGTAAACCTCATGGGAATGTCTGATTGGTTTTGTTTCGCTGGTCAGATCCGTGCCTATTACATGCACATCTGTTCCTGTCAGGTGTGCTCCTGGCCAATCATATAAGTCTTGCTACAGTACCTCATCTGCTATCACCTCAATCTGTTTGTGCCTCAATAAGATGTGTGCTTATTACAATATCTTATTTCCTGTTAGCTCTGTCTGTATGCCCCAGACCCAGCTGAAGGAGTTCGTATTACATATATCACAGTTCTGTAGGTTGTGTCACATCACTGGCCTTTACCACCCCAGATGAAAATTATGAAATGTTTAGTTTTGCTGCATAGTTCACTGTTTGCTGTGAAGAATGAACCCTGCATTTTTCATCACGAATAGCAAGATAGCTCATAATATTTAGCTCATGTATATTGCTACAGGTCTCATCACAGTTAGGTTGTCAGCAAACAAGATTATTAGTTTTTTTGCTAGTCATTTGGTTAAAGTTACCCATAAAATTAACAGTGGCATGCATTGTAGTCAATAACATAGCACAAAGAATTTCTCTCCAGCATGGATGACGCATCACTATGATATGATGAACTATAATAACGGATGTGTGGTTTGCTGCTGCAACTTGGCTGACTTGCATCACCCAGGTGGGCACTATACCACACAGTGGTGGTGGATGAGATCAGTTTCCCCTTGTGTAGAGTGTTCAGAGCCCCTTGATAAAACATAAGCCCTGTATGAGTCAATGTAATATTGTACTTCCATCCCAATTAGTGTAGCTCATTTCCTCTTGGGCCAATTAGGGCAGTCTCATTACTGTCTGTTCCAGTCTGCAGTCTGCATTAATCCAAGCCCAGCATAGCTGTGATGTAAAAACCTAAAAGCCTGATGCAAAAATGAGCTAATGCTGTGACCCTGTGGTGCAGATTTGTGTCAGTGTATGCCGGCCAGTTGAGTTGGGGTTATATGCAACCTGACATCGTTTTTCCCTCCCCCTCCCCACAGTGGTCCTTTGGAGTCTTGATGTGGGAGCTGCTGACCAGGGGAGCGAGCCCCTATCCTGAAGTGGACCCCTATGACATCACACACTACCTGCTGAAGGGACGCAGGCTTCCTCAGCCACAGTTCTGCCATGACTCCCTGTGAGTGACTTCTTTGATGTACTTTTTAAAAAGTTTTAGCATTGCATTTTTGAATTCAGAGATTAAACAGAGGTCAACCCACCGTGCATATCCAGCTGCATCCTGGTGTTCACTTTGCTGGAGTCAGCCATCACTGCAGAAACTGAGTTCGACTTGAGGAGCACTCCTACTGTTACAAGTTATGCAAACAGTTTGCAGACATCAAAGATATTCAAATGTTGCCGCTTACAGTCTCAGCAAATTGCAGAGTACTCCATGCTTTCAACCTGATGTGAATTATTATGTATTAGCTTAGGAGATACCTGCATCCAGGACAGCTTAGAGTGCTCAGAGTTTTACATTTTGCACTGTCTGTACCCTATCTATCCGGTAGGATTTCACTGGAAGCAATTAAGGTAAAGGACTTTGCTCAGAGGAACAACAGCTCTGTCTTACTTGAAATAGACACTGATGACCTGCAAGTCCAAAGTGCAGTGCTCTAACCAATGTATAGAAGGTTGCACTTAATAATTGACTGATAAGCCATATGGTTTCCTTGTGGCATTGCTTGCATTCACTCAGTATTTCCCTGATACTGGGGAACATTACAGTCTCAGAATTCAGAGACAAATCAGAAAGTGAAGCTGAATAATGTATAACTCACTGATAACCTGCTTTCCCAAAAAGAAGAGATAATCATATGCTTGTGTTTACTATACTGTATTTTACTTTAAGGAAAACGGATATAGTAGTTACATATTACTTAAACACTGAATGGCTGTAGCTTTAAACATATAGGTTGCGCTTTATGTTGGTTTAGTTTGGAGAGGGGCTTGTTTGGTGCTTGTAGGGCTTGCACCTGGACTGGCAATAACATTAATCCATGTGGGAAGGTTAGTGTCAGTTGTTTAACTTGTTCTATACCGTCTGGTAATCAGGGCCGTGCACAAACTTGCTGGAGGGCAGGGGCTCAATTTTAAAAAGGTCATAACTTAGAAAGGCTGACCTAGAAAGTAAGGCCAAGGTAAGGGCAGCCTCCTTCCTCCCCCAGGCCCTACCCCCTGGCACATGTGTCCACTGGCAGTTTTAGAAGATGACCGGTTTTTCCTGCCCATTCAGGTACGCCATTATGCTCCAGTGCTGGAACCCTGAGCCAGAGATGAGGCCTACCTTCGCCACCCTTGTGTCAGAGATAACGAAGATTCTGTCTGGCATGGAGGGGGACCACTACATCAACCTCAAGGTCACATACGTCAATCTGGACCAGCCCCGCCCTTATCCCGCCGCACCAGAGTCTGCCGATGAGAGCGGGTCTGACTTCAGTGCAGCTAGCCCAGGCTCCACCTCTGCCTGAGGGGCCCAGCGATGGACACGGGGCCACCAGCGGTCTCTCAGAACAGCCAAAACATATATCATGGCATGGGCCATGTGCCACCCCCCCTTGCCATGATACTCCGCTGGTCGATGAAAAGAGGGGTTTAAAAATAGGGCCGCCCCCTCATCAACTTGCGCCACATAACATGGCATCAAGTGACACTCAGAGGATTGGCCATGAACTCAGTTCAAGAGAGCGGTCACCTCAAGACTGCCTTGAAAGGGATGGCTGACATCTCACAATCTGTGTTTTATTCTGTAATGTGTTTACATTGTTTGCTCCACTTTGTGTCTTATTTGCTGCAATGTGTGTCTTAAAGGACATTTTGGGATATTGTTTAGGTTTTTTTCACAGGAACAGAGGGAGCTGTTTGAAACCTCTCTTGTCCTTCTCAAGCGAAAGCAGCACAGCAGGAGAAAAGCTACGCTAGGCTAAAATTAAGACTGAAGACTTGAAGTGTGGATGTATATTTGGCTCAGGAATTTTGTTATAAGAATATGTTTTTGTATTTCAAAATTGATTTCAAATTTTATAATTGTCCCCACTGATTCTAAGCACTCGATTCTGGTCCAGAGATATGTCTGAATAAATACACTGTAAGTACTAGAAAACACAAATGAGATAGACTTTTGTATAGTGCATAAAGTACATTAATTTTGCATTTCATATTCATTTTTTTGTCCATTACTCTCAAAGGCTTCTTATTCTCAGGTTATAAGGGCAAAAATGCTCTGCTGTTACTTGATTAACTTGTTGAGCCTATGCTAATAGGAAGTAGCGCTGTGTTTCTCAGGGTGTGGTTGCAGCGGACAGATTTCCCTCACCCTTGTGTGAGAAAGAGCCATGTGTGACTCCTTACTGGTGACTTTGCACAGTAAATAGTCAAATCTCAAACAGCAAACTGAAGCCATTATCAGGTGGCTGTTCTCCAATCAGATAATGCCTGCAGAAATCTTTTCTTTTATGTGACCAATCTGTCTGGCTACGTGCAAAAAAGGCACATACACACGTATGTATGCACTGGCATGTATAGATTTGCATGCATGCGCTCATGCACGGCCTTGAATCAAGGGAGATAAACTAGCCCATTGTTTATCCCCTGTCTCAGTAGAGTTTCTTTTCCTGGGAGGGGCAGCAGTGTGAGATTATGACAGCAGGCAGCGCCTGGCTAACCTTTTCCACCCACTGTGAAAGAGTTGATGTTGAGTTGACTAAACAAGTCTTTCAAAGGTTAGTCGTTTTCTAATGTCTAGCCCTCTCTGGCAAAACAAACAAGCAAAAAAACCCACAAAATACCAATTACGTTTCAAGGGCTCTTGTTCTTCAGACTGAAACTTGCCAATAAAAACAGAGCATACAAGCATACATAGGCTTGAAGGCCATCTCATAAATCTGTGTGAAGACTGACTTGTCAGGGTTTGTGACAGAATGGGATCTTTTCAGAATTTTTTTTCTCAGCACATCTGAAAACTGCATTTCCCTATGTCCTTTTAAGCACCCATGGGAATCACTCTCACACACACACAAAATCACCATTAGGTTGTTATTTAAAGTGTGATGGACTGGAAATGAATTTAATTATCATGCTGACAACAGGCAAAGACTTAAGAGTATTAAGTGACTCAGTGCTTACTGCTTTCTGATCATACTATTCACTCTTTTTTCCATTTTCCAGTCATTTTAATAATTAATCATTCAAAATATGATCATTTTAAATGGCAGGGAGTCAAAATGTGTAACAAATATGCTGGAATATAAATATGTTGTGGTTAAAAGTTAATGAAGACATTGGGAAAAATTCCTGTAATCGCTAACCTCTGTCCAGTGCATCTTATTGAGTGAGTTACTGATCATTTCTGATCATTCCAACTTTATGTGAGAGTTTACAAACACAAGCAGAAGTTTTGTGTCAAATCAAAAACAGTCCGTTTCCAAAAATCTTCGTAAATTATGGAGTTTTTCTCATCCTTTCACAAGACATTTTCTGTTTCTGTACTAACATCATGCAGTAGGACATATAAACACAGTTTACATAATCTCTAAAGTGTTGGAGGAAGAAGGTTGATGTCACATTCATCAATGTTGGTTTCATGTAGAATTAAATTTCCACAGGTGTGAGAGTGACGCAAGCATCATACTCTCCACTAGAGGTCAGTACTGTATTTTCTGTCAACAGCATCAACTGCAGAAGCATTCTGTTGCAAATGATCACAGAGAGACAAGATTGCAGAGCCGTATGGAAGAACTCATAGCACATCTCTCCCATTGAACTCTGAAATAGCTAACAAATCCCTGAAGAAAAGTATTTTTCCCTCATTAAAGACAAGGAAAAGAGTGGAAACATTTTTATGGTTGAAGGTCTTGCCTATTACAAATGTATTATTCATAGGTATAATCCAATAATCCATATCCCTGTCCGTGTAATTAGGACGAGTCTCAGGCATGCC
This sequence comes from Megalops atlanticus, assembly GCA_019176425.1. Lineage (NCBI taxonomy): Eukaryota > Metazoa > Chordata > Actinopteri > Elopiformes > Megalopidae > Megalops > Megalops atlanticus. The sequence continues at coordinate 25,856,630 of CM032882.1, forward strand.
TAGAGTGCCCCCCGGAGGCAATGAGGTTATAGCCTCACACTAATGCTGGAAGAGTTCACCTGTTCAAGAGGGACAGGTGTCCAGAGGGACAGTACGTCACCCAGAGGATCTGGTTGATAGGCTTCCTGCTGTTTGAAATGTGCTGATGTCCCTTTGGGTGTGGTCTGCATCAGTCATACTTCTTCAGCCTGCTATTCCCTCTCAAGGATGGCACCAGCCAGTCATATGCATTTAATGGAGACTAACACAACCAACCCTAGGTAGTAGATTATTGCTGTTTTACTTGAGAAGCCATACGTGCTGCCAAAATTCTATGGAATCCTATAGAGTTCATCTAATGTACATTTTCTGCTTTATTGATTTGCTTAGTAGACTGCTTATGTGGGATGGCTTACATACTGTAACTTTCATGTTTCATGTTCAGAGTCCATTTATGGAACTGTGTATTTACCGAAGTTTTGAGTAAAATACTTCATTCGAATAAGTATTAACCATGTCCTACCTGCTATTCAGACCTGTAACTTGGTGGTCACAGGTCCAGGGACCTAAACCATCTCTCCTCATTGCTTCCTGCTACTAAAATAAATAGGCAAATAATACGTCTGAGTTGTCACAGATGTTAGCTTGTAAATTCGTATCTGATATGAAATGATTAGACTAGGCTGGCATGGTAATGGAATGGGTTGGATAGGTTGGATTAGACAGGACTGGGCTGTGCTGTGCTGCGCTAAGATGGACTGGATGCAAGTGAGCTAGCCTGGACTTCAGTGGGCTGGGCTGGACTGGGCTGGACTAAACTAGGCTGAACTGGACTGGACTGGACTGAAACAGACTGCACTGGTCTACACTGGATGAAAGGGACTCTCTGTTGAATTTATTTTTGCCGGCTTATTCCAGGGAATAACACTATGTTGTTTTCCTGGGCTTCCTGATCAAAGACATCACCCAGAGCTGACCACTGAAAGAAGGTAACGGCAAAAGAGAAAAATCTTTATCTTCCCAGTAACAGTTGGTGAAATTCATTCAATGATTGATGATTCATGTGTAGACTAGACAAATAAAAAAGCATGAATTAAAATAAAAAACAGGATGAATTTCAGATGAAGGTTGGTCTTTTTTTGAGCAGCAGAGGAATAAAAGTAAATCCCCTAAAGGAAGAGCCTTTGATTGTAACTCAGACGTGCACAAAATGCTCAAAATCCATCCCCACCGAACATGCTGCAGGGGAGAGTTGTGGATTTTGCTGCGGTTTTGGAGAAATAACAACCTCTCCTCTCACTGTACACAAACATTAGAGAGACGTGGGCTCTGTTTTTATAGCACGGACTCATACCCACAGGTGTTCCTCTGTCATGGTCTTTACAGAAATATAGCTGTTGATGCTGGATTACCCTCCCTCTTTCCAACATTTAACAATATAGAGAGCTTCACAATGGCTGTTCTGTTTTGATGTTAAAGTGGTACGTTTCTTAAGGGCATTTTAAAAGCAAAACTTTTGCTTTCTCATGGCTTTATTTTTATTTCTGAAACGAAACACAACAAAAGGTCACCAGCACATACAGTGCTAGTTTTTACAACAACTAATGCAGATATTTTGGCAGCAGTTAATATTTCAGTAAAACATCATGATGTGTCTTCTTTTTATTTTAGATCATCCTGTTTTTAACATGCATGTTCTTGTAATTTCTTGAAGAGAATTCTTGAAGAGGTTTCAGTAATGAGTTTTGAGAGTGAGTAGTGAAGATTGTAAGTTTTAAGGCATTTAACTGGATCACAATCAATATTTTTTAATGTAAGATAGCTCATATTTTGCTTTAATATCTGTGTGCTATGTGATGCTATGGAGTGCTGGAGAAATTTGGTAAGTGTGTGCGTGTTTGTGTTCATGTTTGTGTGTGCATGCGTACATGCGTGCATTTGTGCGTCTCTGCATATGAGTGTGTGGTGCTGGAGGTTCCCCCTGCAAAGTGAGTGTGTACCAGGGAATTAGTGTGCACACCCAGCCGGTGTGTATTGGAAAATAAGTGTTTGCAGTAGACTGTGTGTGTATTTGAAGAGGGTGCAGTATATTGGAGAGATATGAGAGAGTGAATATAATTTAGCTAGTGGGTGTGTGCTGGAGTGTGTGTGTGTGTGTGTGTGTGTGTGTGTGAGGGAGTGGGTGTTAACTGCAGCATGAGTGTATGCTGAGAGGAACCGTAGATCTAGAACGTGATCAACATAACTAAATGATATAAGTGGAAAAAAATGAAAAGACGAAAATGAAGAGATGCTCCTTATTTGATTATATAGTCAGTCAGTGATCCAGTTCAAACAAATAAGGGATTTGCAACATCTACCAGCACAAACAGACCTGGTGAAACAAACTTCTTTGAAGGATACGTGCAGAACTCGTACTTCAAATGGCACTGTCCTGGGTGCTTATGTTTTTCCAGTGGTGTGTCAGTGGCTGAGGAAGGCTTGTTAAAAATGCATATCCTCCATAATGAGAGGAAGCAATGCTTTGCTCCTCAGTCTTGTTTGAGGGCAACTGATGTTGTTCACAGGTTGGCAAACTCTTCTAAGCAGGGGACACACGAGCGGGGCCTGAAACCTGCATCAGGGGTGCTGGTGTCAGAACATCCTCAGGTGGATGAATGAACTGCAATACTTGTGCTTCTGTATGTCAGATCTTTACCGGGAAGAAAACTTCAGCCTCCCGAGGTATCTGTATATCCTGCATCTTTAATATAGAGTATAAATCATTTACTCCAATTTTTAAAAAAAGCAGAAATCAACATTTTTTTCTGCAAATGCAGGCAAGAAGGAATAGATTTACACTGACAAGCTGATATAGGAGGGGATAGTGGAGGATGAGCTTGAAATGTAGTGCTATTTAAAGGTATTGATCAAATAGCACCTTGCCTGGATTTATGCTGTTCATGCTAATGAGTTCAGGACTGAGTAACGCTGCTGCTTCCTCATCCAAAGAGGAAAAACCTGGTGGAGAAAACTGACAGGACAGGAGGGATAAGTAAATTAAAGAGATCCAATTAAGCAATTTAATGTTCTTCCTTAAGCATGAATGTATTGATGAGGTCACATAACACAAAGAAGCTCAGTGAACCACACTATCACTCTGCAGAGAAAGTGGTTGTTCTTGTGTGGTTAACTTGGAGTCATATATACCTTAGCTAGCATCTTGGCCCAATCTCATAAAGAGAACCAGAGTCTGAGTATAAATAAAGCCCTGGATATTTGAAAGCAGCCTCACATACTGGAAATATGAATGTAAAGCAGGTTTTAGCCTTCCGAAAATACACTTTTTAAAAAATATGCACTTATTTTTATGTCCTGTATCTGTGGTCTAGTCAAAATTGCTAATGATAATGCTAAGTGCTACATTCAGCAGGAATAACTGTTTTTGCTGCTCTTTTATGATGTTATTTAGCTGGCAGCACTGCAACACCCTCTTGTACTCACAAACAGAAGTGCTAAAGAGAGGCACGTGCCAATTCGAATCCTTGCACACACTTACCTGCAGCCAACAGTCAACAGCTATTACACACTACATACCTTTCTGGAGAAAAAAGAAACATAAAATGTGCCAGAAATCTAGTAGTTCCAATGACAAGATTTCAGGATCATAATCAGCATCACTTTATATTCATAGCATTAATTTTGTTTTTTTTTTCAGCAACATTTCTAATCCAATGAATTATACTTTGGGAAAAATTTGAAACAGTCAGAGCATTTTGTGAGTGAAAGGGAACTATGCAAATACAGCCAACCACATCTCAACATGTTTATGTGTAAACATTTTTGGCTAACAGAGGAAAATATGATGACCACTCTGTGTGTGTGTGTGTGTGTGTGCGCGTATGTGCGCGTATGTGTGTGTGTGCGTACGTGTGCATGTGCGTGTGCGTGCGTGTGTGTGTGTGTGTGTGAGAGACTGATGATCTAGACTATGCTGCATGTTGTGACAAATGCTATATGCTGCAGTGAACTTCTTGTCAATCGGAAGTAACTTTGTTTTAATTGCAGAAATACTGCAGATTGGAAATCTGTGAGAAATAAAAAAATCATGAAATGAAGAAGAACTTAGAATCAACCACTGTTAAAAGTGGCTCTCTGCAAAAACATACAGAAATACAAACACAAATCTTGCACAGCACAGATGCCACATGGATTCCTGGCTCTTTCTGTCTGTGCATCGGCAGATGCAGTACGGTCAGAGAATAGGACAGGCCATCCAAATGATTCAATGACTGGGGAATTTGTTCAGCATTGGTCTAGAAAAACAGCTACACTATTCCAAAGAATTTCTTATTGCCAGGAATAAGACATGTGATTATATGACAGACCATAGTCCTTAATAGTCCTTAAAAGTGGATATCTCTTCAAATCATCAATCCACCACCACTAGCAAATCACTTCCAGATGATGCAAGGACATGTGAGAGAGAGAGAGAGAGAGAGAGAGAGAGAGAGAGAGAGAGAGAGAGAGAGAGAGAGAGAGAGTGTGTGTGTGTGTGTGCGTGTGTGTATGTTTGTATTTCTCAGCATTAAACGTTTTTGTCATCACTAAAATTAAAACAAAATTAAAGTGTTCCTATACAAACTAACCTTACTTAATATTATTTTAACTTTGGATTCCCATTTCTTTTCCAGCAGTGGCAATTTTTTCTGCAGGTTCATTATAGCTTTACCATGTGCTTATCTGTGTGCACCTGTCTGTGATTGCTTACTTGCCCACACATCCCCATGAATATTTTTGTTGGATTTTTGAGGCCATTGACTGTTTGCCACAACAGCCAGCCATAAGATTTTAATGCAAATGTCCACAATTTATGACCTGAGTAAATGCTTTTGACATAATATGGTCTGTATCAGTGATTCATAATTAGAGAATTGCTACCAACATAATATGGCCATTTTTCTCTATGAGGGCCATTACTGTATCATCAAGTTCAACAATCCCAGTCTTATTCATAATCTCTTATCATGTCCATCCAGTAAAATGCCAGTAGGAACAAACACTGTGTCTCCTGGGTTCTTGAATAATGAAAACTTCTCTGGCTTTACTCTGAGTCATCTTTATGGGGTTTCTATAAGGGAGAGCTCTAATGTTTCATTGAATATTACATGAAACTTTTAATGGAACAGTTTCTAATCACTAATATAAATCTCAATGAACATTTAGTTCCCTGCATAATGTTAAATAAATGCAGATGCATCTTTCATGGTGTAGAGGCAGCTTGTGCATGGTGAAATTTTGTTAATTCATAAAGACACCTTTAAAAATTTAGCTTTGTTTCAACATACATTGAAACAAAAATAACCCTAAAATTTTAGAGAAATGTAATTGGTGACAGAGACCCCCCGCACACACACACATACACACAGGCATGTGCACGCACACACACACACACACACACACACACAGATTTCTGAAGGATATAAAACATAAATAAATCCTTAAAGGCTGTATATGAAACAATAGTAACCTTTAGAGTAACATCGGTTTGGGCCTTTGAAATTTGATCTTTATCATGACAATGTGAATTCTGGGTTGGATACTATTGCTCTCCCTTTGAGCAAAGTACTTCACTGGATTACTTCAGTCAATGTACAGCTGTAACAATGGATAGCTTAAGTTATTGTAGAGGAGTTTAATAACTAGTTATTGAAGTCATCTTCGATAATGGTACCTGCTAAGCAAATAAATGTACATTTCGCAAACATGAATTTCAAATGCTGCCCATAGGCTGTCTTCTCAGGGATTTAGGCTTCAGCCATCGTAAGTGGTGCCACATTGCCTCAGCCAACAAAGTCATTGATTCATGGCACTTTGTAAAACTGACCCAGGCTGACAAACACTGTGGAAGTGTGAATGGATCCGGGCAACAGCATATATTCATCCAACGCTCAATTTACGAGTATCCAGGGGAACAAAGGACATCAGACCCACTTTGATGGAGATTGCCGCTGACAGGAAATCATTGTGTAGTTTAACCCTCCTCTTCCAACATCCATTAGTATCTGGGCTGTTGCCAGCTTTTGAGAGCTATTTCCAGGGTCATGAAGCATGTAGAAAATGGTACAAGACAGAGATGGCAGTGATGGGTGTTTGTTCTAGGGAGATTCCTCCAGTTAAATGGTCTCTTCTCACTAACAGCATTTAATAAAAAAAGACTGTAAAGAATGGAGTGACATTACTCACTGAAACTACATGCCCCAGTTTGTTTCATTTATCTCAGAGTACAATTTTAAATAGTGGGGTATTTTTAATATACACAATATTTTGTCAATAAGGCTAAAAAAGCATTTAAATTAGAATTAAAAGAATTAAAAGATTTAAAAGAATTTAAATTTTTAAAGCAAATTTAAAAATGAAGAAGGAAAGCAGAAGAGAAAAGGACAGAGGACAGAAGGATTGAGCAATTTATACATAGTATCTACCTCATCAAATTCTTATGAGTCTAATTTCAGAACTAACCTATCATTGAATGAAAAATCAGTCAGTTGACTTCACTAGTCAGTTAAATATTTTGGTTGTTGTGATATGACTCCTCTATTTTTTTACAGGTATTCTGCTTCATGTCATTCATTTCTATGTGTTATTAAATAACAAGATATATGAGTTATTTTGCAACCATAGCACGTATAATTATTATTGTAATATTAGTTTAAATAGGATAAAAAGGAGGTGTACCTAGATCAGGGCTTTTGGCTCACATGATCATACATGCATCCCCATCATTGGCTCATTTATCAACCAACAGCAACACAACAACAACAAAATATATTTAATATAGCACATTTTACAAGTAAGGCTGTCACCAAGGGCTGTTCAGAGGTTTTCCACAGGGAATCAAAAAAACGCATAGGCCAATCTGGGAAAAAATGAAAATGATTTCCTGACCCCTAGCAAAGAGTGCGTGATTGAATGAAACTTCTGGAAAATATTATCAACACAAAAATTAATACTGCACCTATATATAGTGAGGTATATATAAATCACCAGCAGGAAATTAGAAGCCTGTTAATGGTTTGGGAGATGGTTGGCAATGGGCTACAGGGGCATCTCCCATTTATTGGTGGGGTGGTTTTCATGATAGCCCTCTAGCTTGTGGATGTTTACTGTTGCAGTTCTATGGTGATAGTTATGGTTGCAGGTGACTTTTCATCTCAGTGTTGCACTGGGTTAATGGCATGCCAGTATCTGGGCATCTTGGCAGTATAGCAGGCTCAGGTCTCAGGGCACGTGGATGTGTCAGAACAGGCAACCTTATATGGGAGTAGACAAATGTGTACATGCTGTTAGAGCCCAGCTGCAACACTTTCAAAAGCAATAAAAAGCAAGAAAGCACAGAGGCAGCAACATGGACAAGAATTTTCAAGTCTATATGCAAACAATGTGGTGGCCATTTAAAATGCATTGGCAGTAGTGGCAATCCTGCTGCATATTAAACATATATTACATATTAAAAGCACAGGATATATATGTCACTCTTTTCAAGGCAGAACTAGCCTGAGAACACGAGTCAGCACAGAGATCTACTGGAGCCAGATGTTTTTGGAAATGCAGCTGCAATATAAATCATGCCTAAAGCCGCTGATATACTCAGCTAACATGGCATGTGATCCTCTTTGACTTAATTCAATAAACTCTGAAGGAAGGTTTCTTGAAGGAAATTAAAACTCGAAGCAACACCATAATACTCTGTTCAGCTTTAGCAGTGCTGACGAATGCTGATAGTTAAATTAGATAGTGTTCCAGGCAAAGACGAAAATCCAAAGGTACTAAACAATACAGAACGTGGAGTAGGTAATGCATTAACGTTAGCATTTTTTGTAATAAATGGTATACATATTGTCTTCAGTGAGTGCTGTAAGTGCTGCTTACTTTTGTAGACATCCAGGTAAAAATTCTTCTTTGACAGTGATTTCTTTTTGAATTAGTTTTTTTTTGTTGTTCTTTAGTGATTGACAGCAGAGGAAAGTGGAAGTATTCTTGACTTCAGCACATTTGAGTTTGACTGGCTGTCTTGTTCTATAAATGGACTGACTTTTTTGTGATTCAGCTTGTCAGGATTGGATTCAGAGGTAATCAAATTATTCTGTATATAAATTCAAAGTTTGTTAGGTCCATGGCCTTGGAGAAATATTTTTCAGTTATTTACCTGCTGTAAAATACCACTTCTGAAAAAACAGCACACTTACCACCTTCATCCTTTTAAGTCCCTTGAGCTGTTATAGAGGTGTGAACATTTTGCAAAGTACTCTCTCAACAAAAGGAAAGTAGCTCCTCACAGCTCTTAGGGAGGTTGGTTGGTGCTGCCCTTCTTTTGACATATAACATTAGTTATCTGCATACAGAGTATCACATGGACCTGTTCCCAAGGTATACTATGGTGCATCAGCTCAGTTAAATGCAGTACATTGCTTCAGGAACTGCAAATGAGGTCCATTCTCCACACTACCATCATAGCTTCATGATATTCCAAACCCATCTCACCTGAGACATAACAGTAGAGTGAGTGTCCTTACTGGAATTAAGTGCCAGTTACAGGACTATTCCAATTGCAGCCAGTCAGGTCCAGTCAGGTGCAACTGGTCAGGTCCAGTTTCTAAATCACACCTACCCCATTTCCACTGTTTTCATCTTGACAAAAATATTGTCAGCAACTACCAGTGAGGCAGACAATATCAAACAATAGTGTCCATCACTCTCCATCTCACACTGTCCTCTAACCTTGTGACCCCCTCCCCCCACACAGACCACTGGACTGGCTAACTGGAAGCCATACCTTCCCTGTAACAGCACTCACTCTTGACCATTCAAGTGCCAGACAGTATAACTTGTGCCCTGGACACAGTGTTAAGATTCCCTGAATGCTGATGCTGAAAGTGTTCTGTCATGTGTTCAGAGCTAAATCCTGTTCCACATGGAACACTGAAACAATGCATTCAGCTTGTTAGAATTATACAGTAATTAAAACCTATTGTACTATACATTCATAAATAGTGAAAGAGAATGCACATTTGCATGTTTTACTAAGCATGTTAAATTAGCTTAGTAGGATTATGCCAAATTACCTGTAAGATCAAAAACTGAACTGATTTTAGAGAGAGAACACCAACCACCTCTTTGGTGTCACCATTGTCTGATATCTACATGTTTGAAGTCTCTGTAAAGAAGAAAACATAACCACTGCATTCATTCATTTGAGTTATATTTGTGTGTATTTATATATGAGTGTGTGTGTGTGTGTGTGTGTGGGTGTATGTGTGTGTGTGTGTGTGTGTGTGTGTGTGTGTGTGTGTGTAGGTCCCTGAATGTGAAAGATTGTGAGCATGCATTTGTATCTTGGATTCTTTATCTTACCATTTCGGACCACAGGGCTTTTTGGATTTTCTGGCAAACTGCATTCCTGGAGAGATTTTCCACAAATGCAGAAAGTAAAAAAAAACCTTCCATAACCCCACCACATGCTCTACAGTATAAGCTACCATCTCAAATTTTTCTTTTAATTCCTGGAAGCACAGTTCTTTATAAATGGAAAGTAGTGCCTTCCCCCCTGAGAACCCTGGCTGATGAATCCACCCATACCCTGGAAAAACTGCACTGGGCTCAATAAAAAAATCATAACTATAACAACAATCCAGGTGACAGCACATCTGTCATAAGGTTGTTGCATGAAACAACCAAAGTACTGTGTTTGTTCAAATATAATAAAGTTTGTTTAATGCAGCTTATTTGCCATTAAGGGTAACCTGAACAGCGAAGACTTACATTTTGTCTAATTAAGATAAATACTGAGGCAATTCTCAGTACTTTGCTTAAGGCCAGAACACCCGGTAATTAGCCCTGCAACCCAAACAAATATCTCTCTAATATAATGATGATAAATATATTTAATATAATTGATAAATTATGTTGACTTCATGAACAGTTTTATGCACTGACAGTGGACAGTTTGCAAAGGCTAACATCTTGTTAAAGTCAGCTAATATTAAGATAAACCTGCAATACCTAAAACTGGAAAAAGCCTACATTACTGATACAAGAGATGCTTCATCTGTCGTTCTCGGAACTGTTTTGTGGGCATTGTATATGCGTTTGTGTGTACAAGGCTGTACGTTTTTTGCCTGTCCTTCCTCTAACAGCACAAAGATTGGACCACCACTGAGTCAACATTGTTCAAGGTTTGTTTATGCTGCCTTTTATATGAGCTAGAGCAGAAGGATAGGAGAGGCATACAGAGAGGTGCGAGTTGCAATTTAATCTGTGGACCTTTTCTGCTTTAAATGAAAAAAAAATTGTTAACTGAGCTTCCAAATGAAGTTTTGGGAGGAGAAACCCTATGCAACTAAAAAAACTAGACAAACCAGTCCTGAGCATAGCTATAAAAAACTGCTCTTACCACTTCCTTTCCACGTTAGCCACTCCTGGTTCTATGTTGACCCAGTCCTCCCACTTGCCGGCCATGCCTCATTCCATGCTCCTCTTCATCCAGTTACAGAGGCGGAGGCGACCCTATTCTTCTCAATCCCTTTACCTGGTGCTTGCACTTGTGCTGTGCAGGCCCCGGAACCTCTACCTAGTTGTTTCACCCAGAGGATTTCACCACTGAACGTTGTTGGGGGGCTACTAACTGTGTAGATTTGTTTTCTTGCAGCTTTTCAGTTTATTCAAAGATGTAGAGTGGCCAGGTCGAATAAATAAAGGGCACATATCTCTGGCATGGGGTTCTTTTGGGGGGGTCAACAACCAGTGCCAACGGCCAGGTGCGATTCCTTTGTTGGATTTCAAGCCAAATAAAGTTCTGCTATAACCACAACAAGCACAACCTTCATGTTTCAATTGTATAGTGAATTCATATCTACTTAACTGAAGCTCCAAGTGAAGATACAGGTGGAGAATTTACAGACAATCCCTATGCAACTAATGAAAACTAGACAAACCAATCCCATTCACAAGCTATAAAAATTCCCACTTACCACTTCCTCTCTGCACTGACAGTTCATGACATCCCTCCCCCACCCCATCTCCCCCCTTTCCTTTCCCTATTTATGACGTCAAAATGGGGGGTCAACAACCTCAGCCTATGGCCAGGTATGATCCATTCGTCAAGATCCAAATCAAATGAAAGTACTGCCATACCCACATCAATTGTAACTTTCATGCTTTGATTGTACAGAAATTAATATCTACTGAATTTTACATTATGCTGATTATTTATGATACAAAATAACATTTTTTAAAATACAACTTGAGGAAGTGTACAAGTAAGAACTATTGCACCTTTGGCTGTTATCTTTACTTGAACCTCAGGAGCAAAGACACTAAAGATTGTGCTTGTCTTGAGCTAGTTTTATCCGAACAGTATAGGCTGAGGTCTTTCATTATAGATCGCTTCTGTGTATCTGCTCTAATATGTAACTCAGAAAGTCACGATTCCTCACTGCCTTTGTCAGTGTGCTTTTCAGCTACTATTTTTCACCCTTTTTAAATAAAAAGCAATTTCCCTTTCGTCCTTGAGTCCATGTGTCATCTCTTCTGTGCTGAAATGCAGAACAACTGAAGTTCTATCTGTGTTTCACTGCTTTGTTGCTCAGAATCCAGGAGATGATTGCAGCTGTGTAAAGGTCAAAGTAGACCAATAGGTGCATTGAGTGAAATCTGCGCCTGTAGCCAGGAGTAGCTGAAAAAGATGAGAGGTTTGTTTGTGGTGCTTCTGAAAGGGCAGTGCAGAGACTCAAGGCTACAGGAGACAGTGCAGCTCACAGTCATCAATAGAAGCACATTTTATATTAACACAGCCCGTTGGAATACCATACCCAAGAATGTTAAACAAAATGACCAGATCATCAATGCCATGACATTTTTTGCTTTTTGGTTGATTTGAAAGTGTTTGATACTGACAAAGTTGACTATGCAAACACAGTTTTGAACACTAGGTAAAATTTGTATTTGAAATGAAGTTCTGTTCTCTTTAAACCTGCAAACATTTAAAATGGCCATGATGCTGGACACATCTAAAGCGAATATCATTAAAGTTTAAAAAGGTAAAAAAAATTGATGTGATTCAGTCTATTGCAAAGTGAATTAAATGACAATATCACCAGATATGAAAAGTGCAAAGATTGTATGTGTTTATTTTACACTATGAACTTCACAATTCAAACCCAGTAAATGATTAAACTCAATCCACTATAAAATACAATTTTCTCACAACCCTATCTGTTGTCTAAGCAATTTATCCAAAGCTTAATTTTCTAAGGCTACTGTGAAACAAACTGTCTACATTATCATCTGAGGAAGCAGAAATTTGAAACATTTTGACAAGATATCAGCAATTTAGATGTTACTGTGTTGTTCTCAGAACAATTTGTTATAATGGATAAATACAGAATAGAAAGTTTAAAGGCTGAACCTGGCACAGCCTTCACACTTATACATCTCTTGCCATGTTTCACTGTGTGGAAAAAAAGCAAATTACATAAATGTGCATAACAAGCATAAACAGAGAATTATCTGTGTGAGCATATGCTTCAAAATATCATCGTCTCCAGCATGGCCTCCGACAAACATTCTGCCTGGAGCTAAATTCTTTCAGTTCTTCCAGAGAGGGACCTGTGGGAATCCAGCATGATCATGAAGAAGAAAAAAAAAACATAACAAAAACACACCCAAGCAGACATAACCCACAGAGGTATCCAAGCATGCATGGTTGTCCATTAGCTCTTATCTTTAACCTTGAGGGGAGAGAGAAGAAATGATGAAAGGGAAATGAAGGGGATGAAACAGACGAAGAAAGCAACTAAGACAGGAGAAAAGGAACTGCAGATGGGTCTAGAGGGACGTGTGTTGAGTGATACATGTCAGCATCATATGCGAGAGACCGAAATACTGAAAGTGAAGATCATGCAAGAGAGAGGTAGAGAGAGAGGCGGACAGATAGTAAAAGTCATGCAGAGTTGATGTGTTAGCCCTCTTGGCCTTTATGAACATCATGAGTATTCATAGGCGTCATTTACGCTGGGGACGCTGGGGAAATGTCCCCATCACTTTTTGTCGTGGCCCATTTCGTCCCCACCACTTTTTGAAAGCCTTTAGTTAGTTGAACCCGTTGTTGTCCCCAGCACTTTTCAAAACAAACTGACACCCATGTTAGTTTTACCTCTCTGGTTCTGGGAGTCAGGCTGTGTTACCTTGGCTGGGGTCCACAACCTCAGCTCATGCTGGACTTTGGTGACTGGACCTTGCTTGTAGCTTGTATCAAAAGTACTGTGCAATCAATTCACCCCTACAACAGTTCACAACCTACAACGCAAACAAAATCTCATCCTACCTCTGTCTGTACTCTGCTGAAGGAGAGCATCCAAAGATAGTAGACTGGAACCCTGGGTTCGAGGTGCCAGTTCATTGGAATTTCAGCTACTTGAAGATTTTTCTGAGTCCTCCCTATTTTGTTTGACAATTTGGAAAGGAGAATTGGAAAAAAAATCATGGCTTGTATTGTGTTGCACATGCCCTTAGGTTAAAAGCACTTGAAATTCATTGTTGCAGAATGAACTTTATCAACAGCTGTCCCCAGCCTTCAGGATGTTTCATTAACCTCTCCCTGCTGCGCGGTGGTCTTGTTGTTTGTGGTAGGGCTCAGCATTGATTTTTTTCAGACACCTCATGCAGTGCTTACAGATTTACATGTTAGGAAACTATGTAAACTATTAATAAAATGTAAATTCTGCTGGCCCAGAATTAAGTACCCAGCCTCGTAGAAGAATACAACAGTTGCGTTGTGAACCACAGCCAGTATTTATCCTGCTGGGAGAGGTACACTATGTTTCTTCTGGGTTCAGAGGCCTCTTTGATCAGATTCACTTGAAAAGGTAGCCCTGCAGGTAAAGAGGAGGTGGGTTTTGTGGTGCGGAGTAAGGGGTATCACAACAAGAAAAAAAAAAAAACAGTCACTAGAATTACTACAAGTCCAGAGTTAACCAGAGTGCTTTAAATCTGAGGCATCCATTGGGCCACACTAGTTGCACAGCATCTTAAGCATCTGTTAACATGAACCCGTGACCTCAGTCATCCCAGTGCTGTGTTATGCCATACTTCTAGCACAGTCCAACCAGTCAATTTCCATATGCTTAAGCTGATAGGCTCCTTCCTTTTTACAGTATCTGTGAGAGAACAGGCAGGCTTGTCTTACCCCAAGCCAGTTTGTTCTTGCCTGGTTTCTGACTTCTTTGTTGGGCGACCCTTTTAGAAGCTGTTCATGGTTTTGTCCTCCTTGTCCTCCCAAAAAGTCATGCCAACAATCATTTGATGGGAAATATGAAGAAATGTATTCTTCTACTGGTTTGTCTTACGATATTTATGCGTTCTCATTAGGGACTGGTGTTCTGCATATACTGAGGAAGTTGATTTATATTTTGCACAGAACTTGCTCTAATTCTGAAGCCATTAAGCACACACCCTCATCTGGAGGATATTATTTACGCTAATAAACGGGATGTTAAACATAATTAATAAAATAAAGTTATGATTGTGTGTTATGTATGCATTTTAAAAAGCAAAGGAAAAATTGTACATGTGAATCCAGATTACTCTGATCACCAGCCTTCAGAGAGTCACTGAGAATTTTGGAATATGTCCATTCCTGCCATGCGTCATTGCTGAAACTGGCTGCTGCATCAAGCAGTACAAACAGCATTTCTGCTTCATCTCTAAATAAATGGTATCTCTCTTGTGCTCCTCTGCACCGTGCTCCCCTGTGAACTGCCTACTGCTGCCTGCTCTCTATTTCCACGGTAATAACGTGCCCTCCGCATTGGGCCTCATACCCTCCTCATTAGCTCGTAATGGCTGCAAATAGCTCAAACAGACATCAGAGTGTTCAGCTACCCATGATGCATTTGGCTCCATGATGGCATCAAAACCCATTGACTTGTAGTAGTGGCTGGTGTCAAGGGAGGACACTGTCTCTTCATTTACTCTCCACTCATGATTACAGCACTGGAACTCCTGCCAAGAGGCTTGTTGACTTTTTTTTTTAGAAAGCACAGTGTTTCTACCAAAACACACAGGAGTGGTCACTGAGCTGCATCATGACGTTGGGCCTAAATCAGATGGATTATCACATGAAGAAGAGTTTTAAAGTTAAAAGCCCAAGTCCAACTCAGCAACAGTACCTGGAAATATTAGCCCTCTCTTTCACTGACATATCTCATGCCATAAAATGCCTTACCTGGCTAATTTGACGTTTCAAGTGAAAAAAGGAAGAGATACATGAGAATGAAATTCTCAGGCATTGTCCCAGAAAAAATCATTTTTTTGAACATTTTTCACCTCAGCACTTTGAGCAATAATACAATTGATTCAGTTTTCAAAAATATACCGTAGGGTGTGAAGGGTGTGAAAACCTCTGGGCTATTTATTGCAACAAAAGATGTGAGCGGAGAATACCTCAGCCAGCACTCCAAGCAGTAGCTGAAGGCAATAACATGCAGAGGCCAGGCTGCACCACAGTGGTTTGCAGCTCCTCTTGAGCCCCTCCCGCCTAAAATGTGGGAGAGGCTGATGTTCATGTGCACTGTCCTTTGGAGAAATTATTTTCAATTTGCCTGCTCTATAGGACATTTGCATCAGTAAAGGTTCCTCCAAAAAATGAAAAGAAAGGAAGACGCAGAATATCTTCATGACACTTATTGATGTAGCCTCATTTCATATTATTCATCATGGTAAGCTTCCATGTGGCAGAGAGGCTTACTGTACCATCAGTACCCATAGTACATATGGGTACTGATGGTACAGTATGTATATACCAAGTACACACATACTCTACAATGCAGAAAATATACAATGGCATAGAGGGACAGGATACTTTGAGTCTTATTTTTTATGTATTTGTTTGCTTGTTTGCTTTATTAATTTGCATTTCCTGTTCTGTTAAAATTATATATGGAGTTTCATGATGCAATCTCCATATATACATCATAATTACAATACTTTCATTAGAAATGTTCTCTTCTGTTGAGAGCATTATTGTCAATTTCTCTACAGAGTAAATGGCTTTTCAAAAAGAAAATTTAATATGAGAAAGGTTAAAAATTCCTATTGCATTGAATGGGAGCCTCAATAACTTAATGTGGCACATAGTGAAGGAATGGGGAATGTTTAGGAGCTTCTGTAAGTTTTGCTGTTATCCTTTTAAGTCATTAACATTCTTTGAAATTCACTACAAACACATACTTTTCAGTCAAACTATGCATGTGTTTATCTTTGACAGAATATCCCAAGAGATTAACTGTGTAACAAAGTGTCAACATAGACTCTTCTGTATTCCACAACTGTAGCTTGGTCTGGCTGAGCCAGCATGGAAGTAATCCAAAGCCCATAGCACTGAGCTCTGGATTACCTCTGTGGTATGTCCCTTGGAAATGAATTCAAAGATGAGCCATGGCAAGCTGTCATGCTCTAGTGGACCTATGCTTCAGTTGGACTGGCTGGGTATCAGTTATTCATATGGCTTAATACGTATCAGACAATTAATTTTTCATTTCAGCTTGTGACATGTTGTGCATATTATAGTATGCATGAACATGCACATTAACTATGCATTACATGCGTCATACATGGAGTTACACATGCTCTTTCGCATAGCGTGCGCGCACACACACACACACACACACATACTCACACACACACACACACACACACACACACACATACACACACACACACACACACACACACACACACACACACACACACACACACACACACACACACATACAATGTGCATGTGCCATTTGTAAATTCAGCCTGTGACTGAAAATGTGACTCAGTGTTTTCAGCTATGTTTTCACCTAGATAATCGTTCCACATTCGTTTCCTTCCATTGCTCTCATGCCATGGTTAGGATGCTGAGGCTAGTTACTGTCAAGCCCAGAGCAGAGCTAATTGTTTCCATCTCCAGGGTAACCACTCTGAAAATGAAGCCTGAGCAAACATAAAACCCATTAACTTTGCAGCACTAAAACTGTTTATTTATTTGAATATGGCTAACTGCACACATTATGTCACAGGGTTCCACAGGCTCACCTTCTTTCTAATACCATTTGATAGAACTTGGGGGGGAATTAAAGTAATGCTCCTATCAACAAATGTAGCCATTTGACTTCCCAAATGAAAAAGCATGGCATGCATTTAAAACACAGAATATATTAAAAAAATCTTATCTTGGTCTTTCAATCTGCTGAGCTTTATGACAAGAATTTCACAGAGTTATGATAAAACTTCAGTTTAAAATTTTGTTCACTTACACATCATATAAATGGTCTCCCTCATGATTTCCCTAAAAATATATTACTTAATGATGATATGCACCTATATGATAAAAATGAAAGCCTGTGAACTTCCCCCAATCCCATTTGTTTAATTTATCCTTTTATCCTTTCATTTTATCTTCTTTGTCCTCAACGTCCCTGTACAAAATGACCCATTTCTTTTTTCTACTTTGTTAGTGTCACAATTCTGTGTCTCACCATTGACTGGGACTACAGTGTCTATCCAGTTAAACATCTATTATTTAACACCTACCACTTGCTGAGGACAATATGCTATTCTCATTGAATGCTGTCAGAAAGTCATTCAAATGGAACAGCAATCCAAAAATAGTAATGAATAGATAAGGAATGGTCCATTTTCCTCACATATGAAAGGTACATTTGTAGTGATAGTGTAGCGGTAGGTGGTGGTTGTAGTAGTAGTAGCTGTAGCTGTTATTAACATGGTACCTTTACTTGACTAACAGTATATGATGGTAATACATACATTATTACAAAAAATAATATATAGCATTGAAAAACAAGTCAAATAGCAAAGTCATTCCTACACAGACTCAGGAAGCTTGTACAGTCATTGCACAGGAACTCATTTTAGAGAATATTGCTGGCTCTTGCACAGCATTCACATAGAGCTTTATTTTATTTAAATGGCTTGTATCCCAATTCATTACTGTCCTGCATACAGGAGCGTTCAGTTGGGCTGCTCTGTGCTCAGACAGTCCCCCACAGTAACTCAGAGGTCAGGCACATTTATCAAAGTCCTCTCCCGTGCAATGGAGCAGCTCAGAACTCATGTTCATGTGCTTTAACTTGTTCTGGATCACCTCCTGCCATAAATTGGGTCAGCTATTTTTTTTTTGCTGAATAGTGACGACTCAAAGGCTCCTTACTGTGCTGTGCTGATGTGCAGAAGGGAGCGGGCCCAAGGCCAGCAGCTGTTTGCAACGTTCAGCCACACACACACACCCTTCTAATCTTGAACCATAATACTGTCCAATGAGATCATGACAACTATTAGTGCTTCGTTAATGTGCTGGACAGTTGCCCACCACTGAAAAGCAGCAATTCTGCCGTACCCTTGTCTTCCTCGTATTTTCCTCAGATGGAAAAATGGTTCATGGCTGATTCATTCTGCGCATTGAAATTGAAATTAGTTTCAACTGTGAAATAAATAATTCAGTCAGACTCTTTTTGACCATTTTAAATTGACTGTATTGGACTATCTTTGTGCCCTATATAAAGAATTTTTCACTGTGCATTAAAAACAACTCTCATGGAACAACGCTGTCAAATAAGAACTCTAACTCCAATTTAGAGGTCCACAATTTCTTTGTAAATTACACCAATCTGAATGTTTAATGAAATCATAACACACACACAATATTAATATTTATATGGCTATGTGGTCTGTACCACCAAAAGAGCCCTGCTGAAAATACAGTATCCCACAGAAGAGGTCTACCATTCAGACATTTGCATGCTCACATGCAAAGAGCAGACAAGAGCTCTACTTCATCTCACCGCTACAAACCGGATACCCCCAGTCGCTATGCTAATTATCTTACCACACAAAGCGATCTGACACAACAATATATTTTGCAGTTGCTAGTATTACTGAAAAGTGCCATCTGGAGTTACTGAAGAAAGTTAACTGTCCTTACTCACGGTTAAGGAAAACATGCAGTGTGCTAAAAATGAAAGTTAGCTTCACCCACTGTACAGCATATTGAAAGACTGAAATACTTGACTATGCAATGTGCCCCCTGTGGGAACATTTGCAACACACACAGATGGTAGATGATTAGGGATGTTTTCAGTTTCTGATTTGTGTGTCAAGGCAGAGCCATAACTAGCTTTTGCTGCACCCTGTGCAGACATGCTTACAGTCCCCACCCCAAATAATTAATAAACTAATAAATAAATAAATAAATGGCACAATTACCAATTCTGAAACAAGCAAACTGCGCACCTGTGAATGTTGGCACTCCATTACTCTTAAGTGCTGTTGACCCACACTGTTACATGCAACCACTGAGAAAACAGCTGAAACTGGATACAATTATCAGAGCGTGGCAAATTGAGGGTGATATAACTTCACAGTTTATACACTAACTCCACAATCTGTGCCTTGTGCCACCACACTTACTGCTTTGTTTTGAAATTTTCTTTCATATACTTTCACAGGCAATGTTTTCATATGTGAAGCATGTGGTTCATCTGATTTGCTTTGTGTTATGAGCCTCATACAGCCTATGTATGAGTGGTTTTGGTGTACAGTAAACTTCAACAACAACCTCACACTAAATTATTGCACTCATTCTTCAGCACAACTCATTGCGTTATATTATATTATATTATATTATAATAGTCATGCATTTAAATTAATATGTTCTGAATAATTGCATTTATTGCTGGTGAATATCAGCCTTTTAAATTTGATGTATACCCAACCCTTCGTGTTTGTACAGATTTTTTTTTTTTAATAGGATTTCTCCTTTAATTATACTGTAAAATTCCCTGTTTCAGAGGCCTATGTTTGAAACATGAACCTGGCTTGACCAAAAGCTCCAGGCAATCTTTTCTGGGCTGATATCTGTGGTTCTGTTGTGCTGCAGTATTACAGAGTCCAGGGCTCTGGTGAATTGAGAAGTCTGAAGGTTGTTTAGGAGTATGCACCACTCCTGTACCTCAGTTGTCCTTGGGAAAAAAAAAACTTATTCCTCAAACTTTTAAAACTTCTTCCTACTGGCAGTTTGTGTTGAAACCTCCCTCTCTGTTTTTGTAATGAATACTCTAATCATTGAAAAGCTCTGCAAACCCTCATGTTAAACAAAAATAGCACTTTTAATTATGGTAATACCGCCACAGATTGCTCAGGCAATTAAAATGGATCTTACCAAGTCGCTTTTCGTTTTCCAGCTGTTCTTGTAATAGCTCTGTCTATAATATATGCTCGTTTGCTGACTGCTGATTGAATTACCTTGATAGGAGATTTATGCTGCTTGATCTCCTGTAGATCTTCATGGGCAGTTTTGAGTCAGGTTTGAAAATGTTTACCTGCAGTGGATCGTTATGTATGGAACACGGAAAGCATTTTGGAGGTACCACTAGAGGGCAGTGTGTTAATTATGCAGATAATTAATTGCCTGCCTCCTTAGCTAATTTAGCAGCGCAGAACAGAACTGGTAACTGCAAGGTCATTGCTTCTATACACTACATATCTAATAAGGGCACCACTTACCCACTCTCTCCTTTCACTCTTTTTAAATATCAAGATATAACAGGACCATAGTCAAACCTATGTACGGAATAGCACAAGTGTTACTTTCTGTGAAAAATACCCAGCAAGGATTTCAGCTGGCATGAGGAACATACCATTAATTGTAAATATGGAAAGTTGATTTCGGAATGGAAACAGGAAAGAATTACAATGCTGATTTACAGAAAGCTAAAAGGTAAGTTGTGAGAGATTACATTTTAGACCATCTATATTTTTGTATTGCAGTATTTGTCTTGTACAGGGTGCATATCATGGCAGAAAATATTTCAGGGTTTATTAGGGTGTTCAGCTCTGGAAAGACCTTCAGTTCTCAATGATTTGTGTGAGGAATGGGAATTAGAGGTTACAGAAACAAAAAGGTAAAGAATGATAAAACCTTGTTCCCCATAGAGTGTAGAATAGTCTGATAATGAAAGGGCTGATGTATCCCAGCATGCTCTATGATGGCAGTCAATAAATGCTTCCTAATTTCTATAATATGGCCACCCCTCAAAAGTGAGAAGTGGTATATGAGTTACCCGGCCACCGTTACATAGCCTGATTGCGGGGACACCCAACAGCCTCTTGTTCACCTCCCGGAGAGTAGAGGTTTTAGACAGACAGTGATAAGTGAGGCCTCAGACAATTATGTACATTTATAGACTCATTTACAGGGAAGCTGCTGAGGGCTCCATCAGGCCATTTCCCCACAGCTCGGTACCAGACACAGGGCCGTGACCGAAAGAAGCATACTGCTGTCTCGAGCAAGGGGCACTGATCGGCAGCAGAAGCATACAGCACATCCTCAGACACATACTCCTGGATGTGAGTGTGTGTGTGTGTGTGTGTGTGAACAGACCATTCAAGTCCATACAGGCACCAACTCCATTATTTTGCTTAAAGTCCAGATAACATTTTGCGCTGTGTAAAGCTTCCTCTTCAACACTCCATGGGTCACTGCTTCCACTATGAAATTAAGCTTTTCCATGAATGAAGGAAGCAGCACAGTCTATTATCCCAAACATTGGAACATCAATTATATTATTCAGTTTGGTTAGAAATTATTCTCTCTTCATGCTTAATTATTTCACAGAATTGTTGGGCTGTTTTGCTTGATGTGTAATGTCAGAGTCAATTATTTAACTGGGCTTAAAATCTTGATGGTATTCACCAGCAAAAAAATGAAATTGTTCTAAATTCATTCATCTGTTGAAGAGAGCTGAACACTGTCAATACTTTGTAAGTATTCCCATTTGAAATGTTCCCTTCTGCTTGGTTTTATGTAGTGGATCAATGGAGTATTCACTCCACAGAAGTAAATATAAACCACCAACTTCCCCTCTAATTGTATCTGCATGGAACATGTCCCTATGCGGATTCTTGAAACTGCTTTCCATAAACTCTAGGTTAAATTATCGATAATGTAAAACTAATCACATATACCTATGAAGGACTCAATAATTCATTCATAAAGAACGGTGATAATGCAGTAACAGAGGATATTGGCCAATTGAATTAAATATGCAGACAGACCAAAGAAGTGAAATTAGTCAGAGGTGAGATGATACTGACAAAGATCAAAATCAAATCAAAAAGAATGCTGCACAATGACAAACATAGCCAGAGGCCATGCGCGAAAGTGAGTTCTTTCAGGTGTCGGCTTTGTGTGAAGCTATAGTGTATTAGAATGACAGTCGTACAAAGCTATATGTATATGTATGCTTGTTCAATCTGACGGCATCGTACAGGCTTTTCGCTCACAGAAAGACATTGCGATCCTCCTCTCACAGACCACACGTGTTGAAGAGGAGTGTTTCCTCTTTTCCCCCCGCTGGGAACAGGGTGACTCCTCTCCACACGCGTCATTTGCACCTCTGGTGCCGCACTCTCAGGGTCCCCCTCCCGCTGCTGAGAGCGGCAGTGCCCCGAGGAGCCAGCTGCCGCGGCTCTTTGGGGAGGAAAAGCGTCCTCATTTATACCACGGAAATAATGACACACAAAAGAAGTGGAAGCATGGAAATTTGCAAGCATGAGGCAAACAAAACCTTGATGCAGTCTATCTCAGCATGCACTCAGTGAATTCCTGAAACACTGAACAGCGCTTCAGTAATGATGATAACGATCATGGTAATAATATTATTGTATTTGATTCAGCTTATGACATGCAAAACCTTATCAAATTCAGATTCAGAATTGTATCTTAAGTAGCTCAAGATACTTGATATGACCCTGTTCTTACGAAAAAGCAGGGAAGCAAAAGCTACAGTGTTCTAAGGCTTGAAACTGGAGAGTGTGAGAAACATTTTTTGTACTGGCTGTATTAATAAAATGTATATTTAACACTGCATGAAATATTGCAACTGAAATATGTAAAATGCATGTGCATAAAAGATGTTATGCAATATATGAATACAGCTGCATGTGTGCACATGGCATTCAAAAATCATATGCGATGTGTTGGATTTTTCATATTACATTTTCAAAAGGGTAAAATAAGCAGCAGAGCCTGCATCATGCCTGCAGAGTACAACAAGATTTACTCTGAGTAGAAAAGATTTGGTCTATTACAGTTTGCATTGATACAAGTAAAACTCACTTTTCTGGCCTTCACTGGCCTTCACCTCTCAACGGATGGTGCGGCAGATATCGATCTAGCTGTGAGGTAGCCACTTTCTCAGTGCGATTTTAAAATGAGTTGTGGCTGCGTAGTATTTTGCAATGCTGTTGAAGGAGCAATGTTTCTGGCCCCATTTCAGCATCTGAAGCATGATTGCATTATTTTCTTATTACCCTGTTCCCATTTGTCCAGTGAACATATAAGTTATGCAGAAGGGTGCTTTAGACCGATATACACGGACCCATAGGCTGAGTCTTCGTGAACCATTACAGCTAAGATGGTGGTCAGCCGCCTTTCCTCTGAGAGATGGCTGCACTGTGCAATTAATGGAAAAGACTATGCGGGACACAGAGAGTGTGTGAAGTGGTGGATAGAAAATCACATGCAAAAGTTTCCAGTTTATCATCTGATGGTTTGTGTTGTCATGTGTAACATTTTAGCAATGCTATAGTGTAGAAAAGTGCATATTAAACAAAGAGAATTAGCTAGCTGGTCATATCAGTATGCTTGAATTGCTAATCAAAAACCCACTGAGGAAGATATTGTCCAAACTCACTGTAGTTTACCTTCGCAGGGCGGGGGGGTCAAAGTAATATGTTGAAAGTTCATTGCTGGTATAGTGGCATAATAATAATGTAATTTAATCCTTTATAAACTAACTCACTAAAGGCTTCATTCAGTACCTGTTACTTATGTGTGAAAATCACTGTAACATCTGCTATTGCTCTGCAATTTTATAACATTCTGGACTGTATCTGTGTACAGTGTAATGCCATGTAATTCCCACTTTCTTCACATTTGCCAACATCAGTTCACTTTAAAAAGTGAGCTATTTGCATGACCATTTGTTCAGTACAAATAAAAAAACACAAGGGAAGATCATAAGCGTAGAATGGTTGTGAACATAGGCAGCAATCATTTCTAAGTACTTGTTTGTTATTTCAAAATTGCTTTATTTTCTTTGTTACTTGAAATGCATTAGGTTATTACTTGCAATTATGATATTTTGATCAACAGAAGAATCAAAGAGAAGAAGCTAATCATTTTCTATTATAATTACAAATATTACCATCTTTATATATGAAATAACTTTGTAATAACAATTTTAGTATCAGATTATAGTATCAAATTCAAATTACTGATCATCAAGACCCTTTAAATAAAGTGCAGTCTGCACTTTCCAGGGTTTCCTTTCAGGATTCTGTAATAAACATTCAGCTGGAGGAATAATGCAGTTTAAAAGATTAATGGTCTAGTTATTAACAAAGCCTACAGCAAAAAATATAGATAAAAAAATTAAAAGATAACATATATGGAGAGGCGTAGCTACTAAACTACTGCATCTGGCCTTTTTTCCATCATTATGAAGTCAGGAAAGTTTACCAGCAATTGAACTCTAATGTGCTTTAAAAGGAGATAGGGTCTTGACAGTGCCATATTCTTTATATACACTAAGTTAGATTGAAAGTCCTCTATTTGTGTCAGGCGAGGATTGCAATCTCTAGCTGTCATCCAAGTTATCAAAGGAAAATTCAGCCACAATACAGCTGTCCTGCTGATGGCAAGTTTGCTTTTCCATCTTAGAGGAAATGTCAATACTCTATTCACTGGATATGGACATGGTATGATAAATATGTAAAATGGCTGTGTGTTTTAGACTACCAGCTACATAATAATTCAAAACAGTTTACATTTGAATAGGAGATTTTAAAAAATCTTTTATATACAAACACATTTAAGTGAAGAGGAGACAGTGAAGGTGGCAAAACCTTTTCAGTTGTAATGAAATGGTTTCCAAACTTATGATATTTCAGAAAGATTATCGTTGCTGAATAAAGAATAAATTGGATTATGATTACATAGCCAAATGTGATTTAGCAGGTAAAATAAAACAGTTATGTGTGTTTGAGTGTGCATGCGTGTGTGTTTACCAGACAATCAAAATACACAGTTGCACACAGCTAAATCAGAAAATACAGTCAGCAATTGCAATTGTTTGAATTACCAGAATGTAATTATAGTGGAATTTGTTTGCTGTTAGAGATTTCAAGTGGGCCTAAATGAGCATAAGCAATCACCATATGAGAATTTGAATATGAATTGTCACTTTGAATTTTTAAATCTTCCTTGAAGACATTACAGGCAATACATTCCACTCCACATAGAAAGATGCTTTGACATCTATAGCTGAAGAAATACATGCATTTTTCTCACTGGCCACATTCAGGTCCTAGTGTACAATATCAAACCGTTGGGACAGTTCAGAAGAGTGTCAAACCATTGGGGTGGATATGAACACATAGCCCCAACCAAATGGCAACAATAGGAGCTTTTGAAACCATAAGGAATGGCAATCGAGAATATATCATGTGTGAACGTACTCTTTCAGCATACAATGTATCCTATTGGTAAGTGAAATTGATTTTAAATCTTCAGCCAAAATAATGAACCTGCAGACACACTAAAACAAAATGGTTCAGTTAGCCAAAAGGCCTTGCATGCACCAGGAAGTGCCTAAGTAGCAAAAATATTCTATATAGACAATGACAAGGTTAGAAAATACACACCATGAACACAGCATTATGAAACACAATGTTATTTTTACACTGCATGGAGCTTGGTTAATATTCTACCTTAAACAATTTACGAAGCATAAACCATTAGTTACCATATGAACAACCTTCATTCCCAACAGACATGAAAATACAGTTTTACATAATTTTCAGTAATGATCATCCAGTGTTGACTCCTGGTTAGTCAGTAGGGGCTGGCACCAAACAGTCTCATTTTCAGTATGCCATTCTCTGGATGATTTCATATTATTTATGCCTATCTCTCCAGGCATAGTCATGCTGTTGCACTTTCCCCTGTAAATGAGGCATTTTTGCACTGCAGATTAATGCCATCAGTGAACCTGATTCATATTCTCCTCTTTCCCCAGACTGCTGAGATCAACTATTTCCATCCGTGCCAGGATGGAAGACTGCATAACGAAAGTAATGATCTGAATCTCTCTGGGTTCTATTATGGCTGTTAGGGTTCTTTCCCTGGGAAGAAAAGTGAACTGAGAACTCACAAAATTAAGGTAGTAACTTAAGTGAATGTGTATGCTTTTTGTGCCTGCACCAATGATATGCATTCCCCCTTTGCCACACCGGATGAAGTAGAGAGAAAGTGAAATTATTCAAAAACAAATGGGCTGTTGGACTCACCAGCCCAGATGTGTGATGTTCCTCGCAAGAGTCATATTTCAGTATCTCAATTTTTGAAAGTACACATTTCTGAGTAAGTTGCATGCCATCAAGGAAAACACATGTGAAAGCAATTCAGGTCAGAATTCAGGCGAATTGTCACTGTTTTTAGTATATTTAGAATATTTCCGCTGTATCAGTGAAGCTTTTTATTTGTCCTTTAATGCTCTTTCATTGTTTTTTTGTTGCTGTTGTATTCTTCCTTTTTTGTGGTGGTTTGTGGTGATGCTGGGAATTGGATGGGTCTGGTAGAAGCCATAGAGCATGTTTGTTAGAAGCAGGCCCTCAGATTGACCTCAAGCCAGGGGCACCATGCTCTTGAACTGGCATTCTTCGAATGCCTTCATCTGTTACCAGCCCTCATTGCCATGGGACTGGGCATTATCAGCCTATTACTACAGAGACAAGGTAAGAGGGAGGGGACCAGAACATACCTGAAGCAAGTATAGTGACATACCAGAACACAAATACGTGATTCCGTCAAACTGATGTCACAGTATGTATACCATTTCTGTATCTTTCAGTCCTTTTAACTCTAAGGCCTTGACTTTTTCTGCTCTTTTCTCAACTATTAGTGGCCTCAAAAATATTTGTCATTGCCTCTGTCTGAATTCTTCAACTATTTTAAGAAAACTTTTTATTTCTGACATAACTTTATTTATCCTTGAAAAGCAATGCTGGTCTGCACCAATAAAACTTGTGTGTAAAAGCATGGGAACAGCACTTCTCTCCATCATTTATTTGAAAGGGGCTTGTATGAGATAACTCAAGATGGTCATGACTTTGTGTTCCCCTTATCTTTGATGAATCAGGGATGGAATCTTCTCTGGTGCACTCATACATAGCATTTTAGATCTTACTAGTAACCACCACATGTAGAATCCAGTAACTTTCAGTAATATGTTGTAAAACACTGAGACAGCCAAACATATTTACACCAACGTAATTACACAAATAAGCAAGCATGAAACTAGCATACTCTGCTGTACACAAATAAGCACAGGATCATGCTGTTAATTGCCACCCGTTAAAATTTATCAATACCACTATGGAATATGATGAAATCCAAAGACAAAGAGATATGGCCAAAAATGCTCAGGTTTTTCACGAACTTTAAGGTGACACAAATTAGATGTGTCTATCATTTTGATATACTTGTGACTGTATTGTGCAAACTTATTTTTCACAGTCAGCATGGAAATTTCGATTCCCCTATTCTCAATCAGTTTCTGTAATACTCCTTGTACACATGTGTTCATCATCCTGAAAACACTTCCATGTCCATGCAGTTCAGACATTTCACTGCCATTAAATGCATTGTAATTCCTGGATGGTAAACTAAGCACAAGATCGATCAAATTAACAAAGCAGTCCTGTAGAGGAAAGCTGACAACATAAGATGCTCTCATCATGGATGGTCTCCTCAGAATGCCTCATGGTTCCCACTAATGAGAGCAGTGTATGTCTCCGGGCCTGTGATGTGGCTCCTTGTGGAAGTCAGAGCTGCGTTGCTATTGACGGTTCTGCACATCTCTGACAGCGGAGGAGCTGTCAGAGGCTGATGTGCGCCGGACGCTTGTTTATTTGAAGTGCACATCAAACACAGGAGCCCATTGCTGCGCATGGCAGGACAGGCTCCCTCATGCTCTCAAACACTTGGCCCTGCCGACACGTGGAGGGAAGAAAGGCATCATTCCAGCAGGAGACAAAAATGTCCCAGGCCTGACAGCCAGTGGCCTTCAGAAAAATCACACGCAAATGTAAAGTTCTGCTTTGCAATTTCTTTTTTTTTTAGGAATTCCTTCGACTTACTTCAACTACTAACAATTTATTAAAGAGCAGGATGTATTTCTATATATCTTTATGTCTTTACAATATTTTTTCTTGTTGATGTATCCTCTTCAGATCTGTATAATGTTAATATACTCAGTAGTAATACAACATATTATATGCAGAAAATGAAGTGTCAGGCTTGTGTTTCAACTAAGCAGAAGCCACAACTTTGAGCCAATAGTGAATTTATAGCTAATTTATTTCATACATGTTATAATTTTTACTTCTCTGGATATTATTTCACACCACACATCAATCCAGGATGCTAGCCTTCTGGATAAGTCATCCTAAAGTTTATTAATAATGGAGAAATTTCTAAGAGCAGCAGTCTTTCTCCCCTCTAAGGGCCAAAAGTTTGTGTATTAAACATGGATTTGGGTTTGTTGGATTTGTCAGATTGCATTCAAAAAGAATGATCCATATTTAACTCGCTGTGAGCATACCTTTTTATATGATTTTGTTTTACTGCAGGTAATGTTGGAGTAGTTTGAAGAGAATTTTATTGTCATCTTATTACTATGGTTCACGGTTGCCTTAGTGAATAAAACATCTGATGCATGACATTTAATCACCATTAAAATCAATATTTTTCCTGAAAAGCATTAATTAGGTTATGAAGGTTACAGCGAAAGTGAATGTAGCGTCATGAAATGTTGATAAACAAAATAATCTTCCAAAGAAAAGCCAGCAAGAAAACAGACTGCCAAAGGAGAAGAACGAAGACCAGGGGGACAAATGATCCATTCTTTGTGAGAGTTTCATGGGCTTGATTATCTTTTGATACTAGCTCTCAAGTAGCTCAGTAACTGAGGCACTTGTCTTGGGAGCAAGCTGGGCTCTATAGCCCAGGTTCGATCTCAGCTATGTCATCAATCAATGACGACTGGAAGCCCACAGCAGCGGAACAAACTGACTTCTAACTGCCGGATATAGGGGTGGATATGTCAGCAGAGGTTGCTTGTTTTACCACTCAAGCGTCCTGTGATTCGTCAGGCACCTATGAGTTGCTGATGATGTCTAGAGTAGAGTAGTGCCTATCCTCCAATGAGCCTATCAGTCCACTGTGGTGTGACTTGTAATGTAAAAAAAGCTGTTGCCATGTGCCATTCCAAAAAAAGAAAAAAAGGAAAAAATTGGGAAAAATTCATGCTGTATCTACATCATGTTACAGGGTATTGCATTTCTAGGGAATAATTGTGGTTTGTGTAATATCACAGGTTATCTAAATAATGCTTGCCCTCCTAACCTCTTAACCACAGCCAGAACTTTAATTCCAACAATGTTGTGATTACGTTATGTGACAATGGGTCAATGCATAGATACACAGGTAACACAAGTTACACAGCACCTGCTTGCAGTTTCACAGTACTTATGTAACAGTGTCATTATATAAACAACCATATATAAAGTTTGACCAAAAGTTTGTATTGAATGTGATTTGTGTAGAGGCAGAGTGCACACAGCCCCCATTGGATTCGAATCAGCTTCTGGGCTTGCTGTTGTGTAACGCTGCTGTACCTGCCTGATGAGGTACCCGCGGAGAGTGTCTGCATAGCAGCCCAGCCTGTGCTTACATAAGTGGCCCCTGTAAGTCAGGATGGTGCTAATGCATCTCTCGCTCCTGCTCCATAATTTATATGGCACTGCAAACAGTCAACAGTCTGCCACCCCGGCCTGTCATATGCGGATGTGAACAGCGGCTTGTGTAACTGTTTGAACATTATTCCTTTTTTTTCCACTGGAAGATAATTCCTCTGTATGGATTGGCTGTGTGTACCCATTTTGGTGAGGTCTGACTTGTAAGTATTCATGCTTTTTTTCCTAATATGTCTTTTTCATCTGTCTGTGCACAGGTCAGTGAGACTTAATGAACCTTTTCATCCCTCCTCTCCATTAAAGGCATTTTATACCACAATAGCAGAATCTGTCAGAGCCTGAGCCTTTAATCAAGCCTCAAACCCCCTGGGACACACCATCATATTCATCTAAAAACAAAAAAAGAAAACTCATAACTCAACTTATAATTATTGGTGTGCTGATACCGTGAGCAATTCATCTTTTCAGACGATGGAAATTATAGATTTTTTTCAAAACTTTGATTGGAGCAGATGGCCATGTCACCCCCTATTGCCACCAGGGCAAATACAAAAAAAAAACAATCATTGAGCATTCCGGATATTTAGGAGACGACTGTGCAATGGTAAATACTCATCATCTTGAGGCAATGCTATGAAGTTAACAGAGTTGATTGCAGAATTGAGGACAGGCTAATGTGCGGGCCAAAAAGCCAATGGAACCCACCACTCATGACATTTAGCTGGGTTAATTCGTAACACAATACAAGAAAACCCTTGAGGTCAATGATAAGATGATGAGTTTCCACTGATGGCTTTTTGGCACACTGGACTTAGCTTTTTCTGTGTACCTGTGGTATCATGGTAAGCCAACCATGCTGTATACCAGACTGGTTATGGATATACAAGGAGCATAAAAAAGTCTTTGTTCTTTTTGTGTCACTTAAAATATATCTGCAGTACAGACCAGCATGTACAGAGCAGTGTTTCTTCTTCCCCTGGAGCTCTAATGAAAGCTGTCTAGATAGCACATGAGATCATGTGTAATATGAAGGGTCAGCAGTATGGGGTTGGAAGAAACCGCAGTGGTCTTGGTGTAATAGTGATATAACGTCCCCTGAGTACAACTGTCAGCATCCATTGCTACAGGGCTCCCCAGCTGACTGAGGTTAATACAGATGCAGCCTTTGCCCTGTGAGAGCTGTATCCATTCAATGCTTTACACATCAGCAGCAGCAGCGGCAGCAGCAGTAGCAGCTAATTCTCTTATTGTGTTGTTTGTCAAAAGGCCTCAGATCAGATCTGCACATAGTATGGGTGGCTCTGGGGAAAAGAAGGCAGTTTCGCATACTGCACATTAAGATTTCACCAAGGACACATCCCACAGGAAAAGAGTTGAGGCTAGTCTCTATTATAATATTTACCTCACCATTTTACGTCACATGTGCGAGGCTACCTTAGGGCCTTTTGTCTGACCCCAAAGCTTGCATTATTTTTTTGAGGATCGACCCACAAAAAAAGATCTATATAAATATGTTTGAGACTTGAACAAATTCACTTTGCTTTGATTCATTGTGTGGATCTGTCTATATATCTGTCAATAGTGATGGTATGCCTGTCAGCCTTAGGGCTTCAAAGTCACTTTTACATTTCATAGGATCCCAGAGACACAACACTTTAAATCTAACCTCTGAATGTCTCCTATAATTTCAGTTCAGTTCACTGGCAGGGTTGAGTCTTGATCAGGTTCTGCTGGTTTGACACTGTAGTCAAAAAGAGAGACTGTGTCCCTTCAGTCAAAATAGAGAATTTATTGAAGTTCTGAATGAAGATTTAGGAGGAGAATGTCCAGACAATCCCTACACACTTAACAAAATGGCCATTCCACGTGTATGAATATCTCACTTACCGCTTTCTTGTCAAGTCAGCTGTTTACAGCATCTTATTCACCCCACCTCCATATGCTTGTCTATTATATCCAAACAGGAGGTCAACAACCTCAGCCCATGGCCAGCTATGATCCCTTCATTAGACTCCAAGCCAAAGATTGGTACCCCTAAATCCTCATCAACAGCCATAGTTGTATTTTCATTGTATGGAAATTAATATCTACTGAATTAATATATAATGAATTGAGAGAGAGAGAGAGAGAGAGAGAGAGAGACCTAGAGGTCACATTCACAGATGTTTGTTACCTTAAATTCCTTCTCTCCCATCATGAAGCACATACCTCGTGTCCCTGTAACACCATCACCTCCACTCTGCTCCCAGTCTACAAAGAAAACGGCTTCCTACTTTAGGTTCCTCATCCTCAGGGAAACACTCCCTGAGAAGGAAATAGAGAACTTTAATCATTAAAATTTAATTTAATTGCTACTGGAGGGGATGATTAAAATTGTAATGGGATCGAAACTTTTTCCTCCACTTTCATTTCTGTTCAATCCAGGAATCAATTTAGAATGGGACTCTATGTCCAATCATCCAAGCACGTAGCGGCCATTTGGGCGAAATAAATGAGTGGTTTGCATCCTGAAAACGTTTGGACTGGAGTGAACTGCGGCTAATTAATGGAAAACAAGCTATTTAATTAAGAGGCTATGGCTGACTAAGGTATGACTGATGATTCTTTTCTGCCCTCACAGGTATTGTCCTAACCCCAACCATTGAGGAAACAGCTCACAGTGACCCAGTTTCATGCAGGGACAGGGTCTGATATCTCACCCAGTGATACCAGGCTGAGGCTGGAGCTGTCCATCGCTATGGTTGGCAAAATGGAACTCTACAACATAAGCAGTAGTATGTGTGCATGTGAACAAAGCATTCCAGCTCTCGAATAAATTGTTAAGTTGGTGATTTTTAACTTGGTTGAAGAGGAGGTCAGATTCACAATGTATAGGTAATAAATTGTGTCAGTCTTCACTGATGGCAGTTCAGCAAGGCAGCATAGCGAAAACAACTTTGCCTCTCATGATGTTAGAGCACAAGTTTACAATACGGTAAACGTTACTCCCTCAATCGGACTTGCAAAGTCATGTTGTTCAATATTCGTCTGAAGCTCTGAAACTTGGAAAAGAAATCTTTGAAGTTCATTTCCTGGGTCTACACACATACAGCTTAGCTATAGTGTCCCAGCCAGCGAAAGCTGAACTCCCTGTGGCAGTGTAAATTACATCAGCAGTTTTCAGCAGTGTTATCTTACCGCCTAAACTGAAACGCAGCTCGCTAATCAACATTGCTGTGTTTTGAGCAAATACATAGATATAGCAGGTTTATGCCCCTACAGAGAAGAAAAGAAATTAGAAATAGGTTGCCTCTAGGAGGGTTTTGTTCAGTTTTTTTTTTCAGAGAATCCAACCAGATATTTTATTTAATATTTTATCTTCTATTCCCCCAGCTGCCAGAAAGGAAATGACAAATTACAAGACCAGCTAAATCTTAACAGATGTTGAGATGGGTGGATTTAAGAAGCTAGTTAGCTAAATACTTTAATATCTACTTTTTATTCAGTGCTATATTATCAACATGATCACATTAATCACTTATTTAACATTTCATGACAGTTTTAGGTAGCCTACTGTACCACTTTATTATACATTGATACTTCTTTCTGCTGTGTTCCTGCTGTGGCCAGTGCCAGTTCCATTGCTTTTGTAGTTTGTTACACTTACATGCTTTGAGTTGCTCTGACCACTGTTAAATGAACACATTTAAATGTATATAAATGTATACAAAATTTGTCTGGATCAATTTTGCACATTAGCCTATGATTGCAAACACTGACAATCGCCATACTACAACAAAATCATGAACGTTGTATGAAATCTCATGTTGGTCGTTATGGCTAACTAAACAGATTAAATGTACTGTTTTTCAGTCAGAGCTTGATATCCCACAATCAGGACAAATCAGTAGGGAAGGGAGGCGGCTTTCTGAATTACAGAGGACCCTGATTAATTGAGATCCCCGTGCAAACCATCTGCTGAAAATACGGATGAGCTGTGATCCTAATTGCATTACCTGAGGTCCTCTGGTGATACTAGTCCTTTCTTGATAGTAGTTAGGATTCTGACAGCTTCCACAGCGGTCTGTTGGGAAGCTGGGAGCCTGCTGCAGAGCTGAAACTGCACAGCCTTGGCACAATCAGTCCAGTGTGTGCCTGCGTACGCTGTTAGAATGTTTTTGGAGCTACTTCACAAGGACACCTGCAAAGCTTTGTTTTGAGAATAGAAGGCACTCAATTCACCCACCCCCCCCATCCTTGTAATTACACCTTCTAAGAGAACATTTCAAGTGGGAATCAATAAATGGCTTAATGTATCAATTCCCTTCACCAAATCAGCTTGACTCTGAAGGAGCTTGCAGGGTAGGATGATGAAAGGTATGTTCGCTATGCGCTGTCACTGCTTCATGTAATATGAATGGATTTTAATGTGTTTCTTTACTTACGACATGAAAACATTTTAGTGGAAATGGGAAATTCACCCCATCCACCACCAGCACCAGCATAGGTCATTGGAATGAACCTGCTTTTTTGAAAATTAAATCATTCTTTCTCTTGCATTTTTAAATAATTATACTTTTAGTATCAATACGGAGCAACTATTCGCGTGTGCATTAACAACACACATCCCTTTCACAGTCAGGATTGATAATTGATAAAGGTCTTCACATACAGTTGAAAAGGGATGAAGTCGATGCCAAGGCAATCGCGTTTGCCATGTTTTCACTTTCGAGAGGAGCACAGTTTGTGGTAATTGGATTTCGGATGGGTTCAGTTCCTTCAGGCATTTTGAATGTAGGTCAACAACAATAGACCCAGTGTTCTAGGTGGGTGTAGAGGAAAAGATGGTCTTGCTGGGGAGCTGTGTGTTCCTGTAAGTTGATTTGCTGTCATAGCCTACTTGTTAGCAGTGGCATCCAGGCTTTTGCATTCAGTAACACCATCTCCTCCCAAATCAAACAAATCCGACCCTCTGCGAATTGCTTCCTGCTGTTGTGTGGCTAGGAGCCTACAGGAAATAACTGAGAACAAAAACTGAATGCTGTTATAGTGAATTTAACAGAAAGACTTGTATGAAGCAAAAAAAAAATATATAGGCTTATACAAATATAATGAAGATGGTGGAACTTTTGCATGGAACACAACAAACCAAATTATACAACAGCCCATGTGAAAGGTTAATCCTTTTTATATGTGAAATTAAAAAAAAAATCTGTTACATAATAAGTGGTTAAAGAATAGCAAAGGAATTCATTTCTGCATTGAGCTGTGTGTTGCAGAAAATGAGATATGCAGCGGTGAGGGCTCTC
Organism: Megalops atlanticus; assembly: GCA_019176425.1. Taxonomy (NCBI): domain Eukaryota; kingdom Metazoa; phylum Chordata; class Actinopteri; order Elopiformes; family Megalopidae; genus Megalops; species Megalops atlanticus. Next base: position 25,891,816 of record CM032882.1, read on the forward strand.
AGGCCCGTAATATACTCCAACAAACCATGAGCCGAAAAAAAATATCCCCCGACTCAAGGTAGGTAAATTCTCTGTGCACCAGTGCACTGCTGCAAATGTCTAGTGTGTAAATTAAAGTGATCTGTCAGCGGGTCTGGAAAGACTTAATAAATGCATCGGAGAAGTGTGCCTTATTAGTTTGTTGTCCGGAGGAGCACAGTGAATGCTGCGCAGCTGAGCCCTAAAGCCCAGTTTAATAGGAATGATTCAGCTGTGCTGCAGCCTGACCCCTGCAGACTTGGCTCTGCTGTGGTGCACTGCAGTCGCAGCACTGACCAGCCTATGCACTCCTCTGCAGATACTTCCCTTTTCTGTTTAAGTCCAGCCGAGCTTTTGAATTACATGTGGGCACAAGAGCCTTGTGCATCACATACAGACTACATACATTGCTGCTAGCATCATGCTGTTGGCCCAGTAATCTGTCAGGTCCACATACATACTGTTAGAATAGACCCTACTGTCTGCAAAATGATGGACTCAGATTCAAAATGAGGTGAATTATTTTATGTAATTCTAAAAATACGTGTCTGAATCATTTTGGTACATTTTATAATGGCAAGAATGCAACATATGTGACAAACTGAATTAAAAAATAGTTTTGATACTTGCACTTGTATTGATTCACAACAATACACTGTTAGCAGTGCACTTGTACACATTAACACACATCTGCATAGTACTGTATTGATATAGAATAACAATCTGACAGTAGAGTATTACACTGTTATTATTATTGTTATTATTATTATTAATACTACAACTACTAATAATAATAAATGTGTAATCTTTATTTAACCACAAAGTTTCTTGAGGTTAGGTACCTCTTTTTTGAGAGAGAGCTGGGCTGAAAGTTGGCTGTCAGTAATGAAGTCCCCCTACCAGCTATTTCTCCAACACAAAGGACTGATTTTTGAGTACAACCATGCTGACACAACAATACTATTCCCATAACATTTGGTAACATTAATGTATCTGGGAACAAAGGGGTTAAGTCCTCCTTTTTGTTTTTAGTCTTTGTATTGTTTAGTCTCTACATTTTCAGCATTGGCATTGCATTTACCAGGCTGCAGGGCAAGATGTACTTCACAAGAGAGTGGTGATGTCCTGAAATTGGATCATTTTGAGTTTTGCTTCATGTAAGTTTTGGCCATTTATTGTTTTGAATTGAGACAGCTCCATCCCAACAGATGCAAAGCTCACTCGTGTAAGAAAGCTTTTGTGGTGCAAAAATAAAAGTGTGCTCTCAGAGTTCAAATTTTAACTTTTACATAAAAATAGCTGTTGGTGTGTTTTTCCTTACAGGGCATCAGCATTGCTGTCTGATTCCTGTGTCACCAATCACTGCAGGTAGAGGAGCCCCCTCAAAGCATGCTGCCACTTTGTTGGGCCAATGCACAGCCAAGACACTTGATATTTGTATTAGAACACAGTGTGCTTGCTACTTGTTTGTGCATTTTTCTGACATGATGATATGTTTTGTTGGAGATAAAGTTTTTGAGGACGGTTTGCCTTAGAGTTCCCAGTTGCAGTGATTGCCACACTAACGTTACAGACGCAACATAAAGACAGCACCATAACAAAAAGAGACAGATGCTGAAGCCATGCTGTCACTGCTGCATTAACGCACACATTCAGTACAGTGCCTCTCTATCAAACACAGAGAGTAACCAGCATAAAGGCTCCTATACTTCTTAAACTGCAAACCCAAGCAGCACTGCACTGCCAGCAACAGAGGCTCTGCTTGTTTCTGATGTCTCTCGGACGGGGAGCGGAAAACTTGTTAGCCGTTGTAGGAGTGCACGCGGTGCATGTGATCTGTGCAGATGTCACTGAGCATTGAGAGAAGGCTGCACAGTACACGTCCTTGGATAATTCTATTACACAGCTCTAGCTTGCTCTTCTTTGCACGGCGCAATTTGTTTGTCTCCGTTGGAGCCCTATTGTGGTGTGCTTGTTGCCAAGGTAACCAGTATTTGATGCTGAGGATGTGTAGGTAGCCAAAAGCAATGTTGGAAATTGGCAAACTAAAGATGTTTGCATGTGACAAATGGGACTTATTCATATATTCAAACTAAATTCAGCTGAATATTAAAAAGTTTATTTCTTTCATCATATGCAATATATGTGTTTGCACTCCTCTTGTTCAGATAGGCTTTCATTAAAAAAAAATCACATTTTTAGCACGCTGGCTTATTTTAAGGGAATAAACGTTAAAGGATTAGCAGTCGCATGAAGGAAGATCTGTGTTTACTTGGACAAGCTCAACTCCAGGCAAAATCACACCTTTCTCATAAATGCATGTTACATAATCGTTAGTGGGTCATGAAGCACATTATCTCAGAGCTCAAAATGAGAACAACACAATAGTAAAAGGTATGAGTGAACACTGTGCTTTCTGTGATAATTACTTTCACATAAAAGAATATAGCTGAAAGGATGAGCAAATATGCAGGTTTTAATCCATCTTTCAACTGTTATTTTGTCAGAAATAACATATTGAGAGTAAGGTGCAAAGTGAATTGCTGTGATGTAATGTATGCATACTTGACAGAAGGCATTGCACATGTTTAAGGTTGGTTGCTAACGGTTCATATTGCACTTGTGGGTTCATTCTAACATGACTGCTTTGACCCCATGGCAGTATTACCACATTATTACCACAGAAAGATATAAAATGTAAAAGCAAAAATCCTTGAGGGCTTTTTTTGCACTTCCTTCAATGGTAAGTCATTTGTGTGTGTGTGTGTGTGTGTGTGTGTGTGTGTCTGTGTGTGCATGTGTGTGTGCAAGTGTGCGTCAGTGCATGTTGATGTGTCTATGTGAGAGTGTGGTGCACATACATGTGTGTGTATACTTGTGAAAGCATGCGTGTTTACACATGTCCCTCTGTGTGCTTGTGTGTATGTGGGTGAGTGGTGTGCATGCGTGTGCGTGTGTGCATGTGTGCGTGTGTGCATGTGCACATGTAATAGTGGTGGGGAGGAAGGATCGTTGTCAGATGACAGTGTCAGCTTGTGACAGTTCTGAGCACAGCGTGACTGGGTGAGCCCTGTGGGTTATACAGCCCAACAGCCCATAAATGATTTCACAAAGATGTGTTGACTTCTGAGTTTTGGTTAAACTTTAACTGAAAACAAAACAAAACAAAAAAAATCTACTAACTTTACTGGGTTTCAGTATAATTCACATGCCTTTTTCAGTTGTATAGAGAAGTAGGACACATTTCCTTCATATGCCTCAGTGGTACTGCTTCGACTGCAGTAAGCCATGCTTTATCTTAAAGCCCTCAGAAGTACTTTGTAAGGCAAATACAGCTGTTTGTCAACTGCTGGTGTTGCAGAAGTGGTTTCTCCCTAATGTGAGCATGACATGCAAATGTATCATTGTCACACCTTCCATACTATGATGTACAGCCAGAGCTGAACAAAATTGTCCAGTGGACACAATGTTATATAACACATTTCAGTTCTGTACTGGTTTAGTTTTATCGTATAATTCCTAATGCCTTATTAGAAAAAATAAAAAAAAATAATAATATAAAAAAGGAATGCAACTGACCTGAACATGGTAACCTGTTGACTTGCTTGCTTACATGAATGTTCTGTGAATGGATTTTGTGCACTTCCTGAAGAAAAAGAGTCGTTTCTCCAATTACACTGGCTTTGTAATGCTCAGCAATAATTATGACAGTAGCACATAGGAATTAGGAATTGTTACACATACACAAATTATTTCTGAGGGGTTCCATTGCACTTAATGCAAAGTGACATCAATTTAAGCACTCATAACACATTAACAACACTGTCATCAGCTCTGACATCTTGCTGCACTCAAATAAGGGGAGCAAGAACAAATGCAAACTTTTCAGGTCACCACCTTTACTGATGACACAAATAAAACTGCTTTTTAACTGGTCAATAAAGTTTCCCTTGTCCTTCGGTGGCAGCAAAGAAATGCAGCAATTCACTTTTTACAGAGATATCAATTCACCAGCCAAAATGATTCAATTCACCATGTGCATAGACTATCATTTAAACACATACACCAACAATCAAGTCCCCTGCTTCCTTCTGTGTTTTCCTTTCTTTTCCTTACATTAATACGTTACACTCCAAAATAATAATATTAATAATTTTTAATTTAATAATATTAGTATTAGATGTGATATTCAGTAAACACAACAATGCTACTTTTGCTGTTTTGTTTAATCAATTTATGAAACAGCTCTCACTAATTACTCATGGAAACACACATCACAGATAACTTGTGTATAGATTACAATATTACTTAGATGTACAGTAGTGTGTAAACCAGACAAATGACAGATATCTTATGCATGGCAACATCTATATATTACTCTGGCTCCTTGGCGCATTTTGTAGCACTATGTTAAATTGTGAAAGTCTTCATTAGCATAAATCTGAGGGCTTCCCCTTCGAACAGTGTTTCACAGATCTAGAACTTGACAGCAGCAGGCAGCCTCATCTGCTGGAACCACCTTGTCCTCCTCAGTTTCCTTCAGTGCAGAATGGCCTGCTGGGTTGATAGCCATGCTTTCATCCCACTTCTCCAGTTGATATTACATCCCGAGAGACAGCAGCCTTTTTCTCGCCTCCTTTACAGTGTTCTCCCTGTGCAGAGTAGAGAATAGCATTTTTGGGCTGTGATCACGTGCACAGCTCAGAATGATGGGAACTTGGGCAGATGGCAACAACAGTTCTGTGATTGGACAAAGCACTTTACATGTCCTAGAGAAAGCAAGCCATTCAGATGTTGCCTGTTGGTTCAGTATGCTGCATTACTACATAGCATACTATACTATGTATACTAGATACTATATTTAGTGTACTGCATTATTGGACTATTGTCCTATGATGTGCTGTAATCCTGACCAGGCCACAAAGATACAGGTACTGTCCATGGTCCTGTGCCTTCCCCACCTTGTGAATAGGGCCACTGCTGTCTAGGGTCCTGCAGTACTCCTCTAAGTTATCTGCAATACCATTTAGGATTACACTGCTGTATTAACAAAAAATACCTTGAGCCTGTGGCTTTTCCTTTTAAACCTAAAGATGAACCTGAGAATATTGATGCAAGCCTATCATTGTAGACAGTGTTTTATTTCCTCTCCTTGCTAAAGGAGAGCCAAAGCAGACTTTTTGCATTTGCCAACAAAGTTACTGTGTTAAAGAACTAAGTGTGAGTTATATAACCCACTAACTCCACACACTAAACATGTTCCCAATTCCTCACATCATATTAACTGAAAATAGACAGAGACTCTCTAGCTGTTCAATTTAGCAAACATCTGTCTCCCCCTAACTCCCAGCACAAACTGAACAAGCAGACCAGCTTCATTGCCACAGGCTTTAAATCTCTTACACCAGAGTTATGCCAGTCATTTTACAACTTTCATCAAAATACATTCCATTTGAGAGTTGTTTCATGTTACCTGTCATTTCATACAACCAGACAACACTGTGCTCCCTCACATTCAACAAAGCATATTTGACATTGCAGAGACAAACTTTGTACTAATAGTGTACCAATTATTCTCAATAAATTGGCATAATATTAATGCATAGTGCTATTTTATCAGATTGTATTATAACACTGTATTATATTTTCCTGTGGAAACTGAGGCAGCATACATCATACATACCCTAAGTTCACAAGAGTTTTTGTGGATTTTTATTTTTTGGATACAATTGGGTATTCTACAAAAATAGTGTAATTTTACATGTATACATACAAAAATATGACCAGAACATCATTTTGAACTAAATGAAATTTCATGTTAATATTTTTGCTTTTTAAAAAGATCACAACAGAGAAATTGTGTGGGTCAAAAGCATGCTTTATTCTTTTTTTAAACTTCCTATAATCCATTATTAGAATCATTCATGCTTTGAGATTTCACATTTCAAATGGTGCCACTCCCCGTAGAGTTGATAAGAAAGAAAATAGTTATCAATTCTCTTTCCAAAGCAAATAAATGAGTAATGTGGCATGATTTATTTAGTATTTCCATCAATTTGTGCGTCAGCACAATTCCACAGAAAGATGCTGCAGGGAGCCTCCCCCTTTGAGCACTTAACAAAGTGCCTGCTTCAGCCCGACCCTCTGAGCATGGCCTGTATTAAATAGTGCTGTGTTGATTTCATCTGGAGGCATCCCCTTGTCACTGCTGCCACAAATGCAGAGATCGACCTTCCCCCAGGGTTTGTGCAGCCATTCATATCAGAAGCTGTGCAGCCAGCATAGGTTCTCCCCACCTTCCGCTCCTGACATCTTCATTAATGAAGAGATGGCTGATGGGCCCACTTACCTGCCTGCTCTGCAGTGATTGAATAAATTATACATTTTTATCAGGTTAAACATTCATGGGTGTGCCCCACCTCTGAGGGCTGGATGTGGCTGAGGCAATGGTTTAATTGGAAGTTTAAAAATTTCCGGAGGAGGTTTTTAATTAAGGGACAGATAAAGATGGAGTGAGACAGAGGGATAAGCGGGTTGTTTGAGATCTGGGAAAAAGCAGCCTAGATGAGCCATGTGGAGTCCCCAAGGGCTCAAGGGAGAGGTGAAGGGAGTCTCTGGAGGTAACCCTCTGCTCAGTTTGGCTTTGAATCTTAAGGTGATCAGTGATGGTGCTGCCTTACCACAAGGCAGAATACCTGCCCTCTGGATCCACTCAACTGATAAAAAGAGCACTGAGAATCCCCATGGTGATTCTAACTATGTGTCTCAGTGCCTGAGGCGACTATCTTTTAAAGCCTGTAGAGAATAAAGCCTGCTAACACTCAGTAATAAAGCAAAGCGATGCATTCTGACATGCGGGCTCATGGTGAAATATCCAGGAAGATTTCGCAGGGGCAGCTAGATCATGGTTAGTTCACAGGTTGTATCTTAGGCTTTGTGTATAGGTCTCAACATTGGCATCTGTCTTTGTGTTTGCGCTAGCATGCACTAGTTGTGTGTGTCTCTGTTTTTCACATACACACACACACACACACACGCATTATATACTGTATATACACACACAATATATACACAGATATGTGTGTATGTGTGTGTATGAGAAAATTAGATTCATGCTACACATATAAAGAGAGGAGGCTTCCATTTTCACACCTAGCTAGAGTGTCAACTTTAGACATGGCTTCAGGCTTTAATGGTCTGCCTATCTGTCTCAAATCCCTGAGGAAGCCCAGATTGAGAGACTGCTGTGCCATATGCATTGGAGTAATCACTCTAATTTTTGATCCTATCATCAGGCCTCAGTCATGGTTGAGAAGAACATACATAAAGAGAGAGCCAGTCACACTATTGCCTCTACTGCAGGGAAATTCCAATCAAATTACATGGAAAAAAAATTCAATTCCAAATCAGAGTTCAAAGTTCAAAAAGGTACATTTCCACTTTCATCCCCTATACTGCACATTTAGTATCAATCAAAACCCAATTCCTTGTTTAATGCCTTATGGAAATAACACGGTAATAATATAATTTGCACAGTACATTATACATTTTTAATCTGTCAGGAATGCACAAGAATTAGGAGAAGACGAAGAGTGACCCATACACAGTGTTTCCGTCTCTGGAAAGGCAGCATTCTCAAAGAGGCGTAGCTCACAGTGATGGGAAGAGGGTGAGAAATGAATTAGGAGCTGACACACACGGCAACATTTGGTGGAATATTGTAGCAAACTTCAGCTACCGCTTCCAACTTGCGTTTGTAGCTGAGGCAAACCTACTTTTCTTCCTCTAACTGGCAATCCATTTACATCTCCTCATACTCACAAGTTAAACTGGTGAATACACGAGCTAAAATGGCCCGTGGTGGTCTCAATGTATGTAATACCCTGTGTAGAAGTCCTCAAGCCATTGAGTCAGAGACCATTAAACAGAGACAAAAGACTATTGCAATTTAGGATGACATCTTATCTCAAAGGATTCTCTTATCAACAAAAATAAAGGAGCATTAAGGGGGTATCAGAGCATTCACATCAATAAATAAAAGTCCCTCTTCACCCAATCCACTCTGCTACTGATAAATGATTTAGATCCCTCAATAATCCAAATAGAGCTGATCTACCATGCATTGCTGTTTGATGTGATTTATGTTACAGTATGTTTAATCTGAACTGTGTTTAACTCTGTGAATATCAATTGCATTTTTATAATGTTAATGTGCAATGTATGTTTGCATAAGGTCTTGACCTATTTAAAATTTTATTATAGATTTTGGACAATATTGTATTTTAAGTCACCCTGAATTTAACTTCTCTCTCGTTTCATCACCAGCTAGCTTTTGTCTTCATGCAATTGTGTAAAACTGTGTTAAATGTACAGAGATAGAAATGGCACATGCCAGGCGTCACATGCCCCGTTCAAGGATATATGTGTGAATAAATCATCAGGCTACACATAACACCATGAACCTTGGGTCATCTGGTGTGAGATGAGGTATGAATAGCATCAGGCCATAATGAAAGTGATTGATCAAATACATGTGTGAAGATTCCTACTAAAGTTTATTATATCCCACTATTTTAGAGTAAATTTATTTTTACAGCTAAACTCAACTGGAAGCAGCATTTGGCAGAGAGCGTTTACAGGTACTGTGTGTGATTCATCGTGCCCCATTGAGCCTGCTGCAAAACACACTGTTCCTGCCCCACTGCAATCCATCATAGCTGTGTTCTGCAGTGCTCTTCACTCCGGTTCTCACGACACACCACTCCTGTGACAAGGACCTCAGCCTCTCCATGTCTTTCTACACCCTGACAGCCACAGAAGGTGCACTCATCTCTCCCGCGATCACATCACTCGTTCTGTGCCGAGGCCCACCTTGCGCCCTGCCGGCCTGCGACATCAAGACAGCATCCAGGCAACCTGGGGCGCCACCGGCAGCGTCAGGCAGAACGGATCATTCCGCTGTCCCCTCAGTAAGCAGGCATAGCTTTGCTTGTGATGGCCATGTTATACAACACAAGAAATGGCTCACGAGTGCAGGGTGTCCTAGAATAGAACCGCCACTGCCTCTCTGTCCAGCTGGCACACGAGCAGACAGTCAAATGCAGTTTTCTTATTGTTGTTTTTTTTGGGGGCAACAAAAATAATCTCACACACGAACACACACTTGCCTCCAGGCAGATGGTAACAACGGAAGAAAAACGTGAGATATAAATATAGCCAAAAACGTAACAGAAAGGGTACAGACCACAAGGAGAACACAGGACATATTGGAAGAGATCTTTTTCTTTATTTTGGGAAACGCAGATGCTGGGTTGTTGTTATTGCACATAATACTATCCAATAGAATAACTGAATTCAAGCATCTAACCAGTTTCGGTTTTTGGTGAATCGTCTATGCAGCTTTGTTTATTTATGTTCTTATTTTACAGGTCTTTTGTTCATCTGATTTGCAGATGAAATTAGCGCAAGCGAATTGTTAGTGAGCCGTTTTTCAAGGAGCACAAATGTTACGCCTTGTGCAGCTGCCTGACTAAGCGTCCACTGAATGTGAAACCTCATTGTGGTAAGAGAGGGAGTAATATATACCTTATTCTATTATCTAGTGTGTAAGGGTTACCTTACATAACACTCATTCTAATTCTGCAATAGTGGTCATGGAGTGCACTTTGTGAAAGTTTCATCAGTGAATCATTCCCCACTTTCCCCTCAAACCTTTAAGTGTTAATACAGTAAAACTCCTGGGTGGCACATAGGAGATTTGGATGTGTGAGCATGCACCTGAGGGCTTTTGGGTGCAGATTGGGCACTGCTATTGTGCCCTTTGGCATTTGTGCATTAATGTGCTGTAATTAGCCTAGTAAAAATTCAGCTGCAGAAATGGGTCATGGATTGTGTAAGATGTTCATCTGCAAGCATTTCGAAGTGCCCTGGATAAGGTTGTCTGCCAAGCAAATTCATGGAATGAAGCAACACAGTTTCTATACTGGTATTTTTGAATGGATTTTTTGTGTGACCTTAACATGTAAGTGATGGCCAATGTTTCATTAAGTTAACGTGATCAATCTAGGAGCTATAATCGGGCAGTTATAATTAGAGAGGCCTCTAACAGGGCCTTCTAAGATAACCTTCTAAGCTTGTAAGTAACCTAACATCACTGTCCATCAGATGGGCTTTCACATCTGATTACCCTCATCTGGTTCTACGGAAGTGTGCGTTCATCTGGTTTAAAATAACACACAGAAACAACAGTCCTTTATTTAAGGGAAACAAAGTCTTTGCAGAGAATTTACATAACCATAAGCATGATATACAGCATAAAAATATTCAAAAGTAGGTCTAGGGTAAAAATAATTTAATGTACTTTGACATAAAATGCAGTGCTGACATACAGTACAAGTCAAAGGTTTGGACACACCTTTTTAAGACAAAGGGAAAAATGCATTCAAAGACATTTTGGTCTAAAGAGATATGCTTAAATGTGTGAAATTTGTTTCTTAGACAAATATAAATAGTAAAGTTGATGCTTATGTATGAATTTTGTACCCCCCCCCAAAAAATATATTTTTTTGGCTACCGTGAAGAATGTAAAATAAAAGGTAGTTTTGATTCGTTTAACACTTTTGTGGTCACTGCATAATATGCATATATATATGGTCAATTTATTTGGAAAACTTTGTGTGCACTGTCACATTTAAAATGTGCATAGGCATACCTTGGTACAACAACACATACACACACACACACACACATACTGTAGCTGTGCCAGGTTTCAAAGACAAAAAAAAATCCTGCTTCTCAAATCAGGCTGTTCAGTTGGTATGTCAGCTGTTTTGGTACAAAATAGCAACATCAGCGGTGAGATCGCTTTTAAACAAAGTCATAAAGCTCTTCATGTTTTCTGAATTCGCTGATGCGCTGAAGAGCAACGCTGAGTGTGTGGGAGGTCTCTCATCCTTACAGCGACCTGTTTCTCTTCAGCGCGGCTGCTTTGGAATGTAAATGCTGAACAGGCTTGAAGCTGTGTTTTTACATTGATGGCTGCGTTCCTTCCGTGGAGTGTTAAAAGCTATCGGTGTCACTAATGGTAAAATATTGTCCCTGGAAAACACACTGTAGTAGCCCCCCGTCATTAAAGATGGGCTGTTGGGGCTGGACCATATGTAGCAGGCATGTAGAACTGCTTAGAAAATCTATTGTCTTGTTATTTCATCTTTCTGGATGTGATGTAGTACAGTACAGCAAGTGATGCCCTCTCCCATTATCTTTTCTTGTGTGACCATTTACTCTTCAGGGGCTCTCACACTGGTAACAGGAAACTGGGTCTGGCTCACAGTCAAAAAGCCTGATTCAGAAGCTAATGCAGCCAACTTGTGGCAGGACCAAGTGGGGGTTTCTCTAAAAAACATACTGGTATAAAAACATACCATCAGTGCCCATCTGCTATTTTCAATGCACGTTCAATGGTGCCCTTCAGTGTAGTTGCAGTTTTTGATGAGAAGAATTATTAACATTAACACTGAAAAAGGATTCTCAACTCAGTCTTCTGTTTGCAATGTTACTAAAACTTACCCAAAACTGGTTTATTTCTCAGTCGTAAGCTCAGTGCTGGTCATTTCAATAAATTCTACTATGTAAAAGAGAATGTTTAATTTGTTTATGCAATATCTACATTTATTAGATTTACATTTATTTTTACTGTTTTATTTTTATCATTACTATTTATTAAATCAATTGACTCCAAAATAAAGAATAATATACATATAATACACTTATAAATACATTCAGAATGTGAAATTTGATATACATTGATTGCTTGTCAGAGGGCATTTAGTTTTCAAAAAAATGAATTGTAATTGTTGCACAGTAAAATAAATGAATCCTCAGTGCCCTACTTTATTTGAGATTTTATGCATGTTTTTAAAACTTTCTTATTTTATCAATGTCTTTCATTCCACTCTGACACAAGTAATAAACATTTGTATAAAAATACTGTGAGACAGCAACTGTCTGTGTCAGTGGTATGTGGTTTGTCAGCAAACACACAGTAATCACCTCTCTTTCTTTCTTTCTCTTCAAGATCAGTACCTACAGTGTATCTTGTGATCAGCCTGGTCCCAAAAATGCTATCTGAAAACTGTAATATAAAAATCAAATACACTAATTTGAAAGGATAGTCCTTCAGTCATGTTCACACTTAATGGTAAGCTAAAAACCTGCAGGTAAACATCCCAACACTGCCTTTTTAATTTGCAAGCATGTATATCAAACACAGTCTCTTGGCAACAAAACATTAGGAGGCTTTCATTAGTTAAAAATCAGAGTAATGGGTGTACAAAGAAAAAAAAAACTCACACAACCTACATGCAGTATCAGTCAAAAATTTGGACACACCTACTCATAGAAGAGTTTTTCTTTCTTTTTACTGTTTTGCACATTTTAGAATAATAGTAAAGACATCAACACTATGAAATAATGGAATTATGCAGTGACCAAAAAGTGTTAGACAGAATTTCAAGAAAATTTCAAGCATTTAAGCATGTGTTTAGATCAAAATGTCTTTGAATGCATGTTTCTCATTTTCTCAAACAGGTCTGTCCAAGTCTTATACTTATTTCTAAGAATGGATTTACTTTAATTCCAGCCACTTTCTGCCAAGCCATCACACCTTTGCATTTCTGCCCTGAATATTTGCCTCATTATTAACCCCTCTGCCCCACATATTGCTTTCTTTCTGAAGCATTTTTTCACTTCAAGCTGCTGAGGTGTGCATGCTTTATGTACAATATTATGCATCACTGCAATACAGCAAGCAACTATTAATTCAGGGTTTTGACTGCTTGGTGGCTACGGACGTTTGTTGGTGTTATTAAGTGGGGGAAATGATGCATCATATACAGCTATTCATTTTCCTTACCAAACAGGGAAAAATAGTGGGTTATTAAGTACCAAAAATAGTAAGATGAGTAGAGTAGGAAATATGCCTCTCCAACAGGAATTGAAACATTAAGCCTCTCTTTAACCAAGAGACCCTGATTTAATTGAGATTGATTATGTGGATGTGCCCCTGTGGGAAAAGACAGCTGGGTTGTACATCATATCATATGTCACATATTATCATGTGCTGAAGACGGCTCTCTCTCAACCAGTCACAGTGGGGGCGAAAAGTCTGTCTCATAGGAGACAAGACCAGACCAAATCAAGAATGACTTCAGCTGTCAGCTTTCACATCGGAGCCTCTGAGTTGGCTTGTGTTGCCCTCAGCCAGAAAAGGAACACATCTCTGTAACTGGTGAGAAATTCAATGCTGAATCGCAGTGAGAAGTGCCATCACCCCAAGAGTAACGACTGCTCATGGTATCACAATAGGACATCTGAACATCTGAACAAAGGAATACAATGCAGTGCAATGATACCCAATTACAATACCACATGTATTGTAAGGCAATGCAACACAAAATAGTTACACATCAGAACAACACGGACTAACACAGCACAGAAACATAAAACTGAAGTTGAGTCTGGTTTTACATAAGCAGATTGGTATGTTGTCTAGGTTTTTTACTGTTTCAGATGATTCCATAATGGCTATTTGAACAGTGTGTTCTCTTTGCAGATGCAGTCCCGCATTGAAATGGCTGATTGGTTACAAGCAGCCTGTGGTTCATACGGGGTCAATGCGACTCGCAATTCAATGCATAAATGGATGTAACCGCACATCGCAAACTGCAATTATCTTCAGGGATGACAGAGTGTGACTGGATACGGGTGAGAGTGCGGGTTTCTGTAAAAGGAGTGTAATTTTCCAAACCGAGTATTCAGACTGAAGGGTCATTCAGATGACAGGCAAGGATGACAGAGTACCCTCAAACCCCCTCTGTCCACCAATGGGGGCCGCCCACTTCCAGCCCACTGTCGTTGGGCCCAGCCGACACCATCCCCAACCCCCCCAGTTGCCACGGTAGTGGTAGGGAGCGACCCTCCCGTGCCACACTGAGGAGTGTGCTTTGGGAGCCTTCTTTGCTGTGACCGCGGTGAATTTCACCCTGTTCAAAAGAGGACCCTCTCCCGGGCTGCTGCAGCGCCCTCTTCATTAAATGTGGAACAGGATGCGAGATCCTGTGGGCTCCGCACCCATAACCTGCCAGAAACGCCTCGGTACTCCACTGTCAGAACGCTGCAATATTTAGAACTCCCTGACGGCTCAGGGGGGATGTGCATCGCACCTGCCATAAAGCGCTCCGCTTTATGCAGCACAACAAACACAGCCTCTCTTGCCCTGGGCCCACATGCTGAACGGAGGTTGCGGCCGGTTCAGTTAGGAATTCAAAAATACATCCCTGCCTCAGCTGACATGGACACGCTCGCCTTTGAGGGATACCTTCTCCAAACAAGCTGACAACAAACAAAACAAACTTTGTCAGCAGGAAAGAAAACATTTCATTAAGCAGTTTCACTCTCGTGCTGTTTCACCATTAATACCTTTCTGAATCTTTCTTTTACGAGGGTGCAAAATTGCTCATGCTTTAGTAGTGTACATCTGTAACTGAATTTTTGAATAAAAGCGTTTGATTGGGAATTGTGATTGCATGCTTACTAATTGGTTCAGTCAGAAGCACTCTGCAGTTGTTGGGCAATGTATCACACTCTCAGACATAAAAAAGCCTTATATTTTTTCCATCTGGGAGAAAATGAAAAGTGGAAATACTATATTTTAAAATACCTTCTAATTCTGGCTTTGTGTTGCCATGTTCATTTTTAAATAATTATTTTTACAATTCTGCCCACAAACTGTTGACTGGAGAGTCATAACATGTATTCTTTCCTTTTCCACACAAAAAGTCAACCAACTGAAGAGACAGGTCTGTCAGCTTTTAGCACTTCCATCTGGATAGAACTGGATGTGTTTTCTTGTTGCTTCTACTTCACTATTTCATATTAGATCTTTAGCTTATTACAAAACAACCATTTTGGTGAAGGAGTTCCTTGTTTCTCCAAGAAGATTTATAGCCAATGTAGCTAAAATACCCTGATCAGTTCCTAGGAAAGATAATGAATGTCATTCAATTAAACTACAGCTAAATCAATGTATTGAACATAACCATTACATTGTACAACTATTACAACTGCTTATTGTTCAAGCAAGATGTTCTTCTTATTTTCTAAATCCAAGTGATGGCGCTCTCTCTGAAAGAACTGCTTCGCCTGTTTATTTTCTTTCCTTTTCCACTCAGTTTCTTTCTCCCCACTGCCCCATGATGGCAACCTAGTGTGCTTGCAGTGAAAATTCAAGTCTTTCATGCGCAACAGTGAAAATTTTCTGACAGCAGATGTTCAAAACTGACTTTTTGGCGGCAGTGCAAAGGCACCCAATCACTCCCCGTCAATGGAAGGGTTCTTTCATCTGCAAAGCCTTCAGACGCTGAGCCCATGAGCAGACGTCAGCAGCGCCTCGCCGCCTTCCCGCTGCCTAACGTGCCGTCGCTGAGCAGCGTGCGGCCAAGCGCTGAGAAGTTTTTCTCTGCATTTTTTTTTCTTTCCCTGCTTATGATTCAGCCGACGTTTCTGCGGTGTTGCGAGCCTCGCACCCGGTCTCACGAAAGAGATATCTCCGACGAAATATCTCAAAACAAATCCCAAAATGGTGTTGTCGCACTGTAATTATAAGCAGTAAGCTCTCCATTTGCACTTCTCCCACCTGGTTATCCAACGGACATGACCAGGAGAAAGTTCAGTGTTACTGTGTGTGAGAAGATACACAGGGTTCTTAGGATGCTGAAAAACAGCTTGCATTTTCAGATCTATGTCCCACATGCAGTGCACTGCCTGTAATGCTTTCTTCCTTCGTTGTGTCTCCAGGCTCCTTTTTTCCTTCTGCTGGTGAGCGCTCTGGCAAAAAGGGCTGCCGCCCATCACCCAGGTGGGTAGTGGACATTGATGGTGGTTAACATGAGTCACCAAACTTTACTTCCCTGAAAGAGAAACACAACATAAATCCCTCCTAGCATCATAACTGTAGCTCCCTCCCTTCCTTTGCCCACGCACAATGCTGTCTTAAGCTTTAACTGGTTGCTGATACCACAGTGTCATAACATTTAGCCCTTTCCTAAAATCTGTGGCCCGACAGATTGCAGGGGGCCCTGAAGTTCATAAAAGGGGCCCCTCAGGAACCAGCAATATCTCCTGGAGGAATCACCTTCAACCTGAGCAAGTAGATTCACCATGTGAGACTTAGGAAATGGCTGGCCCTTGTCCTCTAACTTTGTCTTTTTATTGGCATGCATTGTGTATTGTTAAACTCGTGGGTGGCAAGTCTGGGGAAGCGGCTATTAAGTGACATTGTGTTGAGTTTTTATTTATATTTTTGGCCTAGTGGCTGATGCTCTAAACATCCATAGAAACCACTGACACAGGGGTGTAATGTTTGGTAAAAGGAAGGTAACTGGAAATGTTGAAGAGCCTAAATGGCAAGATGAATTCACCTGTCCATCAATATTTTAATTCCTCCCAGACTCAAACATTAAATAAAAATGTATGTAAACTATACTACTGAAGTGAACTAATTAGGTAATGATTATGTGTACCAAAATTGCACCAAGTTTACTCTCCCAATTTTTGTCATCAGTATGTGTGAGTTTACTTGTGTACCCATTTCTTTCATGATCATTCACAGGCATTTTGTATGTCATGTGTCAGAATTTAATGGGCTGCTCTCTTTCTAAAAGCACGTAAAATTGTCTTTAAATCACTGTGGTGCAAAATGACAGCCATACAATTGCTCATCCTCTGCCCTACAGCAGTGCAACATCTCTTTTATGCTGTGAGGCTGTTAATCTTTTTAATTAATATCATGCTTTGTAAGTCTGTAATCTCCAGCTGGATCTTGTTTCAAAGTGTTCAATTATAAATATGAAAATTGTGAGATTCTTACTTAGGTAACTGGTTTGAATTCTTTTTACATGGCTGGAAAATGAGTTTTCTCAGTTAGTGATGGAAGGTTGAAGATTTACAATGTTTTATTAGTCACTGACTAATACAATCCAATCAAAATACCTTGCTCTGTTGCAAAAACACCATTGGCCAAACTTTACTGATGTGAACACAAGTTTTCTAGTCCACTGCACAATGTTCTGATGCAAGTACAGGACAATGTGATGTTTTGACAATTCAAAAAACCTGACCCAAAAACAGTACAAGTGGCAAGTGGGCGGGGGAACAGCATTTGAGGATTGGTATGTCTGAAGAAGGGTGTCCACAGACTGGCCAATCAAGAATTCCCTTTAAATGTTGGTTTGCCATAACACTATGGTGCAGTGTCATACTAGCAAAAATGTACATGAAAACATCAATGAAATCAGAGGAAGACAGCGGGATACAAAATACAAGAAAAAGTTTGTTTTGGATTGAAACAATGATTGTATTAACTTTTTTTGTTACACACGTGAAAAGTCTCCACATTGATGTAGTTATATATACGTATATGTTAGCATAAACTGTAGTTTTACTGGCATGCACTAACATCAAACTTGTTCTTGTTAATAGAAAATCACATAACCTGCTTTAAATATGGTATCGTTCTGCTCTGGGACAATGGAAAATATTTTTTGACAAATTGTAATTGGTGTTGCACTAGGAGCAGTGCAGTGGTGGGAACAATATAGTGATGACGAAGAATGAGTGTAGGAAGAGCCTGACTGGTCTGGGCCACACACCTCCTCTCTGAGTTCAATTGATATGAACTCACAGAGACAAGAGCTAACAGCTGACAAGGGAACTGTCACCTTCATAATTACAGGTAGGGAATATGGACAAACTGAATTGCTTAAACATTAAGCATTCAGAAGAGAAAACAAATGGCATGCTCTTCATCTATTGGTTGTCTGTCATCGCCAGTGTGTGTAGACTATGGTCATATTTGTTTTATTTTTTCATTTTTAAATTATCTGTTGACATAAAATTACAAATAACAACAAAAAAGTTTGTGGTTTGTTTTTGTGCTGTTAAAATCAGGCCCTATGAGTTGTATTTATGGTTCATGAAAATTCATTCTCCAGTCTCCAATAGAGCTGTCTCACTTTGAGAAACAGTATTTCTCAAAGTCTTACTGTGTTTTAAGCAAATGTTAAAACATTTTCACACCTGGAAAGAGGTTTAGATCAGCATAAATCTTTCATCTTACAGCAGTGTTAACATCAACATGTTAATTCATATTGACTGTAGCTCATCATGTGTCATGATGTATTTTTCATTAATTTCAAAACTCTTGACTTTCATTGATTTTGAACCTGAAATCTATTTTTAACAGAAATTTACATGTCTTTTGTTGGAAAGAATTGCTATTTGTACATAGTTCTTGAAATGACAAAATAAAACTGAAATTAATTTCAATTAACAAATAATTGAAATTATTTGTTAATTGAAATTATCACACATGAACAAGGTCATTATAAATAAGACTATAAAACACACGTTCTCAAAATTAAACGCACACATATACTTATATATTTTCTGTTCTCATGTGCTTGTGTATGTTTTAACCCTCTCATTAACTTAACCATCAACATGTTCCATATCTGATATTGCAGTCAGAGAATAATAATAATTATTAAAATAAAATAATAATAATTCCAGTCTTATATTAATTGAATTAAGATGATAGATATGACCTATATATTTCTAGAGGATGTCTTTGCTACATCTCTACCTGAAATATGTTATTCCCTCCTTCATAGGAGACTGCTGTATGGTGACAACAGATGTCTGTGCTGCATTAAAATTTCATGTTCTGTTCCCATCACGTTTGGCTACATTTTACTTTGCATTTACTATTTTAATCGTTGCCTCACATTCAAGTGATGTATACAGAAATGAAATTAAATTATACATGATACCATGTGCTATTGCCCCAATCTAAATACCGCATTTGCCAGAGAACATGTTGCACTTTTCGTAAAAGCTGACATCAGGCACAAAGTTTGACTTGGGGGGTTGGTTAGTTTATAAAATAAACACCATTAGCTGCTTATGCTTTCCTTTATACTGTGTGTACAACTGTATGTGTTCTCTCGACACTTTGTACTTAATTTACATATAGTGTCAAGGCTCAGGCAGGGACTCAGGCGCACACTGGATGGCAGGATGCACAAGCGAGTTTATTAATTCCAAATCGAAGTGCAGAGCACAAGGTCAAAAAAAAAAAAACAGGCGAGGTCAACAATCCAGAAAGGCACAGCAACGATACAAAATCAGATCCAAAAAACATGGTCGAGAGGAACAGGCGAAGGTCGGCAAAAACAGGCAGGCAGAACAGGAGAAAAAACGCCTTGTAACAAACTGACGAATTAGCGAAGATAAACGAAGCAAACGGGGAATATATAGGGCAAGGTAGATGAGCAGATGGGATGCACGTGTGCAGGCAGGCAGTTGGAGACAGTCAGGTAATCAGGTGGGCGGAGACAGGGCGGAGGGCAGGGCAGGGCTGGAACAGAGGGAAAAACGGTAAACAAAAGCACATGGACAACAAAAACAAACCAGGCTAAGAAGCCGCAGTCCTGACATACAGTGTAAGTGCACTACTGAATAGTTTTAACTGTCAATTAACCAAATTAGTCAAATGTATGCCTCTTTGAAGGGCCAAAGCTCTGCAATTACCATATGTACCAATAAGCAAGATGATTGTATTCATAACATTATATACACTTTTTTTTACAATTAACAATTTCAGATGGTTTTCTATTTGAAAAATCATTTTGTTTAGTTTTTTATTTTAAACACCCCCTTTGCATCATGTTTTTTGTTTCTAATTATGTTGCCATTTATAATTCACTTTTAATTCCAGTTTCAATTTTCCAGACATTCCTTAGCATGAAGGTTGGTTATTTTCTGGCAAAGTCCTTTGTTTTCACTCCTTTCAAAACTCTGTGAAATAGTTGAGAATTAAAAATGAATGAATGAAATGGACCTTTACAACACTGTAAACAATTTTCACTGATTTCATTGAGAGCTGTTGTTAGCTGAAGCTGTTCTTCATGCAACAATACATTTTGGAATATACAGTGTTTTCCAGTAAAATGTTATTTAAAATATCAACATGACACGCTAATTATTTTGAAGTCACTGCTGGTGCTGTGTGGGTTACAATGTAACGGTGCAGAAAATGTCTAAAATCTTTCAAACACAAACTAATTTGACACATTAATTTTTAAGTGTCTCTGATAATTCCTGTTGTGCATGCTAAAAAGTCTGTATTAGTTTTCTGGTGACGCTGTCTCTGTCCCTTTCTGTGTATTTGGTGATATGTGATGAGTTTTTTTGAACTATAGATGGTGGAACGCACAATTTCTTGGCTGCATTTGTTTGGTTAGGCCTTGAAAGATCTTTGTAAGTCTCAAGAGGTAGTATTGCAACAATTACATTCTATAGGAATTATTTTGATCATTACTCATGGCTTATATTCATAGTATATCACCAATTCATACAGTGTGCCCTTTAATATGTTATCATCTTTATTTTAATTAATCATACAATCAGTAATTGTAAGCCTTTTCCTCAGTGCCAGTGTCTCATTTAGCTTTTCAGAATTAAGACCAAACAGAACATAAAAGTTCATTGTTCATCACAAGTGCTTTGTAATAAGTGCAAAGCTTGTTCTGAGGGAAACACTGAGATGCTTAACTTTTCCTTTAGCCAATGGATCATCAACCATAATTTGGCAGTGTAAAGAGGTAATGGGAAAATACAGGGAGCATCATATTCTATCTACAGAGTACTTTTAATATCCAAGTTGCAAATGAATGGTAACACTCCTCCTTTTACTCTCAATCTTAGAAAATATACACAGTAACATTAAATGAATGGAATTTGAATCGCCTTGAATTGCCTGTACAGGTCCTCAGGAAAATGGTCCATGATCATGGTTAGTTCTGATTGGCTACTCACCACCTGTCAATGACAAAGTATTTTTTACTTGTGAACAAAGGATTTATGATTCAGCTCAAAGTGACCATTGAATATTGTGGAAGCAACAGTAGGTTGCATTAGACTTTTGATGTTTTTTTAATTAACTGTATCAGACAAGGTGCCAGGGGAGCAGGGAATTCAATACTGGACTACATTCTCATTCAGAATGACAGAGGTTTTCAAATCCTGACAAAAGCAATGTCTGGGACTCTCTGGGAAGGGGAAAGACTGTGAGGGATGAAAAACATGATGAGTGAGTTAATTCCCTCACGGACTGTGATGCTGGCAGCCACTTCTTTTATTAGGCTTTGAGCAAAACAGCTGCCTTGGCATCACCTAAGATCACCCTCCATTTCTAAACACTCTCCCTCTTCAAAAAGGAGGGATCTTTGGATCAGCTCATTTGGGGAGATGACATTTATAAAAAGGGAAAAACTAAATTAACATTTAACAATCACTTACACCTCTTTCCAAAACATATTTCAGTCAGTTACTTGGCTGTTAAGCAAAGTTCTTAAATCCTTTTTACATTTACTGTTTTTTATATTTTTATCCCCAAAGTGTAGCAGCTTACAATCCCAAAATTGAAACTATTCCTGAATATGAAAATACATATGCCACCCAAGCGTGCAACAATAATGATCACGTGAGCCTAAATTTATGTAATTGCATGCCTTATTTGCAGAGTAATTACTTGCTTCCACCACTGCATAGAATTACTCAATGAGAGTTTATTGAAAATGGACTACATAAACCAGAAAAAAACAAGATTCTATAACATAGTAATTAAATATTTATCGGTTAGCTATAACAATAGCCACAGGCCTCTGGGGATTTTATGCAATGGAGTATTCTGTATGACAGGAGCATCAGACTCACCACCATGCCTAAAATACATACAGAACCCGAACAAAAGTGAGAGCATGTAATGAGTGTAATTTCGTGGTGGAGTGTTTTTATCTGTGTGTGTTTGTCATCTGGGATGGTGGGTGACCAAACACTTGTGTGAGCTAGCATCCTCTCTCTCATCTAAACACTGTGTGCATTATGGATGGAGCGCTGCACATCAAACTCGCTGATCACCTGTTCTCCTGCTCTCCTGCATGTCCTCAGCCATCTGTAGCCACGCCAGTGGAACTGCAGCCTTGGAGATGCATGCACACTGCCCTGCCACACCCCCCACACAGGATGTAACGACCCCTCTACCCTTGGTGGTTTCAGGAAACAATAACCGACTGTCTTGAAGACAGCTGGCGGTGGTAATATTTATAACTTTCTGCTTGTTTTGTATAATTCATGATGTCCCGCTGAGCGCCACTGTAAATGAGTCAGCTGGTTCGCGAGCACACCAGGGGGGCGGGGAGAGGAGCTGGAGGGATTGGCAGGGAGGACCACCTGTGCCGAATGTAAACAGAGTGGGCGGGCAGCGAAGTGATGACGCCATCGTCCCAGACGGTAAACGGTTCTGATGCAGGCACATCGATGTTTATTCTAGCAACAGAGAGCAAAAATATCAGCAAAAAGCCCTTTCTTGTGGTTTGGGGATAAATGAATGGTCACCCTAGAGTGTGTAAGCATGTGTATGAATCAACAAAAAGGAACCCCCAGCTAGCTTGTGAATGAATGATATAATTCATTCACACAGAATCTTTCATGCTGAAGACACACCTCTTCAGACTCTACCTGGACTGATACCTCTGCCATTTTGACCTTGTAACTTTGACCTTGTAAATCTGACTCCTGTCTTGTACTTGTAACTCTCTTACCTAGGTAGTATAGCGGTACTTTATTGTCCCTGTGATTGTATTTGATATGTAATCCTAGTTCAGATTAGTTGGCTCGCGACACTGACCTTGCACTCAGCTTCAGCACTATCTGCATTGTATGACCTGTACACATCTTGCTCTTGTGCCTGTTGTTTGTCCACTATTTGTACTTTTGTACGTCGCTTTGGATAAAAGCGTCTGCCAAATGAATAAATGTAAATGTAAATGTCATACAGGGATCGGAAACAACTTGATGAGGAAGATGTAACCCATTTTGTTTGAAAATCTGAATACATATGGTCAGTAACATACAGTAACAAATATTTACTGCATTTGAATGACATCCATGGAAAATTTAATTGTTGATCACTTATGAGTGACGATCAGAGACTTGCAAGGAGTAACTGACATGACATGAATTGCAAAAATCTAAGAGGTTGTCACACATATCAATTCAAGAACCAATAAAACCTGACTCCTTCCAACTTGCATGTATGCAGTGTACATATGTATGCAGTGCCCTACTAATTTTGTGTAAACACCAGTTCTTGCTGGGATGACATCATGTTAAATTCAACTGTGCAGTTATGTGCCATTATAAACAGTCATTTAGTTACTGATATCATAATTCTATTTCAGCTATGATGGCAATGCATAACCAGTTGCCACTTAACATTTTAAATTTAAGAGTTTAAGAACATTTCTTAATTTTTTCAAATCCAGAGGTCACTCTGTGATAAAGTCATTGCCTTATTTATACACCATAAATATTCATGAGGGAATAAATGAGTGTCAAACTAGCAGCAGCATTCTGTGGTAAAAACTGGAAGGACACACTGTGTTTTTGAAAGAATTGACATTAGGGGATGAAACCCTTCCGTTGTTCCAGGAACAGATGCTTCATCCTTAGTGAACAGTGTAAAAATAAATTCTAGAGTCCATTTTGGTCCTGAATACGTATTTCCAGGAGGTGTGATTTCAGAGTGGGAGCCTTGCTAAAAGAAAATTTTGGAGTATATAAATGTGTGTGTGTGTGTAAAAAAGATATATAACAAAATATACAAAACATAGCACATATACCACAACCAGGTAGCACCCGTATGGTTAGGCCTGAATTATCTGATCTGTTGCATCTTTGTCGATTACTATTCTTGCTCATAACTTTGAGCTTGGAGTGAGCTCTCTCCATCACTCAGGCCTTGTTTGCTAACGGGTCATCTCACTCACCGCGTTTGTCACTGCTCATCTTGCTGTGCAAACGTGTTTTTCCCTCTCCATCTGGAAATGTACAAGTCCTTCTCCATCCCTCCTCTGTGGCCTCACTTCACCAAGCAGAACAGCAAACCAATGATCTTGAGGCCATACTGCGGAGAGCTTACTGTAGACAGAGCATTGCACAACCACTGCGGTGTCTGAGAAAATGTGACCCATGAGCTGAAAAGCAGATTGACTATCAGCAAAAAGAGAGAAGAAAGATTAAATAGACCATCCCCCCATATGCATCACATTTTGGCAGCAACTCTGTTAAGATCAGAGAAAATATTTCATACAGCAGGCTACAGTATGGACTACATAATATAATAATCAATGTAATTGAATAAATTCTCCTGTTTTCTGACAGAATATTTGGTATGGAACCAGAACAGGATATTGACTTTAGCTCATATCATTTTTTATTTGCTGTGAAAAGGTTTAAAAATAAATTCAATGCTTTTCATTATAGCTGTCTACAGATATATTATTCAAGGAACATTCTGTGAATTTCGATATAGGAAAAACAGTGGTTAATGGGACTTCATTCTTTTATATACTGATCCTCTCAAATGTGTTACCTCTCAAAGGCATTACAATAACACAACGTCCAAAACTGCACTAATGAACCATGCTGCATCACTGTGGATATACGAGATGTGTGATCAGCAACCACTGGTTGTGTGGTACACCTGTTTCCAAATAGCACATGTTAGCAAACATTTTTTGCAGCAGACAGCAACAACAGAAAGTAACACAACAGCATATTTTGCGAGCTAATGTTAGCAAGTTCAGAAAGTGAATCGGCTGAAGTTTGACATCATTCTAAAAACGCTCTGAGCTGAGTGCATATGCAGACATATTATGGAGCAACTTGCTCAAGTTTAGCTGATGATGTCCCCGCAGTGTTATTTTGCTTCACTGCCCCACACTTTGATTGGACATACACAATGATCTCATCAACACCTGCAAAATGAAAGCAGAGTATTACTATAAGGAGAAAGCAGACAAGTGTAAGTGTGAAAGTAAAAGTAGTAAGTATAAGTATACGGCTCTTACCAGGCCTTGCTGGTGTCTTTAAGGACAGCTAAAAGAGGTCATCACTTCAGTCTCCAGTCTTCTTGGAAGGCATGACAGGACCTGCAAAGGAGGGCTTCCTTCACCAGTTGCCTCAGCATTTATTCACTTCCTTTTTGTGGAGCAATGTCACCACTGCATGTTCCCACACACCCCTGATTGAGCCATGTTATGTTTACATTTAGTCATTTAGCAGATTCTCCATCTTAATTGAAAATTTAAAAAAATATATTACTAGTTAGCAAGGTAGCATTACAGAAGAATAGGCTATGAAAATCAACGGCAAAAGGTCATTTATTAGCTAACCAACGAGACATTAAACAAGTTAATGGTTTAGATTTCTGGATCCTTCAAATATACTATCTGCACAGTCCTGCTTTGGAAATATGCTGTATTTCACTTTATTTGTTCATTTTTTATTGACTAGGAAAGGAATAATTGCTAGCTACTCTCAAAAGGTATTTTTAGAAGGATTTCAGCATACGTCTCTGATTACAATACATTACATTACATCACATTACACTCATTTAGCAGACGCTCATATAGAGCAGCTTCCAGCACAAAAGAATATAAGTGTGTCCATTGAAGTCAAATGAGCAAGAGTGTCAGACCAGGCTAACAACACTCCCACACCAGTGAGTGTGAGCATAACACTTTTCAAGCCCTACCCTAAGTTAATTTGTGAAACCTGACAAGAAAAGGGAAGCCAGGTATGCTACCATACATCAGTCACTAGATCACAAAATCCAAAACACATCACAAAACTACATATAAAAAATAAACAGTGCTACAAGTAGCAGGTGCTAGGGGGCAGGGATTGAGATGGAACCGAGATGCAGTCTGAAGAAGTGGGTGATTCCTCTGTCCTGACCCCTGTGGGGAGCTCATTCCACCACTGAGGGACCAGTACAGACAGGGATTGTGTTTGAGAGGAGTGACCCCTTCGGGACAGGACAGTCAGTTGCCCCATGGTTGCAGAGCGTAGTGATCTTGGGGGAACATAGGGTCTGAAGACCGGTCGTAGGTATGAGGGGGCTGTCCCATTCACTGTCCTGTACGCCAGCGCCAAGGATTTGAACTTGATGCAAGCAATAACAGGGAACCTATGAAGTGAGGTGAGGAGGGCAGTAACTTGATTGTGTTTAGGGAGATTGTAGACAGGTTGTGCAGCTGCATTCTGGATTAGTTTGACAGAGTTTGATGGGACAGGGAAGAAGACAAGCCTAGAGGGAGTTACAGTTGTCCAGGCATGAGAAGACCAGGGCCAGAACTAGGAGCTGCATAGAATACATAGTGAGGTAGGGGCGGATCCTTTGATGTTGCACAAAAATGAATCTACATGCCCGACTCACCGCCGCAACCTGATAGCAGAAGGACAGTTGACTATCAAGTCTTACACCAAGGCTTTTGCCAGTGCTATTGGATTCTGTCTTAGAAATATCATGGCAAGGCTGCTATTATAATGTGTGATGAAAAGACTTCAATTACTGGTGATAAAGGCAAAAAAGGTTCAAGTGGTTAATTTGATGGAGCCAATAAATGACTTTCCTTTTCATGTTGAAAGATTCCATTTAATAGCAGCAAATGGTTTTGATGGGTGGAATATTAAGGGGGGTGATATTCTCCATAATAACCTTTCAGATTCATCTGTGACTTTTTATTCAGCACTGATTTGTTGACCATGTCTATATGACTTAGCACAATCATGAGAGTTTGGTGCATATAGTTGTCACCACAGCTCTCATACACCTGGAATCAACACTGGAAATAATGTCTTTTTAACTCTAATTACATATTTGGTGTGAAGGTATTACATAGGAAAAGCCCCAGATGCATGGACACATTCCATTTAAGTTCAGTGGACTCTGAAAGCAACCGGTCTTACTTCATAGAGCTCATGGAGCAAGCACACTCATTGAAACAGACACACACATGCACGGGCACATATGCACGCATGCTTGGCCTGAGTACACATATACACGTACACAATAAATGTTAGTTGTCAGGTGTAGATTTTGAGTATTTCACATATTACATGTATAAGTACTATGATATTATTCCTAGATTTAATGTTTATTTTTTGATTCTGTGCTATGCTCTTGACTCAGAAATCTCTCTTTAAAATGATTTGGAACTACTCTGGCTAGTCTTGCTAATTATCAAGGATCAGTATTTCTTAGAGCTCTTTTCCTGACAGGCATGGATGGCCTCCAGAGGACTGGCTGGACAGAAAATATGCTTTAAAGTTATTTTGGGCCATTATTTATGCTTGGCTGCTGATTGGATTTGCCTGCTGACCATGACCAGCACAGATCCTTGTGAATCTATGATTTATTGTATCCCTGAGTCTCAAGGGCATAACACACAGTTTTAAATCAACTATCACCTTATCCTTTCAATTACAACAAATGTGGCTGGCTGGTGAACTACCAGGAGACTGTGTAGAACAACTGGACCTTTTAAAGCCAATCGATATTTGATGTTAAGATTTATGACCAATCAAAACGGTTGGATTTTGTGAACCTTGTTTGCTGCATATAAAAGATTTAAAAAGACTCTTGCAAACAAAATTCACCATTAATTCTGCTTAAACTTAGTTAACACCATTAACAAAAATACATACTCAAATTAAATTTTCTAGCTAGAAATGAGCTTTCAGATACATCACCAATTACTCCAACATCATTTAGCACCCAGCATCAAACAATATGCATCTGAATGCCCATTAGAAAGAAAAGAATGAATAGTATTCATTAGATGGCAATATAAGAGAGCATGGATTTGAATGTTGTAAAGTTACATACATATATTACAAAGTTATATAAACTTTGTAAACTCTAGTCTGTGCTTTAATGCAAATTTACCTGTATCTCCAAACATTTGATCTTTAACTGTAAATCACTACAAGGGCTTAAAAGGGATGTGTTAGACACAACATGTGGAATGGATAGACAATTTGAAGGACAGGATGTGATGTGAATAAAGTTCTGAAGCTAAAGTCACTTTCTAGCTCAGACAGACTACAAATGGGCCATGGATCATTTTCCATGACTGTTCTGTCTGCTGGGCTGTGAATGTCAGTAACCTTTTGGCTTTGCTTTATTCTTTTATACTCTGAATGGCAGAGCCACACCTACAATATTATTTCTCTATCCTTTCCTCTCTCTGCTTTAAAAAATAAGAACAGGAAGCACAGTGGTGTTTTTCACTCGTGACTGTGCGATACCTCAGTAATGACCATGAAAGCAATGACCACCTGTCCAAATACTGATTAAACAAAATTAATTACCACATGACTCATGAAGTGAACAGATTGGATCAACTATGTGTCAGTCTCAGGGATATGTTAATGTTAGGGTTAATGTTAAGTTAATGTTAGGGTTAGGCATTGGTAAAATGTATGCAAAGTTTTATTGAAATTATTGACAGCAAACCTGAGGTTTTAAAACAGGGGTTCCTGATTATTCTTGTAAGTGGATTACAATGTTTTTTGTTGCCATGTTTTTAGTTGCTGCCTGTAAAAGCTGACCTTACTAGTTTCTGTAAGTATGTAGAAGGACTGTAATTTATTTGACACAAACTGGTGTGCTGTTCTTTGCCCATGCTGAAAATTGTCCTAATTTTTAACCCCTTGGTAGTATTTTGGCAAGAGCACACAATGTTGGTTTCCAGGCATACTGCATTAATTACATTAACACATTTGATTATTTGTTCATATGCAGAGACTGTACATGCAAAAACCTTTTAAAAGGCTGTTCCTGACCGTCTGATTCTCTACATGTTCTTCAACAGAGTTTAGATATATTCAGACAACACTCTGACAACTTTTGCTGAGTGTATTGCAAGTGGAGTATTTGGTGGAGGGAGGGCACATGAAAACATTTTTGCCGCCCTAGCATGGATGACTTTTAATGTTGGTGCATGCTGATTGTATTTAAAAATACGGCCAACCCCTGGTGTAAGCAGAAATGTTGGAAAGCTGTTATTGGGAAGTTGGAGAGCTGCAGCAGAGGTGTTCAGAAGACACTGAGGAGATGTTATGCATATGTCAAAGCTGCAGATCGTGTTTGTCCTCTCTGGTGCAGTCACAAGGGCAAGGAGGAGCCCTCAGGAGTCTCTGAGTGTATATTCTGTCATTAAGAACCTCCTCAGCTCGGATATGCATCATTCATAAGGATCCCTGATGGAAAATCCCACTTTTCAGCCCAAGCAGCTTCATTAACAGGTGGGGAGGGAAGTGGGTGACGAAACGAGACGTGTGGAGAGTGAACAAATTCACTGCGGCCCGTCTCTCTGCCTCCCATGGACCTCAGAGGTCTTGTCAGTAATTAACTGAGGAAAAAGGGTTGCTCCAGAAGTTGACATCTTTGGCTTTTCTCCTGCTCCTTATCTGCCCCTCCCACCGTGGCTGTGGAGGCTGAAAGTCATTAGAGCAAACGCACAGAGGAACGACAGGCTCTAATTACTCCCTACATAGCACCTGGCACAGTGACACACTGTTTTCACACTCTCAATGTGATTCTTCCCCTAAATAATGGAACAGGGCTCTCTAAAAGAACAAAAAAAGAATAGGAGGGCTGTTTCTGCTTAAATGCAAGTTATAGAAGACAGATTAATATGCATGTACAGTTTGATTAACAGTCAAGTAAGTATATGGAGAGATGAGGGGCACTGAGGCTGCAGTAAATGAGGTCACATTGGAGCACCGCTCACTGTGGGAGCACCGCAGCAGCAATGTGTGCTTAATTTCACTTTTATTGTTGGTACAGTGCAGTGAAACTGAATCAGCTGATAAAAATGCCAACGCTGGATATGGTATCAGACTTTTTTTTTAAAGTATAACATTATTGCATAATGTTACACTTTTTTTTTTAAGTACAACATTATTGCATAATGTTACTCTTATTTTGAACTGTAGTTAAACTTCATCTTTTCTTTTCTGACAGTTCTCATTAAGTGGTTTGTGTTTATATTCTGTATTCATTTCTGCATCAGTTTTGCAGTTTTTAAATATTGATTGAATGTTACTAGCTAGAAACAATTATTATATTGCAAATAGAATATATAAAAACATTGTTCCAAAGATTCTTCTTCTGTTTCTTTGTTGTTGCTGCAGTGCAGAAAGGAAGGTTAGAAAGATGCATACATTTTTCACATGGCTGCAGTACACAAATTCTTGCTATCCTCTATGTTGTTATAATCTTGGAAAAATAAAATGGTAACATAAAAGCAGCAAACAATACCCTCTTGAACATGTGAACCAAAAAATAATACATTTGGTATAGTTACTTGTTCTCTGTTCAAGAATACAATTAGGTCCCTTCATCTAGCTGATTTGTTGCTGATGTAAATATACATTACTTCAATAGGTGCCACACAACAACGTGACCTTGGACCTCTGGTCTCTTTCTCATCTTGTTAGGACCAATCATATGACAGTAGTACTCCAGGCATCTTTAATTAGGACTTTAATTCAATTACTACACTTGTCACTTTGTTTCAGGACAACACTGTGGATGAGGATGAAATCAGGAAGATGGAAAAGACGTGCCCTTTACCACCTTCCTCTGTTCGATGGGGCAAGTAATTAATGTTTGACAAGTGGTCATTAGAAGGTTTGCATCATTAATGGATCAAAGAGATGTCAGGTTGTTTGAATATGCCTGGAAATATACATACATACATGTATAACTGTCATATATATATATGTATAACTGTCATATATATATGTATATATATATGTATATATATACACACACACACACACATATATGTATATAGTTGTATATGTATGTATAACAGTTTCTTGCTGATAATGATGTTTTTTCCTCTCGAATAAGAGACTTCCATCACCATCCTGGGGACCCAGCTAAACTTCACAATGGACATTAAATAAATTCAATTTTTATCATAATGTTTACCTCCTCAGCAACCCTTCTAATTCTCTCAACTGCTAGTGAATTGTTTTCAATCTAATGCTTGTTAATTTCCTTGTAAATTTTATTTCTTTTTATGTCCTCGGATTCCAGCTCCTTTATCGGATGCATGGACTTTACAGGAATGCTTTCCTCGTTCCATTTATGTTTCATACCCCTTATTTTAAGTGAAATGCAAAACTGGAAGTTAAAAACTGCAGGATTTGCAGTTATCCAACCCAAAATGGACAACTCCTTTCAACAGTAAAGGGGCTATTCGTGGGTTCTTTTTTGTATTATCAAAGCATAAGTTAGGAAGACATCAGCATTTCACAGGAGACCCCTGCATTTCCAATTCTTTTGATGAGTATGAGTCTTTTATTCTAGGGAATGTCCACCTAATCATTACCATACAGTTTTCAGATCATTTCCTGCTAAATAGATTAACCCCGATACACCCTGTACACTACAATCAATTTCAATTCCAATTAAAGTAGTATTAATGTAGTAAAGTGCTGTCAAAAATGCTGACTGCTTTCAGATACATCTGACTGTGGTGGAGCATTCTTCAAAGAGTAACCATGTTTTTATGTTCTGAACCAGATATATGATGTAAACATCAAAGCTTTCTTTTTTAAATGAAGCCTTTGGGTGTGATTTTATTTCTACTTTTTCATTACTACCGGTCTTCTGAGACTTTTCAAACACCCAGAAATTCCTACTTCAAGCATGACTCCTATTTAATAATGTCAGAGACACTTTACAGAGCAGGAGCATGTAAATGGAGAAGTTGCTTACTTTTCAGATTTGTCTCTTAAATGTTCTGCTAATGCCAGCAGTAACTGGCATCTGATAGACCATGTGTCACATCACTCTTCTTAATAGGTGAATACTAAAACACACCGGACTAGATGATCTACGCATCCAATGCACCAAGAGTCAGATGGCTTATTCACAGCCTCTCCACCATCACTACACACCACAATCATTCACTTACACAAATGTTAAAAATTACTTTTGTGCATGCAGTGTATATTTTCCAATATCCAAAATTCTTAAACGTGTATTTTCTCAATTTTTTTGTCACATGCTAACTTCCTAGCCTAAGATTTATGTACATAACTGTTAAAGAAAAAATGCAAGATTCACATTTCTCAGCTTACTAACAAATGAATGTAAAGGCGAACATACTGTGTGTAAATCTGCATCACAATGAGGTACAGAATGCATTGTCTTCACCTGCCTCCTTCCCTCTTCTTTCCAGCCTCACAGCCGTGATGTGAAAATGGAAGCGGCTGTGCTACTGTAAAATGTGCTTTCACTGTGTGAGGTCCCTTCTAAGTCATAGTCAGTGCCAGACAACATTCACAACATTCACGGACATCAAGTGGCCAATTTCAATTAAAGTGTTTTATTGCAAGTCCAAGAGGACTAAGCTGCCCTGGCCCACACCCAGGAAAAGGAACAAAGCTCATTTTAAAGATTGAATTCAACCCCACTAAAAATGCAAAGCATTTCATTATTTAAAATGATGAGGACGACACAGAGGAAAGTGACAGTATCTATGCACACTGTGCCAGCACAACCTGAAAGCAAAGCACTTCCCCTTCAAATTCTATGCTGCTAACAACCAGATGAATGCAATGCATCTTCCCTGTTCCCAGACACCACCATAGATAGGCACAGACGTCAAGTGGGAGAACTAAGAAGATATATATAAATACACTTTGCATATATACACTGTATGTTGGAAATGTTTATATTTATATGATTAAGTACTTGTATATGTTTTTGTTCATGAAATATGGAAATATGATAAATGTGTTTTGAAATTATTTTATCATTTTAAGATAAAATAATGCATACAGCAGCATCATCTTGACAGGTTATCCAGTAAACCACACATATCAGTAGAGAAGCTGACACCCCAGAAACTGTGTATCTCCCAGTCTGAACATGTGGGGTGGAAATATGGAAATGGTATCAGATTTCAAGGCACCCAATTGACTGAGCATTGTTACAATTGTGCTGAAGTGGTCACTGGAGACTGGGCTGCTCTCTTTGTGAGCACCTACAGAGTTATAATCCCCCTTGTTTAATGACCTCACTGTAAAAAAATAATAGCTCATTTCAATTTTATTTTCACTGTTCATAGCAGTATTTAAAATTAAGGATGAATAAAATCCAAGTTTAAATGTGGATGTTTAGTGATGGCTGTAAAAGCATATGTCTCTTTGGTGTGTGCTGTGTATGGGCTTCAAGTGATGTTGTTTTTGTACACCAATGGGTTTCCTTTGAGAGTTAAAAAATCTCATTAAGTCAGATAGTATGCCTTGCTCTCTTATTCTCGCTGGGAATTTAATCTTCATCAATATCACATGGCGTACTTTCTTTAATGGTGTCTACTGTATATCCACTTTAATTAGCCACCAGAAGCAAATATGAGCTACAACTCAGTATACAGCAAAATATAGCCGCTATCTCACTATACCTACTCGGACTGTAATAAACCATTATCCCTTTGTCAACCTTCAATGACTTATTCAGCCATTATGGTTCTCCTTTGCCCTGCATTCCATAGTTATGAATTGCTATCATAAGGATAAATGGCCTCTAAGCCACCAGTTTATCCTGTAAACCATACTCTCATCTTAGGCATCAGATGCTTAAATTGCTTGAGGTGCAATGGGAGCATTTTTTGGTGTCTGGTAAAACAGGCCAGTTTTGAAAAATATACAACCCCCCATTTTGCAGAACTGAAACATTAGGCATGCAGCTTGTATTGACTACATTCTGAAACAGCTAAGAATTAGAACTAGTGCCAAACACACTAAAAACGCAATTTTTCTTTTGGCTACAATATTGCTGTGGTTGCAAACACCCTGTCACCTAGTTTAACCCTTGACATGACTTCCTTAGAACTGCAACAGTGTTAACAGTTGCGACAATTATCAGAAGACTGTAACTTGGGTAAATATTAAAATTATTTCACTGTTGAAAAAAATCACAATGCTATTAATTGGTTGTGTCTCCCACATAATAGCTAGAATTTACTGAGGATTTATTGGACTGCCGATGCTAATTTTATGTTCACCTTAAATAATTGATAAAGAACCCATATTTTCCTTTTGAAACAATTTTTGGTAAACATCAAGTTCCCCTGAGTTTGAAGTTACTTCTTTTAAAATATTGAAAGCTGTTGTTTGGGTTGCAAAATGTGTACTTTACTGTTATTTTGGCACATCCATCACAATACTATCTGTTATTTTTGTTGTTTCTCAGTGAGAATTTTAGAAATTGTGGTTCAGCCAGTCAACAAAAGATGATTCATTTACTTCATAAGCACACTCGTTAAAGGGCAGCAGTGCAGTGTAGAAGTATCTTTGTGCTTGTAGCTCAAAGGTTGCTGCCTTTCCAGGTGAGCCATCGCTGTTGTATGCTTGGAAAAGGTACTTAAGTTTAGCAACTTCTTTTCAAGCATAATATAATTTAAGCCCCTTTATTTA
The DNA here is from genome assembly GCA_019176425.1 of Megalops atlanticus. Classification (NCBI taxonomy): domain Eukaryota; kingdom Metazoa; phylum Chordata; class Actinopteri; order Elopiformes; family Megalopidae; genus Megalops; species Megalops atlanticus. The sequence continues at coordinate 25,926,304 of CM032882.1, forward strand.
TTATTTATTTTGTACTTTAGTTGTTCCCTCTCATTCTGAAAGGCATTTGCCTCCCCAAAACTCTTGTGACTTTTATGCAATTTACAACCTCCCACCATGGAGCCTTAGTTACATTGATATTACACTGCACATGATACGTCTTATTTACACCGTCACCCTTTACAATAGTTTATAGATTATCATCATTGAGCTCACACCCACTCTGTTTAGTGTAAGCACTGTGATCTTATGAAGTTCCCTGTCATTTAAATAATGTAATGTAATAAAGCCTTCATTTGATCTTTGATTTTAATCCAACTTCAATCCAATCCAATTTTGTACCTGAGCATGAAGTGCAAGCAGATGTGCCAGGTATTTGAAAATATTTGCTGTCTGGTGTCCAAGACAAAAGAATGAATGGCTGAAAATACCTCATCTGTATATAGTAAAGTTGGTTGAAAAAAATCCTCTTAGCTTCCTTTGATGTCAAATGCCTTTGATTGTGCTAGCTGAATAAACCCTGTCGTGTTCAATCGGTGCTGTCACTGATCTGCTAATTAATGTCCCAATTAATTTAATTTGATTCAATATAAATTTCTAATTAAAGTTTGTTTCGCCTGTCTTCCTAGAGACTCTGCTGAATGCGTAACTCTGGCTGATGTGTTAAATGGCATAAGAAGCAAATCGGATTAGGCGTCCTCCACTGTCGTTTTGATCGGCTTTCTTTTATACCTCTGAGTGTGGTGTTTGTCATCCTGTACTGTACAGGGTGCCTGCTCTGTTTATCTCTCTCAGTACAGCTCATTGTAATCAAACTGCAGGTATGTCCATCTGCATTGATAATGTGTAAGACTTTGTGAGCCAATAAAAGTTTAACAAAAGTTCTATATGTAAAGTAAGTACAGAGGAATTTTTAAACTTGGAAACATAAAAGTGGGGTTTGAAAGGCCTCTCTTTTGAGGTATGGGTCTATTTGTTGAGCAGGGTAATGTTAAGGCTATTTGGGACAGTTCAGGCAGAACTACTAAAATAGATTCCGTTGGGGTTGTGTTCTGTTTGTAATGCTCATTACTGAAGTGAACACAGACACCTCAAACGCTGGCTGCCATCACTCACCGCATGCAGCAAAGACAATACAGAATATAGACTGAACCTCATGCCATACAGACCACTGTATCCTGGTGACAGTGCAAAAAAGAACATGTCAGTTTCCTAACAGTAAATCTGGATCAGATTTCCCCAGAGGAAAACATCTTGACAAAAAGTGCATTTAATCTATTCAGGCCATTTCAACATAATTTAATTGTATATTTCTTTTTTCTTTATCTGCTTTACCAACTTGGCATGGAGTATGTGGTTGTATTTACACTAATATTCTTTCTATACTGCACTAACCTTTGTGCCTCTGAATTGCTGGAGCTGGAGCTACTTTAATACTCTTAGAGTATTTATTTTTTCCCCCTCTTGTAACACCACAGTTGAAAATTTCCTATCATTTTAATGACTTTTGAAGTGCTGTTGAAGATGAGAAAATGGAGTATGCCTTGTTTTGGAGATTATTGCTTGTTTAACGTCTGTGTTATAAAAAAAAAAAAAAAAAAAAGAATGTCTGTAATCAAACAATTTGAGTCTGAATGCAACAGTTCACTACTTTTTATCTGCCACAAATCACAAATGCACTATGACACTTCAATAAAGACACAAAGACATAAAATAGGCTGAGGTGAACTGAAGTTGCTTTGAAAACTTATTACATTTGGTTTACGCTGCACAGCTGTTGAGGGAAAAGAATATGACAGTGTGCGCGTAGTTCATCATTTTGGAAAGTGTGGATGAAACAGAGCATGGGATGATCAAGCACAATTACAGGAGGCTGTAATAATGTGCAGATACTCTGTTGGTTATTCTGAGTATTCCTGGTTTCACTTTCTGTTTCCAGGCTGCAGAGTGCTGCGCCAACACTTGCCTTCTAATATTTATTGAGCATATTACTGTGTGTTATTGGGGATGTTGTTACTAGAGACAAAGATAATGTGGTAAAGGGATGTGTTCCAGCACTTCAGAAAAGAAGGCTGATTTTTAACCACCACAGAAATAAGATAAAATGTGCCTAAGTGTGAAATACATTCATTTAATAAACATGGTGCTTGCTTAAACCTACCTGCAACAGCTATGTTTCCAGCTTTGATATTTCATTTCTAATTCACTCATTTGAAAACTGGTGGTAGAGACTGTGTGAGATGAGAGTTTCCTTATTTTGATGTGGAATACTGGGATCCCTGGAAATGCTACAGGGAGAAAGTTTCTCAAATCATCTCCTTCATACATCACTCCCTTATTAAAATTCACAGCAAAAAGGTTAGAACAGCCAAGCCCCTGAAAACCGAATTACAGCATATAATGGTGCAATACCCTTTGCTATGAATAAAACCATACTGGTGATTGTATTAGACTTATTAACAAACTGCTCAAAGAAGAGAAAGGCCATGCTTACTGAGCTGAGGCTTGTTATTTATTAAAAAGATTTTTTCTTCTGACTGTTATGACGCTTTCAGAGGACATATCAGCTGTTGTCAAGGAAACCAGCAGTCTTTAACAGTGTCTATAATGCAAAACTTTGTCTGTGTGTGCTGTTTTGAAAGACTAGCATGAATGGCAGTTCCAAATCCTATTGAGGCTATTTCTGATGAGGTTTTAAAACCTCTGGGTTTAAAAATGGACTAGCAACTCTCTGTATGTACGTCTGCTTCAGCAGGATTATATGTATCTCAAATAATTCCTTATATAATCCTTGACATAATAGTTACTTCCGATTGAGGAGTATAGTGAAGATGAATTTAGACTGGGCTTGTGAGGAAGGATAATAAATATCCACAGAGATTTTTTTAGGCTTTTTTACGTCAGGCTCTAAGATGTCACCTCTCCCTGTGGGTACTACATGAGCCAAACACCGCACTTGTTCCTCTGTTCTGGCATGTTACTTTGTGATCTAGATGGCTTTATGCTCATTTTCCAGAATGAGCAATGGTGGAGTGTGCACTACAGTGCATGCATGACCTGCCTCTTCCTGGGAGGTTGGGGAGGGGGACACAGATGGTCGGCACCATACATCAGACTGTCGCACCCCGTTTCACACAGAAGGTCCCTCAAGTCACAGCTCCTGACCTGCCAATACATGTCTCCCCCAGATGGGTGGATGGTTTCGGCAGTGGAAGGGGGGGGCGGCTCTTCCTCCTCCCTCATGGGCCCAAACATGCTTGTGGCCTTGTGAGAGAGAGGGAGGGGGAGGGGGGAACAGAGTGAGAGAGAGGGAAAGAGACATTCTGTCAGTGGAGTACAGCGGGTCGAGGTTGCCCACCAGTGGTCTTGGAGGATGGATCTCCCCAGGGCTGGGAGCCACGCTGCTGCCTCCTCTCTGGATGCGATCAGATCGTGACACCCGCCATGGTGCTCCTCGTCACCCTGAAGGGGGGTGGGTGCAGCACACTGGGTGATGGCCTCACACCTCCCACAGAGCAGTTGGTGCTCCCGGCGACAAACTCTGCTGCCATGGTAACCACTACAAGGCAGACCAGCTGCCACTATCATGTCATAACTGAATTCTGAACCAAACTCCTCTTTGTATATGTATATTTTCATTGTTGTACAGTTCATATCTGACATCAGTTAGCAATTACACCGGCCATAAACAAAAGCTAGAATAGTAATGTTTTCTGTATTTTTACAATACTTTTTCATTGTGCACCTCCTCCTAATGAGTATAGTAATGCTCATGCACAGTTTCAAATAAATGTCACAAGCAATCATGTTCCACTCCTCCACTAGAGCGATGTGTAGTTCAATGTTTTTCCCAGGCACACGCAAAGCATACTGCACGCTGTGATCCAGAGAGCTGAGTTGAACATTGTTGCTCATTATAGTGTATGTGGAGATCCGAGCTAGTCACACCAACGAGTATCTTGCCACTCATGACACTTCCACTCCTGCCATCAGCATGCCTATAGCCTGTTCCCTGTTCCTTTCTGCATTGTGCTGCTGTTTAGTCTGTGCTCCTTTTGGCTTGTGCATCCAGAATTAAAGCTATCTCTGGGGCTTCTGTTGCACTGAATATGGTCTGTAACCAGCAGGAGGAAAAAAAGCATTACACCTAACAATACACTTAACAATATGTGCCATCAAACCACAATGTCCTGCATTCATATCTCATATCATGTCAACAGTAAAGGGAGTGGCGGCAGTGATCACATGACAAAGGTGGGTCACATGGACTTTGTGAATCAAATGTTGTGAATCAATGTGCAGAGAATGCCTGCTCTGCTGACTTGAAAATACATAATATTGGCTAAGATTAGACTCAGCAATTGTAATTGCTTTATTAGCATAGTATAGTACATTTCATCATTTAGCAGACACTCTTATCCAGAGTGACTTCCAAAGTGTAAGTACAAAGTGTATTTAACAAAACAGCATAAAATTTTCCACAAGACAAGGACACAACATATTCAAACATTTGTCAGTGTCAAACAGTGCTGAAATAATGATAGAGAAAATGTACATGATTCATATAATGCTTGTGTAATTAGGTGTAACTCAATAATTCAGGTGAATTCTCAGTTTGACTTTGATTATTAAATTGCACCTTGAAATGCCTGATCGGTCCTGTAGCAGCCCTTGGATGTCTGAGTAAGGAAGTAAACATCCACAACGTAAGTGACACCCTATAGAGTCAGAGCAAGAGAGCAGTTCCCTGCGTTAAGAACTTGCTCTTTAACTCAGCAAGCTAATTGTATGTCTTGTCATGTTGTGTGGACAGCGAGGGCTTGTAGCAGACTTGTCACTGTTAACAGACATCTTCTGGCCCTTTTTTCTCACTGTCATTGTCATAAATGACTTAATCCAGATTCATTCACATCAAGCCTCTGTGTTTATGGTTCTTCCCTGGCTAAAATAATCAGCACATACCAATTCCAAGCCAATATGGTTTGTAATTATTTTTCATGTGTTATGAACATCTCTAGCTAAGTTATTTCTTCTCAGCATCACTGCAAGAACATCATATAGTGAAACAAGTGGCTACCCATTGTCCCTAAGGCCTGAGCCCGTTATGACAGTGCTATCCTTAAATAGAATCACAATCAGTGAATGCGCATTTTATTAACTTTTTCTATTGCCTTCAGATATAAGCTGCTTTACACTGTTCCTTGTATAAACACAATAAAAGCCCTAATGAAGGAGGTATCTCTCAGCTGAAGCTGGGGCATTAATGACCTTCTCTTGTAGACCCATCAGTGTGGGCCAATCTTATAGGCTGAAATATCTTCCTCTTTCTCATCCTCCAACCCATCATTCCATTGCTTCAATTAAGTATTCTAATTCAAGTTCACATGCTTAGGGAGGTTGAATTCAACATTGGATGCTTCTCTTCAGGATCAAGCTATTTAGAATAGATATCAGACCCCGCAGAGCTGAGAATCTACACTTTCTAGTTCACTTTAAATATTCTATTATTTATTCATGTATTTTATTATTTATTTATCTATGTGTGCATTTATTATTCTGCCCACTGACAAACTGAAATGCTGCTCTGTGCAAACGTCTTCTAGATTAGCTGATGATGCAATCTGTTTATTATCATTTCATGTTGTGCATTTTCTCTGCTGCATTTTCTATGCTGACCTTCATATCTTAGAACTGCATCTCTCACCATTGACTTAAGAGATAGCTGTTCCTTCTGTCACTGTAGATACCAAGGCAGCTGATGTCTGAGGGCTGTTGTGTTTAATAAGGCCACTTAGATAACCCCCTAGCTAAAACTGTGTTGCACAATGTTAATTCTATGTGGTGCAGACGTCGCTTGCCCGGCAGAGAGATACATGATATAGGATATTTATTTAGGGTTGTTCTATTTTGTTTCAGACTTGGTTAAGACATCATAATGGTTCAGCCTAACGCACTGCTTGTCTGTGATCGGATGATTGCAAGGGCCAAGGTCCAATCACAATTACTGAATGGAACCTATTCACTTTTTAGGCATACTGAATGGAAAATAGCACTTAGGCTGTGCATATTACATACTTACATAGTATGTACTTGTGTTCTTGGTAGGAACAGATCAGACATTATATGGCTTGTGTCAGAATTCTAAATGGTTGGCATAAATATCTGACACCCGATTCAGCCATTAATGGAATCCTCGCACTCATTTGAAATACTAGAACAGCTGTGTTAGTCACAGGGAAGACTTTCTAGCTGCACCATGGTGATATTCTCTGCGCATCACCAAATGTATTCACTATTCAGAAGTATTTGGGGGAGGGGGAAAATGTGGTTATATGGAGACATTACTTCACACCCTAAGCATCACAAGTAAACTGTTTTCTGACATTCCTTAAGGCAGTAAATTCATTGTGTTACAAAATGCAGTGTGATTATATGATTAAATAAATTGCCATAAACAAACTAAGAGAGGTGCCAACTCAAGTGTATAATTACTTTTCAGTGAAGAGTTGCACATAATCAAAAAGTGGCACACATTCAAACTATAGTGTTGGGAGATGTTTCATTGGTTTCATACAGCCATCTGTAGCAGAGGATGCATTGCTGTTTTGTTAAATTTCTCGGTCGTTCAAAAGTGTGATAGTTATTTGTGCTCTAGACCTGTGGGTTGCACAGATAGAAGCTAACTCTGGGTTAGCCACCACTGTTGTTCTGTGGGTGTTCTGCTCCTGTGCACTTTCCTTCAGTTAATATAGAAAATGTCCACTTGTACATTTGGATGGCTGCATGTGTTTGGATGGCTGCAAGTAGAAAACAGTCTAAACTGCCCTTGTTTGAACCCTCTGCCTAGCAAATGAATAATGTAATCTAACTAGCCTTTTATCTTGAGCATCAGGGCTGTGGTATGACAGACACTGAGTAGGCAATATCCTTGGTCTCAAAGCACTCTAACACTCCCTTTACTGGACATAGTGGCTGTCCACCTGGCCTGCTTGTCTATATAGTGAATATATTTTAGGATGTGACAGCCACCAAATAAGAAGAGAGAACATAACTAAATGCAAAGGCTGTGTAAGTTACTGTACATGACTATGACAATAACTGACACCAGAAATAGCAATAATAATCCCAGCAGATTTGTACTTACTGGCTATATTTAGATTAAACTCTTTGTGTGTATTTGTTAGTGTGTGTATGTGTGTGTGCACGTGTGTGCATGAGTACCTGTACCACGCATGTGTGAGTATGTGATTTTTTGCTGCTGACTGTCTCCCCCAAATTAATTTAATATTTAATAAAAACAAGGTATGCATCAAGACCTTTGCAGGGGAGAGGATAAAGCAATATCAGTGCGCACTTAGCCCCAGCAGTTTAGCACTTTGCTCTGCAGACAGCTGTCTCTAATATTTCTAATTTTCAATTCATGAATTGAATTTTAATTCATTCTTTGAATTGACTTAACTGAAATGGAATTGACCTCAACTCTGGTGCACAGTGAAACACAAAGTGTGCATTCAAAAAGATGAACACATGAAAAGAACCATGAAAAGATTTAAAGCATAAGAAAGAGGCAAGGTCTACATTTAACATGCTGTACTGTGGTCTCCTATGCCCTGTGCTGTATTGCTTATGTTTCCCCAGCGACAATTTGATGGATGGACTCAAAACTATTGCTTTCTGGGGTTTTTGTTGGTGTTATTTTGTTTCAAATCACTTTGTAAATCATTCAATAAGTTGTGGGATTGACACTGATCATCCTCAATAGCTTAGCTTTGTGCCTCGATTCTTTCTTGCATTTGTCCTTCCTAGATTTTTCAAAATAATTTGGCTTCAGGTAAGCAGCAGTTGGTGCAATATGACTGAATAAAACATTCTACAGTTGCTTACTGTATATAATACTATTTGTAATACATAATACAGTCTTCCTGCCATACTAATACTAACATCTGCCTCCTTCCTTCTGAATCCACAGCTGTGATTTATGGATTGTAATACCTGTATGGTAAGTTTCTGGTGCTGCTCTAGAACAGTACCAGTACAGTTCTAGAGCATAGTCATGGACAGACATGAGGACCAAGAGTGGACAGGGGGGAGCAGACACAAGCCTGATCCAGTGACCCACCTTAGTTGTGTTTGTGGCCCTCTGAAGTGACCCAGTTTGGCGTTTTAGTACTCAAGTGCTGCTGACCCCAGAACATCTTTAGAGCAGAACTCTTCTGGTATTGCTTACACCCACCTATATAGTGTTTCTTTGTAAATTAATGAGCAGGATCGCTTGCAAAATTTGTGAACTTTTGGTCCACTTCTCTGACTGACTGCACCATAACAATCCATGTTTGCAGCTTCACACTTTTCTTGTAGATGACTTGCCAGAGTAATGCTGGGATAGGGAGACTCTGGAAAGGAAACTGTCAGAATACAATTCTTTTTCTGGTTGTAGCATGAACTGGGACGGAGCTGGAGATGGTGGTGTGGAGAACCTCATGCAAGGCCACTCAGTTCTTGTCATTACAGGCTGTTGTGCCAACATCTGTAGGCTTATTACCACCTGCTGAATGCTTACGGTTAAAAAAGCAAGAAAACCTATTGGATTGTGACCCTCTTGGAAAGCAATGGAGTGTCCCACTATATGCGGTATTCCACATGCAGACTGAGGGAGAAGGAAACACTGGTTTTCTGAAGATAACAGGTTAACATGAGTTGTCTAAGATGGAATCATATTGTATTCAGTACTCTTTACATTTGCATGACTATTGCTCCTGTGTCAAACTCACTACATTAAAAAAACACACGTACCTGAGCCATATCTTGATCTCCCATGCTTCTCCAATGTGACAAAGACAGGGGAATTATCAATTTACAATATAGGCTGAGACTACATTTTCACAGCAGAGAGAGAATAAGATTGTTTTACATTCAGCGCCCTTTTGTGGGAGTTTGTATTTTAAAATATCTCACAGTGCATCCTGAGTTTTCTGTTCATAAAGGTTTCAAAGCCTCAGCCACTGGAAAGCTGGGTCTGCACTCCTGTGCTGCTGTGATAAAGAGCATCAGGCTTGGTCTAGAAAATTTTCCCGTAAATGTCTTTAACACATCTACTCTAAGCACGTGTGGCTTAATAAATGAGTCCTCAGTTCTTAGCATCTCAATCATAGGTCGCTGGTATTACATTTGGTATATGCATGTTTTCATCCCTTTTTTGCAAAAAACAATAAGCAACAGCTATTTTGTGTCAGTTGGAAAATTTATACTGATTGACACTTACTCTGTAAGAATACAGCAAGCACTGACATCAGCCGTCTAAGAACTGAACCTGCTGCTCAGGCCAAGTAAGTGTGCTTTTTGATTGGAGGAGAAAGGGTGGTAGAGTAAGGAGTCTCTGGGGTCCCTGTGAGGGAGTGAGTCAGCTCATTGGTTCTGATAGGCCAGAATGCACCAATGTGAGAGGGATGCAGGAGTAGAAGAGAAGCGCGAAGGAAAGGAGTGAGATGAGGGAGATGAAGGAGCCAGCATGTGAAACCAGAGGAGGAAGAATCCAGTGGGACTGAGGGCATGAGGAATGGGAAGGAGCACTTGTGTGTTATACTCAAGTTGTTGGGCCTTTCAAGACCCTAAAGTTAGAAAGTAATGCCTGACTGCCCACTGTGTGACTACTACTTTGATTAAAAGGCCTAAAGTTTAATGCGTTGGCACTGTTGAAATCTGGACCCTCTTTTTATGTACCGATAAAATTAGGATAGTCAGTCCAGGTCTCACAATACAGTAGGGTCCTGTGGGGGGCTTGTCAGGGTGGGGTGGGGGGATTGGTTTAAAATGTTTACGCAGTCATGTTATATCAAATTAATATTTATGGGATGTCCTCCAGGGCATGCAAGATGGCAATCCTTGAAAATGATGTACACAAATATACAAACAATAATGTGCAGAAAATGGCAGAAATGTAACATTTAACATTACTATAATTAAGGGAGACTGATCAGGACAAAGCTGACAGAGTCATGGAACTGGCAGAACTGACCAATGTGTACTATCTGGACAGCCTTTTCAAAGAAATGCAGACCCATATTATTTCAATGATTTACTCATTAGATACGTTTATCAGAGCAGTCAAATCTTGCATGTAATTACCAATAAATAGCTATTCTTCTTGTCTTCTCTAAGGTTCTTGAAAAAAAAAAGTGGAAGAGCCATTCATCTCTTATCTGGACACAAACCACTACGTGTACCGACACAGTTTTGTTTTAGACCAAAACTCTCTCCTGACATGACAAAATGGTTGGGAATGCTGTTGGGTTAGTGTTTTTAGACCTAAACATTCCATTTCAATGCTGTCAGTCCTAGCATGCTGATATTTAAACTCTTGACATTGAACATTTCCAAACAATCCAGGGGGGTAGTTGTAATCCTATTTAAAGAATAGGGATCAGACTGTGGTGACTGTCAAGTCTGCATTTCATGAGAGTAGAATGAAAATCTTTTTAAGGTCCATTACTCTATAGTTATTACAGTAACTGCCTTCTATTGTGTTCTAATAAACTTCACCATAAAAAATGACAAGTGGTTTGTTGTGCTCAGCCAAAAGTCTGAATGGGTCTTTGGGTGTTTAAGCGCAGATATATATATATTTCAAGCTGTTATTTCGTTGTCCTGAACAATGACAATAAAGTTCTCTTATGTCTTATGTCTAACAAATAGTCAGCCAGGACATACTGTTCTTAACTTTTAGATATGTTATAAAATACCCTGAGCCTAAAAGTAAATACCCTGAAGAAGATAGCAATAGCCTGTGTTGACTGCTGATATTCTATGGAGATACAAAAAAAAAAAGAAAACACTACAAAAAAAAAAAAAAAAACTTGGACAAGTTTTGTTTTGGAACATCATTTTCAATATTTTTGTATGCTGTTCCGATGTTCTGAACCTCTTTGTTTGGATTGCCAGACTTAGGAGCTGCTGGCCAGTATTAAGAGCTGCTTTATTCCTAATGACTGCCTCATTGAAGGTTTCACATTCCTGGTAACTGCCTCCTCAATGGTTTCACCTCCAACAGTCAGAAGACCACCAAGCTGACCTGACAGTATGTCTGGCTTGGCTGCTTGTGCTATCCGTCTACTATTATAGACTGACCATGGGTTTGATTATGGATTCTGACCAGCCAAATCTGAACAGAATGCTTGGGCAACAATGATAGGACATATAGTCCTTTGCCACTGCTGTGGGGGTGATCAAGGAGAACTTTTTTTTTTTGGTTGGACTTTAATGTGGAGCTGAGGGGTGAGGAGTAAAGCAAGCCACTGCAATACAGACTTCCGTAAAGGAACATGGTCGTCCTGGGCAATACAGACTTTTTTTTCAGAGATGCTTTTCTGCCTGTCCGCTTTGGGTGTGGCTTAGTCTGACTGCCACAAACAGCTGCATCTCTGAATTGTGAGGTGGTATGATAGCAAATGTGTGGATTTGCAGAGGCTGCCAGTTCGGTAACATGTCAAAGTGGCTTCTGTCAGAGATGGAAACAATTAATCCTGAATTTATCCTTAATTAAGGAAAACCTGCTTAGCCAAAAATCATCTTTGCTAATAATATTTCTGTCTTGATATACGCAAGTACTGTGGAAATGTTGCAAGAGGGAGACACACACCATCTTGATGTTGGTTACTGGGTGACACACAGAGTAAGTGCATCTAAAGCAATACTTCCTTAACTTTTCCAATATAAAATGAATACAGACAAATAAATTCATATTTATGACTACAAGTAAACAACAACCTCCACATATGCATTAATAACCTACTCATGGCATTTAACATTTACAAAGTACATTTTCAAGTATTTCAAGAAAAAAGCAAATATCAAATAGCAAAACAGGCTAAATATTAAATAGTAATATCTCTGAATTTTTACATTTAAGCTGATGAGGAATCCAGTCATATTTTCTGTTTATTGTCTATTTTTCTTTACTGTATAATGTGGAATGTTTACTGTTGGAATGAATCCCCACAAGCATAAAGCCACACAGTGTTTCATGGAAATCAAGCCTCTTTGCATATATCACCTCAAGTTCAAAACCATATGATGATGTATACAAATAAAGCTCATTTGAATACATTACAACAAGCTCATATCATGAACTAATACATGCAAAGCAAGCTCATTTACATACATCATCATCAGTAGTAGGCATATTTGATATCAATATCACTGGTGTGACTGTCTGATATCAAGATATCAGATAGTAATATTTTATCAAGATTTTATCAGACAGCGACCTTTTGTACCAGTGACCTTCTGTAACCACCTGGCTTCTGCCAGGTTATTTTAGAGATCTTCAACTGCTCCCTTTGGATTGATGGTTGCCTCATGAACAACTTGTCTCACAGCTCATGGTGGCAGCATATTCTTGTGTCATGGTATATGGCATGGCTGCCACTGTACTGATAGCCCTCAATTTAGGAATAATGGACACTGCAGTAGAAAGTGTTAGATTCATTCGTTTTGTGAACTAGTTTATAGCCACCTTTCAACTTGTTATCAATGATCATCTGCCAGCAGTCTGAAAAGGAATGCTCTCTGACCTTAACCATGATGATGCACACTTGCATGTTAGTGATGAAGCTCTTACAGGTGTTACACCCACTCCTGGGAAAAAGAACCTTTTAAGTTGTTTATATTTTACCAGAAGCTTCCACTAAACTTCAAAAAAGCAGAATTTTGTTATAGCTAAGTTTTTGTTGTTTTTTATTTGCATCATTATATAAAGATGACCATGTTTTCTGGTATAAAATGTATTATTTGTGAACGATGTATCATTGTCCTATGAAGTACTATTAGTTTTGAAGATGAGAACGTGTCAGCGAGTATCAACTCACTATGAACAGAGATAGATGTTGATAATTTCGTCATCATCATAATCATCATCACCATCAAACTAAATCTGGTGCCGCAGGTTGTGGCAACTGTAGGAGTCTTAGTTAAAAGTTGGCTGATATATGTATTTCGGTGATTATCAGAATATGAATTCTAATCAACATTCTTCAGCTAATTGGATAACCACACCCCTTAGCCGCTTGTCATGTAATTCTTAATTGTCCTTGAAGCCCCCCACCCGTACACACACACACACACACACACACACAAACCGCATCGCGGGCTTTCTCCCCTCCCGTTGTGTACACCTCTCCATCGCAGGCTAGCCGTGAAGCGCATAGTGGATGGAATAGTTGCGTTGGGATATACCCCCTATTTTTTTAGAAAAAGCAAGAAGTGGTCGGTTCTCAGCACTACAGACAGGGGAAGATTCGTCTCACCTGAAAGCGCAAAATATTCTTTCGGTGAGGAAGAGTCGGCAGGAAAAAACACATAGTGGACCCTATATTTACAGAGCAATTGACATCATCGGTAAGTGAGCGCAGTGAATTGGAAATATCTTATGGGTGTTTTAGTGCAGTCAGTTTTTGTGTACTTAGCGGTGAATAACGAGAAAAGGAATGCAGTAACATGCGGTTTGCAGTTTCACCATGTTGTGCGTCGTTTGGGTATCAATAAATTAATTATTTTAGGCATTTCACAGTATTCCAGCATTCCCACTATGTAATTTTTGATTTCCGCATAATGCTATGGCATTTAAAACTCAGATTAAATATTGTTTCGCAGAATTACTGATCTCCGTTCATATGATTGTCTTAGGAAATTCTTCCAAAAAGTGATAAGTTCTGGAATTTTTTTCTAGTGTCTTTTAGCTCATCCATTCCGTGTGTCGTATTGCAGAAGAGAAAATGAAACAGGTTGTGTACTGTCTAAAAAAAACTTAAAATGTATGTCCAACAGTGTTAGACAATAATCTGTAATGCGTAGCCCCCCTGCGAACGATGCGCAATTTAAACTTTTGTTAAAATCAGCACATAAATTCATCAGGTTTATTTTATTTTTAAACACAAGGAAAACGTGAATGTTTAATGTAGCGTAACATTAGTAAAACTGAAAAGCGTGTAGAATTGAGAAATATTTCGGAGAAATGTCCATCATGACTAATATTGTGACTGCTCTTCAAAGTGTCCGTGGCACTTTGGTAATTTGTAAGGTACGCTTAACTCCTTTGAATGGCACTGAACTAGACATATCTATTAAGTATAACATGGTTCGCTCTCCTGCAGCAAAACTCCTCTCATTAAAATGCGTCCGCAAACTGTTGTGTAAGTTTTGTCAGAAGTTTAGTTATTCTGGATTGAAGACTTGAATATCTTGCAAGTATCAATTTCGCATAAACGTCGGAAACAGAGTCAATTCATTTCCATGAATTGTAACCGCCGTACTGTAATAGATATACAAAACGAATACGGCAGAATATTTGCGATGAGCATACGACTTTGGTAGCCTAATGGGAAACAGTGGGTTCCGTGTACATTGCGGTTAGCGGCATTGTAGGGAAAAGACTGAACTGGCGAATTAATAGTGATAACGTAATTGTTGTTATTCTTATTCTGATAAAATCAAACCATGTCACCTCACTGGATGATATAAAGAATTTACAACAGCACGATGCACAATCCGCTACCACTCTCTGATAGACACATGACACAATTTTCCTTTTGACATCTGCCAATTTTAGAAGTGGATATGCGAATTTAAGTTCAAAATTTTCTTTGAAGTTTCAGATTCATGGTAAAAGTAGCCTAACCATCTGAGTCTCATATGCGTATACTCTGCATGAATCATTTGATCTCCACATTTATCAAATCATTTGATCTGCAAGTTCTAAATGTGTCCACTCTATTATCTGATAAGACAAATGTTTATTAGTCGGGGGGACTGCAGCTCCCCGAAACTCTTCACGCTCGGTGTTGCGGTACGGTGTTAGATTTCGCGGTTTTAGTTCAGCGACCACTTTCATTCATTTCTGTGAAACCTGGGACGCCCAACTATGAAGATTTTTAAAAAATATTTCTTTCATTTTTACACTACACAAGCTAACCTGGAACAAGGACGTGAAGTGCTATTTCCGAAAGAAACAGGTTGAAAGAATCGCACAGGTAGAGCCAAAACATCCCAGATGCGCGCGAACAGGAACAGTCCGGCAGGTGGCCATGCCAGTCGTTGCTATGACAAATGACTCGCAGCACTGTTTTTAAGACACTGAAAAATCTTTCGTATTTCTTCCAGTCTGTTTTCAAAATTAACCTGCACCTTTCCCACACCTGTTTTGTGTAGACATTGTGTATGTAAGCGTTGCGCGGTGTGCTAGACCCAAACAATGCGGGTCCTGTTCATTATGAATTATTTTCTGATGACTTTATGAGCCTTCAGCTTTCTTTGGATTCCGGAAATAATACATTAAAAACTGTATGCCACTGATTGTTAATCTCAGGGTTTTACCTGGGAGACCTACGTACTGTTGATCTCCAAGGCAAGCATCTTAATCTGTTAACAGCAATCAAGTATTGCTAGTAAAGTTCATTGCTCTTCCTACTGCACTGGGAGTTGTGAGTGCGTAACATAGCCGGGTGACGCAGAGGATAGAGGAATTCAGACAGCTGCGTATGTCTCCACCAAAGTGAAAGACAGCCGTGCCTCCTGATGGAAATATACAGGTTTTAAATATGGGCAAACTCATTGATTACTTGTGTTTGACTTTTTTTATTCAAAATATCCCATTATGTTGTTTTTAATGAATTTTGCGTATGTATCAGTGAATTTTTGCTCATCGGAAATGCATAACCTTCATAATGATAGTGGTTTCATAATGAGACATCTGCAGTGTGGAACTATCTATCCAGGCTTAGAAAAAGATGGAGAAAAAAATCTGATTTTTTTCCAGAATAAATTTTTATCATGCAGTACGCCACAAATTTCCGTGTGCTGAATGTGAATCATAAAGGACAGGATGACATTTTTGCACTGCATTTGCGTGGTCTCAAAAGCGCAGACTGCTGTCGTATACACTAGTATACGTAACATACCCTTTCAGAAGTGATTGAACAGCTATATATTCTGGGTTTTAATCCATTTACTTTCTACAGCAGACGCATATATGCAAAGTACCTAATTTTCAAATGGTTTTATAGTGTGCAATAGTAGTGTGCAACTGTTTCTGTCCTTCACATGTAAAGACATGCTGGTCTGTGTTTCACATTTCTCATATACTGTAAGCCTCTGCCAGACAGCGCTAGTTTCCATGACACTGTGGCCCTGGCTTGCTTTTACAGTACGTGTCCTCACTTCATTACGTAACATTCAGCTTCTAATTAAACCAAGCAACGCCTCACTCTTTACCCACTTGCAAAAAGAAAAGAATGAGAGAGAATGTGTGTGTGTGTGTGTGTGTGTGTCTGTGTCCATTTGCAGTTACTATGAGAATCACATTGGTGGGAAACGGTGGTGCTGTCTTTTTCCTGAATTCTTCATTTATTATTTTCTTCCTCCTAAAGGATATGTTTATCTTTGTGCACATGGTCCTCAGTTGTAGTCAGGCATCAGTCTTTGCTTTGGTTTAATGCTTCTTCTCCAAGTGTAAGGAGAAAACAGTTTCCTGTACATCTGTGTGGCATAATGGGGTTGATGTGCAGAGGAGACAAGACAGCAATAACCAACATCCAGTGCATGGTTAACTTGTGACCATACAGATGCTGTCACCCTCATTGTCTGTCACATGTTGAAGAGGACTCTGCCACAGTGTCCTTGTAGGGTAACAATACTTGGTGGTGCTTGTTTAGTGTCATTTATATTGCTTCATGTGCTGTTACAGCAGTAGTGATGTCTGGCTGCTAAAGTCTAGTGGACAGTCAGCATGCCTGAACATGGTGTATCAGTGTGTCCAGCCTGAATCCAAGCAGACTAGCATCCACAATCCTACAGCATTATTTGTCCAAATATAAACCATATTAGGAGTGATGCTTTTATGCAATCCGACCTCCCTTGCCCAATTCAGCTTAGAAATGCAGGTGTAGAAGCAGGTCTTGCTGACCGTATGAGACTATGCTCAAGTTTTCAAGGGCATTTCTACATGTACAAACAATGACAGTGCTGTTGCTGAGGTCCTGCGTCAATCGACAGGGGCCCTGTGCGTCCAATGAGAAGCGGAAGAAAAGGGACCTGGAAACCGATACTGATACAAGATCACTTCCTCTTCTGCTCAGACGAAGATGAATTGCACATGGACAGTTGATGTAAATGCTGTGAGAATCAGATGGGAAAGACAATGGCGTTGGATGACAGTGGATGGCTGCAGTGGAGGCTTGCACTTGTTTGCGACGTGAATGATGGGGTACTTATGAAGCCATGGGGGGACGGCTGAGGTGACATAAGACGCAGGCTTGTGCTTTCATAGTAAGGATGAAGTGCAATGCTCCTAAGAGGAGTGGCAGATGTAAGAAAGACTAAGTGTGTTTCCACACACTCCCATCGAGTGGGAGAATGGGAGCTGCGGACGAAGCGTGATGGAGCACTTGCCTTAAAGTTGCACCATGTGACAAGTCAGTGACAGCTGATCAGAATTTCATTTGTTACATTGCCTTTTGTGCGAGTTTTCAGCCAGCTGCAAACAGAGTCATTTGCTTTGGCTCAGTGATGATGAACACTGTGAACCACTGCTGAGGTGGTACAGGGAGAGCTTGGAAAAGCTGTGCCACAGAGCTCAGATGGCAGGTCAGTCCAACTAACAATCTGGCTGTGGATCTTGAACAACAGGCTCGGTGTGTCATCTCTTCTCTCCTCCCCTGGAGCTCTTGGCCCTTGGTCCAGGATAATGAGTCAGAATAAGTGCAATAAAAAGAGAAATTATTATAAAACCGTGCTTACGAAAAACCATAATCCACTTGACACCTTTTTGTAGGACGTGTGTGCAAGCACTTGATGTTCCATATCTCCAGAAGCTGGATGTACACGCGCACATATTTAGCTTGTGTGCATCGTTTCGCTCCTCTAGATTTCCTCCTGGCTTTTTCTGTGTTTAAATGCCTCTTATAAAAAGAAATGGCTCAAAGCTCCTTTTCTGTAACATTGCGGTGTTGCTGAGGCAAAGCTTGAAAAGCTCATTATTAACCTGGACTCAAGGCCATTCCTTTTAAAATCCTGCACAAGATTATAGAGCTTCTTTTGGGGATAATTATACAGGACTTTAAATTGTTTATAACAATAGACAAATTCCGTTTACTTTTTTCATTTTTTTACAGCAGGGCCTGGTAAGCCTTGTTCCCTGTACTCCCAAAAAAGGGAGAAAACCAAAAAAGTGTATTCCTGTCTCTCTACTAAATTCTATGTTATTTGACAAGAATTTGAATCAACATATAATTGGTGCTATGTTAGAGAGATGAAAGCATTATGAGCATGCAGAAACTGCCAGCAGCCACGACACAGCCCCCTTCATTCCCTCAAGCTCATCACCAATGACTTTAACTTTTTTGACACTGTGTCAAATGTCAAGACTTAAATGAGAATATGTTGAAGCATTTTACAATTTTGTCTGAGCATTTAGCTTTCATGTTTCTCCCTACCAGCAGACTAGTATTTTTTTTTCCATGCTCTGACTAAAGTATGCTCCAAACTTCAGCTTTGCCAGCTCTCATTGGATGAAGTGAATTTAATGATACAGGAAGGCTTTTTGGTGAGGGGAACTGATGCTGAGCAGATGCATACAAAAGGCTGTCGTCCGGTTAGAACCTGTGATTTACACCTTCCATTAGGACAATGCTACATCACCCTCCAATTGCTTTATTCCATTTGGGTATGTCCAATTTGATGCTCAGCGTGTGATACAGTGTGCAGACACCGGCTCAGCGCCACAGAGCCATGGTAATGAACGGATCATTGCACCCCTCCTGGGGGGCTCATCGGGAACACAGTCAGAGAGAAGAGGGATGCGGCCCCTGCAGACAAGACAAACCACAGCTTTTTCTTCTTGACATGCAAAGCTCACCCGGCACCACTGCACAACAGAGCCAATGTGCGATGTTCCTCACAGAATCTTCAGACCCTACGTGAAGAACTCAGGCTCTGTATGCGATGGTCAAATGATGTTGCCGTGCTGTCACTGAGTGAAAAATTCACTGTGTGTACGCTTTATGTTGTGATTGGTGAGAAAGTGGCTGAGTGGAAGAGGCAGATGACGATATCACACTATTCATTTGAGATATTTCAGATAAGTGGCACAAGGGGATCAGGTGTGACCCTTTTGAATTTTTTGAATTTAGAACTGATGCGAAGAGGTGCAAAAAAACAAAAATGCCAGACATGGACAGACATGTCCAGACAAGTTTCTGTTCTTCGTGTCACATTCTCTGCAGGAGCTCAGTCTTGAGAGCTTGTTGAGGAGCTCTTCTAACCTTTTTTAGGAGATTAACATTCTGACTATTTAGGCATCTATAAGGAATTACTGTTTTTTTGTCAAAGGCAAGCACAATATGCGGTTAATGCCTTACTGTCAACACATCCGAAGAACAATGGAACACATTTGGACCAGCAAAAAAATAATACAACAGATGAAAGTGAGGTATCCCAGAATGACAGCACTGTCTTTGGTTTGTTTCCCTTGAACACCTAAGATGTATATTCAGCATTGTGTTTGGTAAAGTGCATATCCTTTTTGCACACTGACTTAAGGTCTGTTCTTTGCTGTATACAAACCTAAATAGGCAAAATCTTGCTGTGCCGGGGCTACTGACCTTGAGGAATAAAAGGCCGATTTCTGATTTCCACCATTGAGTACTATCCTATTGTAGGTCTGCCCAGTTCAGTTTTGAAATTCTCCGTTGTGTGTCAGTAAATGTCATTAGGAAGCATTATGCAAGCATCTATACGTACTAAAGCTGCAGCTGAAATATATTTTATATGTCATGACTCTCTGATTGAACTGAAAACTGGATGGGGGGAAGGGATTGAAAGACAGAATGTTCTGCTCTGGGCTACATAATCGCTGCATTGTTATTTTAATATGATATTGCAATACATTTGTTTCATTAGAAATGTTGCTTCAGACACATCATATTGCAGTACTTTTCCTTGGAGCAATTTTCTGTCACATTAAATCAGCTTTACACCCATTTCTGAGGACAGTATCTTCAGCGTCATTAGTACAAATACACAGATCTGTGTGTCAGAGTGTGAGAACTATTATTTTCCCCTCTCATCTGCCTGGACGACTACTGTAGCTATGGTACTGCCTAAGGATTGAACTTACTCATTCTGTGTTTATTACCATGGGAAGAAACAAGAGAACAAAAGTTGTTATTCAACACTGTAGTTTTTTCCCTTTTAGATAGTCTGTAAAAGTTGGGGCATAGTGGATAAAGAGCTGGATTTGTAACTTTGTTTATAACCTTTGTAAGGCTGCTGGTTCAAATCCCAGCTGTGTAAGCAGGAAATGTGTGCATTGCAAGCTAGCACGATGCTGCAACGACGACACATTAGCTGTATACAAAAGTAATTTACAATGCTTTTTCTCAAATGTACTTTCTGTGCACAGTGAGGTGCTCTAGAATGTTCAGATGTAGCATTCAACTACAGAGGGGCTCCACTGCATTGCTTTGTGCTTCTCATTAACTGCTGCTACTCAGTGGTACCTGGTTTCCCCCCCTCTTCATAAAAACATGAAATGTAAGCCAATTACTTCTGAATGGTCCTCTGTTACCTGGGCTGAAAGAGCTGGGAGGAGGATTCAACCCTCTGTGGTCTTGATACTTCTAGTATGCAATAGGTGATTGAATGAGTCAATGGATGACTGGAGGGTGAAGGTCAGGAATGTCTCATCTGGACTATGTTCATTAAGAAGAGCTAAAAAATCTTTTGGGTTTCAGATCTAAACACTGAATTGTGCAGATCATTATGTGGTACAGTCAGTTTGCTCTGGCCCATTGCCAGTCAGTGTCAGGATACAGACCTGCAGGTTATGCTGAACTAACCGTGGTGTTGTGAGGTCAATGCGTGAAGGCTAGCGTGTGGTGCTGCAGGGATTTTGGTGGTGTGATGTATTCCCTTCTGGGGAGGAGAGAAAAAGAGACCAACAGAGAGAGGAGGGGGAGGCATGGAAATTTTGAGGTGAGTTGTCCTCCTATTTAAGAGTCAAGGATAATATTCTCATTCTGCAGAAAAAAGGGGAGGAGAGATTGATTGTTCTGTGAGAGACAGTGTCCAGTTAGCGGTAGGTGGAGAAAGACTTTAGAGGAGTGTGCTTTCAGAGACAGTGGAGTGCTGAATGCTCTTGATGGAGGGAGGAGAAGAATGTTCAGAGGAGAGGAACACAGAGTCAGGCTTGACTGGTGAGGCACTCCTCCAGCGTGTCTCCAATGAAAGGCTTCCATGTGACACCAGCCAGCTTCAAAGAGCTGCTCTGGCTGATCGCATCTACAAATAACAATTTAAAGGGGAATTTTAAATGAAAGTGGATTAATATTTCACCTCTGGTTGATTCATGCTGCTACACAGTCCACATTTTCATCTTCCAAAGCATCCGTTATGCAAGGCAGGCAAAGCCAGCAAAGCCACTGTCAGTTCATTCACTATAGTCCCAGGCTGGGTGTTGTGTGGGGTGTGACCTTTGGCTGAAGGATAGCATAATTTAATTTGCTGTTCTGACTCAAAATATATGTCATTCAGTCAATACGTCGCTCAAAATGTGTCTGGTATAACAGATTTTTCCAACTGAATTGTTATAAGAGTTGCACAGATTGTATTTTACACTGGGAATAAAAAAAAAAAAGAATAGAATACGTAGGCCAAATGAAGATAATTAGAAAATTGTTCCCTGACTTTTAGAAGTTACAGCTGAGACACTTCCTGACTTCTGAAAAAGGACAATGTTAATGGGATGAAGATAACCATTTGTTGATGTCATTGATGTGAGTGTATTGAAACAGACTGGGAATCAGATGCGGTTACAGGTTTTAATGATAGAATCCAAAAAGCGTGGTCAGTGACAAAACAGGTCGTCAACAGGAATCAGAAGCACTCCAAACCAGAATCCAAAACACACAAGCAAGGTCCAAAAACAGGCGAGAGGTCAAAACACAGGAACAACACGGTAGAATGGCAAAGAGCAGGCTCAGTAATGAATCGGAGAAACAATACCTCACAATGAGGTAAGAGAACTGAGTCCTTATAAAGGCTGGGCTTGATTGAAGGAATGAATCACAGGTGTGCTTGAGTGGGTGTGGTTGAGCCAGGCTGAACTGGGCGTGGCTGAGCTGTCTGAGCGGGGCGTGGCTGAGCTGGCTGACTGGAAGCGGGTGTGACAGTAAGAAATATAGTTTTATAACAAACCTTTATGAAAATCTAAGATTTATCCATACAACATAAATTCAGTAGAAACTATATGAATTTCCATACAATCACAGTGTAAAACATTGTGATTGATGTGTGTATGGTACTTTTTGCTTTGAGTCTGACAAAGGGATTGCATTTGGCCATAGGTCAAGGTTGTTGACCCCCAAAATGGACATGATGAAAAGGAAAAAGACACATGGGAGATGGGGTGGAGGAGGGATGCTGTGAACAGCTGACACGGTGACACAGAAAGGAAGTGCTATTTTTAGTCATATGTTGAACTGGTTTGTCAAGGTTTGGTTAATTGTGTAGGGGTTGTTTGAAAGGTGTCTTCCCAAAACTTCATTTGAAACTTCAAATTTGAAACAAACACACAAAGAGACACAAATATACATATAATGCCTGCTAGCCAGCTTCATGGGCACTCAGAGGAGGGACAAAGCAGTGAAAGGTGGTAATTTTGTGGAGTGGTGTCAGTGAGAATTTATGGATCAGCAGGTGTGTGCTGCTGTGAGGAAAATGAAGCAGGAAGAAAGTGACATGGAGAAGGACCTGCAAGAGAACAAGTGCCAAATTGTATTTAATCAAGGCCTGCACACCTAATTACTCCCATAAAATGACTGCAATGGCCGTAATGGAGCATGAGACCACTTGTCAAACATAGCCTGAAATCCAATTTTAATTGCAACCAAGACAAACAGGTTGACATGTATTAATCAAAAATGAATAGGAAAACGGTGAGATGACAGACAGTGCTGTCTAACTCTGTTTTTCTTTTTCATGCTTTGTGGTTGGTTCTCCTGTGTGTGATGTTAGTTTCAGCTCCAGCTCCTGCTTTGGGTAATGCTATCAACAGCCTTGTCTTTTATTAATACACAGACTTACGATTGATTCCTATTGGTCAGACAAAGCAAGATAAAAGAATCATTTGGTTCCTCTGAACCTTGTGAGGTAAGAGCATGAGATCAGTCAGATCCTAAATTTGTCTGCGCTGGCACACAAAGCCATGCACACATACATTGGTGCTGAGATGTGCAAAGCACATCCTCCTCCCTCCCACTCCATATGTGGCTGCTGGCTGTGTTCTAAAGGAATCACACAGCACCAAGATGCATATGTAGGACTGCATACTGTACTGAGGGTAACCAAGGCAACAAACAACATCAGAACAGAATGGTCAGATTAGGTGGTGAGGCGTGAAGAATAAGCAGTTCAGTTTCTAAGAACGTCAGGCAGAGAGAGGAGGACTGTGTCCACTCACTTCTGTTGGTTGGAGATCAGTCAGGTAGGATTTTTCTTACCCACCTTTCTCACATTTGGGTTCTGGATCCCCACTCAGCTGTGTTCTGCTCCGTTCCCTACATGGTTGTCTTTATTCTTGGAATTTTCATGGCTTTTCCCCAGTGTTCCAGGATGTTCTAGGGGTCTCTGCTCACCAGGTTTTTGGAATGCTCAGGAATTTCACCCAGGTTGTGCAATGTTCTATGGTTTTCTGCTCACTACTGTTCTGTAATGTTCTGGTCAGTATTGTTCTGGAATGTATGGTGCAGTATTATACCATACCTTCATGTACATTTACTTCCATGTACATCTAGGTTCCTGAAGAACCAGCATTCATGTGAGGCTCTTCAAAGATCTTGTAACCTCTTACAGAGTCCCTTGAATGTTACTGGAAGTGACTGGTGCCATTCGTACTCATACTAAGAAAGGATGCATGCTTCTGTTATTGTTTTCAAAGGCAATGATGTCAGCTCGTTCCAAGGTTGGTGGCTAAGGTTCTCCTTTCTCTTCAGTTACAGAGAGGGGGTGGGTTCTGCCATTGCTCTGAGCTTCAGTCATTCATGTCGCCAAGTCTTATGGAATGGCCTATTTGACCAGATACATGAATTATCTTTTTTGTTTTTCTTTTATACATATTAAATGTACCTGTGTAGTAAATGTGTCTGTGCTCAAGTTTGTTTAGCCAAGGAAGGAGAGGAGGGATATTTTGATTCACTCAAATACAGTTATTGACAATATAAAGGAGGAGCTGGTTAGAGAAATCTAATAATATTAACAAACATTATTGTATGTAGCACTGTGCACATGTGAGCATTTGAAGGCATTGACAAAATGTCACAAATGTGTAGAAGATATCTAGATATTGTCTAATGCCTTTTATGTTTTTATAGTATGAGACTTGACATCTTGTTGTTTTTATTAAAATGAGCATTATCTTCTTTCTGTATAGCTGTAGATCATTGGCTCCCATACCATACTCTCGCACTACTGGGAGCTCAGTTTCTGTAAAACTGCAAATAATGAATGGGAGTCCAGGTTCATGGAAAAGGTTTTGCACAGCAGAGTGAATTGAGGATGGAGTGTTGGCACGGTACAAGGACAGCAAGGGAGGAGCAGCAAGCAAATTAAACTTTGAGGTGGAGGTCATCTGCCTCTTATGTTTCCATGGAGGAACAGAGGTAATTATCCGAGTACCTTGTCAAGCCGTTTATCAATCAAATGTTGTAATTAAATGCCTCAGAAGAATAGCCAAAGTTTTGCGTTGTCCTTGGTTTAGTACAGTATCTTATTTCTGAACGACTGCATTTGCAGAAGATCTTATCGCCTAGCCCAGATTTACAACATTAAAGGAAGTCTTTGTGACTGTGAAATCGTAATCATTTCAGTATGCTATACTGTACAGTTCATATCAAAGGCAGGCTATTCCAATATTGATGAGAAAATGGAGCAAATTTTGTTGGCTATTCCAAATGTGATCTAACTGTATGCCTGGGAGAGGAGAGAGGACTTTAAAAACATTACTCAGGCTGTCTGAGCATGCATCATTCTCCCTTTCAGTTGATTAAAAGAAATATTGGACTGCTTTGATTCAATCTGCTGTTCCTGGAGCACCAAATGTGTTAGGAACCTTTTAACAACTAAAACGTGACATAGTGAGTTCTTCTGGCTTGGAACATGAGTACCACCGTCTGCCCATTCACCAGTGCAACATAAGCCTTCTTCGCTGAAGCAAGAGCAAGACCCCATCTTGGCCCTTTGGGATGCTTTTGGATATTTGTGCAAAAATGTGGGTTCGGTACCAAGTGGATCAGAAGGAGGGAGTGTGAGTCTAGAGGCAGCAGTGTGGCATATTGGTAGTGAGTTGGGCTTGTACCCAAAAGGCTGCCAGTTCAATGCCCCACAAGGGCACTGCTGTCATACCCTTGGGCAAGATTCTTAACTGTGTTGTATAAAGGGATATGTAAAAGAGTAACCTAAGTAAGTCGCTCTGGATAAGAGAGCTAACTGACAATAATTTAATAGCATCACAGGTCATCAGGGGGTGACATGGGTATTGTTAGACGGGTGGTGCTGCTACAGGATTCCATGAAGCAGAAGGCGTTTTTTATGGGTAGAACCACATCTTGGCAGGGACCAGGAGCAAGTGTGGTATTTTAGTGGAACAGACATTACAGAGATTATCTTGGCCATCTGCAGCCTCCTAAGCTCATGCAGCTGAAGATAAAATCAGCACTCTCTAGGCCAAAGAAGGGTAAAACATCCCGCTAGCTGAATTGAAGACATTAGCCCTGTGGTGGTTTGCTTATGTCTTCATTCTAGTATGTGCATTCATGTTTTTTTGTGTAAATGTGTAGAATGTGTTTGTCTCTGTGCCCAAACATGAGTGTTGGCATACATGTGTAGTGTGTATTTATCAGTGTGAGCACTACTGGTGTTATATATTTAATAATTGTTGTGGAGACAATAGGTTGCATTAAATTCTTCAACACACAGGAAAAATGTTTTATTGCTGAAGATGTATTTCCTGGAAGGTCTATGTACATTCTTTATCCTCTATAGGTGGATAGAAAAGATATGCTGAGGGAAGCATGACTGAGTTTGGCACTGTGTTCCTCAATCACTCTTTACCACTTGAAGGCCATCAAGGTGTAAAGGTACTCTTGACAAGAAAAGAACAGCTAAATATAACAGCTAAACATAACAGCTTTAGCATGGCTCACAAATGCTGCTGACCTGATGATAGTTATTTTGAGCTAATAATCACTTATTTAATTTCCATAATAATGTAGACCTATGGGCTATCGGCATTAACCATTTGAAATAGCTGTTTGAAAATTCTCATACAGATTCTTCGCTAATCCCTTACTATTGTGTGGCAATGCATCTTGCAGGTTTAAGAGGCAGGCTTGAATCCCAGGTGGACAGCTGCTATTTTACCGTTGAGCAAGCCACTTCACTGGAAGTGCTTAAGCCACTTCAGTGGGTAATTTGTAAACTGTGAGTTGTACAAGTCACCCTAGACAAGGTCACACTGCCAAGGAAATAAATGTTATACTTAACCAACAATTATTTGTAATGTTTGACTTGTGATGGTAAATGTGATAAACAGACACTCAGGTGTAGGTGTATGTAATACAGCAGATGTGTTTTGTGACATTTAGGGGCATCCAATACAGATAAGGAATTGTTTGCTAACATTTCAGAACTGAAAGTGCTGTTCTTTTGTTTGTCCTGCAAATCCAACTAACTTTCCATTTGAGGCTCTTCCCTGTTAAGTTTGAAGGAGAGAAAATGGTCAAAACAGAAACAATTACTCAGACATTTTGTGGGAAAAAAAGCACACTGAAAGTACTCCTGCTATTTTTATTTTTTTAATGCTTTGAAATGGCTGTTGGGTAAATGTCCTTGTAGAGTGACAAAATGGAATTAAATCAATTCAGAGCATATGGTCCTCCAATAACCATAGTAACGCTCCTGCCAGGCTGTTTAGTGCGCTGATTATGATCCGGCTCTTTGCGAAGAGAGCATTGTACTTTTTGCAAAAATTCTAATTTATTCCAACCAAATGGCATCTTTGTACTCTTTGTGCTTAATGTGTTTTATTTCCATAACTCACCCCTGGTCCCTGGAGGAAATGCAGCTTTCTCTCACCTTGGGTGTAACACTCAGATAGCTTCCATCAGTCAGTCGCACAGAAATGAGTATTCAGTACCAGCAGCTACACCACCTGTTTCTGCTGTGTCTGAAGCTACGCAAGGCTGGGCCTATTTTGTACTGGGGTGGGGGAAAAATTATAGCCAATAGCACACCCACTTTCCTTTATTCCAAATGAAATGCAATGTCTTAGATCAGTCATTCAGTTTTACTGAGACCACACCAGTGTACACCTGAGGTTGAGATTGCCTGACATATTTTAGGCCTCCTACTGCCTACTCTTGCCCCACCACCCCTTCAACTTTCCCCTTTCTCTCACATTTTTCTGTCACTTGCCCCTCCCTTACATCCATCAGCCTCTGACAGCCACCTCCTCACTCCCACAACAGTTACCACATCTGGTATACATACACTCCAACTAACATGCAACACTAGGTTCTAGGTTCTAGGTTCTAGGATCTAGGTTCAAACAATTGGGTACTTTGAATAATCCAGCAAAGTTCATCATCAAAAAGTGACTTAGGTATGGAGGCAGGTGTTAACGCTTTTGTGAAGTGCAGGCTTTTTAATCTAGGTTGTAGATCCACTCCAAACTATATTTTCACAAGAACAATTCATGTAGCCATTTTATAGAAATGTTTTTGAAAGGCAACAAAGCACTCAAACCATTTTCGTCCCAGATAAAGTAAGCCTTTGAAGCATCACCTTATTATTTCATTAGAGAGAAAAAAAAATTACATTCATTCCTTTCAGTGGAAAATCTGAGAAAGGTATGCTTCAAAAGAGCAACTTTTCAATGCGAGAGGAAGATGAAGTCAGAATAAACAACACTGCAACTGACTGCTCCTTAAAGTAATGTTTTATCTCTCATTTAAATGGGTGACTACATCTTTGGAGTCAACATGTGGGAAGGCTGATATACCACTTTATACCACTATATTACAGTAAATAAACTCATCTTCTGCTATAGATGCATTATTCAAAGAGACTGCACCTTGGTAAACTAAAATCATTCTGACAGTTGTAATTTTATGATGTGTGAAAGGAGATTGCATGTGATGTCTTAATAAATACACAAACATCATTTTAATATATATTTTCATATTTCTTTTGTCATTGTCCTTGTATTTGTCTACATTTATTATGTGTTTCTTGTAATTTTTTTCTCATAGTAAACAGGATGAACTCTGAGCCTATGTACCACTCAGCTTGGTTTCCATCATTATAAACATATTTTCATAAAAGAAAATACATGGCATGTGGTTCCTGTGAATTTTGTATAAAAATGCAGTATGCAGTGTGCAAAGCCACTCATAACATTTCTCCCGTAATATCAGACCAAATCTAAATGAAAATGGACTCTCTGAGGTCAAGGGTTGCAGGGACGTGTACCTGCTTTACCTGCCCTACAAAGTGAGAGGTTGGATTAAGGGAGATGGCTCTCGATGCTTCTCCCAGCTCACCAGCTCTGTAAAAGCCTCTTTGTTTCTGCAGCCTATTGGTTGCCAAGCAAAAAATGCGATTGCATCCCTATCATAACAGAGCGAGTCTCTCCTGGAGCCTGCTTCCCTTATCCAGCTTTTGTTACCGCAAGAACAGCGGGGGTGAGACAGCGAGTGGCGGGTGGGTATGGATGCTGGGGACATGAGAAAGTAAGCTAAAGGAAAGAGAGGGAAGCATCTTTAACTTCTCAACACCTGACAGTCCTTATTCAGCACCCCTGAGGGGTACAGTTGTCCAGTGAGCGGCCTTTAACATGACTGAATCTGTAATCCACTGTGAGAGGTGTAAGGATCAGCGATGGGCAATTTGTGTTCAGTGTGAAGAGGAGATCAAGGCATTGCATTCCAGGTTCCGTTGATTCAGACCTGTTGTACTCCTAGGGAAGCAACTTCATAGAAAAGATTCTGAGGATGTACATTTTACAGAGTGTGTGCCTTTGTGCACACTAAAACTATTCAGTCAAGAAGCAATGTAACTTTTTCTTACTCATTACAAGTAAAATAAAAGCTTAAAGATGAAATTTGTGGAAGTGGCCCACATGGCTTTGATTTCTTCTGACGAGGATGAGCTTTAATTATGATCTGCTTAACTGATGAAAAGAGTCATGTTCTCCAGCAATCCCTTATACCTTGCATTCCCTAATGGAGGGCCACAGGGAGGGAGGACAATGTGGCTCACTGCCAACAAGGGGTACAAGAGATTGATTGATGTTATAGCATTAAAAAGACAGATTTGAATGCTTGAATACTACACCTGAAAAGAGGAGCCCTCCTCAGTGGCACCCTGTCACCCTGTACCAGAAATCCACGTCACTGTAAGACATTAATGACCTACTCCAGGGATGGGTGTCCTTTGGGGATTCCAAGTTTAAAATCAGGGTCGATAGCTATATGAGATAGATACACTTTAAAAATATGGAGATTTCAAGGGTAATTTTAAGTAGTTATAATGTTGCTTACTGCTTATTCTTTGTTGTTTGCCTGGTTTGAAATGCATTTCCATTTTATTGACTGGATTTATATGAATAGTTATAGCGTTCTCATCTTTATTCATAAGTCACAATGCAAAAGAATTATAAGCAAATGTCTATCTTGTTTGCCCCACTTTGGGGTCATAGAATATTCAACAACTGCAACATTATGTGGTCTTGAGGGAAAGGTTAGGAGCATTTGCTTTAAGGCAGCTTTCGACATCTGATTCCTGCATTAACTTGGTGGCTACTCCCGACCAATATCAAATCTTATTTCAACAATCTACAGATGAAAAATACATACCCTGGATGTTTATCTTGCTTTAAGCAATCTTCCCTTCAGCTGTACCACTGTTAATTGATGTTATCTCTCCTGATTAGTTTTTCAAACAGAGATAAACCATAGAGCACAGTTTGCCTCAGCTGATTTGGGTCTTAAATCATGTTGAAAAAATGATCGCTCAGCCACCCCTTCAGTATCTGTATAAAAGCTGTGTAGCTGAAAATAATGGGATTATAGGACAATGTATCACCAGGGGAGGTATCGTTATGCGGTGGTACAGCATTTGTCACTTTCTTGCATGCAGAAATATGTCTGAGTGAAGTGTCAGCATGCACAGTGGCCAATAATCTGCTCTGGAATGGGATTTCAGCTTGATGAGGACTTTAGTCTTTGGGCTTGAAGTAGCGCATGTTTACTCCATTTTGATGGGTCTGTCAGTGCGGAACATTCCGTTCTCCGGTTCTAGCACTTTACATTCAGGGCTCCACAAACCTCAGATATTAAAGGCTTTAAACCTTGGCACAGACACATTTGATGAGGCAACTAGTGGAATGGTGAGGCAGAGGAAGAGGAGGAGAGACAATGAGAAAGTCTGTATGTACCGAGAAAGGTAATGTGGCCTTGCATTCTCAGGAATTGAAAAAAAAAATCTTCAACAACAGATGGAACAAATAAAAGGGCATCAGATTTACATAAGGAAGTTAATGGTAGGCATGCCTACAGATT
Organism: Megalops atlanticus; assembly: GCA_019176425.1. Taxonomy (NCBI): domain Eukaryota; kingdom Metazoa; phylum Chordata; class Actinopteri; order Elopiformes; family Megalopidae; genus Megalops; species Megalops atlanticus. The sequence continues at coordinate 25,956,945 of CM032882.1, forward strand.
AAATCATCATACATTTTAATTTCTCATTTTAATTTGACATCACAACAACATCAGCATTCAACGGACAACAGCAAAGGAAAGCATAATCATATGACAAATTGAGCAATGTAAATAATTATATGTGGGGTATGTTTAGATAATGAAAAAAGGAAATAAACAACAAAGCAACCACTTAACTGTTTTACAATGCACACACAAGGACATTATAATTTGTATTGTGCAAGTCTAAAAATGTAATTAACACTATAATACATTGCCCTCACTGAGAAGTTCAAATGTTGTCCAATGTAACAGCTTGATATTGAAAGAATTGACTGTCATAAATGATAGGCTGAAAGATGGAGATAAATTACTTTAGCTGAATGATTTTGTCAAACTAACTTATTTCATCCTCTATCCATTATTTCTGTTGTCATATCTGTAATTTATTTTTAGGATATACATCACAAAATCAACGATTGCATTTATGTTGATACTATCTGTAAATGACATAATTATCTAACTTATTCTTAGAAATCGACATACTGAGAAAAATAACTATTTTACATGTGGCAGTACTTGTGCTTATGTGTGGACTTCTGCTACAGTTTCAGCCACATTTCCACAGACTCGATTTAGCTGTAGGTTAGCTAGCCCTGAGGGGAGCCATAGGCATCTCCTCAGCAAACTGATCGGAGCTGATGTTTGCCAAACCCAGATACAACTGTAGGCTTGTCCTCAAAAAGTGGCCATGTTTGTCCTGTATAAAATACTGCCAGAAGAAAGTCCTTTGCTGACTTCTTGCTCTAGCATGGTCTTATTCACGTGTCATTGACAATTCGTGCTGGAAAGGGAAGAAATATTCAGATCAGACACTGGATTCAGATCAGTCAGTGGCATTTGCTGTGTTGCACCAAACAGGAAGAACAAAAGCACAATAATTAGTATTTCTTCTGCCATTACAAGCTAGGGCAACAATATGCAGTTGCCTAGTGATATACACTTATCATGGTGAAAAATGTAAGCACGGTGTAATATATATTTACAAACTGTTGAGTCATCTTCTGTGCTTAATTAAGTTAATTAATGCTAAGTATTATGGGTGGGAGTGATGTGGAACAAAGTTAAATTACTTCTTCAGTTATCAAAATATTTCAGTTGGGTGCAGGTCTGTGCCAAATTTATCCAGTGTACCTGTAGTGAGCTGACATTCTATATTGACCTTTCTGGTACCTGTCAGTCAGTGAATGCAATAAATCCACAAATTAACCAGGGGTCAAACTGGTCCAGAGGATGTTGTAAGATGTCATTTCCACAGTTTGTGTTGACTCAAAGGCAAAAGCCTATTTTTTTTACAGTAGGGTGGGAAGTAAATAATGAAAGCCTGAGCTCTCGCTTTGATGTGTCGATCAGTAGGGAGCTTTGTGGTTGAGATGCATCAGGTGCTGGTGAAGATGAGGAGAGGAATAGGCAGGCTAAGACAGCACACGGGGAAAAGGCTGTTTCAAATCCGCACAGGTGAGAGACAGGCGGCACCTTGGGAGCAACTCCTCCAGGATTTCTGGATGGAAACAGATCTCTGCAGAGGGAGAGAAAGGCAGACAGCGCTGGGGACTTCAAATTCTTTTGTCACATAAAACTGGGGAGCCACTGTAAACTCTGCAGGAAGCTTCCAGAGAAATGAGACACAACGGGACCCAAAACACACAGGCATTCACACACAAGAACACACACAGGAAAAGATAGGCGTACTTCTTGCATTTACACAAGCAGACATTGTTTAATTTAAACATTTGGATATAAACACACACACACACACACACACACACACACACACAGGGCACACATACATGAATGTTGCTGCCCAAATGAGAGCAATTACGACTCAGTGGGGGAGAACTTCACGATTACGATCAGAAAAGATATTTCTGCAGACAACTCCTCTCAGCCATGCAGCCCTATCCAGAGGTTGTGTTCAAATTTTTCCCTTTTTTCCTCAGTGCTTATCCAAACTGTTCAGACATGGTGGGAGTCAGTGATAGTAATATAATTCATATTGCAATTTGTTTGTTAAAAAAATGTTATTTGATTGGAAAATTAGCTTGTTTTACACTGTAACTCACATTGCGATGTGTTTACAGTGGTATGGAATGTACATATTTGCCTCTGTGTTTGCTGAGTTTGATTTGATTTTCATCCCACCTACAGAGTGTACCTGGGTTCTGACTCACACTCCCTCTGGAGCTGGGAGGGAGGATGCTAGGTGCAGTACTGCAGCATTGGTGCTGTTCTTGTATGTGTGCTCTTTCTTTTTCACCTGCAGCTGCTTCCCTCTGTCGTTCACTAAATCCCAAAACGACTCATTCCTAAAGTCTGACTTACTGTACTTATACTGTATACAGCAGTGAGGTGAGGTGACACAACCATGCATAAATAGGGTGTCTTCTTTAATACTCATTCCTAACCATGTGTTTTTGTTTTTTTAGCTTACAGTTTTACAGCTTATTTTCTTGACAACACCACCTCACACTTGACTGACTATCTGCACTGATGGCTCTATTTATCTAAGCATTTGTGCAGAATAATTAAACCCTTAAAATGGCTGCTATTTTGGAATTTTTGGAACCATCTCTCTCTGCACCATACAGTATGACTTTTTAAAAATTTTCTTAGGACAGAACACTGAGCTTTAGTTCAAAGACAAAGGGGACACGAGTTTGTTATATTGAAGTGACTGTTATATATAATTGGTATTATTATTATATCATGAGTGTTTCATCATGTAAAGTATTAAAAAATACTTAATTCAGATCTCAGCCTGCTTGCTTAACTGTAGAAGCTATCTGTAATAGCTGCTAATATAATATAATAGTTGTACAAACAAGTGCAAAACAGTCCTGAAGACAGCCTTCATACTACTGTTCAGCCACGGTGCAGATTCATTTGTGTTTTTTTTTCTTTTCCAATACTACTGTTTGAAAACATAAGTACAGACTTTTAGTTTCCCTGTGTTCACACTTAACATTGACTGCCTTCAGCAAGTAGTTGACCAATTATTGTTGTTGAGGTCACTGTGTGTTAGAAACAGTCATACAGATTGCAGTCAAAAAACCTGAAGTAAGTTCTCTGAGGTAAACTTTCATTGCAGTCATTGTCAATGACCTATCTCCAGGGTAATGGAAAACATTCATCATCATTTGCTTTATTATATTTTTGGAACCATCTCTCAGCATTGCCCATGCCTTTAGCTGGATTTATGACTTGTCCTCTTGTTGCACTTTCTTCATCTTCCTTTCAGCAATCTGATTGACTCTTCAATTAGCGGACGGCTAACATTAAACCTGAGCAGGCTATTACTTATCTGTGGCTCTAGCAGGCCAGTAGTACACCATGCCAGTTTTAAGCAATACTATTAAAAGGTCAGTTGCTTAAGAATTTCCATAGAATTGAAATACAATGAGATCGTATATACATGTGTCTCCATTTACAGAGAATTGAGGATGGTTAGTCTAATACAATCTTCACTGTACAAACAAAAGACATTTTTATTGCCTTTGCTGAGTGACTTCTGAAACTACAGCTATCACTCTCATATCAAAGTTAATTGTCAGTTATAAACAAATGAAACATGTTTTAACCCACAAACCTTTGACTGAATATTGGAATATTATAGGAAATAGAAAAAAAATGTGTTTTTTAGGATTTTGTGCTCGTCAAATTTCCTTGTCTGCTGTTGGTATCCCTGACATTTAAACCTGCTCTGTTCCTGGGACTTGGATATTTTTTAACTCAGATACTAATCTGTTAATCTTTGCTTCTCATTGCATAAGATACAGCTCAGCACATGTTCAACCAAACTCTTCAATAACCATGTCCATGGTTATGCATAGAGCATGAAAGCACAGAGGATGAAACGGTGTTAGTAGATAGCAGCAGGGAAAAAAAGTATACAAGCTAGCTGTGGGTATCTGGGCAGAGTAATCCTACTGCTCCTTTCAGTCTTTTATTGAGGAATGAGGATTCTGTATGTGTAAATGAGCCTTATATTCCCAATTGTATTCCAAGTTAAGCCAGATGTTCCTATAAGTGCTCAACCCCCCCTGGTGAATTGTAATGCCCATGTATAATTCCTTGTGATTTCAATGTTAAAATGTATCTTAGAGGTAATTTTGTGTCCAAAGCTTGTTACTGAGGAAGATCAGTGACAGTGTTCAATCAGAAAGAGACTACTAAGCCACCTGACACCATAATCGCAAAGTATAAGTAGAGTGACACAAGGTGTAAAATTTAACACCTGAACAGAGAAATACTACTGTGCCTGAAAATGGACAGACATGTGGTATGTTCTAGCCATGACAGCAGCAATGACAGTAGCAATGTGACAAGATGTCATATATTTCTCATTTTGCCTTAATCACCTGGGAACAAGTGCCTGTATTACAGTATCCTGCATGCAACATGTGGGTTGTTGCTCAGTTGTAGGTTGCTCAGTTGTAGGTTAACTACTTATCTTACATGGAAAAAAAAGAATGAATACAGGAAGGTAGGAATATAGGCATGCTATAAAATGCAGCAAAGCCCCACAGGCATCAGGTTATTTTAGTTACACAACCATCTTGAATATGGAATATGAATAGTAAGTTGCTGCTTGCTAAGCTGTCAGGAGATTATAGATGCAAAAGTGAGGTAGCTGTGCAGCACTGACATTCAGCTGCAGGGGGGAGGAGGGATTCTCAGTGTCTGAGAAGCTGACAAATCTGACACCTCAGATTTGTCTCATAAAGCTGTCTAGCACTCTTACTCCCTCCTGTACTTTAATTCATAGCCAATTTAAAGCACACCTGTGAATAGTTTTTTAGAGGGGTGAGAGTGAGGAAAGTGAGGGGGAGAGTGAGGGGGAGATAAAGTGCAGAGGGCAAGATATGCCAAGTTTTACCTGAATATACAAAGGCAGCTAAATCACTCTGCAGATTATTTGTCCCTGTGCCTCTTTACTTTGACCTTTCCTTGCTGCTTTGACTAGATGGGACTGTTCTTTTATCCTGAGTATTGAGAGTCATATAGCTGATTTGAACATGGTTTATACCACCAAATTGAATGAACAGCAGCTTCTATTCCCAGCAACAGAGAAGAAAAAACAAGCTGTGACTTTGCTGGATAGAACAACCACAACAGCATAGTGAACTCACGTCAAACAGCAATCTATACATTGGTAGGACAGGGCAGATTATGGGGTCAATCACCAGTTCCTGGTGAATTTGCACCGGCGCATAGGAGAAGGATGCTAGAGCTGACCCGTTGACTGACAATCCCACAGACTGAATCAGTTTATTGAGAACACCAAGGGTGTTGTGTAAATGGTGGTTTAGAATAGCTGTCAGATGGGAATCTCTCCTCCAATCTCTTTTCAGGATCTCTTCTCCATTATTTCACTTTACAATGATACCAGAGGCTTTGAGTAGTGAAGGTGCTGCCTCACAGCTGTGATATGGTGGAACTTGACAGGGAAGCTGTGAAAGGAGGTCTGGATAAAGCACTCCTACTGCAATACCTTGTGGAGGGTAATAACAGTAATGATAATACTACTACTTCTTCTTCTACTACTACTACTACTACTAATAATAATAATAATAATAATAATACAGTTAACTACAGTTACATATATGCCATATCCCATATGCCAAAGAGAAACAATCCTCAAATCATTGCCATGGGACTGCAGGTATGCCATACAGCCAAGTCATAGGTGGGCAGGCCATATACTGCCATACTTATACCAGACAGAGCTTCCTAGAAAAATAACCATTGTCCAAATTAATATTTACTTCAGTCGCATCGAACTTTGCTTAAACACACAGAATTTAGATTCATACAATGAATGACCATTCAATGAATGATTAAATTTTAGCCATTTTCTTCAATATCATTATCAACATCATCATCATCATCTTCATCATCATTATCATTATCATCATCATCTTCAGATGGAGACCTGTTCATTGCATCATCGCAAGTCTTCCAGTACCTGTAACACTTCTTCGTTCCTTCGCTCCTTCGTTTGTATGGATAGCCTGAACTTCATCATATTCATCCCATAGCATTATCTAGCCACCTTGCCACCAACTCTAAGTTAGCTTTTTATATGCAAACATTATGAGTAATATTACATGTACCTGTCTCGTTGCACTAACCGGGCAGCATTTACACATGCATCTAAATGGCCTGCATTATTGGAGCTATACAGAATCACACATGGTTTCTGCTGTATTTTTGCAGCATTTTCACGTGACACCAAGACTGAAATCTCCATTATTATGTTTGTAAATTGCACTTGACGTATTTTGTCATGTTATGTTACACAGCATTTGTCCAGTGTTTTCCATGTATTTTTGTATACGCATTTCAATGTCTTGTATTTTAGTAAATGCAGCAAAACCAGTTCTGCTCCCTAGCAGCAATATAGTCCTCTTTTCTTCTGTTGTATTCTATTTGGTTCTGCTGGCTTTACGTATAATTTAAACAGTTTTATCACGCAGAAGCAGAGTTTATCTAAATCAAACCCACATAGGGCTCATAGTTTGAAACAGAGTGTGGTAAGGATTTTCATTTTTTATGCAGAGAACTGAGAGTGTGTGTTGAGTTAGTTACTATACCTACAGTGCTGAGGGGTACTGGGGTGCACCGATTGCATCTGATATGCACCACAGGAGGATCTCTTGAGACTCAGTTGTTCAATAATAAGTCCCATTGTGCCCCGCACTATCCCTCCGTTCTCTCTGTCTTAATTCTAATGGCTGGCAGCTTGTTCTGATGATTGATTCATTGTATGGATAAGCCATCTCATTTTCCTCACTCCACCACCTGTTTACACTCTGTGGTGATTATTTGTCTCCTTCTACTCATTATTGTCCCAGAGTGAATCATCTTGAAAAACAGTTTCTCTGCTCTTATTGGCTAAAACAACACTGAGAAAGCATTTTAATTAGAACCCTGCAAGCGTTCAGGATCAACAGCAACAAAAACAAAAAAGGCTGCTTTAACAAATGGTATGGAACCCATCCCTCCCCCTTTTTGTGAGTTTAGTAAAAATATCATTTTTGGAAATGATAATGAAACACGATAATGCATGCATGTTTTTTTCCTATGACCCAATGGGTAATTTTAGGAGATACGGCGAGTTTGAAAATGGGATTGCTGAGGCAATGCCGTAGAAAGGCAGATTCATGTATAGATAGAGGGCAACCTCTGTGAAGTTAATGTGCTGCATTTTTGATAATGCCCTTTGTCATGTTTGTTAGGTATACTCCTCAGCTGCAAGGAAGCTGAAACAGAGGATGTGTTCAGGAAGATAACTTGATTGTGGGATCACTCATCCTTATTTATCTGGATGAACCAACAGTGGGGACAGTGGACCAAACGAGACTGGATCAGCAGCAGTTGAGAAGAAATAATGTGTTTGCCCAACATGCACTTGATTTACTCTACCATTATATTATTTATGTATTCACCTTCCTTGTCAGGATGGCATCTGCATTGGCAATAAAAATCTGCCTTTAACCTTCTTTATAGGCATCCAGTTGAGCTTTTTTATTGTGTTTGCTGGTATTGTGTTGGATATTTTGCAGTTTATTAGCAGAAAATGCCATAATTTTGATTTTGACCATTGGTGAATTTAGGTCACACCATGATCGGCGACTTCTCTGCTGGGATGAGGGGGATGGGGGGACTTGATAAGAAATGAGGAGGGAGCAAGGAGATTCAGCACAAGTACCATACATGTCAACATACTCTCTTCTTCCTCGCTTCTAGCAAACATACAGCAAGGATTTCTGCATTCTGGCAGTGATACACAGCAGAGAACCTACCTTAGCACATTTCTGGTGCTGCTGACAAAAGGACATGATCTTCCAATCAACTCTCACCCCCTCTCATGCATTGCACGCCTACCAGTGTCCCTATTGACCTGTCTCATATCCCCCATATCCTCATATCTCATGTTTCACATATTACACTATATTACTATATTACACACTATTTAAATTCCCTATTGCCCCCACTATCATCCTCTCTCAAACACTGTACACTCAAGTCCCTCTCTCACAGACAACACACTCATTAAGTTCCTTTTACCCCCTCTATTACCCTCTCCCAAACACTGTTCACTTAAGTCCCTTTTTACCTTTTGTTATTGGCTCTCACACACTACACGCTCATTAAGTCCTCAGTTACCTCCTGTCACTCTTTCTTAGACACTGTACACTTATCAGACCCTCTTTGTGGCCTTTACACAGCCTGTGCCCCTCTTAATTTCAGCCCCCTCCTGTGATTTGTGTCATAGGGTCAGTCTGACTGTGGCCACTCTTTATGTGGCCCCTTGTTATGTGACGATAAACCGTAGTCTTTGCTTAATTGTGAAGGTCTAATGAAAACCTCGGTGTAGGGCGTTGGGAGTTGGTGTCCAGTGACACTGTAGTGCCATGATAATTGGATGTTTATGAAGACATCTCATCAGCGATGTTCTAATTAAAGTAATAAGGGTCGCACAAATAACAATAGATAAAGGCTAAACTGCTATTTTAATTAAGGTTTAAGAGAGGACATCTAAAGAATGTTGAATACTGTGTCGTATTCTATAAATGGATAGGATTTTTTGGTATTAAAGTATTTTAATCCACTTCTAAAGTAGTGGCGCAGGGGAAGACCTTTGACAAAACCTCTGATGATAGCTTCAGAGAGCAGTCCCCACACCAGGAAACAATAGCTGATTCACCAGCCAGTATCTCTACCAGTCTGTAAACATGCAATTATGTTGTAACTGTCATGCTTATGCCTATTAGCACCTGAGAAGATAACAAAACACATATTGTAGATGCAGATGTAAATGAATGCAGTCCAATTCCAATTATATATGACATATCTCATATGAAATAATATCATATGAAATAATGTCATATGCATATATTTTAGCTATTGTTGATGCTGTTGGTGACAGTAATTGTATATTTAGAGGATATTTTAATGTGATTTTGTTACATATGTCATGTTATATATTTGTTCATAGAAATCTATTCCATGCATCTATACATTACATTTTCGTAAATTTGCTATTGTGAGGAGCTCTTCAAAATCCATTTTTCAATTTGCTTTTGTCATGCAATTTTACAAATACATACGTGAAATATGACATCATCAAGAAAAGCCTTTATTTCCTTAATTTGCTAAAGTCCATCTGCTAACTTTGGTCTTGGTTTCTTTCTTGTTGGTTGTTGGTTCTTATTGACACTGCAATTGAATAGGCTTTCAAAAGAAAACTGGCCTTCTCGCCACTTCCACAGGGAATCTGTGCTCATTCAGCAGTCACTCACTCACACAGCACACTCTTGTAGATTCAATAAAAAAAATCCCATCTGAAGAATTGAGGGGTGTCTACTGGGGTGACAGAGGTCATGTACAGCGCTGTAGCATCCTGTCCAGAAACGCTTTATTTCATATGGCCCTGACAGAGAGATATGGGTACGAGCAGTAGATTAAATCCATCCCTTCATTTTGTGCACTGTGTTTGCCTCCATCAATACCATTTTATTCCTGCTCCCTTGTTTATGACCTTGTCACTGCTGTTCAGCTGCTGCGAAAAGACATACAGCATGGCTTCCGCTCTTAACTGTGTGAAAAACAGACCTTTTGGATCGCTCTGGAAAAAAGAGTAATGACCAGAGGTGTTTATCTCACAAGAGAACAAGAGAAGATGTTTATGTTCTTTGAAACATCATATTTTGAGGAAAGAGAGTAGGGGATTTAAGAGAAAACAGAAATGGCAGTTAACAACATGCTCTTGTCAGCAAAGCTGTGCCCAGTGTGTACTACAGCAAACATTACAATGTCAATGATATGAACAACAATGAAACCTTTTGCCCACTTCATTGGCAGTCTCCTTCCATGATGGCTTATGAATATTGTATTAACTGCCATTATAACATATGTTACATATATTAGAATATTAATTTTAGAACAGGCTTTTGTTGCCTAATCCCAGATGTCCCACAGAAGGATCCCCACATTAATTTTTCCAAGTGTTGGAAGTTAAATTTAATTCATTAGATTTAATCTAATTCATAGTCATCAAATCTAATTCATAATCGTCAATTACTGCTGATGATCTTATATATTATTGTTTTATTGGTCCGTGTCACAGTACTTGAAGCTATCAGTTATAACAAGCACTGCAGCTGCCTTCTACAGGGGCCTGCATGAAACAGCATAGCTGTAGCAACAGTCCAGACCTCTCTCTGTAACTCTCTGTTATTTCAAGGGGACACATCCATACATATTTCCTGCAGGCATGATCAGTGATGTCTGTTTGCCTCCCTGCTGGGCCTACAACGCATGTTTGAACCTTCCTTAGTTTACATTCAAGGGGAAGTAACACATGCCAAAAATATAAAAGGACTTTAAGATGACTTTTGAAGGACATCTGAGAGTTGGGAATACAGAACGTCTTTTTATTTAATGTTTTTATTTTTAGTTGGAGGAGTGGTGTTACCTTAATTAATATGAATTTCACCTTGACTGCCCCTGATAAAGTCATAAACATTAAGCCATCTATCAAGTGAGTCAGTGGATATGTTTCTTCACTTTCTGTCCCAATTGGCAGTTGGCAGCAGGCTGAATGAGACAGAACCAGATGCAAGACCTTTTATCTCAAACAACTATATGCTGAAGATTGGTCTTTTTTCAGACTGTTTCTCTCATAGTACTGTTTGCCAGCTCTTGGTTCATTAAAATGCAGCTGCTGTAAGGTTTTTTTTTTTTTTTGCCACAGATTTTCAGAACGGCAGTGTTTTACAGAGAGAGAGAGCACAAGAAAAGGTCACTGCTGCGACTGTCGTATAAAGCACTGACTCAGTTCCGAATGAGGAAAAAATTCTCGAGCACAACCAGGAGTTTCTTTTTTGTGTTTGAGATGTCTGGTTAATTGGAGAAAATCAATTCTTAGCTGTTTTTCATGGTTCTATTGAATATATCACCCTTGGATAGTTTATAATCTCTTATATTAATGTCAAAGTAGATGTGTTTATGAAACAGTCCGGTGATCAATGACCACATTTTACATGGAAGGATAACAACAGCGGGATGTTTCCTGTCCCAATGGAACAGTGCCTGTCCTAATTACTTGCTTGCTTTTGTAACAGAAGGACCACTGTATACCGTGATCAGCCAGGAACCTAGTGGCCTAGCTGTTCTCATTGGATAAACGAAAAAAGCCTTTTGCATCATTTCTCCAAAGAAGCAGAAAAAAATAATCGTGACTGAATGTAGAAAATTTTCCTGGTGGCTCCAACCTCCAACAGATTATCCATGTCTGTCTCAGTTGTCGTGGTACCTATGTCTGTTTTCATTTAACTCTTTTTTGAACTGGAAGTGGATATAGGCCAAAGGTGATCTGCAAAACTGAATGTTTCTGTATTATGAGCTGGAAATTATATATATTTCAATGAAACTGTGCATTTTTTTTTAACCTAAGCATGAACTGAATCACTGTAAAATGAGCATATAATTATCTCTGCATTTATCAAAGGATACAAAAGAAAGAAAATGATCACCTAATTTCAAATGGTATGTTATTAATTATGCTATTAATGATTATTTTATTAGGTTTAAAATTATTAATAATTATATATAATTAAGTTTATTAAGCCACTGTAGCTGCATAACATAACCAGCCAGCTGGCTACCTAGCAATTTGATGGTGGTCACCACCAGCTATTTAGCTAGCTGCAGGAAGAGTGGGGTGGGGGATGGCATAGCAGTGACTTTGATAGCTTCTCGGTTGTTCCTTCTGAAGAGCATTGAAGTTAAAAAAAAAAGTACATTCTGACAACATATCCACATCTGGGCACATACTTGCCAATGGACCTCAGTCTCATGCTGAGGGCTGGTTCCACTTTGGTGTACACAGAGCAACATTAGCCTGGGCTGCGATTCAGATACAGTACATATGAGCTGTGCTGTAAGGGAGTGTCATTACCAGGAAACGCAGCACAATTTCATCGATAAACCCAGACAGAAGAGACAGATTAATCCTGTGCAGGGAGCACAGCCAGCAGTCAGCTTCTCTCTGTGCTCTGCCAGACTAAACCCACAAACTCTAATGGGACCAGTTACAGAAATAGAACCCCTCAGCAATAAAAGAGAGGGAAGATGTTTTTGATTCCATACGCCATTAACAGAAATTAGAACATTGTTATTGTGCACATAAATGCAATGGAAAGCACATAAAGTGGTGTCGTTTGTCTCCTTTCCTTGGATTTTTTCTCTGTAATTGTTTCTTCCCTAATTTGAAATGCTTCATGTATTTTCACCGCAAGTGCCACTGTAGGAGTAGGAGTTCATTGCCACCCCCCACCCCTCTTCCCGCTTGCTTCTGTTCTTTCATCCACTGGAGACCGGCTAGCTTGAGAGCTTAGAGAGACTAGTAAAGTGCTTCTGATGCCTTGAGCCAAATGAATCCCTGTCATTTTGTTGCGAATTACATACAAATGAATGTTGGGCCCCAGCACCTCCTATAAGACTCCCTTGGTAGCTTACTCATTAAGCTTTTAACCATAAGTGGTGAGTTTTGTCAGATTTGGGGGTTCTGCTTGCAAAGTGCTTGCAAGTTACTGAACATAGATCCTTAATGTATTGTGCCGTATGGCATGTTATGGCATAGTATGGTATGGTAGTTTCATTTGGTAGTGCCCTAACAAAGTACACTTTCAGGGCTACTCAATGATAAGTGAGTTAGAGCAATAATTGAGCTGTCAAGCTATGTTGGTATCTGTGTGTGATGTTGTGGTGATTTGTGTGTAATGTGTTGGTGGGTAACAGTTTACTGTTCTCTCCTCTGTTCAGGGCAGGAGTGGTCATATTTTTTAATGGTTTGATACTCATTCTTTTGTGGTAGGGCAGGGGTGGCCATGCCATTCGGCTGTTTAACACTCGGAGAGAAGAAGGATTATAACAGTCCCTCAGAGGTGACCGACAAGTATGACCTGGGACAAATTGTCAAGTCGTGAGTACTTTATGTGGTCCTTATATTTTTATAATTTTTTGTAAATTATACCTGGCATGCATGTATTTTTGCTATTTTTGCAATTTGCATATATTGCATGTGTGATTCAACACTCTGTTGTGTTTCCTGCATAGGGAGGAGTTCTGTGAGATTTTCCGGGCTAAGGACAAGAATACCCTGAAAATGTATACTTGTAAAAAATTCCTGAAAAAGGATGGACGAAAAGTACGGAAAGCTGCCAAGAATGAGATCCTCATTTTAAAAATGTGAGTGTATATTACAATAAACAATATTTTATATTCATCAATGTGGAGAACATTTTGATATAAAATTTCATATGAACATGAAATGAAAACATATCATATGAACATCATATGAACATATGGAAATGATCATTAATAATGTTACTATATAACGTTAAACGACATTACCTCTGTTTTTCATATCCTTATAGTGATACCAAAACCTGGCTTGGGTGCTAATTGAAGGTTTAGCTAAATCCACAGATATAAACAAAGATGGGTCAAATTTGCAACTGTTGTTCAGTAGTTGTGTCAGCTGACATAATTTCATCAAAATGTGTGTAAAGCAGGAACATCAGAATGAAAACAAATATATAACTTAACTTAATAGGATTAATTCCACTGAGTAAGATTCCACAGAATAACATAATTCCACCAAACTTGTATGACCTGAGTGGAAAATAAGAAACCTATTTGATCTGGAATATTCAATGACAAATTCCTTTGCATTTGCTGAATCACATTAAATAGATGCCTTTAGTCCAGTTAGGCCCAGTTTGGTGTAACTGGTCAATTCTTAATTTACTTTAATTTAATTCTTAATTTATTTCTTCTAATTTGCATCAAAATATGATCGTAAAAGGTTCATTAAGGATAGAAGCAATTCCAGACATTTCTTTTAAAGTAATTATTTATTGATCTGACACATTACATTTTCCAATGTAGACAATATAGATATTTTCATAAAGATATTTGTAACTAATATTTGTTTTAAAATGGATTCAAAATCTGACTTTATTGCCACACTATTCTTGTATGAGTCAGTGTCTGTTTACCAACGTACTGAATTTTAAATGATAAAACCCCATTAAATACTTTATTTAAAAAACTGGTAATACATCCCCCACAAAAAAAAGCTTTACTCTAGCAACGTTTTAATGCAAGGGCATGGATTTTTCCATGGTTACAATGGGTGGCATTTCCTCATATAATTTTGATATCACAGCATTATTTTGAATCTTTGAAGTATGCTTACTAACACAAGCACTTGCGTCTTTTTTCACAAAACCTTGCTTTCCTATTACCATGTTTAGACTTAGTCAGAGGATCTATTACTGGAAGCTAGACATACAAAAGTAAAAAGCAAATTGAAATTTTCAGCACAAGGTGAGGTAGTTGATTTTCTCATAAAGATATAAAAGAGTGAACTAAACCTCAATACTTCACTGATTACATGGGGATTGTTAGTCCTTCCCAGCTCAAAGGGTTAGATTCTATCTCCATCTTCTCTACTACAGATAATGAGTGTGCAACAGACAATAAGGAGAATCTGTGCTTTTCAACTATCAAAATTGAGCCATGTTAACTCTTGTTAAATTCTTAAAAAATGGCAGGTTTGTACTTTTATGGAAAACATTGTGTATGCCAGTATGCGATATGTTGATTGTTGTATCATATTGCTGTTAGATTTGTATTTACTTATATATTATTTTTGACACACATTCTTATCCTTAGCAACTTACAAAGCTATCATGGTAAGGTATACCAATCATATTCTAATGACATGAAATTGACTTTAATTTTTATATTTTCTAAGATGAAAAAATCAAACTAAAATTTGTTGAAAATGTAAAATATAAAAGGACATTTTGAAATTTCCACAGTAATGCATTTTAGTACATGTCAATAGCTATACACTAAGTGATCCACAGTTAAGCAGCAGCTTTTATTGCATATTTTGTATCAATTGGCATTGTATTGTACTGAACACCTGTATTTTCACATACAAAATAAAATCAGACTTATGGCGTACTATTTGACATGCTTCACGTGTTGACAATGTTAACTCAAAGGCAACATTATACTTACATAAAATATAGTTGGTAACGTAAAAGTGAAACAAACCCCTGATGAAGAACAAACACTGCATTGAATTATGGGTAACCTTTACAGAGATGTTAACTGATTTGTATTACATTCAATATTGACTGTGGTGGTGAGTTAACGAACATGTAAATAATGCCTCTATAGATACAGAACACACCATATCTGCTCCACTAACCTATTCATTCTCTCTGTCTCTCTCCCTCTCTTTCTGCCTTTCATTTGTCTCTCTCAGGGTGAAGCACCCTAATATTCTCCAGCTGGTGGATGTCTATGAGACCAGGAAAGAGTACTTCCTCTTTCTTGAACTGTAAGTCTGCCTCTTGTCATAGGCTTTGAAAAAAATGTTCTCTCTTTGCACAACCTCCTTGTGTCTTTGTTATACATTTTTGGGAAACAAATGTGTTGATGTAGCTTGAGGCTTGACCAATATGCCTGCAACAATGCTTTTTATTATTCATTTACAGGGATCCAAGATTCTCATCTGTTTGTTTTTTTGTGCCTTGCAGTTCATTTCACATACTTTAAAATGTCACACACCCTGAGTATAGGATTGTGGGTCTATTTAATTACAGTAACAGGACGAATGTCTCATTGCAGAAATATGTCACAGAAAATGGTCTTCAGCACATGACAGTGGGACACACTACTGATTATTTGGTCAAAGCATGAAAACACAGAGCTGAATTCAGCACAAAATCATAAAAGAAAGTGATTTCCCAGTTTCACTTATGTTCTTTATTATTGAAAGATTGTTATTTATAGAAAATTTTGTTATGGTTCTTTTGCTCTTGGACAATAAGGGCCACCTTATTGTGTAAGAAGTGTCAGTCAGTGAAAGGAAGTCATGCAGTAATGTTTACCCGACAGTGCCACAGGCAGAGAGGTCTTTGACTGGATCCTTGATCAGGGCTACTACTCGGAGCGGGACACCAGCAATGTCATCCGACAGGTGATGGAAGCAGTAGCTTACCTACACTCCCTGCGCATTGTCCACAGGAACCTCAAGGTACTGGACACTACATACTGTCTAGTGGTGATTGGTAGGATTTCATTGAAAAACCCATAACAAGAGCCACTTGTATTGTGTGAATAGTCCAAATGCATCATTTTAAAAATGAGTTTGCTGGAATAGCTTTGTTTGAAAGTACACTGTCTTATCAAAAGTAATTTGACATACTATGTCATTATAGGAAAATGGGTGTGACTACTCAACCTAACAGAACATTTCTGAGATGCATTTGAGTGCAAAAACAGGGCAAGGCCAAAAAGGACCTCTTCAGTGGTGGGGCTTACTAATGCTTTAAATGAGTGAAGGACAGTATCACCAGCCTTCTACCAGAAATTAGTACACAGTCCTCCACTTTGCATTGAAGCAGTCATCAAGGCTAACGCACTCTGAATTTCTTGGAATAAAGACCTGCTTTATTCAAAACTACCCCTGTCCCATGACTTTTGGTTAGATGCATGCATTTGATTTTGTTGTATTAGCTGTCCTTGAATATGTGTTACTGTCACATCTGGAAGGCTGTCTATTATATTACTGGACAGGAACAGTAAGGTGTTACATGTCTTGCTGTTTCTTTCAGCTGGAGAACCTGGTATACTACAACCGTCTGAAGCACTCCAAAATTGTGATAAGTGATTTCCACCTGGCCAAGCTTGAGAATGGACTCATCAAAGAGCCCTGTGGAACCCCTGAGTACCTGGGTGAGCGGAGTTCAAATGTCTGCTGCAGGAAAGGCTTTGATTACATTACATTATTATTATTTAGCAGATGCTCTTATCCAGAGCCACTTACATAGATTACAGTTTCACATATTATTCATTTATACAGGTGGATATTTACTGAGGCAGTTGTGGGTTAAGCACCTTGCCCAAGGGTATAGCAGCAGTGCCTCAGCTAACTAGGAGCCTTTTGGTTACAAGTCTGCCTTTACCACTATGCTACACTGCTGCCCAAGGAATTGGGGAGAACCTTATAGCTGGGGGCGGAGGAAGGAATTAGGGGGTCAGACTTGCAGGAGGGGTGGGAGGGAGGTGTGCTTACAGCAGGTGTGAGGAGGTGGGTTCATAGTGGTGGTGATCGGTTCCCTGGAACCTGTTTCTCATCCCCCAGCTCCTGAGGTGGTTGGAAGGCAGAGGTATGGAAGGCCAGTCGATTGTTGGGCCATTGGAGTCATCATGTACATACTGTGAGTATCTTTTGGTTAGCAAACAGAAATCAGTCATTACCCCTGAATAGTTTAAATAGCTTTAATGTGTTAAATGTAGAACAGGCTCTCCATGCATTTGTGGTTGTTATGCTCACTGAAGACACAGTGTGGCAAGAAGCTGAATTGAGGATTGGCCACAGTTGGCCACACTCACCAGCCTTCTCTCTGTGTCCAGGCTGTCAGGAAACCCCCCATTTTATGATGAAACTGACGATGATGACTACGAGAACCATGACAAGAACCTCTTTCGGAAAATCCTGTCGGGAGACTATGAGTTTGACTCTCCATATTGGGATGACATTTCTGACTCAGGTAGTGCACAGAGACTGCTAAATAGGTGGGACAGTAGATGCATGTAAATAATTGTGACACACAGGTTCACCTTTTAGATGATCTGTTTAGCCGCAGAGTGTACCTCCTGACATCATCAACCTGAGAAACTCTAATGCTGTTAAAAGTTAAATGTAGTTCAAAGTTGCTCTTGTGTCACAGTTTCCGTGTTGGTTGTTTTGTAGCAAAAGGGCTGGTGGCATGTCTAATGGAGGTGGACCAGGACCAGAGGCTCACTGCACAGGAAGCCATCAACCATGAGTGGTACTGAAATATTTATGGCTTAAAGCTGTGAATCATTCCTGAAAAACACAGCAGATTCAATCATTCCTCAAAACGCATCCATCCACCCATATTTGTTAGTGGTCAGTCTGTTCGCTATCACCTCTGCTTTTCCTTTAAAATCATGCAGTTACAACTATGGCAATACATTTTATAATGCTGTATTTAATGGAGGTTATAAACAGGACATAACCTTATCACAAGTTTTAACTCATAGGACAAGTATCATTCCTACCCATCTAATTTGTTTCTGCAAATGTCTATGTCCTTACATTACAATATTACAATATTGTCTTTTAGCAGACGTTCTTATCCAGAGTGACTTACATAGGTTACAATTGTTACCTATTATCCATTTATGCAGCTGGACATTTACTGAGGCAGTCATGAGCCCTGCTCCCATGCTGAACTGCCACCCTTAGCCAGATCAGTTGAGATAATCTTGTTCAGCTGTGGTAGGAGCAGGACAGTCTGTTTGACATCAGTGCTGTTGAGTCATATAAGGACCGCACCCAAGAAGAGCTGAGTCGGAGGGACATAGCGCAGTAGCTTCAGCTGTCTATTAAGTGAGTAGTAGTTGTGTATTAACTGTCACTTAGCACTCCACATATGTTGCAGTATGATTGCTGACTTTTGCATTTGGATGTGTTAAGGTTTTTACACTCAAGCATATTTAAAGTATGTCTTGGATGGGCTCTTTGTTCTTGTAGTATATTGGAAACAGATGTTCGTATATGGTGTCTGAAAAATTTGACATGGAACCTTAACGAAGGTGCTCAGTGATATCATTATAGGCATGCACTTTCACATTGCACAATAAATTTTCACACTGATATAATGGTCATTCTTGCTCTCTCTTTTTAATAGAAGTATACAATTAAATTTTTTAAATCATTTTTGCTTGTTATGATATTTACTAACACCAATTACCTATCTGAAATAAACATGGTGAATTATGCTCACAGCTAAAAGACCATGTTCTAATCCTCTCAGCTCCTACTTTCTGACCTGGCTCCTACTTAGTGACAAATGTAGTCTTTAAGAGTAGGGGAATAAATTACAGTGTGTGTACCTTCCCCGTTGCCAGCCTGGAGCCTAACATTTACCACTCGTTGGTATGTGTTGGGTTCTAGAATCCAATGATAACTAAAGTCTTACATTGTAAGCTTGGCGTTGTAAGGACAGGACTTGTCATAACATGTTATCCTTGCATGTCTCCATCTTCATTTTCAATAGCATGCATGTTTTAGGTAGTCCTTCCCTTTAAAACAGGCTTAATTCTCTTACTTCAGGATATCTGGAAATGCTGCTTCTGACAAGAACATCAAGGACGGTGTCTGCGCACAAATTGAAAAGAACTTTGCCAAAGCCAAGTGGAAGGTGACTGGTTTTTCTTTATTGTTTTCTCTCTTTTCTACATTTTTTTATGTAGCGAAGTGAAATGCTTCATCGCATATGCACTTGCACCCTCTGCTGGTGGAAATCAAATGAGCTGCCTGCTGAGAATTGGTGCAGTACAGTGTTCTGGATAGCATGTCTTAAGGAGCAAATCAATTCATAATTGCCCCATTCCCCCCAGCTCCCACATCATGTGGTTGACAGAAATTAGCAGAGGACAGAGTGGTGTTCTGGTTTAGGCAATAGACTTGTTTGAAACATAGGTGGGTCACTGCAGGTTTTTATGCGTGGGAAGCAATTCGGAATTTATAAAATTACAAAGTGGCCTTCCAAAAGACAGGCCACTTGATGTGGGTGACATAGACAGTAGATTGTATAAATACATAAAGTTGTTTTAAAATGTCCAGACGCATCTTTGTCTCATTTGGTGTTATCGACTTCTGTGTTACCTGCGCTCATCCCTTGTCACGGCCCGATGTGTGCTCTCTGATTGTCACCTGCAGAAAGCGGTAAGGGTCACGACAATCATGAAGAGGCTGAGAGCCCCAGAGCAGAGTGATTCGGCAGCTGCCAGCCCCTCGTCTGCGGCCCCGGCTGGCCCCGTGACTCCGAGTGATGCCCCCGGGCCCCCTGCCGAGGCCCTTCAAAGCACCGCAACTGGCACAGACCCTCCCATTGAGCCAGCTGCCAGCTCAAGGCCAAACGATGGGCCTGAGATGGAGGACCCCTCATCACGGTGTAACGGAGAGGCCCCCGTGCCCCTCCAACCAGCCGCAGAAGCCCGGGATGAGCAGAATGGTTAAACACCCAGCACCCTCCAGCCCACCCTTCCGCTTTGCCAACACATCCCTGCTTCCTGTATATTAGCTGCTAGCATGGTGATGCTGAATCTGCTTAACTCCTCACTTGCAGCGTTAGTACAGTATGATCTCACAGAGCCTGTGTTCTTTCCTGAGCTGTGGTCTGATCTTTAATTGGTCTCTCTTGAAAGTTTCATTTGCTCAAGCATGAATTCATGTTCTCATCTGTCTCATGTTTAATTTAATATGCATCCTAATATTAAATGGAAAATACACACTGTTCTCTGGATACCTTATTTTTGGAATTCCCATCCCAATGCACACTTTATACATGAAGAAGGAACCTGTTATTTTACACAACTTTCCTTTGCTAATCTATTTGAATGGTGATCCTTTCTCCTGTCACTTACATAACAAAGTCATACAGTGTTTCCTTGTGAAATTGTTCTTTACATGAGGAAAAAAACTACAGTTTTCCCAGGTCTTGTGTTTTTCTCTGTTTTATACTAATTTTGGAGGTTTTGCATTAATAAACAGGGATGACCCTGAACAGGGGTTACCATTCCACAGGACTAGCTCCCTATGGAAACTCTGATATTGGCCTCACATACCCCACTGTCATATACAGTATTTCATTAAAAAAAGGAGAGAGAGAAGGATATTTTTGCTTTTTCAGCCATATATCTTTAATTTATATATTGGTATTTGTTTTCTAATGGGCTAAGACAATGGCTACTTCATGGTGTATGCTTTTGGTGTTTTGCCCTGTGGTACAGCTGTTTACCTGCTGAGCTTTACCATCTCCAGGCATGTCTGTGCTGAGGGCTCCTTGGGAAAACACACATGGCTCTTAAAGTGTCAAACTGCTGTAAATAGAAACTTCTGTAGAAGTAGCCAAAATGGCATGTGCTGTGACCTTTCTTGTTGACTTCACATTGCTATGAAGTATCTGATGGATAAGGATTTAAACTTACTTCTTGCCTTACACATCCATCACATAGTAGATACCTAGATAAAGTAGACACAAGTGTTGCAATTTTTTGTATTTTTTCATGGTGCCAGAGAAATTATTTCTAATATAACCACATATCCACGTAATCATGTCTTTATGCACTGTCAACAGAGCAATTTATCAATAAATGTTTCAATTATGGAATATCTATTGGTACAGCACTTTCACATTAGGTGTTTTAACTTTTTCCATTGCTAACTGTGAGCAAGGTTTAATGCTCACACTAACTGTGAGCAAGGTTTAATGCTCACGCTGTCCTTGCATGTAAAGTATTTTGTCTTGTTTTTTAGACTTTTCCCCAGAAAAATACTCTTTATTTCTAGGTAGCATGCAAAACATTCCTTAGAATGTATTATCTTTTACACATCCTTCTTCGTGGATTGATGAACTGACAATTATTTGTAAAACGTATGGCCCATATCCTGGGACAGTATCAATTAAAGTCATTCAAAGTTACACTTTCAAAATATGAAGTCATTCTTTTTCATTCTAGACTTTTGTGCTTTTTTGTTGCATCCTACAATACCTCCCCACTTTAATGTGGCACTCCAATTAAGAGAAGACGCTGCAGTGATTGAAAACACAGACGTTGCTGCAACGCCACAGCAACATAGAATGCTATGCCACATTGGATGGGTGTTGCCAAACCTGCAAATCCTTATCCAGCAGATGTCTCTTTCCTCTCCTTGGTACAACGCTTTCAACTCAATGTGTTGAGCGTGTATTCTGTTCTCTGTGCCTCCTGAAACCCAAAACCTGCTTATCCTGAAAGTCGATCATTCTCACACATTTTTAGATCTTTCTTAGCAGCTCCTTTGATCTTACTCCTGAGAAAAAAATGCAATTTACAAAAGGAAAATGCATTCCTTTAATCTTGCTGTCACGCACTAGCTGACTACCATGTGAATAATGATACTGAAAGCCATCTTCGTTTCCTTGTCTTCTTTGTTAACACTTTCTGTTGTAATATATATATATATCTATATATATATATATATATATATATATATATATATATATATATATATATATATATATATATATATATACTTCTCTTGGCTTGTGAGATTCAACTGATATGATAACCTGAATGTGTTCTATGTTCTGATTATTTAATTTGTAGCTATTTATGCATTTATTAATTTGATGCCATTCAAGTTTGTTCTGACCTAAATGACATCAATGATTTTTCCAGTTCAATTTTTTAATGAAATAGAAATGGGAAAAACATTATTTAGGTGGTGCCAAAGTCTACTACTATCATATGATTTGAGCAATATTCTTATTGCTATGAAACTGTGATGCTGCTTATTGTACTTTTTAGCACACATGAGCCTATTCATTTCCAGAGCATAGCTACTAATTTTGCCATGTTCCCCTAAACCAGAGGACAGTGTCTGTCTGGATAATCTCTCACATTCAGGTCACATTAGCTATGCTCTTAGCTCTTGTCTATACTCACTTTCTATAATTTCCCACAATGCATTCTCAAGAGCAGCCAACTAACTGTGCGCAAGGCTGTCCATCTCAAGACAAATTAAAAGGCTGCTTTTTAATTTCCAGCCATCCATTTACTTTGTGCAGTCTAAGGGACCCAGATTCTTCTACAAAATTCTTGTCCACAGTCATTCTTTGTTCTCTGTTGTATGATTTTGCCATACATTTTCTGTTTTCAGTTGAAGTTGTCTGATGTGCTGGAGCAAGTTGGTATCAAAGGGGGAAAACTTTGTGAATATTCAGTTTCTATTTTACTTAATATTTGCCTGCTTAGGCTTATAGTATATATGCTCCTTGAGATTGTACACATGAACAAAAAGTTAATCGTGGCTGGGAGAAAAAAATGCAATATTTTCTAGGTTACGTTATTGATTAAAAATTAATTTTACAGTGCTCATACACAGTTATGACCACAGGAAATGACTGTGTTTTACTACTTTGTAAAGCAATTTTATTAAATGCATACACTTTATTAAGAGATACATGTAATCAAATGTATTCATTTCTCCATGTATTTATTTATGTGTTATAAATGTACTTGTCTCTGGGACCCTTGGACCCTGTCTCTCACTTGTAAGCTATGTATTCCCTGACTGAACTGATCAATTTGGTGGTAATAAAAGTTTCTTCATTTAAATGTTTGCGTGCTGCTTCAGTTGATTTTCCCTTACTGACACTTCTCACCTTACAATATCCTTCACTCATGAAAATTACTCATGTAAAAGGAATTATTATTATTATTATTAATATTGTTGTTATTATTATTGCTACTGCTGTTGTTGTTGTTGTTGTTAGTATTACTATTTTCTTTATTGCATCTTTTAAAACATTTATAGAACCGGGTCCAAACAATGGTCCTTGGGTGCTATAGGATAGATTGTCTTTCACGTAATGGAGAGCACCCTCTGCAAAATATGCACTGCTCCTAGGAGAGTTATCTTCTGTACTTCTTGGATGTTGATTTTGCTTGGAATCCTCTTGATAAAATTTTCCAAGTCCTAGAGCTCCTGTAGCTACTGCTGTAATCTCTGTGGACATTCCCCACATCTTTTTGATCTCAATTTCAAGATCCTTGTCCTTTGATATTATTATTAATTTTATTCCTACTTGTCCTTTACTTGTCCTAATTTTAGTAATAACATCATAGTTGTTGTGTGTTTAGTTAGAGGGTTTACTGAACTGTAACTATATGAATTATTACAGATTATTATTTCTCTACAACTAGTACAGTGCTGAAAGGAATGAATGCTGAACAATGAACGATAATGGATTAATGGAGTTAGCTGACATTAAACATTCACTGTTTCTCACTGGCTCACGTCTCCTGTGACTTTGCCAGACAATGAACTAAAAATGTAAAGAGCAAAGTCTAACTAATTGTCCGCAATAGCGTACTCTGATCTGGCTCGGGTTACGCGATGAACAGTTCGAAATCACTGAACTAGTAGCGACATCACTGAACTACAGTCTCCAGCACCCACTTCCCTGGAAGTGACAGACCGGACTTCCGCCGTCGTCCATTTTTAATTTTTTTTAAAACCATCACTCCATTTTTGATTTCAGGAAAAGGCTGTGTCGTAGAAGAAAGGGAAAGGTACGTTCGTTATACGTTTGTTAATTTAAATTATGTATTGAGAATAAAGTTTCAAAGTACATTAAATATTATTTTAAATCCGTCTTTAACTATCTCAAACTTAATATAACCAAGTAGAGATGCGGAAGGATAATGAGGTTGGTGCGAGGTAGCTAACCAAATGCAGAGCCAACTGGTAAGCGATTTCGGGATGTGAATTGCAATCGATATTTTCCCGTAAATTTGAAATTTTGTTTTTTAATACCACGACTTATTGTATGATAAGGGAGTTAATGGAACGTATGTATTGAGTCTCGAAAAGGGTAAAAGAAATGGGAAGCCTAGCTAGCTAGATAGCCAGCAACAAGCTAGCTTGCGGTTACGTTTTGGGCTAGGTAAGGTTGGGTCAACGTAAAGGGCAATGGCCTACGAGCTAGCTTGCTAACATGTTAGCTGGCTCGCTGCTAGCTAGTCCAGGGCAGACCAGCTGTCTTTTTTGCTAGCAGCTGTTAATGTTTTACGGACACGATTTGATTTGATAGCATATTTTAGCTTGTGCATTGTCAATTGCATGCTAGGTAAATAAGTCTGGTAGCACGCCGACTTAATGCAGTGCGGCACACTATTACAGTAGTCATTCTAGCAAGCTTTCTCGTTGTAACTCCTGCGCTTTGTACATGCACTCGGATGACATGAGAAAAGAATGACAACGCATGCATTCGATTGCCTAATTTAACAGTAGTACTCCTGTCATTTATACTTCCGGGATGAAATATTAAGTGATAAATAATTGTGCTGCACGGTGGAGTCTGTTATTTTGGTTTCCTGTCTGTTCGTTGGCTTCCTGTTCTCGTGCGCATCGCTGCAATCATGGGGCAACTGACTGTCCCATCCCGACGGGGTTGCTTCTCTCAGACGCGATCCCTGTCTGTACTGGTCCCTCGGTGGTGGAATGAACTCCCCTTGGGGCTCAGGACAGCGGAATCACTGCCATCTTCCAACGCAAACTGAAGACCCACCTCTTCAGACTACATCTCAGTTCTACCTCAGTCCCTGCCTGTGTTACTTGTATTACTTACTGTTTATTGTAGGTGTAGTGTTGCACTGTGTTTTGGAGTCTGTGATTGATATATGGTAATATACTTTGCTTCCCTAGTTTTGTCAGGTTGCAGAAGTTAACTTGTAGGGCTTGAATAGCCTTATGGTCCCCACTGGGCTGGGAGTGTTGTTAGCCACATTTGACACTGTTGCTCATTTCAACTTTAATGGATACTCTTCTGTTCTTTTGTGCTGGCAATGGCTCTGGATAAGAGCATCTGCTAAATTAATGTAATGTAATTTAATTTTACTCTTGATGTGTCTTTAAACTGCTCATCTGCTGTGCAAACTATTAGACCTAAGGTTGTTTTTATTGCTCCATACTCTTTCAGATACGTAGGTCGTAAACAGAATCTACCTGCAGGTGTAGGTGACTTCCTGGTAGAGAGGCAATCATGTGGGATGGTCCTCGACCAGGCCCGCGTGGAGGGCCCCCCTTTCGGTAAGACCCCTCATTGGCTGAAAAACCACACGCATGCTTTTAATGAAAGACCTGAATACGGGCAGAGCAGATATTGGCTTTTATGTTGACTTGAGTATAATGGTGGTTGTTTTCTTGCAGTGGGGAGATGTTTGAAGGCAGAGAAGGTCCTGTCCCTGAATTCAGAGGGAGAGACACAAAGCCCATGGGTCACAGGCCTCCTGACCGGCCCCCTATGGACATGAGACGATTTGATCGTCCCACAGATGTGAGAGCCAGGGAAATGGAGCCTTTAGACATACGAGGAAGAGAGCCACACAGGGACTTCTTCAGACCAGGAGACGAGGCAGATGTGGGTATGAGAAGGCGATATGAAACGGAAATGCGCAACAAGCTGCAAGGCCCTTCAGACTTTATGGGGCCTGGCAGGCACCCTTTAGATGTTGGTGGAAGGGACATGAATCAGAGAGGTCGGAGAGAGCCGGAAGAGGGCTTCATGGGTATGAGGGAACGGGAAAGGTTTCGCATGGATATGCCTGGGTTCAATGACCCTCCCATGGATTCTAGGAGACGGCTTCCAGTAGACCTTCTGGGTAGAGATGAGGGGTTTAGAGACATGCATGAGAGAGAGAGACCTCCTATGGGCATGAATGACATAGATGGGATGAACATGGATATGCCACCAAGACAGCGAGATATCGCGGACTTTGATAGGAGAGGTGCAGCTCCACTGAATTCCAGGGGAAGATTTGAATCTGATATGGACTTCAGAAACCGTATGCGACCCTCCACTGAGTTCAGGGAAAGAGAGAGGTCACCTCTGAACTTCGGAGACAATGATGGAGTTCCGATGGATGTCAGGGGGAGACCTGATTTACCCCCAGATTTCGGTGGCATGAATAGACCCAATTTCAGGGCGGGAGAAGGGAACTTCAGAGAAATGGAATTTCCAGAACAAAGGGAACCACCTATGGGTTTCCGGGGCAGAGAAGAGAGGCCGCATTCTGATGAGTGGCATGGCCGTGACATGAGGGAACGAGGGCCCTTTGTGCCCCATATGAAGGGAGGTCCTCCTTTCCAAAAGGGCAGGGAGAGATTCCCCGCAGCCAGAGGCAGAGAAGGTGGCTCTGGGGAGCTTGCTGAATTCCCAGGAAGAGACAGACCTCCAGCGGAGTTCCCTGTGGATAAAGAAGGGGCGTTCGGCTTTCCTCGTTCAGGAAGAGAGCCTTTAGACTCCCACAGCTGGGAGAGGAACGGACCCCCAGATCACTTCCATGGACGAGATTTACCCCCGTTTGGCCGCAAAGGTTCTCAAGAACCCCCGCGTCTGCACACGGAGCCTCCGCCACTAAATGCCCCGAGCCGAGAGAACGAGTCAAAGCGCTGGTCCAGGGACCAGGACCCAAAACACAACCCGAATGCGTCAGTCCGAGGCAGGCCTCCCTACCTACGAGGCCCAGAATCTCTCCAAGGGAAAGGCCAGGCAGCCCAAGAGCATGGCGGTGGAGAAGATCGAGCTCCCTATGGAGAGCAGAAAGACCCGATGCCCAAAATTGGACAAGAAGGAGGGCAGGAGGAGTTCCCAGAGAGCAGTGGTAGCGACTGTAGAGACCAGGACTACAGGGACATTGATTACAGGACAGGCTCAGGTCGCGCCTATGAGTATGAGCATAGGGATCCACAAGGAACAGAAAAAGCGCCAAAAGAACCCAAGCCAGTTCCAGCCCAGAGATTCAATGACCCTGCTGCTCAGGTAGGGTCATCCTGATGTTTTATAAACAAAATTTGTGGACAAACTAGTATCTTTAGTGTAAATATCTATTCTCTTACTTATAGTAAAATGCTTTGACTCATAATGCATTTGGTAATACATTGTATAACAACAGTTTTTAGCAGACTATTATCCTGAGGATTCATTTTATGGCCTTGTATGAATTTTCAAACAAAGGATCAAGATTACAGAAGTGCATCTGTGAAGGAGAAGGTCTCGAACACAATCTCCATTACAGGAATTCCGAAAACCGCCACAATGGAACAGGTATGAATGACATGGCCTGTGTAATTTGACATCTCCAAAAAATGTTTTCCCCTTCTCAGACTTCTGATTTAAAAATATTTTTATATTTACTGACTGCCTGTATTTATTTTTCTTTAGCATTCCTGCAGGGATAAAACATATGTATTTATGTCTTTCTTGCAGATCCTTGGTGCTTTTGCAGTCCGTGATGGCGTACCCATGCAGGGCATGAAAATAAAGAATGTTGTGCCAGGTGAGATAACGTTGCCAATGAGGTGAAATAAGGAACCGAAACGAAGGCAATTTCGCTGAATTCGAAATACTCGCTTGGTTTTAACGCTTCTCAAACACCGATTGTAGAAAAAAAAATCGCATACTTCCTCATCTTTGTCGACTTGACCGATTCAAGGAAACCAAGGCATAAAAAAGGCTGGTTACCAGAAAAGAGCAGCTGTTATGCCTCTCCCAGCTTACATTCTGAAATGGGAACTTCAGGGACAGTGTTGCGTATAAAAAGTTCCCAAGTTTGAGATGTCCAGACAGTGCCAGGCTTTGAATGATGTCGGGACCTGTGATCATACATTGTCAGTGTCCTCGAAGACCAATCTTGAAGCAGTTTTATATTGTTCTTTAATCTCTTTTCTCTCTCCGCTTATGATTTTGGGATCATCGTTTACTGTTTTTTGTCCAACTGAAATATCATACTTGACCCGAAGTAGTACATGTACATGCTTCATATAGACTTCTGGATTAGCTCTCTCGCTGTGTAATGCTATCTAGTGTTCTTGGCTTCGGTTGGTTCCTCATCCTGTATGAATTTTTTGGCAACAATGTTTTCTTCATGTTTTTGCGTTCATCCAAACACCTTTGCCGGTGAACAGGCTCTTTTTGTGGCCCTTGTTGATTTTACCTGTATGTCAAAGATTGAAGTAGATTAACACAAAGATTCTACCAATATTCCTTTCAGTTAAAGGAGAAGGTGGATGCAATCTCAATGTAGATCACCTCCGCTGGATTTGACTTTTCACTTACATTCATTCACTCTTTTCTTGTGAGAGGCACTGTAGTCTTGAAATGATCTTGAAACGCGCATTTACATGGGCTGCTCAAATACCTTGTGCATTGTAACTTACGCCTTGTGTAGCAGTCCTGGTGACTCTGGTCATTCCGTATGAATTGGAAGCAGTTTCCCTGCAAGGCCAGAGAATCCATTTACAAAACTGATGCAAAAGAATGTGTTCTCTCTTGTAGTAGTAAGTCTTTTCTCACAATAGTGATTGGTCAATCAAGATAAGAGATAAGAGGAGCATCCTGAAACATGTACTGCAAGTCTTTTTCATTTTAGAGCATAGTAGTTTTTACAATGTATTTGGACAAAAATACTATATTGGCTACCAGGACAGAAATATAGGTGTCAGGATAGGTGTCACATTGTAATTCATGAGCCAACTTGTAATGCAAGGTATTCGTTTAAATATTTTTCTACCTACGCTTTCACAGTAGTGGAATTTTAATTCCATACATTTCCACAAATAGTTCAGAGCAATCACCTGTACATGACACATGCTTTAGTCTGAGCAGAGAAAATGTGCTTTGTACTTTTCTTGTGTCAGCTTCGCAGTTGCCTTGGAGCATAGGAATACGCAACAGTAACAGTTTCAAATATAGAAATTAAATATGTGGATTAGTACGGTTTGTTGACAATGAAATAAACACAACACCGAGAGCCAGAGTTATTTTTACATAAAATGAAACATAAGATATCTAGTGATCCAAAGTTCAGTTTTATCAATGCCTT
This sequence comes from Megalops atlanticus, assembly GCA_019176425.1. Classification (NCBI taxonomy): domain Eukaryota; kingdom Metazoa; phylum Chordata; class Actinopteri; order Elopiformes; family Megalopidae; genus Megalops; species Megalops atlanticus. The sequence goes on from CM032882.1 coordinate 25,986,543, forward strand.
TATCGATAGCATACAATGCATTTCTTCTACAGTGTTGAAGAAAAAAAAGATGAGGTCTGATTTTAATAGGCTGCTGGTCTGTCGAAACTAGGTGGATTTTAGATTCTTTGAAGAAATGCTTACATTAAGTATCCATAAATGTTAAATATGTATGAACGCTGAGTTGAAAATGAGTCTCAGTTGCTTAAAAATGTAAAATAGGTGAAGTATTATATACTAAATTGAACGCATTTAAAAATTGCAAAAGGTTTACCAAGCTTTGCTGTTCAAATCATAATTAGTGTTGTAATATTACCATGTAAGCAAAAATATTATTTCCATTCCATGGATAATTTGTACATCAAGCCAGTTAGTCAAATGTATTGATGCAATAGCTAGCTATGCCAGTGTGTTGTTAATAATTGCGAACCAATACATTTAAAAGTAACGTTTCACATAGCCAAAGTTCATCATGTCATCACTTCTGTTAAGAATGACAGTAAGGATTGGCAAGGATCGTCTTAGTCAAATAAATTCAACAATTTATTCAAAATTAAGATTAAGATTATTGGAGGTATATTATGTGGGCATATTTCTAGCATTTCATTTTATGCATTGTTGCCATAATCCCAAACTTTTTAGATAACTGTTTTCATAGATGTCAGCTAGAATTCAACGCTAGAGCCTAAAAAAAAATAGTTCATTCACTGTCACTTGTGCAACTTCTGTTGAAATGTCAGTTGCAGTACAGTGTTACTATGTGTAGGCGCATGACAGTAACTGATGAGCGACCACTTCATTTTCATTGTTATTTAGACGTTTTTGAAATGGGTATCATTTGCGGTTTACAGGTGCTTTGGCACCTGAGTATGTTTGCAGCTATTTTTGCAGAGTGCAGTTTGCACAGTCTTTGTTAATGGCTTGCGGCATGTGGGCCTGGTAATGAGGATCATTAGATTGCTAAAATATTCAGAAGATGCGTGGAGAGATTAAAATGTTACAAGTTTATCTGAGTATGGACAGGATGCTGAAGATCTGAAGACGTGTGCCTTGTATGAACATACTGTTTTATGGTGTTGGAGGTGTTGTGATCTCTCTGAGGTGATTATTTTCGCTGTCAAGTCTCGCATTATCCAACAAAAAAAATTTACGACATCTACGCAAACAAAAACTGTTCTAAAGTCTTTCCTCTCTTTGTATATACTTTTCTGTATTTTTTTTAAAATTTACTTGGCAACTGTTAACTTAACTGGCATTGACTAACACAGATCCATCTGTATTTTAAATGCTGTCCCCAGGTTACAGCTACGATACGGCCTATGTGGAGTTTTTAAACCTCGAGGATGCTGTCCACTTCATGGAGTCCAACCAGGTGGCCCTTCCTCGTCGCTCTACAGCCGCTGTGTCATCGGGCAGGAAGAAAGCCTGGGCTGGGGCCGGGTTGGGGGAAGGGGTGGTGGGGAAGGGAGTGTGTGGTTATGTCCATGTAAGGGCTCAGTAGGGGAGGGGTGGAGGTTGATCTCATTGTTTGGGTGTGTGAATTGAAAAACTTTCTGGTGTTGACGCAAAACCTACTGTTGAGGCTGTTGCGAGGGGGTTGCAGCATAGCTTATCGGGTTGAGAAGTTGAATTATTTATATGGTTGTGAGTTTTGCAAGAAGTAGTGGAGTTAAGATGTGCTCTGCATTTGTATGTAGACCACAGGAATTCTTTGGAGAACCTGCTTTGATGTACAGTACTGTTCCCCACAATATACTCCCATTTTTTCAGAATAAGACTTAAAATAATAATGCAAACATTCAAACTCAAGTCATGCATTTGATCAGGTTTGAGGTTTTTGATTGTTTGAAAAGCTGAGATTTTTTTTGAAGGCTAGGGAAGTACTTTCTCAAACATAAATTCATCTGGAATTAGCTTTTCAACATAATAAATTAGTAAAATTGACTCAAGAGTAAGCATTAAGTGTTAAGTTAATGTTTCTTTGGCTTGTCTTGACTGTGATGGATTACAGGAGGGCTTGTTTGATCTGTTGAAGATAAGATAAAGTGCATATCTAATGTTTTATGCTTTCTGTTCATTTGTAGTCATTCATCCATTCTGGCGGTCTCTCTTACAGCAGTGTCTGATGTCTGATTTCTTAGACGGTTGTTGCTGTGGTATTCCGTATTCAGCTCTTACCTCTTAAATGCGCTACATGGTTGCAGCAATTGATGCGTGTATGAGTGCGGTGATAGAGAGTATGTCAAGGCTTGAAGTTAACATGTGTTAACACATGTCTTCGGCATGTTTTGCAGGGCAATTTTGCATCACAACAGCAAGTGGAAAGAAAGGGAAATGGGGGGGGTTTGTAGGATTTTAACAAGGCTCTTGGTCTATCAGATCGAAAACCAGCTCAGTGGTTGAAATGACACAAGTTTGAGACCACGTCCATGTTTACACTTTTTTCCACAGATATCTCTTTGGGTTTGAATATTCTTAATGAGTATGTAGTCCCTAGGATGGGCCAAACTGGGGTCTCAAGGCTAAAGTCACGGTGCATTGAAGTATGTACAGGATGATTATGGTTTTGGGGGAAGTTACTGTTACTTTCTGCATACAAAATCAGGGATAAAAAGCAAGTATTATCCTCATGCAGGTAAGGTGACTGCACCAAAGTATATGCATAGCTTAGTTCTCTTCCCAGTGCTGTCTTTGTTCATAACCTGGAGATTCTGTGCGCTTGCGAACATGTCTGGTTGCAGGACCACGCTCAGTACTGTCTAGATGGTCTGGTGGGACTGTGTTGAGCAACACTAGTCAAACTACGCAACTTCATAGAGCTGTGGACCATAGGGCATTTGTTTATTCAGTGTCTCTTCTTATTCTAACCTGAAGAGGTTTTGCTCCTTCTGTCTTTCTGCGTGTCTTTTGGTTTTCGTTTTTTTCATCACAGCAACATTCCTGTGGTGCTAGGCTATGGCTGGATGGAAAACTCAAAAAGTTCTTTCAAGTTGGGAGCACTGTCAGGCCTTTTCATTTTCATGCACTTGTTTGACAATCTTCTGCTGGATGTTCCCCATAATTTCAGCACCTTCACCCAAGTCTTGTTCCTTTCTGTGGGGAGTGGTGTTCCAGTCTCTTCTTTTTTACACTGGAAGACTACCACATTGCTTTTGTCATCTTCTTTTAAGGAACTCTCAGATGGATTTCGCGATTCTTCTGCTTTTCTTCCTTGTTGTCTACTATTGGATTGGATCCTTATCGGATCTCATCCAAGCGCATCAAGCTGAGAACTATTGGAATTCAACTTGTGACCTTTTTCAGACCGCAAATTTGTTTATTATACTTTGCAGGAATTTGTGGCTCCCTCAGTGATTTGTGAATGCTGGCAAGGATATGTGTGGTCAGTCCATTTGGGTATGTCAGTGAAGTGCTTTCAGGTTCAGTGCTTCTGGCTTTCAGTGGGCGCACATAAATTTTTCTTCTGTCTGGAAAACCGAAATGGCTAGTAGGTTTATCATTTCAACCAACATAGTCTCTGCTTGACCTCTGAGGATTTGGATGAAGATGACAAATCACCAGAGTTTTATTAATTGATTTACTGAGAGCTAAAAACTAAACAAGGATGTTTGCCACTAACACAGATGACTTGAATCAGATCATTCTTCTGAAAATAAGTTCACTGTTAGGTTAGTGTAGAATCGCACTTGTGTGATTTGTTGTACATTTAGCAGTGGTTTTAAATCGGCATCTGTAAGTGTTTTAGCCCTCGGATTTTACATTCCCAATTCTGATTCAGTGCATCTTCCTGTCTGTTTATTCACATCTGAAATACTGCGGCATATTTTATCAGGCTACAATGTTTTCAGATCTGTTTCTTTTTTATCTTACCCAGAATGATGCAGTCCGTTGGTTGCTAGAAGACACCATTCTTGTCTTGGCCAGCAATGATTGTTGTTGACGGAATAAATATTGGTCAAATTTCAGTAGATCCTGTTTGATGGAATCAGCATAGTGAGAATGGCACAGATACTGAGATGCCTCATTTTGCCTGTACTACCTTGTTCTGTCTGAGGTTTTGCCCCATCTTGGTGGGAGTTGTTGATTCTACACATATTTAGAGAGATCATTAACTAATGTTTCAAAATTCTTCCTGCTATATACTGAATATCTTTTCTTATTTGGGGTATTAACCACATTTGTATGTGTAATGTTGCATGTTACAGTACATGTCTAAGATAAAGTATCACATTTTTTGAATGAGGGCAGCAGCTTGCATGCCTGAACATGCCGTTATGTCAGTAGTTTGAATGCTTTTAAACAGACATTCTGAGGCAAACCAGAATATTTTGTTGTCAGTCAAATCAGCTCATAAAGACACTCCATAACAAGTGTGGTATTCTGTTACGTAGTGTAATGTACACTATGTCCACTGCATATATTTTGTCTAAGAATACACATTGCGGAAGGGCATCTATAGAGTAACTACATAATCCCTCCATAATTTTGAAACTGGAAACGGCAGAGAAGCTTTTGTGTACTGTCTTCACTGTCTCTCATGACCTCTACTGCCTTATTACAATAAATTGCTGAAGTAACGCAGTATAATGCCACCCTCAATGGGGTAAAAACCATTCAAAGGACGTTGACCATCACTTCAAAGACATTTTGATGGATGGTCACTTTTACCCACCTAAAGTATTGATTTTAGTCTTCGCGTTGTATATAATATGTTTTTGGGGAAATAGCAATTCCTCGGGTAATTTCTATTTCGTGGCCCAAAATGAGAGGTGGGGAAGAAACACCTTTCTGACGGTTTCTTACTAACAGTGACCGACACTGCGAATAAAGACATCTCATCGTCGCAGCGCTCACCCACGTCAACCTCTCCACTGAGAGGATAGAGCATTACAGAGGGAAGAGATACAAGAGGCTTTGTGTCACATGTTCAGCCCCCGAAGGACAGTCTGAGTGAGAAATAACTCTTCCTGTTTTTCAGGGGTCCCTGAAGGTTGGTGTTAAGACTGCACTGATGAGATACATCCAGCCAGACAGGAGCTGCAAGGAGGCTCCTGTAAGTCCCATCACTGCCATGTCTTGCTTTCTGCAACAGACCACATACCCTTTAATTTAACATTAATGATTTGCAGAATACAGCAATAACAATGTCTGTTTGTTACGTTATGTTCGTTTGTGTGAGCTTGTTTGAAATTTAACACTTTCCTCTGTACATCAGTCCGTTCTGCTGACTTGATACCTTGGTTATATTTACATTTACATTTATTCATTTGGCAGATGCTTTTATCCAAAGTGACTTACAAGTGAGGTAGAGTACAACACAAGCAAAAAACAGCAACACAAGAGTCAACAATATTAGAAGTGCTGAATGACTAGGTTTCAGTGGTTGGCCAGACAAGGTACCCTGGTTAAAAGTTAAAGAATCCCCTGATGTGACAAAAAGAATCTCCTTTGTGCCACAGAATAGTCAAGCAACTGTGTATTTGCTGTGCATCTGGTATGTGCTTAAAGGTTCTTGGCCGCTGCAGTAGACACTAGGGTCTGCCAGTAGTAGTGCTCTTCGCTCATGCCTGCTTCCCCACCAACAGGAGCCGATACTTAAGGATCCCCTGCCTCAGGAGCCCCTCCTGCCCACCCCTGTGATGGCAAAGGCACAGCCCCCAGAGATGGCCCATCAGGACGGGCACCACCAGAAGCCTCCCCCTGACCCGCTCTCCCACGGGGCCTGGCAGCGGAGCTCTGATCTGACCCCGGAGGCCTGGCAGCAGCAGATGGACCGGCAGCAGCAACAACAACAGCAGCAGCAGCAGCAGCAGCAGGAGGCAGAGTCATGGGGTGCCCGAAACCCTCGCCACCCTCCTCGTCAGCTAGACCCCATCTTTAAGGAGAGCAAAAGTGAGTTGGAAATTTGGATCTTTTGGTACAGTAGACTCTGGATCAGTCCAGAGCTGGACTGTCCCATTCCAGTCATCTAAGCGATTCAAGCCAGCAGGTGATATAGCTCTTCATTTTACCTTATTTGGTTCACCGTCAAGGACTAAAAAGTCTGCTTTATACCTACAGGATACCTTTCAGTTTAACAACCCCACAGAAGGGGAGAAAAAAGAATTTATTCTCACTTATCCCAGACACTGAAACACTTAAGTGTCTTCAAAGAGGCCATGTGTATCTTGCGGGGGTGTAGACATTTGTGTCTGAGGACTTAGAGAGAGTGAAAAGCTGAAGAGTCACCACCTTCTCCTGTTCTCCACAGCCATGATAATAAAGAATGTGAAGCCCACCACAACAGTGGAAACCATCCTGAAGGCTCTTGACCCCTATGCCTACCTGGACGAGAGGAACGTTCGGCTGGTTAGGGGAAAGCCCCTGGGGGCCAAGTGCTTCTGCTTCGTGGACATGGACTCTCATGAGGTGACAGCCAAATCCACCATGTGACCCAGGGCACCTTAAAAACATCATGTATCCATCACGTGTCCACCACATTTAAACAGATACCAGTCTGTTGGTTTTAATTATTAACTATTTTAAGTACTAAGCTGTGGTGGACAAGTACAGGTAGACCTAATGCGACAAAGTAGATTCATTCCACGTCTGTAGGGATGCATTCCATTGCTTTAGAAAATTGGGGTATGCAGCAATACCGTGTGAACTGTGATGTCAAATGCACCTTAAACATGAAATACTCATATGTTTAATAATGTATATTAAACATACATTTACCTGTATGTTTCCCTTGTTGCTGTCACCTTAGCTCCAACTGTTAATTTTACAATATGCTGCGCAGAAGTGTTCACCCTTTCTGCATCAGTAGTATTTAGTATTTGGTAGAATTTTCTGACCTGGTAATATTTAAAATTTAGTGGATCAGTAGTTTGTGCCAGCTGTTATTAGGGAACATGGAAAATGTTGGATATCTTTACTACTAGAATGTGTCATTTTGTTTCTCCAGTTCTTCATATCCATTAAAGTTTAAGTTAAGAGATTATAGTGTGGATCTGGGTTTTCCAACTTAAAAATCCAACAGATAAACTTTTGTGTATGAAACTAAAGTCTGTGAGGGGCTTGTTTGTCATTTTAGACTTTTTGAGGGTCAAAGCTTAGATGTGTTCCTTCAAATGAATCCCACAAGGAATATGCATCTGGAACACGAGGTGTTTTGTTACAAGCACTTATTGGGAACAGAATAATCTCTTAGACAGATCAGTCCCATCCTGACCTATGTGAACATTTTCCTTTCAGCAAGTAACTCGACTGGTGGAGCTCCTGACTAAACCCCCACCTCTAATGATTGATGGAGTCAGGGTTTATGTGGAGGTGGCAAAACCTTTGAAGAATCAAAAGTGAGTCAATCTGATGAAGGCATATCTCACGAGTTCCAAGTTTTAGAATAGAATGCAAGGGAGTGGTTGAATCTGTTAATTGTGTATATTCAGCTGAAGATGAATATACTGATATTGTTATTTACCTTTGGCTTTAAGGATGTGTGTTTCTGCCCAGTCAAATTTAAGAAATTCTTAAATCTGAACTTCATGTCTATTTCAGTTACAAGAGGGAGTTTGATAAATCCAATACCTCTCTCTTGGGATACCCTCCAGAGGCCATCATGATGGAGGTAGGTCTTTCACCAAAGGGCAGAGTGAAAATTCAAGGAATGCACAGGGTTTCGGGATATTAAACAAGGAATTATTTCAGTAATGCACCTTAAGTGGAATGGCGTGAATGGAACGAGTGGAAATTGCAGGTTTAGAAGTTGTCATAATGAAGACTAACGTCGATTCATCCTCTCCCAACAGCAGTACTATCCCCAGCCTATTCAGGCGACCCCAGCTGTTATTCAAGGTAGGACCACCAACAGTGGTATGGGCTTCAGTTGGTGTTTTAAGAATCCCTCACATGTAAATTGTTGGTGTTCAGGACAGTCAACAAGAGATACCCAGCATGTACAGTACTGTTTGGCAGGGAGTAATGCTTCGTTTTCTTCTCTCTTCCCAGGGGATCCCGTGTTGCCAGCCAACAGAGACGCTACGGTGACACCCAGCCCCCACCTGCCCGCAAACTTGACACCGGTGAGCTGCCACTGTCAACTGTTTAGGGGTCACATTTCCATAATATCACAAGAGCAATCTAATTATACTTTATACATCCCATTAAAGCAAATACTGATGTATGCAGAAGTTTTATTCTTGCAGTTATAAAAACAGAGTTGTCTCTCTGAAATTTCAGGCTGTTCCTTATGTTGAAGCCCCAGCTGTTGACCCCTCCTTCCAGGCCCCTGACCCTCAGGTGCCCACCGCAACACCAGTACTCGCAGCGACAGGAGAGGCTGCAGACACCTATAGCTATGGTAAGGGCTTCTAGGTCCACTGATAATCACAGTGTAGAGTTTCTTTTTGCTTACCTCAGCTACAGCATTTAAATCCCAGTAAATGGACCAGATATAATGGGAGATACTATGCCAATCTAGTTTGTTTCTCTAACATTGCTAGATGGGATTGCTATAAAATAACCACAGTATTGTATAGTCTTTTTGGTACCGTTCCATGGTTGTGCACACTGTACATTGTTTTGGATAAGTTTCATCTGAAAAAATAATCATCAAAGTCACATAGCCCTGTTGTTTCACACCTGAAAAATTATTCATCGGCATTTCCAGCTACAGACACCCCAGATATGTCAACATACCTGTATGATGCCACATCTGGATTCTACTACGACCCTCAGACAACACTATACTATGACCCCAGCTCTAGGGTGAGTGTGGCACAAGTTCATTGTTTTGGTTTATGTGGAGGAACCTCTAGAACACAAGACCTTGCACCAGGTAGGGTGCACTGACTCCTTGGCATACATTTTTGTGCTAAATAAAGTATTGCAGGAATGAAGGTGGTAACCTTTGTAGTTTTATGCTGTAATCAGTCTCTCTCTCTCTCTCTCTCTCTCTCTCTCTCTCTCTCTCTCTCTCTCTCTCTCTCTCTCTCTCTCTCTCTCTCTCTCTCTCTCTCTCTCTCTCTCTCTCTCTCTCTCTCTCTCTCTCTCTCTCTCTCTCTCTCTCTCTGCCCTCTGTCTTTCTGTGAATGTGCATACAGTATTTCTACAATGCGCAGACCCAGCAGTACTTGTACTGGGACAGTGCCACAAAGACGTACATCCCAGTGCCAGGGTACACCACAGACACCCAGCCCCCCGTGTCCCAGATCAGTGTCCCAGCAGCACCAGTCACCGACATGCCGGCCGCAGACGCACCTCTGGAAATGAAGAAGCCCGCAGAAGCAGTAACAGAAAAGGAGGAGGAAGAGGAGCCCACACCTCGACCAGAGAAGAAAGAGAAGGAGAAAGAAGAGAAACCCAGGAGTTTGGCAGCATTCAAGGTAAAAATCTAACCTCCCACAGGGAGTGTACCACACTGTCTTTACCCCAACATTACATTGCATTCATTTAACAGACGCTCTTATCCAGAGCAGCTACCACCACAAAAAACCCAAGTGTAGCTTTTCAAGTTGAATGAGCAAGTGTCAGACCAGTATGTTTTGAACCACTTTCTACTTACCCAACATGGAAGTGCGCTCTCTGTATACCCCACACAGACTGAACTGGTCTGTCTTTACCCCAACACAAAGTGAATCATTCTGTCTTTATCCCTACAGAGGGATGTTGGCTCAGTGTTTGTGTCAGGAATCGCCGTTTGTTAAGTTAATGGGAATCAGAGATTTGTTGGATGGCTCAAATGAACAACTGAGCTCAGCCTCAGGACATCATGATCAGTTGTGTTTGAATATGTCAATGATTTCATTTCTTCTATGTTATTGTGTAATTTCTGAGGACATTCTCTGTCCACAAGAGAATAAACTGGTGGTTATTAACGGGTGTTTATGTACAGATTATGAAAGACATGGAGCGCTGGGCTAAGATCCAGAACCGCCAGAAGGAGAGCGTCCGCGTGCCGTCACCAGTTCTTAAAACGCCCTCCATGGCTGAGGAAAAGAAGTCCTCGAAGGCCGCCGATGCAGCCTTTGCCATCTTCGAGAGGAAGGTGAGGAAAGCATGTGCGCTGACACAGAGAGGCGCAGACACAGAGACATGTATCACCCCCAACCCCCAGCAGCTTTCTTAATGTACTGATGTTTGTGGTTTCCTACCTAGGGCACAATAGGTGATGATCTCTTCAAGAAACCTTTAGCTCCGCCGAAGAAAGACGAGAAGAGCACAAAGGTAAGAACTAGTCAGTATGCAAGTGCCTAGTCTGCACAATCATCTCTCATCTATTACAAATGGAGTTTTTTGGACCTAATGTTGAGGGATATTCCTAAACAAACTGAATAACAGAAAGAACAACAACAGAAGTGTGTAGATTTGTCTTACTAGCGAGTTGTAGCAAATTTTTTTAAAAATCGTGTTTTAGGAGACCTGGAAAAATTCTTGATTCATTGGCACTGAAGTGAGTGAAAGAGTTTACTGATCGCAGTCAGCAGTGGGTGTCCACATACAGTAAGCCCTTACGATCTCCCCTTCATGTGCCTACCCCGGGGGTGTAACATGTCCCTAATCCCTTCCCCTGCACAGCGGCCCATGGGCTCTCTGGGGCTGCTGGTTGCAGACTACGGGGCTGGCAGTGATGAGGAAGAGGAGGAGAAGCACGAAGCCCCGCGGGTGGCAAAGAGCCAGCCCGAGGAGAAGGAAGACAAGCTGACGGACTGGAAGAAGATGGCCTGCCTGCTGTGCCGGAGGCAGTTCCCCAACAAGGACGCGCTGGTGCGCCACCAGCAGCTCTCCGACCTCCACAAGGTAGCTTGTCAGTCTATCTGTGTGACAGCTCCTGTGTTTGTCACTTCAAGATGAGAACAGTATTGTTTCTTCATTAATCTTTACAATTACTTCGTAGTCTGATAGGGATCTTTGATTGGTGTATAATGTCCAGAGAAGTAGTCGTCCATGTACTTAATGGGAAAAAAAAATTGTCTCCTGTTGTAATGTCATTGATACTAATGTTAAGGCCAAAAAGCTTTGTCTTAAGTGTGCTATGGAATAACATTTGTGTTCTTGTCATACTAGCAAAACATGGAGATCCACCTGAAGATCAAGAGGTCCAAGAAGGAGCTGGAGGCTCTAGAGAACCAGGAGAAACAGGTGAGGTGCAATCACTGCTTCTGATGGTCATTTTATGTAATGGTTGTATGATAGTTGTGATGATTTCTGAAATTGAGAACAATTGAGAACAATTATATTATGCTGCACCTTCTCTTGCTGCAGATGAGCTCCAGAGACACGAGTAGCCCTCCAGAAGCCAAGAGGAAGAAATATCAGAACTCCTGGTCCAGTGCTCCTAGGTCTGTCTCTTTTTACACCATAATACTATGAGCTATTATGCATTTTCCATTCTGACTTCAACTTTACAGCTGCTTTTAATTCATAATAAATTTTTATCTGGAAACAATCACATTTTAATAATGAGCATATTGTACAGTTGTTAGAGACACAACTGAAACTAAATTCAGATGAGGGATAGTCAGCCTTGTACAATCTCCAGACATTGTGTTTGTGTTTGAGAGAAGAGCTGATATTACTCCATAAAATACATCTCCAGAACAATGTTGTATTATGTGCTTTTGGAGTTTGTACATTTGGGTTTGTGTGTATTTACTTTGTTCTACGGCCATGGAAGTCTTTGCTGACTTTGTCAGTAACAGAACATCCCCTTTTTCAGGGAAACCCATAAGACATCGGATAGACCTGGACTAGGCGCAGAGACTATGGAGGTAAGTGTGAAGGAGGCTGTCACTTAAGTAGATTAATGAATTAGTTCTGATTAGTGAGGAAGTCATCCTCCTTTCCCCCTCTTTCTTCACAGAGGAAGAAGAAGGAACCTGTTGTCTGGAATCACGCCACATACAAGCAGGCAGTGCGCAAGGCCATGTTCGCCCGCTTCAAGGAGCTGGAGTGACCTCGCCTCTTGTCCAGCGCAGTCAGGAACAGGGCTTCCAGATCCTGTCTTAATGACCCCACGCCTGTCATTCCCATTAAGGTGTTCTGAGTGACTTCCTGTCCCTCGCTTCTCGGCTTTGCGTTTCATTCCGCACCACTTCCTCCTCTTCTCGGCTGCAGCCATCTCTCTCCAGTAGGTGAGGCTGTCGGGACCAGCCGCTGACCTCAGTGAGCATTTATCTCCGTGAGCGTTGATCAGAGATCATCGCTGCTGTGGGCAGAAGGATGTGGTTTGGAATGCGAGCTGGGACTCGGTGTTCTTCTCCCTGGGGTGTTCTGTGTGTAGAAACGAGCAGAGCAATACGCCGCCACGCCCACAGGCCTGATTCAGGGGTTAGCCCATAAGCTACAAGGATGCGATAAACCACAGAACCTTCTGTGCCTGGCGTGCACGCTGGACAATTTCAGGGCCTCCTCCTTTTGGGCTCGGCCAACAGCAGGCAGAGTGGTCCATAAAACCCCTCTGTGACTTCTGCCTTTAGCTCATATCAATGTGTTAGGGACAGAGGCTTAACTTAATATATAGTGGAGTCCTCTCATGTCATGATGTGGCTGAAGTGTAGTATTGTGAGGTTTTGCTCTGCAGCCAAATGTGCGAGGCTCGCTGTGTTCGCCACACAGAGTCCTCTTTGGCGAGCCACCAGCTGGCTCCAACAGCACGAAATGCATTTTGTTTTCTTTATTTTAACATGATTTTTACATTGAGTCTTTTTTTCTCCTGGAAATGTTCTGTACTCTGTATTATGTGTACACTTTTTTTTAGTAAAAAAAAAAATCAACAGGTGCTTAATTGAGTGTTTGTGATCTTGTCTAATGGGTTATGAATGGAACAGAAAAGTTTTGGCAACTATAGGTTTTGGCTTCTGGGTGGTATTTGTTTCTTATTTTACTGCATTAGGCCAATCCCTACTGGTTATTACATGTGTGATCAGACATGGCAGTATGGTCATTCAGGTCCTGAAAAACGATGAGGGACAATGGGGACTATCTGCATACAACCTGTACCTTTCACTGCTACAAGTCTAGATGTCTCCACTGGTTCATTTTCAATACATTCTAAAACTGCACTGGTAATCCTCAAGTTTCAAGCACCAAAATACGTCTTTCTCTGAAATTGAAATCCTGATCTTGGAGAAATCCTTTTCTATATACTTTCTTTATAACAGAATATGGAGCTAAGATCAGCCAAGGGTAGGTCTGAATTTTGTGCAATGAGGGTGTAAGCACAGCTTGAATTCTCTGTTGTACAATTGCAACATGAATATAAAACATGAAACTGGAACTTGTATGAAAATGTCTGCCCCTGTGACAGTAGGCTTGATTTCAACACCTTTATGGAGCTACAGTTGCTACCAGTTCAATCAGAAAGGAACACTTGGGTAATGGACATGTTTGCATCATCATGTTGTTATTCTTGTCCACTCTTTGCTTTTGTTCCAAAATGAAACTTATCCAGCCATCATTTTCCTTTATTAACTAGCAACCTGCTAGTGGTCCACGCACAGAAATCAGAGTGAGCTGTAAGCCATGATGAAGCTGTACAGTGCAAAACTGCAAAAAAAAGGTTTATGGACAGTACACTGAGCGGCACGATTATATATCAGGTAAGTATCGTGAAAAGGGTTCATAAATATTTACCTTTTTAATTTGCAATTATTTGTAAAACTTTGCTGTTGCTGCTTGGTGTCTTGCTGATTATTTGCATTTATTTTTGCAAAAAGTCGTTCCTCCGTGTTTCCACATCTGTTAAATGTTAAATCGGTTTTTTTTTTTTTTGTAGAGGACGTGAATGAGTCTGCAGGCCACTATAGATTCACTATGGTAATTCAAGTTCACAATCTCTCCACAAGGTGGAAGCAGAGAGCTGTGTTAACCATTTAATTTTTGTGGCGTGCAAATATGTACGGGGCCCTTGGTATTTATTCATACCTTAGATTGAATATAAACAAAATGTGATGTACATATTGAATCATGCACATATTGGATCCATTTTTAAAATATTAAAAGTCTTATACTTTGACTTTGCTCTGCATTTCTAAGATTATATTGTCCTCAATTTTAATTTGGAAAATATGATGGCCACAATACCACTTTAGTTAGTATTTCATAAACCTCTGGTGTGGATTACATTAACAAGGCACTGTCACTTTTTTATGAGGTTCTGCTGCTTTCGGGGGGACTTTTGACCACTCTTCAGGCAGAATTGTTCTACTTCCTCCAGATCTTTATTTTTTGTTTATGAAATTGGATTCAAACCACAAATACTCTGTTGGATTGAGGCCTGGAGACTGAGATGGTCAGTTGCATATTTATTTTGTGCTCAGTTAACTGTTTCTTTGTCGCTTTGGATGAATGCTTTGGAATGTCCATTTTCAGCCAAGCTTGAACTTCTTGGCAGAAGGGATCAGGTTTTTGGCCAAAAAGTCCTGGTACGTGTTGGAGGGAATTATGAACTCCATCTTAACAACTAGATGTGATACAAACCAAAAATGTATTAAACCCCTGCTGTATTTCACAGTATGCACGGAATCGTTCTCAACGAAAGTATCACTTTCCATTCCAAAAATAAAGCAGATGAATGTGTCCAAAAAGTGTAATTTTGGTGTTACCTAACAGACACATTCTCAGCTGTCATTCAGATGTAAATGCAAATTCATGTTATCTCTTTTTGTGGCTTGCCTTCAAAAGAAACTTCTTCCACCTGTGCCATGCATGCAGCTTGGAATGAAAATAGGAACCTAGTGGACGCCTCTATATAGTCCAAGAAGTTCCCATTGAACGTCCAATAAGTAGAGTGTAGGTTTTGTTTGTCGAATTAGATTTAGCTTCAGCTTTATAGATTACTTTAACACGTGAGTAAATGTGACCCTTGTTAATTAGTTTCTTTGTGTGCTGAATCTGCTCTATTCAATGATAGATCGAAGAGACTGAAATGTAACTTTTTAAACATATTGTAATCGTATATGGGGTATTGAATATAAATTGTATTTCATTCCTTGTTTCACAAGTTAAAATCCATCCCAAGAAAAACATGGCAAGGTGCTGTATAAGGGGTCATTGTTTTCTATTTATACAAAATGGATAGGAGAGGGAGTAAGATAAGTTTTCATACAGTGTCACCAAATCCATTAACACAGACAGAACACAGTGCCGCATGGATTCATACACTCAATCCAATCTGTAGGTCTGCTTCTCCCTCCCATGAGAAACTGCATGTAGATCATTTGCAGCAGACTACCTTTTCAGATCGGGTTTGTGAGGCTGGTCATGCCTCCAGATATTTGGAGAAGTCGCTTACAGGGGAGTGTGCACTTTTTAGACAGTGAAGTGAAGAGCCAAGCTAGACTGTAGGTTGTAAGACTCCAGTTGCGTCTGGTCTAATTATGTTATGGTTTTATGTCTGTAGGGAGTTGTGCTGTTGTCCCACATAAACGGTAAGGTCAAGAGAAAGAAATGTCAATGTTGCAGTAACAAAGCTAATTTTCTGATCTCTTGCTGATTCTTGTTCTTCTGTTGAACTTGCAGCACTGCAGTATTTCCATGTAATGTTATGGACCAGATAAATTAGCTATATTTGCAAAGCGCAGAACATGTGAACTGCTGGACTCAACAACTTGTTTGGTTAAGGTTTAACAGGCAGTCCTTCACATTTGAAGTGGTTGGACCAAATGTAATTCTAACCAGCGTTTACATTCCTGCCCCATTCTACCTCCCACTGATGCCCTGACCAGTACACTATTTCTGCAAGATTATTGACCTTTATAGATCAGGGTGTCACATAGTGTACATACTGCTGAACACTTCTGAAGACACACACCACTCTAGAAATGACCTTTTTTCCTCATTTACATTTTCAATATATTTAAATGTAAAAAAAAATTGCTTTTGTAATTCCCATCGAAAATATTCTTTGAAATCATTTCCTTGCATATTTGTTGGATTAATTTTATTAATTTGTATTCTGTACCATAAACACTCTACATATTGTTCTAGAATTGTTCTAGCTAGGTTTTGTCATAAATGTGTAAATGATAATATATTGTTAGTAAGTGTGCCAAAGGGAGCCTATAATATGGCAACCACAAGAGTAAGACAGGGAATGTCAAAGGGGTGACATAACCACGATCTAACCTTAATGTATATGTTGTGTTAAACAGTCTGGCACTTTGATAAGTGATAACCATGGTGAGTCGTTGAGCTCTCACTGGGGCTGACGACTCTGCTGGTTGTTTTAATCCTACCTGCATGTTTGTGTGTGGGTTTCTGTTGTTTCTCACCAGCGCTCCAAGTGTCAAGGAGATCAGCCCTCCCCTCAGGATAAGCAACAACCCCCTCCCCCTGGTACTGTTCTGTAAATAGAGGATTACCTGGGTTTAGAGAACCCTACAGGTCTCTTCTGAGAGCACAACAGGAGCCAGGAATCTCCAAGAACACCAGTGAATGCAGACCAGAAGGACCACTACAAGGATCTTCTAAGGCTTCTCAAACCATTACAAGGGAAGGTGGGGGCTTCTGTGCCTGTGTTTGGAGGGAAAGAGGTGGTATATGTGTCATCATTCCTTCTCCGGACCCCTGCTCCTGATAACAACCATGTTGACTATTCCTCACATGGTCCAAACAGACCCAAGACAGCTTTTGGGTGAACATCCATCAATCCCTATCCTCTACAGAAGACAAACATCTGTTGTAATCTCGATGTTGCATAACATCTCTGCAATGTGATCACTGTTCCGCTCCTCAGGTAGAACGTTATGCATTTTGAGTATATATAAGGTTACGATTGAATCTTGTTTTTTCAACACCTCTCTGTAGATAAGGCCTCTGTATAACCTAGGTGTTTGGTTGTTCTTGCTTGACAGACAGGTCCCTTCAGTAGTGCCACGTGTTTACTTAGAGAACAGAGTGGTTCGTTTACCTTGTAATTTAAACATACTTGTAGGATGAGGGTTTCTCAGGTGGCCTCGTGCTCTGTAAGCCACATGTAGAGTGTATACTCTGTTGAAGGTTAACCACCAGTAAGGAGGGAGTTGCTAAAGATGAACAGCGTGTAAGGAAGCCTTTGTCACACATCCAAGTGAGGTGTACCATACAGCAGCTACAATGACATATTTAGTCTGTATGTGTGAAACATGCCAAGGCTATTATGATTATGGTTGTTTTTGCTGATACTGGCACACACATCATGCTGAATGACACTTCTGTGGTCACACTGCCACTACCTTTATCCATTCAAATAAAATTGTTATTACTAGATTTTGTTTTACTGATACACTAAAAAATATTTATTGTATTCAGTTTAAAACAGTACAGCAATGGTTGTCAGTCACGATTGTATATCATGTCAAAATGCAAAAAGCTCTCAAATGCAGAAAAAAATTGAATACAAAGTATTAATTGTATGGCTTGGTAAACTGAGGTAACGAACATTACACAAGTGGTCAACAGTGGTGTTCCACATTGGGTTTGATTTGGGTTTCTTTCCTACAAAGATAACCACAATATTCCTGACTCATTACAAGCTTTTATTTTTCTTCTATTTAACCTCATTTAACGATGAAAAACCAAATGGCCAAGTTATGAAAAATAATTCATGAAACACTGGGGAGGTTTGTTTTGGAATAATGCTTGTTCACTTTGTCAGGGAATGTGGCCCAAATTGTTTAGTGTAACTTCATTATATTAAAATGTTAACGGCAGACCGGTGATACTACTGACTTACAGAGAATAAATACTCTATATGTATAAATAACTTGCCGTTTTTGTCCACTGAAAACACTCGATTCAAAATTTTAAATAAATTCCATATTTTGAAGCTTTCTACTGTAATATTCCCACTGGCATTACAGTAAACTCTGCCTCTTTATTACCAAATCTACCTGTATCTCCTGCTGTGAACTGTTTCCGTTTGGCAGGCCAAATGCTCAATTCATCCTGGCAGTGTGCACTCCAGAACATGACAATGAAAAACAACTGCTCCTCAAGTGATGTGGTAAGAGGTTACACACTTGGCAGCACTGAGAAAATGTGATCCAGATCATTGTTCCATCATTCCATTCCAATCCATCATTTTTATGTACATAAGCGGAACCTGTGTTTAACATGTCTGCACGTTAAAAACTGTCCTCAGACACCTCACTTGTTTTGGGAAAGCTGTAAAAAAATCTTCCTGGATGGCATAAACGCGGTTTCCATTTTCTGTCAGTGTTCGATTTCAGTATACAGAACAACTTCATTTTGACTTCCTCCGACTTGCGAAAGCAAAGGCTAATGCATGTTCTAACAGAAAGCAGTGACAGTGAGTGGAGTCTCTGAGTCTACAGATAGCAGTGAGTAAGGCAGTGATGCCATAGGGTCACAGTGGAAACTGCTCAGCTACCTCGGCATGAAAACAGGAGAATACAAGACAAAGAAAAAAGCCCACAACTACCACAGTACAGGAAGGAGCATGCAAGCTGTGTATGAGGAAAAAATAGGGCTCAGCTTCTTATATGGGAGAGCCTCGACTACTCAGAGGACTGTCAAAGTAATTAAAAACACTAGAATATAATACTTATTTTTAAAAAACACTAGAATATGAATTTCCTAGACACAGGTCTCAGTGGTGTTCTGGTTTGGTTTTCGATGCATGTGCATGTGTTTGGTCATTTTTACTTCCATAAACAGAGGGGGTCATGGGTTTGAATATTCAATGCAGCACTCATTTCACATTTCAACAAAGAACTTACAGTAGCCCTAATTGCTCAGCTTCTAATCCACCTGAGTAAACAGGTAATTCTGCATGTGCAAACCACATTCAATTTATCGAGCCAAGGAAACAGTCAACAGTTTATAACGTGCACCCATCTTTGACCTTCAATGCTATCCTCTGCCATGATTTCAAGAAGGCCCAGCCCCAGACTAATCCAGGAGGGGACAGGACAGAAAGGGGCTGCAGACAAAGGCCTCTTGACAATGGAACAGCTGTGTGTTTTGGCCACAGTTGTGAATTATTAAGCTACTTTTTATTTCTTACAAGTGGTAATCTACATTAATGAAAGGAAAATGTGTGAAGAACAAAAAACCTGCCTTAATGCATTGCTCAGTTAAGGACCAAACGCATTTGGAGTGGTCTGAGACTGGGTGAGCTCTGCCCTCTGCACGGTAGTCTATTGCAAACCTGTGATGCTCGACACCAGGAGATACACGGTCACGGGCGCTCCACCACGGAGAAGTCACACCTCGGGAGGGGGGCGGCCGTGTCCTTTAGCTCCCTGACGAATCGTCCTGGTGCCACGGGAACAGGGGTCAGGCGTAAATCACCTTCCTCTGGCCCGTTGTGGGCCCCCCATCCCCTGACACTGAGAAACCTTATTCACCTCATCACGCGCTGCTTCGGGAAAGCAGAAGCTGTTTGCCTCGCACAGCCTGCTTTGATGGATGGGTCCGGCCGCTAAGCCGTCCCAGCTGGAGTGTTCATCCTCACGTTCTCCTGTCTGGATTTTCAGAAGATGACCTCTGCTCCGTAAGCTGTTGAGTTTTAAATGTCTATTCACATGGTTAGAAACTCTTAGTGCCCACACTCCTTCACTTTGTATGAAGAAGAAGAAACAAACGAGATCAATTTGTTCATTTGATCATTTTTTGTGGTCACCCAATAGAAACAAGTGACAAACACTGTTGTGAAACTGTAACTGTATATAATGATAAGGACAGTCCTGGACAAAGCATATCTGTTACTTGTTTACAAATAAATATTATAACTTTTTGTGTTGCTTCCTCTGGCTTCATGCAGACAGTAGTCTGCGACTTGATCATTTTGCTTTGGTTTGAAGTAGTTGATAATTTGATAGTTGATGCATCAGATACGGGACATAAGAGTGAACGAACCATGTCCTGATTTTGTATTCCTCTGTCTGTTCAGCTAAAAGAGCTATTTAATCATTGCACCGGAGTTCCATTAGTAGGGGTTATCAAAATATTAAAGGAATTATAATTTAGCCCCTTTGCTCTTTATTTCATGGATTCTGAGCAAAGGCCCATCTCTGTGTTTTGAATTAATGGTTTTCAAACATCCGTGGGAAAAAGGTTTTTAAAGAACAGAGCAGACATTTGCTCCTTTACTGTTCTTCTGTGAATGTAAAATTAACCTGTGTTCCATCCCTTTGAGTTCTATTAGCATGATCCTGCACTGTATCAAGATACACTTGGGTTCTGTAAAACAAGTAGTGCTCCCCCTGAGTGAACGGATGACTTGACTCTTAAACACCAGCATAAACCCCAGGACATATCACAGTGTTATGTTTTCTATTCTATTCCATCCATGTGACGAATTGCTGACTCCGTCTTTATTGTACAAGTAAGCTGCAAGGTAATGGCTATAAACCAAGTGCTCATATTCCCAGCAAATCACCTCTGCTTGTCTCAAATGTGTCTTCTCGGGAAGAAAAGCTCTTGGATTTATGAACTGTGGGCAGTCAGTGTCGTCTGAGTTAGTGCACTTCAAAACAGGGCTTTATTGTTTCAATGTCGCCATGAAGTAGACTGACTCTTTCATGCTGTATCACAGCAGCGTTAGAGCATTTCTCTCTAACTCCCCTGTTCCCCTCTCTGATTGTCTCTCTTCTGTTCTCCCTTGTTCTCACTCTCTTCCTCTCTCATATGTGCCCTTTCTTTACACCTCAGATTTTGTTACCTCTCTACTCCTCTCTTGCCATATTGCATTCTCTTTCTTTCTCTTTCCCCCCATTTTATAGATATTTTTAAACCTATACGCACACATTTTTGTCAAAGCAAAATAGACAACAAAATCTAAAAAATCATTTTCTTTTGTTATTTATGCAACCAACCACAACATTTCTCTACGGTGGGTCTGCTTTTTCTGCCACTCCAATAACACTGAAGACATTTGCTCTTGGCTAATACACCGATGAGGCAGAAACAACAGAGCAAAGCTTCAAAGACCTTCAAACACCTTCAAAGACCTCTAAAGTAGAAAATGATGTCCATCACAAGGACACATTTATCAAGGGACCGTTGGTCACTTTTCTTTATGGAAGGCCCAGAAGCATCTCCACAAGCTGTCACATGCTTCAGCTGTGCACACCACACAGGGGCTTGGTCTTTGTGAAAGAGGTCAAAGAGTGAATCAGCAGCAGCATGCTCCATACTGTTCCACGCCTCGTTTCCATAGTGATCATGACACTGGAGGTCTTGAGTATGACACCAAAAGGATTGTAGGTCAAGACACAATCCTAGCCAACAAACATGTCAGAGCCAAAAAAGAGAAGGGATTGCTGCTAACATCTGCAGCAGGTGCTCTCTTTGATCCTCTGCTGCTGCTGCCTGTGCCAACAGCATAATTGAGCCAGGCTTGGCACTTTGCGCTGGACAGAGGGGCACTTCTGGAACAGCCGTAGTGCACCTACTCTCACTGAGTCTTTTGGGAGCCTGACCGCACAAACGGGCGCTGAGTTCAGTCAGAGGCTGGCACCGTGACGGACTGCTCTGCCCACCCACACCAAAGCAAACAGTCATTAATGAATTCTGCCCAAAAGCAGCCACAGTGCTGGAATGTGCATGTGCACCACCCCCCTCTGCATCTGTTATGAGCTGCTCTGCTGAGGGTGGCCAGGAGTGCATGTTGCACGCAGCTGAGTAGACAGAGGGAAGCAGGTTAATTTAACGGCGCCAAGCTGTTTAAATTGCAGCTGTGAGTGAAAAGACACATTGCTATTGGTGTTTCTTCTTCCTTAATTCAGAGAGGGTGTGGGTCCTGCTTTTTAATGTTTTGGTTCCCTTCAGACTCATTTTACCACTAGAAGAAAACACCTTAAGTGACTTTCCTCAAGATGAAAGCAAGGGAATAAAGTGCTATATTGCCTTTATGAATATAAAGTGGGGAGTAGATGAAGGTATAAATAAATAAATAAGCCAACCTTTAACATAATGGTCATCAGGAATCAGTATTATCACAATTACAAGCAATTAAATGCCAAATTCAATGGCACAGGTGCAGGAATCTTAAAAAAAAACAGGGTGCTGCCATGCTGTTGCGCTATGTTCACTGAGTAACTCAGAATATGTTTTATGGCCTAACTGAATTTCAGTATCCTTCAGGTAGACAAATTACCTCATTCATATTGGGAATATCAATATAGAATGTGTTTTATCACATACTATTTATTTCCAACTAAAGTTAATGTTTCTAAGGTTGTAACAAGTTATCCTCTCCAGTGAGATATTGCACCCATTCTGTGCATTCTGTGTGTGATGACATTAATATAATTAAAGAGAGATTATACCATCTCACAAAATAATTATAAGTACCAAAGAACAAGTTCCTAATAAATAATAACAAATAATTTCAAGTATTGTAGGGTTTAGAAGTTTCTGATCTACTGTAGACCAGCCCTGTTTACAGTAAATACATAATTTGAATACATTTTGATAATAATCAAAAGGATTAAATAACTTCATAGGATGGTTCAGAACTGAACGAAACAACTCACCAACATAGTCTATTTCCATTTGTTTATTTCATTTTACATTGAATGTGAACTGACTTTGATGATTTCAAATGTGAAGATGATTTCCAAAGATGGTTGCTTGTGTAAAAAAATGCCTTTAGTGAGAATTTCATGCTTGAACTGCACATCGCTAAATTAACCACATTGGCATACAAATTAACCAGTTTGGTCAAAGTTAGATTTTCAGATGTTCATATCTTATGTTACCAGAAAAGTAGTAGTACTGTTTGTAGACACAAAGAGGGCATTCAGAGTTATCTCTGTAGGTCTCACATTGTTAATGTCCAAAGAACTTCATCAAACTAACTGACATGCTGACACTTATTGTCAGCTAGGGGAAAAAATCAGCTGAAATATCAAAATTCCATTTGTCCTGCTCAGACTAAAGAACTTTAATTGTGTCAGTCATTTTTATTGCTTGCAAGCAAGCTATGCTTCATCCCAGCAACTTAACTTGGTGCACGTCCTATTAAAATTTGACATGAAGTTAGACAGAAAAGGTAATACAGTTTCATATTTTTCATACTCTTCACCCACCCACACATACACACACAAACACACACACACGCACACACATTTACATATAGATTGAGTATTTATCACAGAGCCATATGTTTAAAGTAGATTTGGTATACTGCAGGTCCTCTGAGTTAATGCAGAACTTATTTATTTTTAATCATTGAAAATATAGATAAAGTAATTCTTTGAACACTCTCTATATACAAGATGTTGGGGACAGAATATAAATGCAAAGGTCCCAACTTTCCTTCTGGCACTTGTTAAGTCCACAAATGCTGATGTGTAAAAACACATTACCCATTTCCAATAAATCGCTGAGGCTTGTCATATGTTGGATTTGTAATCTCTGAAAATAACACTGTAAAATTCCATAAGTACTTTCCTCTCAGGAATACACTGAATGTTAAAAGGACGATACCCATCTTTCAATTTTGTTTTTGCTGACTTCTGCTTGGTTGCATTCTAAGGTCCAGTATGTATTCAAATGGGTTGCGGTAGTGTACTTTTTGAAAGTGAAAAGTAGTTTTTACATCAGCATTTCAATTGTGGGCAAATTACATTTTGAAAAAGAGTACATATTAAAATATTCTTCTTGTCATATAACAAATCAAGAATGTACAATTTATTTGTGTCAAGTAATCAGGTTTAATGTAAAAAGAGACAATCTGCAATGGGGTGATTTTGCTGGCTTGGTGTAGTATCTCTGTGTGATAACTGGTCTAATTGCTGGCTTATAGTGGTTACAGAGGCCTCTACAATGCTATATAGCTTTAGATCACACCACCTAACTGCTAATCTCTGCCTTCATTTATTTGCATAACAGACACCTACATAGCTCACATTTTGAATATTATTCAATGCACGAGGCTACTGATAGCGGCGTCCCAACTGGAAACCTCTTCACCAAGTTCCATAACCACTACACTGCCACCTCAAATATGCTTCCATACATAATTTAGAATTCACTCTAATGGTGCCCGGTGGAGTCCACTCCCCCTTAACAATGGAGTGTGTGACCATGCCGTTCACACAGGCATGTACAGAGGTTGGCAAGGACTGGTGTTCTCTTCAAAGGCAGAGATTGAGACTGGCTCACTGGGTGATGTGCATTAAAGATGATGGAAATCAATGTACTGAGACACATTTTCAGAGGTGGGTAGTTATTGGCTGAAGTGTAGACTGTAGTGATGAAAAGGGGATGGAGAGTGGCTTGCTGACTCTTGCAAAGTAACCTGGAGATTGCTGTGATGGTGCTGTCTGTGACTTAAGGGCAAGACTCATTGTGATCAACATGAACATCCAGATGCTGATTATGAGGGAAGCCTGATAATGTACAGTTTAAAATCCTGAGAGGAAACCTCTATAATCCAGGGCTCTGTACATTCCTTAATACAAGGAGCAGAAGACAATATAAAACAAAGGTTAGCATTTGGCTCACTGTGCTAGTGGGAAAGAATGAGGTGACAACGTACACAGTCAGTCATTGCAAACACTGAGTCAGCTCCCAGTGTAGGCAGAAAGGTATGAGTAAGTTTATTAATGGTCCATTTGGTAAGGGTCACTGCCTGAATTTTCTTGAGTTCTGGCATTCAAGAAACACTGGTAGTAGTGCATCAGGTGCAAAGGGAATAAAGAGAAGCATCGGGTTATTTTGCGTTGCTGTAGCTACAGCAGAACAATGACAAAATTCCCCATTATTTTTGAGGGCATGACAGCTGAAAAGGTTGATTCTGTAGTAGCCACTAATGAAATGAAGGAAGGGCAGAAGGCATGTGAAGAAGTGTAGAAACTAAACTGTAAAAAAGTACTTTTTCTGTGCAGTCAACTATTTATATTAGGAGCCTATACTTTATTTATATGCAGGTTTCTTTTGATTGTTTTTCTAAATGAATCAAAAGACATTAAAAACTATATGGCTGTAATAGCAAATACTTCAGAGAATGGTGGGAGCTATGTTCTGAGAGCAAAATGTGGTGTAGGGCTTTATCCCACTTTACACACCATATTGCAGTTGTGTACAGGTTATCAAAACCGCTGTGAATGAAAAAAGGCAGTGGTATGAATCTTGGTGCATGTGATTTTCTTGTGTATAGGATTGCTTTTTACCACATGTGATCAGAAAGCTCTCAGCAGTGTAGTTTTCTTGGCATGTCCAATAGCAGACAGTGTACATCTTGACAGCCATCCCCAGGGTTTATCAAAACAGTGCAACCCTAACTAAATGTTGATATTTCTGCCTTCAGCAGCAGGCTTTGAGTTAGAATGAAATGTTTTAGTGTAGGGGGCTACTTGATTGATAATCTTATTCAACTTTGAATAACAGAGTCATTGTGTTATAGATGCAAACTGTGACAGTGCTGTAATCTGCTGTTGCTTGTAGATGAGCAAGTTAGTGTAATTTATAAAGGAGTGAGCATTGACTTTTGCAGTATATTTAATGTTCATGATATTGAATTCACTAGTCATTGCCCTGAGTGGTTCTTTTTGCATTCAGTTGTTCTCCCCACCAGTTGGCTTCAATCATATTTGAATCAGCTTCAATCACAGATCTAAACAGAATATACATATACATTTATATCTCAATGCTTGTGTGGCAGTGGTTGTGGAACTGTGTCCTAAGTGAAGCACTGCAAGGCACTAAACCTCACTTGTTTCCATGAGTATTCAAATGAATGTGTAAAAATGTAAGCTGTGTGTGTACCGAGGTTGTTCTAAGAAAATAAGTAGTAATAAATTACATTTGCCTAAAGAAAGTACCCACCATTCAGAGTCCCTAATCTGTTTAGGGATTGTATGTGTGGGATTTGGTAACCCGTCACATTGGTTGAAATTTAAGGTCCCTAAGCTGTTTCTCAGTGACAGCGATGCAGTGCATCTTTGCCTTTGTTTATGGGAAGAGACTTTGCAAACTGAGTATATAACATATTCTGTCAAATTTACTGAAGCCAGTGCCATCAGCTACTCTTCAACAATGTCATGAAAAATCCATTAGCTCAGCAGTTTTAGCAACAGTGATTGTGATGGTAGATCACTAATAGAAACTCATGGCAACAAACATTGAGTTAGACAGCAGCCCTGAATTTATTTTCAGAGGTTGACATTAAAATAGTTCTGTGTATGGAAGAGAAGTTCTGTGTATGGAAGGTATGAAACAAAATGAGGTGAAGTCTTTTTACAAAAACATTTTGCATTTGTATTTTTTCACTCCCCCATGTATAATTATATATGTGGAAGTGCACTTCATAATTGTATGTAGTTGGATATGTGGAGGTTTATTTCATCATAGGTGTTAGCATGATATTTGGGATGGTATAGTCCTTAGGCTGTTCATATTGCATTGCACTTAAATGTCAATCTTGGCATGTGCTTGTGATCTCAGCACCACATTTGGCACTGGTGTTTGTTTATATTCTGTTAGTGTTGTCCGGTTTGTGCAACTATGCACTATGTACATTGCTCTTGATTAGAGCACCTAGTGAATGTAATGTTTAATGTAATGTATAACATTTTTCTTGCATGTAATTGCATCCACATTGGGAGAGGTGGGGGTGGGGGCTTGGGGGTGGTGGTAAAGCAGGACTCTTCCTTTTCCTCTCAATCAAATTACAAGCGCCTTTGGAAAACAAATAAAAAAGGAAAAATTTGAAAGACAAATATTATTAATCTTGTGTTACTATAATTGCTAACATATATTCAAGCATCCTTCACAAAAGTCAAAACACTTCATTTTGAAAAAACCCCTTCAATGTATAAATAACATTTTCTTGACTTGTAAATCCATAGTTATAATAAAAAAAAATGTTTCTATCATTGAAGTAAAGCCCAGTGAATGTACTAATGAATAAATAATCAACTGTGTGCAAATGTAAGTGCAATATGATTATGGTCAACATACTGGAGGAGTCCGTGAATTGGGAATTAGGAAATTATGTCACCAATTTGTTTCCAGGGCACATGTTACTGGGGCTTTGAAGCAACCACTGAGTTGGGAGGCAACGCAGGGGACCTAATTATCCCAGTCCACACGCTTTCCATAACTGGTGAGGCAGCCAGGAGTCCCTCAGCTGGGGGATAGCAGTCAAAAGAGCATTGTCAGCTCAGATGTCAGATATTTAGATTTTCTGTGGGGGGGCAAGTAGCAATGGATAAGATTGAGGCAGAACAGTGGTTTGGGGGAGAGGGTCTATTTGCCCCCAAAGCATGCGGGACCACAACACAATAGCTGTGAGAAATATGATTTAATGTTAATCTTCTTGCTTGTGCAGATAGTTAATTTCATTATTTGACTTGATATGCAAGTCAGAATATTACTGTGTGGCTGTAACTGTGGGAATAATCTCTGATACAAGGGAGGCTTGGTAGAACAGATAGAGGTTACAGGACTGGAAATGCATGAAAATGCAACAATCTGTGGAAAGCCCAGTTGATTTAAATTAGTTGTAATCTTCATGCGAGTAATCGAGGGCTTAGTCTTTCTCTTCATTTGATTACATTATGCCATTCACAGGCATAGATTCATCTGTTATCCACTTTACATGAAAGGACCAAAGCAATTTGCATCACCAGCCTGTGATCTGGTTTTGTTTTGTTAAAAGGCCTTGTAGATGTATTTGGACAAAAAGGAAGGCCCAAACCACTGGCTATGGATTGAGTCATTCTGAGAAAAACATTCTTTTTATGCTGCACATCACCATGCTTAATCCGATACGAGGACGGATGTAATGACTGTATTTTCTTTGAGGAACGGGGCCAAGTTATGAAGTCACTGTGAATTTGAAACTCTGTTAGCAACTATAGTAACACAAGTTTAATAATATTTGCCTTTCAAATTTTTCCCAAACACATCAGAGCTGACAAGTACCATCAACATCACTTGTACAGAAGCTCATGCACTGTGCTGTGTCTTAAAACAACATACATATATAAGGGCCTGTGGCATTGCAGCAATTCACATTGTGTCACGTAGCCTCTAGTTTTTATTCTTCCACACTGAAATCTCTATAATTTTGCACCAAACTATCTAACAAACAACCAGCTGCTTGGAATTCAAGGTTTTGAATTTGTAATGAAGTTACAGATGTTTATGATCTTTTTAACTGTCTCTCTTTGCTTACATTTTAAATCCCCAACTGATCTTGTAAGTTTTTCAGGTTCAAAGATGTAATAATAAGTTGTGAAAAAAATGACACCCCTTTTTTTACTCTCCTGTGCTCACCGTTTCCTTCCTTTCTCCTTTTCTGTAGCTCCACAGGTGAAGTTCCATCTGCGTCCTCTTTGCCTCTCAGCGAAGCCACAGTTCTGGGAAGGGAGACTCGCCCCTGGAGGGGAGCCGAGACCCAGTCCTGGCAGCACTGGCAGGCCCTTAGTCCGGCCTGTCAATGAGGAGATTAGAGTCAGGAACAGTGCGGGTGACGTCATTGCTCTTGGCCCTGCTATAGACATGTGAGATACAGCAGGAGTGACAGCCTTAAATAAACACAGCGGAGCCCAGAGGGGGCCAGAGCGATGGTTTCTGTGGATGAGTCACAGCTCAGAGAGAGGGCAGCGGAACGGTCCCTGGAACAGGGGAGTCAGGCACCAGCGGTGTGGGATCTCAACGTCTGGGCTACCAGCGCTGGCAACAGGTCATAAGATTATGAGGCGGAACTTGTCTCTGCCAGCCCAACACCTGAGCTGCTTCACTTTTCCTACCCTATCAGAGACACCGAGAAGGTGACATGTTCTCTTCCCATGGTTGTTTGTCTCCGTTTACAGTCCGGAGTCCTGACAATGACGGAAGCTTATACTCCCTCACAATAGCTGCATGTTTCACTGGCCGCACAGGGAAGTCTTGCAGTTGCTTGCTCTTTGAGTGTGCTCCTGCTTTGTAGAGCAGCTCCTGCCAATCCAGTGCTCTTTCACCAATTCACATGGTTCCGGAATGATTTCATATTCAGTCATTACCTTGCTGCTATCTGCGGTGTTTTCCATTTTCGTGGCAAGACAAATTACAGTCATGTTTCACTGGGTTATAATGCACCAATTACCCAGAGTCTATGCAAACGAAAATAAACTATTATTAAAAGTCAAATTAAACTATTAGAGTGAAAAAGTGCATTTTAGAAATTAACCAATGTTTACCCAGCTGAGCACTGTGAGGGCTACGAGAAAGGATTCCACAGTTTCAGAGAGTTACACCTTCCTTATCCTGTAATTCCCGAGCCGATATCACAGACAGCATCATCTCCACATTACTTTACCACAGATATTTTAGTGTCAGCTGCCAACACCAGACTTGACCGATGAGAGATTTGTTTGGGGTTGCTTAAGGACCTTACAGTGATGAGCAATGACAAAGACACGGGTCTTTTTGTTGCTAAAAGCTGTTTTAGTAAACAAAGTGTAAAGTGGTACAGCAGTTTTACAGCTACATTGTGGTTTGCTTGGATGTATTTTTTTCTAATATGTCCAGTTAGACAGGCAAACCATTTTAAAAGTACCTACAGTTATTCTGTTGCTGGAAGAATTTCCATTTAGGCATTTCTCAAAGGCAATGTAAATTATCTGACAATGGAAGTTTTCAATGGGGTCTGTACATAGTGTGCTCAACCAAGTGATGCACATGTATATCACTTCATGCTGTATTGTTAGGGAGATTTGTCAAAAGAATCTCAGCACTGTTACTGTTACTGTATACGCATCTTCGCTCTCCTGACCAGCTGAACTGTAGTCCCCATAACCAGCGGTTGTTGACATCTGTTTTTCCCATGAGGTCTGCTGCACTCTGAAAATTGAAATAATGGGTCATCACTCTGATGGGGAACAGCTGCTTGTGCTCAGTACTGTCTTCAGTTCCCTAAACTGTTTGGGATAAGTAAAATATACGCAGTAGTCACCTGTTTGAAAGAGGCTTTGTTAGTTTCAGGCTAACATTTCACTCCCACAGAAAAGAAAGATATGATGATCAATGACAGCTTACTTTAGGCTTTTAAGAGCATGAACATTTCAGATTTCACAATGTGCTATTGTTCTCACATACAGGTCCAGTTTCATAATGTTAAGTACAGTGCATACTTTAACAAAATGAATAGCATGGGTTTCCATTTTGTTTCCACCTTTTACATTTTAAAGATTTTGTTGTAAGCATACTCATTAAGCATAGTCATTAAGGCTATCTCTGAGATGAGGAATGGATTTCTCCAACTGCTTTTTCTTGAAGTTGAGATAGTTTCAACAAATCAACAAAAGTTAGAAATAAAAATATGTCAATACATCTGTTTGTGTAAAATTTCAACATTTCAAAATATATTACAAGATTATTTTGCACGGTATTGTGATCATAAAATATTCCGGCCAGTGTGTAGCAAAAGTCCTTTTAATGATCCACATGGTCCAGAGTTGGTGTGTCTAAATCTGCGCTCATCTTGTTGATTGACATTTTGGGTGAATTACTTTATAGAAATTTCCATGGTGATAATAACTGGTATTAAAAGCAGTGATTGTTTGTGTTGCTGAGGTACATGTCTATCATATGTGTGTGCAAG
Source organism: Megalops atlanticus (assembly GCA_019176425.1). Taxonomy (NCBI): domain Eukaryota; kingdom Metazoa; phylum Chordata; class Actinopteri; order Elopiformes; family Megalopidae; genus Megalops; species Megalops atlanticus. The sequence goes on from CM032882.1 coordinate 26,017,045, forward strand.
CAGAGAGTGACACATTAATAGTGATGAAGCGCGTATGGAATGTTATTGCTTGGGCATATTCTGAAACAGCCTGTAGAAAGATGATTTATACAGTGAACTGCAGACTTAGAGCCAAAGAGAGGTAATCTCACTGCCTTGATGTTCCACCACCATGCTTCATGGGTAAACAATATGGTCTGTGAAGCACAGAGCTGAAGTTAATCAAAGGAACTTGGTACTATTTCTAGAAATAATAAAATTAATCATGGCTATTAGCAGCACTTAAAGTGGGAGATAATTGGAGTGTGTGTTTGGTTATGAATAATTTTCATTTTACTTAAGGCTGTAAGAGTACAGAGACAGAAAGAACATAGCTTCAAGATGTGTATTGTGAGAATAAATGGACACAGAGCACCTATTTCCTTATTAAATGCACAAAACACCTCTGATGAGGCAATTTAACAAATATCTACCCACTTAACCTCTACAATTAAGAAGGTTTGCTCAATGAGAGCTATAATTTTATAATTTTGTTTTGTATGCAGTGACTATCTTTCAGCTTTCGGGTATTTGCAGTATCCCCCATTCAACGTAACTGTTGCGACACAATACAGCTTTGACTTAATGAATGTTTTTGTTGAGATACCTGCTGCTGATATATGAAAATGGCATTGTCTGACCAGTAAATCTCATACAGTGCATCATTTTACATGCAATGTAGTATTTTGAGTTGATGGTTGTAATTTCCAACAAGACTCATGCATTTTTCTTAAAGAGTGACACCGGAATGCCTTGTATACAACACCTGTTGATATTCAATGTAGGGGTAAAAGATCAGAGAAAGGATTTGCATTTCAATTACTGTCATAGGTGATGAATTTGGAGTGATTTATGAGAACAATATAAAGACATGAGGTATGCAGGTATTATGCCTGCAGCATGAGTAAATGTGTTAATTTCTATATCAGACACAACATTATTGTAATGATAGAATTTTTGACACTCATTTAAAATATGAGCCTTTGAAAAATGGTGGTCCACTCTGCACAATGTGTGTGACAGAAATTTCTTGCTGAAGGTCAGGTTCGAATGATCGTCTTGGTGGTGGTCTACTCTATCACTTTTCCGAGACTGACACATTGAAGCCTTTCTTGTGACTTTGGCCTTCACACTCCGAGACTAGGGATTTCTCACTTTGTGAACTTTCCACAAAAGGGTTCATTCTGTTCCCCCTAATCCTGCCTGCGAACCCCTCAGGAGTGTGTTGCCACCTTTGTTTGTTCAGCCTCCTGGATCTCAGAGAGCCTGCATGCTTTTGTGGAACAGCTGCCCATTCAGGCCCATCCCCCTTGGCTTTCTCTGGGCAGGATTGACAGGCAGCCTGGATTTATGTCAGCGGTAAAGGCTGCTATTCTGTGCTGGCTTGGACATTGTCACTTCTTACTGCTTTAACACTGATGGAGTTTCAGAGCTGTCATCTGTTCCACGCGGGGCTCTCAACTGGCCTCACTTTCAGTGCTGCATTTCATCTTCCAGTCCCAGATGTGTGAGTGACGGGGGGGAAATTTTGCTTAAATTAATTAGTCAAAGTGAAGAGAAAGCTGAAAGTTTGAAGATTGAATGCCTTCTATTCTTTACGCACTAAGACATGTAAACAAATAAACTGAGTATAAACGGTGTAAAGTACTACACCATGCATTCAGTGGTACTCATGTCATTAATGGTTATTAGGATCTTGTTAGGTTATCATGTATTGAAATTATTTTAACCTTATTCCAATGTTGTTTAACCTCCTTCCACTGTCTGACTCAAGAGTTGTTGGAGTTGCTGATTTTGGAGTTGTTTGTGATGATTTCATTTCTGGATTCATAAGTTCCTGGAATTCTGGAATGTTTGTTCTCTTTGTGGGATGGGGGTGGCTTTGTTTATAGCTGTTCATTAGAAAAAGCCTCAATGACAGTGAGTGCTAGATGAGTATCAGGTGGTACGGAGAACCATTCTGTCTGATTACCTCAGCCAACAGGCCTTTCTGCACCTGCGTCCATGACAAAATTTCGCTCTGTGCAATTAGGGGACAATTTGATGGTCTAAACTTCCCTTTCAGATTTAGCCTGCCTGCTTTGCATCGCCATGCAGTGGTTTCTCTGCCCCTGTCATTCTTTCCTGGAGCCATTTCTGTTTTTCATTTGTCATGTGTTGCTGTTCCTCATTTGAATTCCTCTGTCTCAAATTAATGGCATGACGCTGGGCTGATTTGACTCTCTACCAGCTGAGTCCTACTTCTTTTTTTATTCCCCCAAACAAATCATTTCTGATCACACTGAAGAGACATCTGTTGGGACCTTGGGAAAGATATCTCTCTTCAGTACACAGACCTTGGGAGGCAATGGCATCTCGCTTCCCTGTGGCAAAATTTCAATGCGCCACATTGTTTTAATTATTCTAATGATGCCTTGTCAGAGTGTGTTAGTGTCCTTTTTGGCCATAGCCCTCCTGTTTTGAACCAAATCAGACCAGAAGGACTTGTTGCAAAACCTGGGGAAAACCCTTATGGTTATGAGCAATGAGAAAGCCACAAGTTGTTTTAGGAAATTAAGCTGAAGGTGGGGCAAGAGGTATGCAAACTACATTGTGGTTATGCAGAATGGATCTGAGTGGTTACATTCTGTTATCAATATTTATTAGCCAACTTATTTTCTAGTGTTGACTGAAAATATGGCATGCTTGACATTAGACAAACCATACACCATGATATCTCTTTCCAGTAGTCCACCTGACTCCCCGCCATTCAGATCATTATTTATTAGTGTGTGTCCCATACTGCATTTTGGCAGAACAGAAGACAAAGTTAACAGCAAACACTGAGTTTGCTTACTCACCAAAGAAAAACAGTCCCATGCTGTATTTTGCTGACTGTGACAGGAAATGAGTCGGTTGTGCGGTCTGAGGTCAAATCACCGCTCCGTTCCTGTTTGTTTTCATTATGGTCCAAAGATGACCAGGGCTAAAAACCCTTTGAAAACTGGGCCCCAGCTTTCTTTGCCTGTTTTCTTTTTTAGCAGCACTATACCGTCACTGATGAGACAGAGTTTTGTTGGGACTAACGTGTAATGTTGGCTGTGATAATTCACTTTACTTTACATTTTCTCTCTAATTTCACACTAGAAAAAAAATAAAATCCTAAAATGTAGCATTATGGTCTTCTAATTGTGAGGGCAATGATGGTATTTATATTTCTTGTAGCACATTACATCACTAACACTATGAATGACCTCTGAGTGGGAACACTATGACTTTTGGTTTGAGATAATAGAGAGTATTTGTGTTGTGTTCACAGTATTAAACTGATGATGTTTATATGCTGTCTATTTTCTTCCGTTATTTAATTTCACTTGGACAAGAGATTCCAGGATGACTGAAATTAATTAGTGGAAAGGTTCAACATGACATCACAGAGAAGTAGGTCTGCTAGGATCTTTGGCTTGACTTGGAGTCCAGTCTTCCTAGGAGGCAAGTACATCAGTGCGGCCATAGGATGGCGCTTGGAAGCCCTGCCTTTGGACCCTCTGGAAGGATGAGGACAGCAGAGGGCAAACATGCCCAGTAGCATCCACTCTTGCCTGATAAAACCAAATTTTGATATTTTTTGCAGATATAAAAACAGATTTCACTGGTGGACAATAATTACACATCTGTAGTACACAGGCAGCAAAGGGGTTTAACAATCCACTTCAATGTCAAGAACTAGCTGTTCCATTTTCCTTACTGTGATACTTATGTATTCAAAGTTTTTTCTTCTTTTTCCCTAGTCCTGACCACTGTATCAAAGCCTGACTTGGAGGTATGTGTGGTTTGGGTTTGTCTTATAGCTGGAAGATTCAAGACATGAAGATTCAGTCTCAATTTAAATGTTCCGAACAGGAAGTATAGCGTGTGGTAAACCCACAGAAGATTAGGCTTTACCCCTGCAAATACAAACCAGATTAGCCCAAACTGGGGCTCAAATGCATGTTTTTAATAACCATTGGCTAATGCCAAAGCAATGCATAGAGTGGGAACTGCATCTAAGCACTGACAGGGGGGACCCAATTTCATCCATAAGCACTACAAATCCAGGCACAACACAGTGTGTTCCTTTGGGGGAAAATTCAAAGGAATACAGCTTCAGAATGCATCTGAACAATGCACGTACTGTAGTTTTCCTTTTGTTATACAAATTATATTTTAAATTGCCCTGCTAGATGTATCATTCTCCCTCTTACAAGCTGAAATCAATTTTGACATTTCTGCTAATGTGATTTTCTTACAAAATTACACATAATCACTAATTTGCAGAGATGGTGGTCCTGTTTTAGGATGTGATGCAGCCCCGATACTGCAGATTTACTGATCCTCATCAGCTGACATAGTGGGCACCAAAAGTGATTTCTAGATCAGTGAATCTGCATAGCATCATACATCACACAGATCACATTGCATGATGTGATTGCAGACATTCACTGATCTTCAAATTACCTGGTTGTTAATTTTGTACATTTTATACCCACTCCCAGCCCATCCAGCTAGCAAGTGGATCAGTGGATCTGTCCTGGCATTGCCCAGGCTTTGTCTCATGTGACGATTTCAAGATGTTATTTAGTTGTGGAATACTGGGTTTGATTTGAGAAATGAAAGAAGCAGGAATAGGAAGGAACAATATGAGATTATTTTTAGGTGTAGCTCATCTTTAAATGTAATCTCTCATGTTCCCTCCCCCTTAAAAGTTATTTCTCCAAGGAGAGAGCATGATAGTAAGATCATCATTTCTCAAAGAAACTCACTTATGGTTTTGTTTCTCTCTTCTTTTCCTCTTTTTCTCCTTTTACCTTTTTCCCACTCCTCTGCTTGTGAAAGAAGCTTGCCTAATTTGTTCTTTTAAATACGAGAGCTGAACGGGGCCTCTCCCTTCATTCCAAAGCAGAGCAGTAAGACATCTGCAATTAATTCTCTGTTCATCAGTGTTTGTGCTGAGAAATTCTGGATTTGGAAATGTCATTTCCATTGAGGACCATACTTCTTTCACCTCCAGCCACATTCTCAAACTCGAGAGTTGCATTCGTGCAACAGGTTTTTTTTCTCTTAGGTAATGTTTCTCTGACTAATCACATCTGTGACAAATTTATGTTACATTACATTATTCATTTCCTTCTCAGCCATATTACACTTTATAGAATTATTAATGCTTATGTTATTAAAACTTACAGATGAAATTTTACCAGAGGAAAGGAGATATACTACCTTTCTCAACAATAAAGTCCCACATGGGATTCAAAGCTAGGATCCACTGGTCCTGATCTCTGACTTTATGGAAAAACTAAAGTATTTGAATGGATACTTCTATTAAACCCTTTAGGGCTGTTTAAAGACCATTCCCTACAGCTGTTTCACAATGAGCAAGACCATCTGGTCAAGTGTGTCAGACATGCTGGTTTTAAAGTATAGTTTCATGTGGTACTTAGAAATACCCTGTTTCACATGTGTACTTCACGTGTACTACTGAAAATGTACTCATTTCTTAGTACGGAATTCTTGCTACACATATGGGCTTACATAAACCGTACAGTAGTTACAGGCCACTTACTGTAAAGCTGGACCAAACATGCTAAATGTGCTACCTTGAGATCTTACGTTATGAACTGACTGACCGACTTTAACTCCACTGAACTACAAACTAATTTCAATACTTCCACGTTCTTTATAGGCAAAGACCTCCTTTACTTGTTTGATACCTATATAAAATGTCCCTTAGATGAAGAAAATACAATTTCCTACACACAGCAAACACGCTGACATAACAGTTGATCGTGATGGCATACATAATACATTGTTTTTTTTTCTTTCTTTCCTTCAACATATCGCTATTATAACTAAAAGAAGCAAAATATATCTGAACATAGGCCCCTATGATGCAATGATACAGTATATACTGTATAGTACTCTCTGCAATGTGATTTGGCCTTACACGATGCTCCTCTTCAACTTGCTTGTGTTGTTACAGGTGAAAGTTTTTGGACTCAAAAAAGTGTGATAGTACCTGATGTGTCACTAATACAGTTGAGAAGCAGACCGTACCACAATGAGGCAGTGTCATCTACGTACATTCACCAGTGCTGAAACCCCTGTCTCTCTCAGCCTCCAGCTCCAGTTTTTCTTTAACCTGACTTGACTTCCTCCAATAGAGCGAAATCTCTTACAGTGGGAGATTTATGATGGCGCCCTCTGGACCCCGTGGGGCAGAGGAAAGATTGAGAGAGGGGATGGAGGAGGAGACGAACGTGGACAGATGATCTAGTACCTGCAATTACAGCGTTGGGAGGACGGTTCGCAAACAGTGAAAGAGAACCAGGTCTCTTCTCTTAAGCTTCTGGTTTTTTTCTCTTCTCCTGTCTCACAGCCAAAAGCTGGGAGTGGAAACATCTGTACTACAGAAGAGGAGAGGGAAGGACATGGGGGTGAGAGGGAAAAGCTACTACAGTGGACTCCATTCTGTCTCTTCATTCAATCTCTGCTGCTCCAGTTTAAGGACATCCATGGGCCTGAGTGTCAGTTCCCTCTTACTCTCCTGTGAAGATGTCCCAGGCAATTGTACATCAATCAATCCCTTCCTCTCTTTGTGTCTTTCTCTCTCTCTCTCTCTCTCTCTCTGTCTCTCTCTCTCACACACACACACACACACACACACACACACACACACACAAAAAATACTAACGTTTCAAGGATATAACCAGTTACTGATCTGGTCGATTGTTTTTAAGACAGATGCCATATACCATGAGTATCATTTTAAGATGTTTGAGGGAATTCTTACAGTACTTCACATTTCCCTTGTAATCTGTGAATCTCCAGCACTTATGGGAAAGTTTGGCAGTGTTGGCATTTGCAGGTGTCCCTCATTCTTCCTTATAAAGTCATTACTTTGAAAGTTCATCAACTTGGCCGTTGTGTCCGTTGACTGAAAGGCACCTTATAAACCTGTAGAACAATAATCATGGAAACTTGGGTTGCCTATCCCCTGGGGCTCAGGATCAAAGGTTTTAAGGTAAACTACAGAGAGGCCGTTTACATAGGACGCAACCGCTGGCAAACAGTTCGGCCACCACAGATCCCTGATGACAGCGTAATAGCTGTGGTTTTGGCCACACGACAAACCAAAGAACAATACCTGGATAGCAGTACTTCGAAATCTGCACTGAATCAGAATGTTGTTGAAAGGTCTTTGCAACACCATCTCTTTCCCTCCATGTGTTTCAGTACATCCCTCCCAGAGTTCTCTGCAGACCTGTTAGACCAGGGAGCACCAGTTTGTTTTTATCATCAGAGGTTTGTATTGCCCTCCTTCAGCAGATAAAGCTATCATCCACATGTTGTGAAATAGATTAAGTGGTGCTGTCCTGTTTTCCCCTCTCTCCCCCCCATAAATCTATGTTTAACTTCTGGGCCTAATTTACGATTGTGGGGTAGCGTTAGCCCCTGACCAAGAAGAAGAATTCTGTAATTAGTGTTGCACTCTGTGGCCTGTTTTCCTTCTCTCTCTCTCTCTCTCTCTCTCTCTCTCTCTCTCTCTCTCTCTCTCTCTCACTGTCACACACACACACACACACACACACACACACATACCCACACACAGGTTCCTTATCTCCATGATCTCTGTCAAACACACATGCTGCAGTAACACTGTGTCCAACAGTTTAGACAAAACACCTCTTATTCCATAATGCTTTCCTGCTGCTTACTCCTGAAGAGCCCTTTCACATACAGTATACATCAGAATTGAAATGCACCTCTGTTTGAGCTCACACACTGCTGACTCGGAATCTGTGGATAGCAAAAGTCCTGTCCTGGAGAGATGGATTTGTGAGAAAATTCTGTAGCAAATGCATTCTGGTAAGAAAGAACTGTCACCCACACTCTCTGTTTTACTCTCTGTTCTGCTCATTTTCCAATACTGATGTGAAAAAAACTAGAAATGAAAAGAAATGTAACAAACTCCTCATACTTCAGAAGGCAAAAGTAATGGGGAAAATGTTGGTACTGGACTGGCCCAGATGCATGCAGACATGACGACTGGGCTCTGTGTGTGTGTGTGTGTGTGTGTGTGTGTGTGTGTGTGTGTGTGTGTGTGTGTGTGTGTGTGTGTGTGTGTGCACATGTGTGTGCATGTGTGTGCGTGTGTGTATGCATTGATTCACTTAGAGTTTTAGCAGGTGCTCTTCACGGCATTTTGCTCATCTTTAGAAGAAAGACCCCTTCTGGACCTTGTTTGGCCTCATTTACCTCAATGCTGAAAGACAGTGAGATAAGATGGAATTCCTGGCAGCCCTTTATTTCATTTTGGCAGTGGTTTCAAAATATGTACCATTAGGCAGAGAGAAGGTTGTGTTCATCCCTGAGAGTCTGCCTGTCCATCTATCTGTCTGAACAGAATAGAGACCTAAAAAAATATTATGGATGGATTAGGTAGTGGTAATGGCATGTTCTCTATTTCCATTCTAGGTATGTTGTCTTTGCATGTCTTCAGAGTATTGTTATATATACAGATATTAAATTGCACAAAATGAGTGTCACTGAGACTAGCTTACTCTCAGTTTTTTTAGTATGTACTCAGATGTCATTTACTTTTTTACTTAGTTATTTTGATATTCACATGAGAAGAAAACAATGAAAGTGAATGTAGAACAAAAGGTAACTTGCAGTTTAGTAACATTGAAGTCATATGATTATGGTTTCATCATGACCATGATGGTGGCTGTAAGTGACATGGAACATTATGTAAAATGCCTGTCATTGCTGACCATGCTCCACCGTCATGCTGTGAAACTGCAGTTTCTCTCCTTGAACAATCTCTCTGCAGTGGGTGTAATTTGATAAAGTGATGATAACAGCATTCAGCACGGAAGCAAGGAAACTGTTCATGGAAGGGAAAATCCTCACTCCCAGAACAACTTAAACGCTCTACTGCCCAGGTTGTTATAGGAGCAACTGTAGAATATCAGACTTTTGCATATTATAAAATTATATCTGTTGTTTCAGAACAGCCTATGCTATATTCATGCTCCATATAAAATTTCAAAGGTCATTCACTGGACAGGAATTTCATCCCACATGTAAAATTAACTCGATAAATATTTTGGGTACAAATGAGAACATTTATGAAAATTAAATGTCATCAGAAAGCATGAATATGCATCTCATTCTAATCTTCCAAATTCTAATCTCATTCTAATCTATCTAATACATGGCTACTACAGTGCCACTGTATACTGTATACATTAAAATCTTATAACTATAGCTGTAACTATGTGTTCTAGTTTTTGTCTGCTAAACAATAAATTACATACATTTATTCAGTGTATTTACACGTTTATTCAATTATCTTTAAGGAACACAGCTGAAACCCAGCAGACATAAATCTACACTAACATTCTGGTTTTTGGAAATTGGATAACTCTAATAGCTGTGGAGCTAGTAGAGGTAACCAAAGATAAACTGTGATATAAAGGTATATAACACAGAGGGGAAAGGTAAAAAAAAAAACATTAAACAAAACTCCTGAATCTGCCACCTTCCACTACAGAGTCCATTATTAAGAATTTAAGCTACTGGCACAGGGAGGGGCAGGGGGTTCAGGAGGCAACTGAAAATGCAAAGACAACATTTGGAGATCTTAGGAACAAAGTGGCTTCTTCAGGGTACAAAATGTTAAAAAGTACCATTGACTTCACCTACATGAAGTGGTATCCATGGCACTGTTGCCGGAAAGAGCCTGGCAACAAAAAGACCACAAGAATTTGTCAGACTACATCTGAATGGCAACAGTAAGCATTCCTGATGATCAGATGAAACAAAATGTACCTTTTTGGACATGCTCATCAAGGTTATATTTGGCCTATAAAAGGTGAAGGGAAAAACAAAACATGAGAAGGAAAATCATGTTGTGAAGTATGGCAGGATGTATATACTTATTTTGATGTTGTTTTACATCTATGGGTATAGGGTTTAGGTCTAACTCTTTTTAATTTGTTACAATTGAATATCTGAAGATAATTGCACTTTGTTATAGTGGGGTGCGTATGTCCTGGAAACCCAAATGGGGGGAAAGGGTTCCTTACACCTGTCATTTCTGTAGCTCACAGCACAAGGTCATATTGCATTTCTGACCTGCCACCTCATCACTAAATGCCTCTTTTGGCAAAGATGGGCTATGATTTGTGTTGGACCTGAGCACATTTGAATATAAAAAGCAGCCATGAGCACTGATTCGGCAGAGGAGAAAAAAGAGAGGATTCTTTTTCAGCAAACTGCAGCAAACAGCCAGCCACACTGTTAGAATTCAATTGCGTGGAAGGCACAGAATGAGTAGAAATGTGCCATTGATATGCTGGTTTTGCGAGCACAAGTATTGGAAGTGTTTTTGAAAAGCTTTGTCTTGAACATCACAAAGGCTTTTCTGTGCTTACCATGGTAACCACAACAAATTTGCACATTTTGAGCCATGTCAGGCCTAACCTCAGCCTATGTTTTTTAATTTTGTTTTTTTTTCTGGAAAGCTGTCTGCTCAGTCTTTTTTGGTTTTATAGTTTTATTGTTTAAAATTCTCTCACAATGAGTAAAAAAAGAAGAGATCTGTATAAAGTAATTGTTTTATTGTTACCAGGAAGTATGAAGCCTGCACCCTTTTGTCATTTGACAACAGCATTAAAACATGGCTCCACTAATTATTAAATGTAAAATAAATAACTATATGTTATATGTAACCAAGATCTATAAACAGAATCAAATGCTCTCTGCAGTAAATACTGTGAAATTTATTCATTTGTTTTCCTTTGATGAATAAGTTACATCAGAGGTTTTGATTCAGAAAATTATATTACATACAGTAGAGTTAACAATAGGGATAACAAGAATCAAAATAAAGTGTTATTAAAATGAATTAAAATACTAGGGACAAAGACCATCTTACGATTTTAGGGTATTTAATCATTTAAAGCACCCTGACGATTGTGAAACTAGATTGATTCCATAATGATGGCATTTATTGGGGGGGCATACCCATCACAATGCTGCATAGAAATGTTAAGAAAATGTATCTGTTCACCAGGTATGGCCCCGCACTGCTGGGGAGATGAGGTGAGGTTCTTGGCATAAATCAACCTGTTCAAGCTGTTTAAACGTCAGCCCTCATAAACAACAAGAGAGAAGAAGACGCTAAAGATGAACAGAGATGGAGTCAAAGAGGTTTGAGTCCTTGCAACACATGATAAAACTTTGATTGGAACCACAGGCTGTTAACACTTCCTGGAAAAAACGGCCACAATATCTTCTCTGGGCACTAGGGAAGGGCAAAGGGAGAGATGGATTCAGCAGGTAAGCCACTTTTTGAAATATGGCTTTGGCTACTTTTGTACATAAAGGGCACACATGGAAAACAAATATGAGGATGTCAGGTATGGGGATAGTAGTGTGTGTCTGTATGTGAATGGTAAGCTAATGTGCAGGTATGTAAATACTGAGTTGGAAGTGGAAGTAGAGACCGTTAAAGATGATAGACCTTGCTACAGACAGTCCCCTGAGCAGTTCACTAAGTGAGATCTCAGTGCACTGTGTCTTACATGAGTTAATACCTAGATCATGAGGTCCTAACTAACTACTTATGGAATCCACATTTTATTTCTCACATTCTAGCTAGATGCTGCTGAACAAATTTCTATGTGGTATGACACATATACTGTTAGCTAATGTTTCCATCATATATTGTAAAAACTGTCAGAATCATGAAAATAAGGCATGTTTCCTTTATGTTATCATCCCCAGAAGCTGATTTTTAGCTGTCATTCCTGTTATCGTATTAGTGATGTGTGACACTGGCAAATGTCTTTTTAACAGTAATAATTTATGTAAAGAGGTTGAGGAAAAAACCTGGGCAGAATTAATGCATTTTAATGAGTGTAAACAAAAAGAACTCAGTACCTTCAGTGCCTGTAGGGGTTGTGTGTTAGCCTCTCCGTACCCTTCCATTAGCCTGGAGAAGCTATTATCTGCAATTTGAGTTGACAGCGGCAAAATGCCACAGTTCTGCTCCCGAAACGCAGTTGCTGTACAATAAAAACACCTTCCTTTACAATGCAGGCGCTGTACTTTCAGACACATTAGCTCTTTGTATCTTGCAAATGTCATTTTTCTCTCTTGCTCAAGTGCCTGAGGCCCTTCTGGTGACAGGGGGTGGTCATAAATCACCCCGATGGCTTTGTCTTCAAAAAAAAAAAACAACTTCGCCAAAGCAAAGAGGAAACCAGTTGGAATGAACTTCGCTTGGAAAAAGTTTACAAAAGGTTGCTTGGTGCTTGATATTGTGTCACTGGGTACACTTTATAAAGAGAACAGATTATCAATCTCAATGTTTTTTGAGGGAGGGATCATGTCATCTCAAACGTAATGTGGCTGCACTGAAATCAGCTTCTTCTGTTCTTCCATTGTATTGATGTTGTTTATAGAACCTTCAGTGGAAGGACACATGGTTACAAACCTGCATCCAACTGCAGTCAGTGGTCTACATTTTATTGCTGCTTTACTGTGTGCATTCTTTTTTATTTTTTATCAGTCCTTACATTACACAATTATGAATAATAATGTATGCAAAACGACTGAGACAGTAACATGTTGAGAGTTTACTTTGTGCTTGCTTACTTTGCACCTTATTGGTTATTGAGGGCTTTCTTTGATCAGGAATGCCAACACCCTGAAAGAGACTGTTCCTTCCATACATTCCACTGAAGGTTCACATGGCCCCGTCATTCCCTCTAGTTACCTGAGCTAACCTGTAGCTGCTCTTGCTCTGGGGACAAGAGTGTATTCTCAGTCAGGAACGCCAGCATACCCTGTTCTCAGGGGAGAGAGGAGCACAAGCTGGATCTGGCTGACTGTTGTCTGACCGCATCTCTGAAACCTTATCGGCCCTGGCTCACTTTCCAGCAGCAAAGTGGAGGTTCGGGGGGGTGGGGGGGCTGTTTTATTCTTTAAAAACTCTGTCACATTATACACAATGCAGCCATTGTAACTGACATCTACAGTTACCTTTTTAGGCTTAGGCACATCTCTGCCCAAGGTAAGAGATTAACAGTCACACCTTTTAAGATATTCAGTGTTCTGGGAACAAAGGGATTGCGTTGTTTTTACACCTCAGGCTGTCCTTAAGTACATAGCGGGAATGACATCTGCCTGTGTGAAACTGCTCGATTGATTTTTTTTTTATCTTGGATGTAGTGCTGGTGTACTGTGGGTTGGCACTGCCCAAATAGTAACATGGTCCTTATGCTAATAATTGTGACATTGGTACTACATTTGAAATGTAGAATGCTTTTTAATGATCTAACAAAATTTAACAACTCTCATCAATGCTCTTCAGGTGTATGATAATGTCAGGAAGCAGAAAAAGTGGCATTTTTCATTTTCAATGTACATAAGCACCCCTAGCCTCTGAGCTGTTGGTCTGATGTTTCAGTATCATGGTCTTTTGTGTCCATTGATGGAAGGGTTGGCTGGATGACCCGCGCACTCATGAAGACCTGTGCAGGCTCCCGAGTGGCCCAGTAAAAGTGCTTGTTGTCAAAAGCGCACCACAGCCCGGGTTCAATCCCAGTCATGTCCTGAGCCAATGATGACCAGGAACGCATAGCAGTGAAGCAATCTGGATTTGTTCTGCCGGGGGATATATTGGTATGTCTGCCAGGGGCTTAGGTCCACATCGTCATTCATCAGCAACCTCCTCTGAACAATGGAGGCACCTGCAGGTCTGACTGTGTACGGCTGTGCAAACTGGACATGAGGACCATGGTGTGTAAAAGATGCGGCAATAGTGTCTTGTGTTTTGGAGTAAAGTATGTATTTGGCTGCATTTTGGATTTTGGTCATTCTGAATGAATTTGCTTAATTGAACTGTTTTCTGAATGCTTATCTATATCTAATATCTCTTTAGAGCTGCTGTCTGACCTTGAAACAAATTATGGGAATGTCTCAATCAAGCTTAATTACTTGTTTAATTATTTTTTAAAGCCATATTGTACCTCATCAACCACTTGATTTATCTAATGATTTATCTATCTAATTTAATTTAAGGGCCACAAATGAACTTAATAAATCCTCTTGCTTATATCTTTCTCTTGAACTTCTTTCTCATGAACTGTAAACACCTTTACAACTACACTCAGTTAGTTATCCAATTAGCAGTTCTATAAACTATTTAACGGCTCAGGTGACAAACACATGGGACAGTAACACCATGGCTTAGATACAAGGATTTAAAAATGATGTAAATTCAACAGTACTGTTCGGGAATCATAAACATGAATTAATCTCACTCTAGTCACTGGGCATAGTTGATTTAAGGAATGCAAACAGTTCTTCAACATTACAAATAAATCAAAAGGAAAAAATACGAAAGCTGCCATTTAAGAAAAATACAACTGTGCTAGGGAAACAGTGACGTCAGTTCAATCAATCACATTATTCTGTGTGCTAAATGAGGCGAAATCAAGCTGTATTTAAGAATAATAAAATGTAGAGCCTTAGAAGGAACTTTGTACGTTTGATTTCTGTAATGCTTTGTACTAAATGCCAACTGCAATGGATCAGAGTGAAAGATTATTCAAACCAGAGTATTTAAAGAAACAGAAAAGCATTGCACTAGATTCATCTGAAGATTTGCACCATGTCTAAAACTATGAATGATCGATACAATAAACAAGAGGATTGTATCTTTTAATGAACTCATACATTTAAACAGTCCTTAAATTGTTTTGACTAGAATGAAGAAACTCTTTTCTTCTTACCTGAATCAGAGCAGCTCACACAAGGAAATAACTGCAGCCTCTCCCAAAATTCCTGCATGGCATATTCAGTTTTTTGTGATGCATTAAAAGAGACTTTGATCTCTGACTTCCTTCAGTCACTTCAAACTTCAGACTTTTTTAAATCTCATTTTGGCTGTAATTTGGACATGCTTGGAACACCCTGTGCATAACTCCGAAGTAGTAGCTTAGGCAAGGCTGCTTAGTGCATAATAACATGCAGTACATGACCACAATACTGTAGGCCATCCACATAATGACACCACACCTATTCTCCAGCATGGAGCCCAGGCACTGAGTTCATATGACCTCATTCAGTGAATGAGTAAAAAGGTAGTTTTGTATTCTATCTTTCATTTAGTAATTTCACTTGGCTGCAAATCTACACTCCTTCAAAAAAGCCACATTAACCATACAGCCATTTGAAGCTCTTAAAGGTTACAAGTACTCAATGAAATGTAAAACACTGAATTGACTCATTGTTAAATAATTGGGAGTTAATTAAAATATCTTTTTTTACAATAACATTAGGCATGGACTTGCCCAATATGAGCAATTGAATTCCTTGGATCCTGTTTCAACAATCTGAATGTTTTTGCTGGAGGGAAGCTGTTTCTATGGCAACTGACAGGGAAATGGTGAAAATATAGCTCCTAATGTACCTCATGTGCATGTTCTCTTTCCCTCACTCTCTGTCTCTCACTCTTTCTCTGGAATCATTCAATTACTATCAATTCATCTTGTGTTGATCGCTTGGCCTTTTCCTCATTTGGATATCGTACTGAATGCATACTGATATATTTATTTGCTCACATGCTGTGTACAGGAGTTTGAAGGTGAATCCTCTGAAAACAAAGTGTTTGGTAGCTCCAATCTCTGACCATGTCACAGCACTGCTGCAACACTGAGACCTACCTATAATGAAAAATGAGGTCAGTCAGTGCTGGTACCTGGGTGGTGGTGTAAGCTCAACTAACAAGCAAAGTGGAGTTTAAATCTGGATTTAAAGACATCTTGTTTGATATTGGAAAATTACAGTACACAGTGCCTTGCTTTGGGTGATATCCATTCTCAGAGCCTGATGAGGGACGCCTGTCTGGCATCAGCACAACATGGCATGTGGAGGATTACGCTTGTCATGGTGTATCTCTCTGCGGGGCAGACTCGCGTCCCCGTCACCACCAGCGCTCAGCAAACCTCCCAGGGGTCTGAGCGGCTGAGGGAGCCGTAAATGTGCTAACAATGTGCAAATGCTGGAGGCCCGACACAGACACCTGTTCCTGTAATCCATAATCAGCGTCCCCCTTCCTAGCCAGTCAAATGCACTGAGGGCAGACAGACCTCTGCTGACGTCCAGAGATCCCGTCACTCGAAGGGCGCTGACGACCAAAGTGGTCCCACAGAGGAGGGCTGTCTCACAGTGCAGACAGAAAGGGTGTGCTTTGGACAACAAGGCCACCATCCAATTCTGTACTCTGTAACAGCAGCTGCAAAAGTGAAGCAACACACCCCCTTTGTTTCCAATACATATCCATTGCTCACTTCCGAAAATGAGCCAAATAGAATATGTGTTAACAACCTTGTTGCTTCTAAAATGTTTTATAATCATGATGTAGTTTTCCATTCCAGAGGCAATAAAACAATTTTTCTGAAACAGGAAAGATGTCATTCTGCCATAGGACAAATAAGCATTTACTTTCGTGACCAGTATATTTAGTAGCCAAATATATCTGTTTGTGAAGTCAAAAGACAGTCAGGTCAACTGAATCCTATTTCCTGATTGAATGTTATGGGTGTTATTTTTAAAATGAATTCATCAAGGCTTTGATTTAATTATTTGTATTAATACTAAATGGTTTAATTGCTCTTTGCGCCAATATGGTGCTGTTCAATGTCATTCATTAGTTTAATGAGCTTTTCATGTCATGACGATCAGTAGGTAAGCCATTTGAATAGTCTGTCTTCAGTTTATGTTTTAGTGAGGTTCTTGCACTGATGCAATTGTGTTTAGGGAAAAGGAGATTTTTCTGTTGTTCTCTCACAGGCATTCAAACATATGCAAGCACATTCATGCATGCAGGCACATACAGTACAGACCGACAAAACACCCGACATGTAAAGGAACTCCTTAATCTCCATGGGACTTGTATATCCACTGTACAGTCTTTGTCTTGTGCAGCTGAACTGAACTGTATGTGCATAGAGGGGTCTAAGATCCATGGCACATAAGGCAAAAGCTGACTGAGACATGGGTGCTGAAAGCATACAGGTTACACACATGCATCTTTAATGAGATCTGAATGTTGTAGGTTCAGGTCTTGGCTGAGACAAATGATTCCTACCAATTGGCTGTGCTCACAGAGTCACAAGAATGCATTAAATCTCTAAATAATTATCCAAGCTCAGACTTGGCTTCCATGTCCACTTGGACCAGCCTGCTGTTGAGTTCTGAGAAGAAGATAAGCTAGGCATGTAAGGTGTTACAGATTATGGTTACCATGGTGCCTAAATGGTTGAGAAAATATACTGGTTTGAGCTTCCATGGGTGGATGGAGAACACACAGCCTTTGTGGGCAGACATGTTACAATTAACACTATGCTGAGTGGAATTATTTCTGCTCCTTTCGGATTTGTCAAATAGCTTGTATATTGTACATTGTTGTACAATGTATACATTGTTGCATCCACACTCATTCAGTAATCATGCTTAACACATCTGACAAGAAAGGTTTTAACAGTCACTAAAATGGGATGGGAAGTATTGGTATGACATCTACATCTAATGCAATTGACAGCTAAGATATTTCCCAATGGACGTGAGGTTAACAGCAGGTTAACCTCAATTAGGTTAAGGACACATCTCCAACAGTCAAACCGACAACCCTTTGGTCCAGCTCAATATCCAGTGACGGTCCCAGTCCTCAGAGGTGACACTGGGTGACATATTACAGACAGCACCAAGTTCATGGGGCTACAATCCATCTACCTATCACAGAACTCTGAAGCGTTCAATATCCCCATCATTTCAGACCCTGCTCCTTCTTTTCTATAACTTACGGAGTATGAAAAATCTCTGTATTCATGTTAAGTATCTGCTTATAAATGTTTACAGACCAGGCTGGAGGGTGCCTCCAAAGAGAACAGAGCTGTTTTCCATATGAAGGTAATTGTGGCAGAACAGAGGCATTACTCTCAGCTATCCAACAGGGCTAGGGGTGCCATAGCAATAATAATGTGAAATGTGAAATGCTCATGAGTCATGGGTAAAAACAGAAAGGGAGTGTGGAGTAAGCTGTGCCACAAAAGAAATGCCTTTCATGGCTGCTGCCAGTGAGGTTTAAAGTCCCAGTCAGGGAGCAATGTTTGGGTGCTGTTTTATTACTTTAAAGGCATAAAGATATGGATTTTTTATAGCTGTCATTTCCCCTTCACCTCGTTCTGAAGAAGTTTGCTAGTGAAATTCCAAAGACAGTTCCAGCTCTGCTTTCAGCTTCTCAGGCCAATTAGTGTCAATAAAATCACCCCATCCAAATACTGTATTTTTCTAACTCCATGCATTTCTATTACCTCACCCTCACAGAACACCATTTGAACACAGCATCTAGTCGAAGTTGGTCCACATATACAATGATACGGCATGCCTTGCAGCTATGAATTGATGTGCTGATCCAGCCTTGTCTACATCCTGATTCAAACAGCACAGACAGGCACGTGCCCTTGCAACACGGCCAACAATAAATTAGCCTGGGGTCACATTGGGGAGGGTCCTGTCAGGGGCGACACCTGGTCCACCTGGCCCAGACGGCCCGGTCGTGGTGTTGTTTATCCAGGGAGTGAATCGGAGCTGTCAGCAGGGTCAGTAATGGAGGAGGGTCCCAGGAGGCCAGTCGGGTATGGAGGGGCGACAAGGATGATAATAGCCTTGCTTTTTCGGCAGAGACTCTACAGCAAAGATGTAACCAGACCTGGGCTTTGTTGAGCAACAGTGAGAGTAAGTGGGCCCTTGGGACCGGTCAGGGTATTTATAATGCTGAGAGCTGCCATCGTCTGTCGCTCGTTTGTCTTCCACGCTCTCAGAGTGTGGAGGGAAGCAGGTCTGGCAGGGGGTGAGGATTGGATTATGCTTTTTTATGGGACAGGGGGCTGTATAACATCAAGTCTGGCATCAGGGGGCAGACTGTGATCTCTCAGATAGAGGCACTGTATCAGGTTATGAAGTCCAAGAGTGGTAAAGACCCCAACAATCTTACACTCCGATCTGCTTATGTCCACTGAAAACCCAATTTTGTTCCCCTCCAAAACAACCATCTTACTTTCGTAGCTGACCTACTTCATTCAGTGGCGTCTAATAGTACCAACTTGCAGATATTGTCAGGCTTTCAGGTAGAAGGACCCAGGCACAGACCAAGATGACAAACCAGGAGTTTATTTGAGGAGAATCCAAAAATCTGAAGTAACAAAAAGTCCAAGTAAAAACCAGAGAATCCACAGGCAGAAAATCCAAAACACAAAGCAAGTTCCAAAATCCAAAAAAAACAGGGAGAAATTCCAAAAAACCAGAGCGAGCAAAAGACAAACAGGCAGGACCAAAACAGACTAATACACTGTGACAAACTGGCAGAAAAACAGAGCATTTAGAGGGGTATAAATACACACTGGTGATGAGAAAACAGGGAATGGGTGTGCAGGATGGGCTTCAGGTGGTGGGTGTGGCAGCAGGGCAGATAGGTGGGACAGGAGGTGGGGCGATGGGTTGAAAACAAAACAAAAGCACATGCACGCAAAAAAAACAACAACAAAACAACAACAACAAAAAAAAACAACAAAAAAAAAAAAAAAACAAAAGACACACCCACACTGACAGACGGGAAAACAGAACAATACAAGCAGGACCACACGCGGAAGGACTGACAGGTATAGTTTATAGCATGTTGCACTCTGGTGAGGTCTAAGGTTCTCAGTAGGGCACTGCTGTTTTATCTGTAAGTAAGATACCTTATAACCTTGATTATCCCACAACTTTACATTGTAAATCAATGTACTGACTCTGAGAATATACAATTTTATTATAATTGTATCTTAAAATGACAAAAATGATATATCTGTCAATTTACAAAGATCTTGTTTGTCCAGTTGTAGTTTGTGTGGCAGTAATGCACTACACTTCAATTATCATTAATTTAATTTGAAGCAGTTATAGTATTTTAGTATTGAATTTTATGAATGCTGCTTGTGGGCCCCGTGGGCTTAATTTTTCATGAGTGGTTTAAGATAAGCAATAACAATATTTACATTCTGTGGATACAGTGATGATCACATGATTTATGAATTATTGCACTGAATATGTGACCTAATATTTGTATTAAGCTGCTCAAAGTCATTTCAAATAACACTGGACAGTGTGAGAGAGGGTTCTAAAAATTAGAAAACGTATCAGAAGTATCAAATTATATATTTAAAATATAGTTTTGAGAATATGGTTTTCATTCAATCAATACATTTAAACGAAGTAAATTAATCTTGTGTACTGGAATATATTTCTGATTTGCATAAATGCATTTTAATGCATTCCCCATATATCATTGGGTTGAACAGTATATTTTTCAATGTATTACAATATATTTCATTTTCTTACGGATGAACATTCGTATGGTTATTACATGCATATGTAACACGAGTATTATGTCTTGAGAAAAAGATTTATAATGTGTTGACAGCAGGAGAGGCTGCTATTTGTGTGAAAGAAAGCAGTCTTGATACCACTTAAGCAGGAGGAGGTGATCTTGGTTAATGGCCATAGTCAAATGGCCTTTCACAGAGTTTCTGCACTGTCACCCTGACTTAAATTCAGCCTTAAATCACTGTGACTTATAGCTGGTACACATACACAATTTACACAAATCCAAAACCTCCTTCATTACAAACATGTTGTGGGCATATTTTACATGCCATCATCTGAGCCTTTCACTCCACCAACTCCACCTTTCATGTTGTCCCAGGTCCACATTACACTCAGTTCAGATTGGCACTGGCTGAGGCTCAAGCCTTCTTGATTTGAAGTTAATCACCTCTAAAGATCATTTGTGCCCAGTCACAGTGGAGTAATTTGTGCGCATGGGATTGCGTTGCAGGCCAAAGCCCGCCCACCTTTATTTGTGTTTGAGTTCATGTGGGGCCTGTACTCCATCGACGCAGCTGCCCAGAATAAATCACAGGGGGGAATTTGATCAGGCGTTCTCTAGGACTGCTCATATCCTGCTGCTGCAGCCCATGTCAGCCCACAAGCTGTTTTGTTATCCACACACACACACACACACACACACACACACACACACACACACACACACACACACACACACACACACACACCATCATCATATAATTCATTTGAGACTACAACCTCTGGTCACCATTTATCCCCATGATGCTGCACTGCCATTACAGTGAAATACCTTTTGATTTTATCCGTATTAAATTTACTATCACATGAGAGCGCATTTTTCTTGATCATTAATTGGTCTTATCTTCAGTCTTCACTTTCAGCATATATTACTTACTGTCTGTCACATTTGTTGTCCATGGCAAGCTGGTCACTGTACTGAACATTTCAGCTAATTATACATTTCATTTTCTGACTGTGCAGTAGTTGGAATCATTTTTAATCCTTGCTTCCTTGTTAATTTTTAGTAACATTTTTTGATGTTTCTTAGAGTATTACTACTTCTCAGAGTATTACTAGTATTATTTGGATTTTGTCCTGATTCTTGAACATTTTTTGGATCCCTGAATCTATGAGTGCCCATTTCTGAATTATGTCTCTCTGTCCCTTGCCTTTCTTTATGTGATGTCTGATTTAAGGTTACGAGAAGTCAAGGGATGGAGGATTCCTGTCAAGTCCAGTCAATACCCTTATTTACAACAGAGTTTCACCCTTCTACCTCTGGTCTCACTCCCATCCCATCTATCAGGTCCTAAAGTGAGGACATGCTCATGCCAAAAACAAGGAAAATCACCCCTCACTTCATGGCAATTTATGCATCAACTGTCACTGGCTGAGTGGTTCTATATCCTGTGACAGGCATTAATTATTTTTGTCATGAATCCCTCCTTTTTGCCACAACTTTTAAAGTGTGTTTGACTTATCTATTTTGCGTGGTGGAGAATGACTATGGATATAGATATGAATATAAATACAGATGGTACATATCTGCATGCAGTATGCCTCACCACAAAATGCAGGTATTTGACTGGAGTGTGCTTTATAATGTGTGTGTGTGTAGAGCTGTAACCTACTGGTTTACATATGAAACCTTTGTTTGGTACCACCGGTTGTTTGTAACCTTTTCATTTCCAGTATACAGAATTCATTCACACGTTCATTTCTTCAGTTTTTTCACATTTTCATTTCTTCATTTCTTGCTGACTTACAGGAGAGCAGTAATTCAGGTAATAGGTTAAGGAATAAGGAATTCCATAATGATGATCATGCATGTTTTTCCAGCCAAGGCATATGTGCCTGACTTTTAGAATCTTCAAATCATTCAAACCTGAGTATCAACATGTTGTCCCTTTTCTGACAAGACATCTTGTTTTGGTCTTTTAGTAGGATGTAAATAATGGTCAGGGACACATGTGGTTAATCTATATCTGATTGTGAGGATTATTTGGTTAATCTTAATTACAAAGTATGAGATTACATAATTTACCCTGTTATATTGATAGTTTTCTATACCAACAGCATTACAGTGATACTGTAGCATCACAGGACCAACACAAAATTGGGACTAAGGGAGCAAGTGGAGAGCAAGCTTTATCATTTGGAAGTGTTTTAAGATTCTTGTTGTCCTGAGCACTAACTTTTACTTCCTTTGCGCATATATAGATACTTGCTTTTCATGCTTCCCAGACATCTAATGCTGTCACAGTCTCTGTAAAACTGATTTTGCATCAGTAACATTACAGTAACACTGGTAACCTTACAAAATAATATCAGAAAAGGTAATTTAATACATATAAGCTAATTACAGTTATCATTTTGGCTATATCATCACCTATATAATCATCTCATGTATAAATGTGTTGATTCCTTACCTACAAAGAACACTGGCTCTAATGGGGAGTTTTGTTGAGTTTGATTGATAAAACATAATAAGCATTACCTGTTAGACAGGCAACAGTGGTAAACTGAATAGTTGGATATTTGTGAATGTGTCTGGTGCAAATCATTGCATTCCTCTGTCTGATTGTTTCAGTACATGCCAGTGTCACTCTCTTCCTCCGTCCATTAACCTCTCTGTTCTTGCTTCATCCATTCCACATACCCCAGGGAATCATGGGATGCCATTTTTTTGTTTTTTTCCCACTATTTGTTGCACTGACACTAATGGACAGTGAAAGTCTCCCTCTCTCCGCCCAGAGACTGGAGCAGACGGAAAAAGCTTTTAAGAGCCTTAATTTTGACCCTCAGGGGCAGGTCGACGCCTCCAACAGTTGACTCGATCAAACCGGAATGAAGGATGCATTCCTCAAGGAGAAATCCAAAGAAAATATTTTATGGAGACACCTTAGCAGGCAGAAGACATTTTTATGTCTTCTGCATCTTTATATCTCTCTGATTCACCATTGTTTCAGGCTGAAGGAAGGGGGATTTTTTTAATAGGGGTAATAACAAGAAAAACATTCTCACTGTCTGTATCTGCCTTTATGTCTGTCTCCCTGTCTGGTGTTTCATTTCTATGGAGACTCAAAGGGACTCAGCCAGCTGGGTCTGTGCTAACTGGCATCACATCTGAAGGATGTTGTTTTTACATCCTCATGGGCTGAGCAAAGAGGTTAAGGCTGAGCTTGGCCCATAATGTTTTAAGACAAGAGAGCCCAAGAATTCAAAGCTGCAAGAGTGAACAGGGTGGGGAGAGCAATTACCTCAGACACTACAGAGATGGACAATGGGATGGATTCTGAGAGCACAGTGTGCCTCTGTAGGCAAGACTGCCCATAGCTGTCCATCCCTCTGTCTGTGTAAAGTTGTGTATTCTTTCCTCTACACATCCTCAGATGCCACAAAACAAGTATCCTGTTGTTGCAACATCCCCATTGTGGTAGCTTGGAACTCTCCCTGTATGGAGATGCAATCTCATGGCTAAAGCAGAGGGCAGGGGTCCATAACGTTAAATTAATCACCTCATGCCAAAGTAAATGAAATGCGGTTCTGTGAACAGACTGGTGTTTATGTGAGGGCGCTGTGGGTGGGACTCATTTTCGGCACTAATTGTCATCTCGTTTAAAGCCCCATTAAACCCAGGTGTGATGGGAGTTTCATCAGCGCTCTCGCTGACAGACAAGCCCTCCAGGAGGCAGCCCAAATTAATTACAGACACTGGCCAGAGAGAGCTGTGTCACCCTGCAATTGGACCAAGGTCAGCCACTGGGCATCTCATACACAGCCAAATGTGCTTCTGTCTGCTAAGATTCCAGTTTCATGGAAGAAATTGGCACAAAGCTTGCTCAGGTTCTGGGCAAACTGCAATTGATGTTCTTGCACAAAAAAAAAACAAAAACAAAAAAAAAAACAGACACAGTGGTTTGTCATTTAGGCAAATTGCTGTTATCCTTGACTGATGGTAATTGTCTGTAGCCATGGAAACCACATTGTCTGAAGCTTTAATATTACATCATAATGCTTAAAATTTCCAAAGATATAGAAGTACTATCTATGTTTAATGGGTGGTTTTTATGATTGAAAAAAGGAGATTAAAATCTTGTCTGTGCAATACACTGGAGTGAAAGAATGAACGAGAACTGAATTAATATTATTAAAGACACGCTCTTCTCATCACATCAAATCAGTATTTTGGAAGGTGGATACATGTCAACTGTGTATTTTGATGCACCTGTTGCGTACCAAGCACAGTCACAAAAGACTTGTGGATTAGACCTAACAGAAGCATTTTAGCCATTTCATTCCACTGTCTCAGCGGCCTTTTTATTTCATGGATATGGGAGCTTTCCAAACTTTGGTCTTTACTGGCTCTGTATAAAGAAGCCCTGTTGTGCAACTATTTCTATGCAAACAGTTCCCGGAACACTTCATTCAACATTCCGAAATTGATAAAAATGCGTCACCATCGGTTGATGAGGAAAAGGGATAAAAGGTAAATAACAGTAAATTGAGTTTAAATCAGACATGAGACAGATGGTGCATGTTGTGTCTCGACAGACACCGTCAGCTTCCTCAAAACTGTTATAATGTAATTCTCTGACAAAGCTACTATTAACAGACTGTTCTTATGTAAAAATATCTCCAGTTGCTTCGTGTGAGTTTTATACAACACATAAATTGTTTTTTTTTTTCATTCTGGTTATCCATACAAACTCCTGCTCCTATCAGTGATTTAATGACAAGGTGACATTTATTTATGTTTTCACTCAGGCTCTTGGTTTTAAAAACTGAGTCAATTAACATATACATGTAATTGTCTTAAAATTAAATAAATACAACCATGTATTCAATTAGTCATGGGCATCAGTTTGTTTTGAAAAGCGGTGGGGACAACGAAGTTCAACTGACTAAAGGCTTTCAAAAAGTAGTGGGGACGAAATGGGCCATGACAAAAAGATGCTGGGGACATGTCCCCAGCGTCCCCAGCGTAAATGACGCCTATGCAATTAGTAACATAATACTGATTTGATTCTGACCTCAAAGGCATATATGCTAAAGACACTTTTCATAGCAAGCCACATTCTCTCCCTCCCAGTCTACCTCCTGTGGGATTTTTGGGTATGGAAGCAAAAGATTATGAGGATTACATCAGGACACTTCTGTATCTTACATCTGTATCTCTATATTCCTGATCTCTCACACAAGGTGCAGCATTATCCTACTTCCATGGGTCTGGCATACTCTCCCAGGACAATCACCCGGGCCACGGAGCTCATATGGCTCCGAGATGGGCTTTAAGTCTCACTCACTGACCCACAGCGAAAAACAAGGAATTCAAGGGTTACTTCCCATAGGGTTTTATAAACACCAAAGGCAGGTTGGATGTTTGCACTTCCCAGGGTGTAGTGGAGTTAGCAGGAGTGGCAAACACGGGCTGTCCTGTTGAATTCATGGGAAGTGAGCATGCACTCATGGATGGTGTTGTGTTTCCAGAACATATAACTTCACACCTAAGTCATATTGATACTTTGCCGAGTTGAGCTGTGATGTCTGCCACATGATTTTATCCAATGCTTTGTTTTCCCCAAACTTCATATCTAATGTTTAGAACAGAGCTGAATAAAGCATTTGTTCTGCCTTTGCTGATGGGAAAACCCCTTAATTAAACAACAGCAAAATGACAGTACAGTGTAGTTACATGGTAGGTCCTAAATTTTTCTTTTATTCAAATTCAGAAAGACTCTTGAGTTACATTGTAGGTGTTGAGTGAATCATAGACAAAATGCCCCGTGTCCACAGCCAAGCCCAATGCAGTACCAAATTACTAGAATTCCTCTCCTCATGCAGGTTCACTTAACTAGATGAATAATTAGAATGAGGTCATGTGTGATGAAATAAATAATTGTCTCCAGTGACCAAAGCAGCAGACATGCATTACTCTGTTATATCTCCTCAAGGAAGCAATGTTTAAGTCTGCCTAAACTTTAGATCCCTCTAGACCGTCCCAGAAATCTTTCCTCCTTTGAGGTAACTCTTCTCTGGGAGCACCCAGAAGTCATGCATATGTCACATCTGTGAACATCTGTCAACTGCAGATGTTGCGACGGTGATCCTCCTGAGGGTGGGCTGCACTGGATCGCTACATTTTTCTGAGCAGCATTCGCATGGTGAACGTGCCTTAGCATGACAGCTCAGCATTGACTGAACCCCCGCCGAATACACACACACACACACACACACACACACGTGCACCCCAGATGTGCTTGAGAGCTGATGTGATTTGGCGCGTCTGCTCATGAAACCCCTCACCATGGAGGCCCATGGACTCAAAACTGCAGAGTCCCCCCCCCTCTTGTGGTGTGCTGTTGACCCAAAACAAGTGAAGAATGTCTGGTAAAAGTCATGCTGCTTTATTAAAATAGCCCTGATTGTGAAGCCATGCCAAAATCACCATTACTGTGTCATCTGAGGGGAAATGGGCTTGCAGGCAATAGTATGTCTGGGGAGGAATACATGACCTTGTTGTGTTATATATATGACAAATGTGCTTTTTAACCTGCTGGTGTGGCAATGGCCTCACCAGGTGGTCTTGATATAAATAGTAATCACAAATTTGAGCTGTAAACGCATGCATTATGTATATTTCCATGGATTTCAACAGAATCCTGAAATGAAATGTGAAAGTGCAGCAACCAGCTTTGGAGGTTTTCCGAGCAACTCCTACACCCATTGGCTGAAGGAAGTGATTTTCTTCCAGACTTCACACATCACCCCACACCAGCATTGCAATAATGAAAGAGCAGGGTGGAAGGATCTCAGAATGTTAACACACTTGGGTGGCTCCAGTGCATTCTCAGCATGTAATTTGTCTTAATGAAAGTCCCTACAGATGCAATCCCAAAGCTGCTCATCCTATGACAAGCTCATCTCCCACTGAGCCAAAACCACAAGCTTCTTCTACTCTGCTAACTGACCACACAGGCAAGAAGGAGAGAAGACAGTGACATCCAGAGGAGTTGTAGAGATTTTAAGGAGTTGTAATGTCTGTGGTATGTTGGTCAGAGTTAATGGAATAGGAAAGGTTTGCGGTGGAGAGGAGTGGTAGCTAAGAATCCATACTCGGTCCAACTCTAGAGAATTCAGCTGAAGACTGACCTGAGAGTGTGCTCCCCAGAATTGGATAAATACGGGTTGCTTGGAGTGTATTTACATGTGGTCTGTCTGAGGGAAGGCCAGCTCCTCTTCTGCATAAGCCTGTGTAGGCAGCATTCCATTTTCTTGCCATTATTTCCACAGAAATAGGAGATGCACAGGAAGTGTTTTGGAGCACTTTTAGAGTGTTCTTCCACCTGCCGATGCCTGGGTCACATCAGAGCTCTCACAGGTAGTCCAGGCAGAACATTCCATTTTTCCACAATTTCCTTTGTCAGTAAAGAGTATCATTCAACAAAAGTGGTATTGGCTGGCCATTTGTTATAAATGATTTTATTGCAGACTTCTGTTTCCCCCTCCTCATTCTCCTTCTTCCTGCTGTTTATCCACCACACAATCAGAGTTCTGGAATTCAAGGCATTAACCATTAAATGATGGAGTAATGACAAAGTCATACTGACTTCACTGTGGACAGTGGTTTCTGTTATGGTCCTCTTTAATTGTCCATTTATCATCTCCTTTGTCCTTCTAGGAAACTCTTAGGTTGGACAACTGGACAATGTTGTGTCAACTTCCTTTCAGTGTAAGAGCCTCCAAAGTTTTCTGATCATTTGAACTACTATTTTCCTTAAAAGAAGAAAATGAATTTCAAGGCAATAAAATTGAGCTTTATGTCAACGTAACATTGTTTCTTTGGAGCCGTGGGGTATACACATCTCAGAAGAAACTCCCTGAAGAATTTGTTTTTCATCTTTTTCTGAGTAATACTGTAGGTCTTTATAAACAAGTCGTACAGATCTTCAAAGCAACCCCAAAAATCTATACTGTCAAGGTGGATTATTTCTTTATTAGCACCAAAAATGTCTTCAGTAAAAATTCTTTGGTGTTGAAAAAAAACCCTTTACTCTTCAACAGGCAGTGAAAGTGGAGTTTTTCAAGACTTTGCAAAAAAATTCTGTCAAAAAGGGGGTCCTGGTGCAGTTTGCATTAGGAGACAGTCTGGCAATTAGACATTGCACTGCCTCAGAATTTGTAAGTGTGGACACTAAAAACCCATATCCTGGTGTGTGGAGCATGTTCTGACAAGGCCCTAACTGGCCTGATCTACTGAGGGACACAGGAATGCAATGGAAATCTCTCTAATATTTATCTGCTGGCACAGGGATGAGAATGATGCATGGTGATAAAGGAGTGTGTGTGTGTGTGTGTGTGTGTGTGTGTGTGTGTGTGTGTGTGTGTGTGTGTGTGTGTGTGTGTAAATGCAGAGCATATGCAAATGCAGAGTGGTGAACTATAAGGGACTGTTCTGCATCAGCAGAGAGGAAATTCATTGTCTGCTCTCTGTGGTGCCAATGAATCCTTGCGCTGTACCTGTTCAGAAAAATGAATGAACAGTTTCTAACACATAACGTGTCACAGTCTTGTGATGCCTCTGGTTTGACACTGGTTTGTGCCTTGTTTCCCTTTTTTTGGAATCAAGAGAGTGTTACCTGGTAGAGACTGTAAACAATCAATCGCCATATCAACTTTACAGTTTCTAGTCTCACCAAGAAGTAAACAATGATTGCAAATGATAGTAAATGAATACAGCTGCTGATGATACTAAAAACTAAAATGGAAAAAGGCTAAAATGGAAAAATAGTCCCTAACAGCAAAAAGTTGTGAGGTAAATGGAGTGGAATCTACAGTGTATCCCTCACTTGAGCTGGATTACTAACATGTCACTGAACACATTAGCAAGCCTGCACAGCAGGAACTCCCAGAGTTCGTCCGTTCAACTTGTCCCCGTTCCCTCCAAAGGAGCGCTGTTCCTGTCAAGCAGCCACAAACCTCCCCAGTCTGTAAGCAGCAGCAGAGTCACTGGAACTTTCAAGAAGTGCCAGGCGCCAAGGAGACTCAGATGATGAGGATCTTTGTTCTTCAAGCTGCTGTAGCCATTCTCTTCATTGCTCCCTGAATTCTTGTTTAAAGCATGAGCTCAAAAGAGAAAAAAATGAGCAAAACTTTCTCCTGGCAGCTGGTATGGATTCTTAGACCTCAACAATAGCTGAGATTCATTGGAGTATCTACCATGACCAACTGTAAGACTAAGGAATACATGGGCCTTCTGTATAACTTTGAGGGGATAATCAGCGAACGTTCACAAAATCAGCAAATCAAAATTAGTGTCACTTTGCTCTATTGTGATCAAAATGTGACCAAAGTAGATTAAAACAAGTGGATCTCTATTCAAGCACTCTCACTTGTGGCATCAAAAACTAAATGACCAAAACTGGGGATAATATGAAAATGAGCCACATTTCAAGACATTTGACTTGTAATGCATTTCTGTGTATTTGGGAACTGTACTTCTTTATGTGCATCTTGAGTCCAGGAAAAGGATAGCATGACAAACCAAGCAATTTTCTCGCAGCTTTTTTTGTACTCGAATGATGTTTAGGGAAGCACTATGTTAGACTTTAGTTGCCACATATGAAAGTGCTCTTATCTGGTGTTCAGCATGACCTGCTGTCACCTGCGTTCTGTGTTGTCTCTGCAGTCTAACCGGAGGAAGAGCAGGGCTGTACACCTGGTGGTTTGCCCCAGCTCTTATAACCCTTCAGTCCTGCAGCTATGGAATGGGTCATATCTTCGCCACATCTGGACCTTGTCAGGGTGCTTGCCAGCTGAGAGGAGGAGGCGTGAAGGAGCCATGACACGGGAAAAGGGCTGCAACAAGGAGGAAATTAAAGAGGCAAAGGTGTAACACCAAGGTAGGTCAGCTCCTGTGAACCTTCTTCCTATCTCCTTTAACTTTAACCAGATGGGTCCTCTGTGTCCCAACCTGTAAAGGAAAACAAATCTGCTATGTCATCCTAAAAAAGGTGCCAAGGTTCAGTATTGGAGTACATTGAAAATCCAACCTGAATCTAAACAAATAATCACTGAGTGAACAGAGGAAATGGTTTCTAGTGGTACTATTACCAAATACTGAAGGAGAGGACTGTCAGTCATCCATCAAAAGATACTTTCAGCTTTTCATGTGACACTTGAGATTGTAAAGCATTTTATTCAAACCAGACCACACTAATTTGACATACAGGTATGTATACTTCAAAGCTGACAAATTCTGCAGTGCCATTCACTGAAGAATGGACCATCCTATGCTTCTAGGTACAAAGTGTGAAGCTCTCAGACTTGTAGTAATGAGAATAAGTTTCTTGGACTCACTTGGCTCGTATAGCTGGACTTTTTGTCCATTAATATTGCATTACTATATTAAAATACATTGTTATTCATTCATTGAGATCTTATTACTTAACATACAGAAATAAATGTCCCTGAGACACACAGAATTTTACTTTTCTAACACTGAGTTGCTGAGTCATCGTCATGCATACTCCACCATCAGTATCACTGGGCAATTTACATAAGGATAATTCACTGTCTAGCTCAATAGCCCTCCCCCTCAAGGTATACATGCCTTAGGAATTATACCACCTTATCCCATATGCACTCAACAGAGGGAATTCTATATAGCAGGGGCTATGTCACATATTTTGCAGTACTAGTAAGAAATGAAATCCAATACCACTCTGAGATATTATCTTTCAGTTTGTTTTCCATCCTTCATCCCAGCTCAAGAGAAGAATCAGAATTTCTTTGCAGGCCCAATCCGATTATGTGAGTTTAAAATGTTTTGGTTCTGTGCAAGCTCAGGCATTGCAAACATACAACATCATGGAGGAGACGATTTCATGGTGCATTGCAATATGATACCACAAGTTTAAAGTATTAGCTATTGTTATCTTTAGTACTCTCTATATTGAACTGGGGACTAATGTAAGTTAAGCCTTACAACATCTAATTTTTATGAGAAATGCATGCACTGCTGAGATATCATCCCCCTCCCACCTCATTAAAGAACCACACTTGATTTACACAAAAGTGTCCATTAGCAATAATGTCAACAAATTACTAAACATTCAACATCTTTTGTGCAGTCAGTGATACTTAACCAGATTTCAGAGAATGAATGAGTGCATTGCAAAAGTTCAACCAGGAACTCCATGCTGAAATCATAGAATTGGCCACCCTTTCTACAAAATTATTCAACGACCTGTCCAGGTGTAAAAGAGTGCTTGCCTCCTTGCTGTTTGTCTTCGTCAGCTTCCCTCCTCACTTGCTTCCACCAGTTCACTAACTCAACCTAACAGGGGTTTTGGCATTGGCTGCCCCCTGACCTACGCTGCTGCCAAGCGTATATCCTGGTTCAGATATATATTTGACTGACAGGTCCCACAAAGGGTGGGGTAAATGTCATGCAGATGTGTAGGGCTAGTATGTCCAAGACTGATAAAAATTGTTCTCATATTTGCAGGAGTGTCCTGACTGAACATGGTAGACTTCATTTATTTCCTAGAAAAGATCCTCAGCAGAGATCATTTCAAAATTGCTTTTTGAAAAAAGAAAAATGTTCTTTGCATAGTTTGCAATGTTTTCCCCTCCCATATGAATATTATCAGCCCAATTGCTATCTGATTCCCTTGAAGCTGGTCCTGGTTAGTGCTCTCGGAGGATGTCTGACACAAGTCATGTTCTAAAGACCCCTCAGCCATAACAAACCCCAGACAGATTAAACATGCTAATGAAGCCAGGCTGGTGTGAAGGACATGCTGAGCCCCTGTGTCGGAGGGCCTTCTGCATGCAGCTCCGCTGGAAGCTTTACAGACAGCATCCAGGAAGAGGTGAAGCCCCCAGCATGTGAGCTTGTTACTGGACCCCTGCAGGCAGGGCCTGGGACGGCCCCGGAGCAGGACCCCTCTTAATGAGGTCCTCACTGGCTGCCGCGGTTCCAGCCTCAGGGCCACTGCTGGACCCGTAAGTCCCCTCACAGCAGGAGAACCTAGTGCTGGAAGTTCAAAGGCCACAAGCTCCCTCCTCTGCATGAACCATTTGAATTCATGGAACTGGTCCAAACAAATCATGCACTGCCGTGTCCACACAGCGAGGTACTGCAGAGAGGGACGTGGCAGAGAACGAGGGCTCTTAGGTTACTTTTGAATGAGAAAATTCACTCTGCTGTAGGGATTACTTTGTGAGCAGTTGCTAATTGCTTCCACAGATGATGTGATTGCCCATCTTTGCAGCTTTGTTCACATTTCCTAATTGAGGTAACCATGCTGTTGGCCGTCAACATTTGCATTGCATGATGGAAACAGAAGACAATGTAACTGAATTGAATTTCAAATAGATTGCATCCCCCCATCACCTCACTAGTTGAATACTTGTTAACTACATTTTAATATTTTTACCACTGTGAGCTGTGAGCAATTCCATGTTATGTTCAGACCTGGCAGTGCATATTCCCTTTCATGTTAGTTGTAATTTCATAACAACCTGAGATTCACATAAAAGCTGGTAACCAATATTAGTATCAAAGGTGCATGTTTTCAGAAAAGAAATACTATTATTACATGTATTGTTATGAAATAGTGTGTTAGTGAATCTTTGACTGGCTGATGATGTAAAATGTATTTCTGAGCTCTCTCACACTTGGCATGAATGTTTTCAAACATATCAGTCCCAATCAAAGGCTATGTCTGAAACCAGGAATATGTACATAGCTGGATGTACTGTAAGGCCCACGATTCATCTACATTCATTATTTTCTGTTACATCATTTCATTTTAACAAACATGAAAGCTTCCCATTATTTGAATAACTTTGACTTGCAAAGTTTGTTGGATGCAATTAGACAGTTGAGCTTGTAAAACCACTCCAGAACTGCCCCTATTTGAAGTGTCCATAAAGTCCCATTATTGTTACATAAATATTACATAATACAATTACTCTACAGTTTCACCGTAACTGTATTTAATAGCATCTACAATAACTGTATATTCATTCTTATGTATGACGTAATTGATGTATTCAGATGTCATTTTGCTTATTCTTGATTTTATTTGACGCCGGCTAAAATCTAAGTACAAGATGAATGCATGAATTAATGAAAGACAATATGTGTCATTATATGCTCCCTGCCTTTTATTTACATTTGGTTTCGGCAACCGAGATGCCTGCGCGAACCGGTAGCCACACAGTTTACATTACCCAGGCCATTCATCAGTTTAATGGCACAGAAACTTAACACTTTACAGCCTGCCCATAAATAGGGAGTGTTCATACCCTTACCTGGCCCATTACCATGAGAGAGACAGAGGAGAAAAAAAAAAATGAGAGAGAGAGAATGCTCATTAGGGCCCAAGCAGAGCACAATGTCACGCCACAACTCATAAAACGGGGCCCCTGCTGCAGCTGCAGGAGGGCACAGCGTTCGCTTCCAGCCGCTTTATTTATGCGCGAGGGTACGGCGAGGTGCCCCGACCTGCTGGCGCTGGGGTCCTGCGTGAGCTTGTGTTTTACACACTTGCAGGGCAAGGGCCAAGTTTAGCCCGTGGGAACGAAACCTGGCTGATGGGCTGTGGCAAGGTTTTATGGCGAACTGTCCGGAAGCGTAGGCGAGAGCACTGGAAAACGAAAAAGGAGGCCTCCGTCATCTGTAACCTTATATAAATGAATCACCGAAGCGGTCGTGGTGCGGGTGGTTCATCTCGTGCGCGTGTGTTACGCAGACAGGAAGGCCATTGCGCAAAGTGACCTGTGCAGCAGTCACCATGATAAATGCTGAGCTGACTAAGGAGTACTGTGTACACATCTACTTGACCGGGGGGTCCCTCTCTTTGTTTATGGCATTCTTTTAATTGTTGAGGCTGCCGCATGATAAAACAAAGAGTTATCTGTGACTTGTTCCGGAATGCCTCAGATTCGGCCTGTGCAATATAGAGAATGGCAGAAAGGTCATTCCTACATAGTTACTGTCTCGCCAAGGCAGCTACTGAATTCAGTCTGACAATGCATGATACCTGTTCACAAGATTGAAATCCATTAAGCAGGTTTGAGCCCTCATATAACTGTAAAAATGCAACATCTTTGCTGCATTTTTTAAACACTTACTGTTATGACAATAAATAAAAAACAGAAACACAAAGGACACTATATGTAAAAATTACACTGTGCAACAGCTCAGCATCTGTTTGTTCAAAACCCATTCAAAGGGAATAATCTCATCTTTCCTATGAACATGAGCAGTACTTTCATGACATCCTCAAAGAAAGTCCAACAGGGAAAATTAGAGCCCTAGACACAGTCCACCAGCAAATCCACATTTCAGAGCCAAAATAATATTGTGTTAACAGTCTTAAAGTTTATTTCCTTCTATTTATAAAAGCAATACATTTCACAAAGAGCCTTGTGAGTTTCCTCTCTTTTCATTGTTGCCCAGGGGGAGCGATCTGTCAGAGATTTTGTAGTATCTCACAGATGGATCTCTTTCATATTTTGGACACACACTCCAGGAGGACACACACAGCCCACACTCTGTTGGTGTGGGCTGTGAGGTTTGGGGGTTTGTGAAATATTTGTATAACCCGTCATCCCTACAGCAAGACTGCCATGCTCTAGGACAGCTTCCCAGCTGCCTCAGCTATTGGCAGTTTTCATGTGTTGGAGGGCAGTCAAATCAACTGTAATGCACATGTGGGCACGTGCATTGTGCACTCTAGGCTGACCGGAGTGTGGAATGCATCAGAATAGGGTCCTGATGTTATGCTTGCTGGAATTCTCGTGGTGGTTATGGATTAATGCCTCAACAAGGGATCCTGCCCTTGCGTGCCGTATTGCCCGATTGTCTGCTTCCCGAAACATCTGTCAAGAGTTTTTAGAAGGTTTAATCCACTGTATCCATACAAAATATCGATGTGTTGCTCTCCCCCTGTGGGCATAAATGTAAGTTAGGTCAGATTCCTAATGTACTGCATTGGCATGAATGCCTCTCCCTGTGGTTTTCAGCTTTTTTTCTTCAAGGGAGTACCTGGGCTTTTTATTATTGCAGAGTACATCAGAATCTAGTACAGCAGACCCTCGCTATTCCCACAAAAGATTTTAAATATTCTGCATGAGGCAACATAACCTATTCTTGGCTTCAGTCTCATTTCTTGGGCCACAGAGCACTGCACCAACCTACACTGCCTTACATTAGGTTTATGTATTATGTCTTATATGTTTTATATGTTGCATTTATTGCATTATTACATAAATATACATGTTAACCTCTTGTCCATTACAATATTGTTTTGTGTCAGGAACAAATTCCCTTTGCACTTAAGTCCTTATTATTGGCCTGGCACATCATTCATAGAATTTATCATTTCAGATTTCAGAATTTACCATTTTCAAATTACAGAGATGCAGAATCATAATTGCGCACCCACTGCCCCGACAATCCTGAGGCTATGTAAGGTAATTTATTGGTGCACTGAGCCCCGTGAGGCGAAAGCGAGTTTGACAATACAACGGCAAGCCTTTTAAAGTTAATTCTCAAGGGCTGAAGTGCAGAAACTATCTATGTTAAGTTAGCTGTGGTCGGCGAAATGAAAAGTGTATAGCAAAAAATATGTATATTGAATACCTGTTCAGTATAGTGAATGCTAACTTAACTGCACTTGGTGAAGTAACTGTGATGATATTTGTAAACGTGTAAAATCAGTGCTCTGTTTTAAATGCTGCTAGGTATTTTATTTGGCTACAGAAGATTAACTACAGGTCATTATGAACGCTGCCGCTGGAGTCATCAGCCACACCTCTAACAAGGATGACATTACTGCTATTCTTTTTCACCTCACTTGCCTCAATTCAGAACTGATTTCAAGGTCCTCCTTCTCACATACAAGCCTCTTCACAGTTCTGCCACAGATTACATTTGTCAACAAATTCATTATTACGCCCCAGTCTCCACCCCATGGTCCTCTGATTCAGGAAGACTAGCAGCAGCTGCTACTATCAGCAGTCCTCTCCTCCTTGTCCATGTTCCTTAAATCAGAATAACGAATATCATGTGTTATGAATATTTCCCAAATTTGGATGCATATTAAGAGTAATTATCCACATGTTCGTACAATCTGTGGATGTAAGAAAAAATTGCACATGGTATAAAAATAATAATGCTATCAGAAAATACACCTATTGATATTTATTATCCAGCAAATTAATTAGTTGATTGTTAACTGAGGAAAGAAACCAGAAACAGCTGAAACTGTTGTTTGGTTTAAAGGTGAGGCTTGTACCTTCCCTGTTTTCAGTTCACTGGCCACCATTGGTTTAACCATATGTGGTTGAATTTTCACTTATGTACACTGGGGTACCTACCATGTGTTCACTATGAGATCAACATTTGGAAAAATACTTATTTTGTGAAAAGTCTAGCATTGTTTTGCTGCCCACCTGGACATGCCTCCAGACATGCTGGTTAAGAAACCCTGCACAGACTCTGAACCCTCTGTTGCATTTACCACACTTCGTCATCCCTTTGGCACCCCGCTGGGCTCTCCTCATTGTGAACATCTGGGGCTGGGGAGGCAGGGAGTGGAGGAACAGAGCTGAGGAGGGGAGGGTGACAGGATGAGGGCGGACAGTTAGGTCGTCAGGGTGGGGGTGGGACGGGGGGTGCCAGCTGTGCACACGGACAGACCTGTGTGGAGGAGTGCAGACAGTGGGGAGGGAGGTGAATGAGGTGCTTGAGGATGGGATGACATTATATCATCACCAAGCCCTGAATCAATGGGCAGCATGCAGGACCTCAGGAAGTCCCAGAACAATAAATATCAGCGAAGCCTTTAGTTGTGGACACCTTTGTTTTAGAAGATGTGTTCATAAATATAGAAGATGAAGTGAAAATGCAGAGGATAAAATGAGATGGCTGAAAAAAAAAGTACAATTCTGGAGTGTGAATGAATCTAAAAGGTAGCGTTGTCTAGACTGATGGGTGTTTCTGACGCAGTCGTCCTCTCTCCCGGTCTCACGATGTTTAGAGTGTCTATGTGACATTAGTCCAATTGAAAGATGTACACTTCTTCACTAAGTCATCTGTAAACAAGCATGCAATTAACAACTGACACAAGAAAAGGACAAGAATTGATAAGAACACTGTCTAAAAAATGTTGAGATTTTGGAGCTTTTCTATTCCAAAGAACTGACGTTATGAACTGTTCCGAGTAGGATAATGGTACCGAAATCATCTGTGATAACATAGCCAGGATAAAAAAACCAGGTAATGTGTGGGCCCCAGGAACTCCAGGCTGGACATAAACCTCTCAAAGCTATTAAACCAATGTTATTATTTTAAAGAATGGGTCTTTCCTAGCTCTGAGAGGGTGAGAGATTTGTAATGAGGTGTTGATGCTCTGCAGCGGAGAAGCCCAGCTGTTCTGAGGCACACAACTTTGTTTCCTCCCTTCTCTCTCTGAAACTTTCCTGGCCTGAAGCAAGGGGGAGCACACTTTCTTGTTATGAATTCTCAGAATGCAAGAGAGTGGGCCTTGTCGCACTCCCTGCCAGCTAATTGAAAGCGGTCATGTTATGGGGACTGCACTGCAAACACTGCAGGACACAGCTGGACTCGAGTGTGAGGGGGTAGACATCTGGGTCAACATTTGTTGACTTGATGAGGATGGCAAGCAACTTCCACAGTCCTCTGTTTATGGAGTGTGAGAGACTGATTCCAACTGTACTGTGGGTGAGTGAGTCAGCTGCAGGATGGTGTGTGCACGCACACACACGTTTGTGGGTGAAGATTCCCTCTTTCTCTGTCACAGAAGCATGCACAAACCCATGCAAAGGGGTGATACAAGACCAGTCAGGCTTGTGGCCTTTTGGACGTGTCCATGAAACAGCTCCCACATTGAGCTTCTGAAAGAAGGGATAGCCTGTGGAGGTCTTCGCTGGATTTTGAAATGGAGCACAAAGACGCAGGTCTTGTTTGGTTCCTTCAGACACTGATGCTCAGAGACATGTGGTGGCAGGCATGAATATTGCATCACCTGCCAAGACCCTGCACATCTCAGCACACCTTGAATCAGAAGTGCACTGCTAATAAGAGATAAGAGGCTCACAAGTGACGCCTGCATTATTAATACATCACTAATGCAAATGCAAAATTAAGAATGAAAGTCCATGACTATGTATGTGTGGGCTTACCTTAATCAAAATGTCTTCATGGATTCAATATATGACCTTGGAAATGAGCTGAATCATTTAAGAACACAGGTGCTGACTTGAAAAAATATATTTAAAAAAATCACTGTACAGTGATCTGCATCCAGTCCCTCTCTTTCACTGTTGGACTGTTGTGTCAGCTCTGTTCCACAAATGCAGAATGTCTACATGACCGTTATGTGCAGATATTAAGAATAAATGAGAAATAAGCAAGGTAGATGTCACATGTAAATACATTTTTTAACAGGAGGGAAAGCCTAAGTCGTCTTGTGTTTCCTCTGCTATATTTTTTATTATTATTGTGACAAAACCTTGGGAGTTAACTTGAAAGGGATGTTGATGAAAATAAAAGCATTAGAAATATGAACAGGTGGACCTATACACATACAAACAGACAGAGCTTGACCAAACATTGATACATATATACATATTAAAACATATACAGTTACATAACAGTGGGTATGTGGTAAAGGGCTCTTTATACATAGAATATATTTGATTTTACACATGTCATGTTTTGAATTCCACGTCCCAGGCCTGGATTGTGGCAACACGAGCTTGTGTGGAAGATACAGAGTGTTCAGTTTGAACAGTATTTTTGAAGTAGCTTGGCCATGTGTTAAGGAAAGAAATCAGAAATTACCCAGGACTGGAGAACAGATTTTTAAAATTATTTTTTCAGCAGCCATCAGTCTTGCATGTAATGAAATGATATCTCCTGGACCAAGGTTAAAACAAAGAGTCATATTTTTTCCCAAAAAATATATTGATGGTTGAGTAACTTCATGTTTTTCAGAACAATATCTAACTAATAACAATAACTAATATGCATGTTTTCTCCTTCTGCTGTGCCCAGATAATGAAGTCTTTCACAAGTTCTGTCTACATTTCTGAGCTCATTTTCCATATTCAAGGACATATTTCTGGCAGTTCAAACACAGCAGTAACTGTTAGATACAGTCAATTAAGCACATTCAAAGCTCAGAATGAAGGATGTTCCAGGACCTTTGTACTTGTGGACACACTGTGCGCAGGAATGAAATCATTAACATTCAAAAGCAAATCAGTAAAATCCTGCTGCAGTAACTTTCATGTTAATTTTAATCTCACTCACCAGGGGATGTATGAAATTATTTAAAGTGTCTCAAAAGAGGAAATTATGCTTGAATCCTTTTGCTTGGTGTTATGATTGTTTATGTCACTTAATTATCATTTTTTGTGGTGTCTAACAGATAGGCTTCCTTATAAAAATTCAGATGCACAATCTTGCACACACATAACCCATGAGTATGTAATAGGCAGCTTACTGCTGGGCTATTGCCAAGAAAGCAGTCATATTCCTTTTTCCTCAGATAATAAACATGAACAAACAGGACATTGTCATTTCCATCATTTTGAACGTTATTCACCTGACAAGATGCAGGAGAAACAGCACAGATCGGCTAGAATGTGTTTTTCAGTCTTCTGAAAGGCTGAGGTTCAAGTGCTCTCCACAGCCAGTAACATAAAGAGGCTAGATTTCAGCAGTGCAAAAATGTTCTTATCTCTTTGTGCTTCTGTTTACTGCTTGCAGAGAATGCTATGTTGTTTTCCACTATACCCCTTTTTTCTTCTATAACAGAATCGGAGTCACTTCTGCTGTCTGATGAAACCCCATACTAGTCAACAGTGGCTCTCTGTGGCTTCTGAGCGTCTGCGGGGCCCGAAAGGCAGTCAGCGGGAGGGTTAGTGCCAGGTTTTGTCTCTAGAGCTTAAGTGACAGTCACCCAGAAGTGCTGTACTTCTCAATAGGCTTTCATTACTTAAGAACAAAATAGAGAGGTGTCCCCCCCTTCTCTATCTTTTTGACCTGCTTCTCTTTTTTCCAACGCAATCACATCAAAGGGGGTACTTGATAATGACTTGGGCAGGATCCTTTCTTCTCTCCTGCTAAATATTTATGAACGTGGACTAAAGGACTAAAGGAGATAGATGAGGGAGAGAGGGAGGGATGCAGGGAGAGGGGAAGTGAGAGAATCAATAAGGAACAACAGGAGGCAGCCAACTTTCAAGTGCAAAGGCAGCTGCTGGGGCTATGCAAAATTCTTTGTTTTAAGTTGTTGTTGTTGTTGTTGCTGCTGTTGTTGTTTTAAGGACGGATAATCCTGACAGTGATATTTTTATGTCATCTAAAGGAACATTTTTTCCATCATCACAACTTATCTGCATCTAACCTGTTGAATTTAAAAAGGAATCATTAGATTTTATACTTTGCCATGACTAATTCACTCATTTGTTTTTTCCAAAATATCTAAATCTGAATATCAGTGAAGCATGGTTTATGGAAGAAAACAATGGACACCGTATTGAGAGAACCTGTGTCATGTTTCCATTTAATCTTAGGTGCACTATGTGAAATTCATTTTGTTTAGAAAAATTTTGGGTACATTTCATATCCACTGAATCCCAACTGACAAATCTAATTTAGATCTTTCATTGATTACTCCAGTAAAATTTCTATTTTATAACTACCACTTATTAAAATATGCCTACAAAATATACATGGGCGTTGTTCCCCTGAATATAGTCAATAAATTCTTGTCTAAAATGGAATGTGACCTCTAAATCACAATAACATGTAAAATGTTCAAATAGCCATGCTGAACTGAGCAAAAGCAAAAACTGTCATCAGCAAGGCCCTCATCGGTGCTCTAAATTCTGGGCATTTAGATAGTGACAGGCTTATAATTAGGGCAGGTAGGACAGGTGTAGAAATTGTGAATATGCATTGTGCAGGTATTTTCATTAAGAATTCTTTACCTACACCTGTAGGTAAAATGCAGAATCTATATGTGTGTGAACTCCATTTGTTCCTTCAGTTTTTGGTTATATATATTAGTTTTATTCCTGTTTGCTTGCATATTTGCTTTATCGTTTTTTATGTTTGAGAGAATGTGGTAGAGTTCAATAGAATTTCTACAGTTTCTCAAAACATATATTTGGCATTCACATTCATGTGAACAATTGTGTACATTTGTCAAATGTTTATGAATTAAGCTGTGGATTACTTTATTTGTAAAAAAATATATATATATATATATAGAAACAAAACAATGCAACAAGATGTGTTGTGCAATGTGCCTTTAATATTAGAATTTCATGAGGTACTGTTTCTTGTTACATGTTTCTTACAGGTCTTCCTTAAATTCAAGCCTCTGCAGATATAAATTCATGAATATGCTTCCTCTAGAGCTGATGAAACCCAGGAACTCAAGAAGGTAAGGCAAGGGGGATAGAGGATATTGTGTAGCAGCTGTTGTTTATCCTTTATCTGTTCAATAGCAGCAGCTGCAGTGAAAACTTGGATCAGTCGGACAACTAAAACAACTCATGGAGTCAGGACCACTTGGGGGGCAGGGGTGGGACACTTGCAGGTTGCCATGGTTTATTTGTCCTGAACGCAGGCTCCTCTGGGCTGAGAATGAGATAAGTGAGGCGACGAAGGAACCGTGGAGAGGACGCCACGATGGTCTCTCCGCAGGTCGTCCATTTAGTCTCGCTTGAGAAAACATATGCCCATCAGCACCAGTCTATCATGAGTCAGCCTTTCCCTGAAATCCTCGTGCATTTCTGGAAAGTAAACTTTGGCGCCGGCGATGGCGTGGCTCAGACAGGGCAGAAAGCCATTGAGCAGAGGCTGGGAAAGGATGCTCCTCTTTCAGAATGCGGGCAAATGGATCAGATAAAAGAACATCTATATAATCATCAGTCCAACAAAGTGAGATGTCAGAACTGTTCTGCTGACTG
Source organism: Megalops atlanticus (assembly GCA_019176425.1). Taxonomy (NCBI): domain Eukaryota; kingdom Metazoa; phylum Chordata; class Actinopteri; order Elopiformes; family Megalopidae; genus Megalops; species Megalops atlanticus. Next base: position 26,059,594 of record CM032882.1, read on the forward strand.
CATTTCATCCTGCAGTTTCCCATAAACAGTATAATATCAGTTGGCACTTATTAGTGCAAGGGGGGCTGGAGTTTGAGGTGCTGGTGAATGATATCATGAACAAAACTGACTGAAGGGAAAGCCTCCTTACTTAACCTCAGCAGAATCAGATTCTGTGTCGGGCTGTCAATTGTGAAGTCTGGGGGATGGGCTTGTGTAAGGGGGCGTAAGAGGGAGTGGAAACTGGGGTCATTCATCTCCTTTAAGCATTTTCTCCTTTTCACTTCCTCCCTGCAGAGGCGTGGATGTGGCAGTTAAATAGCTGACGTACTTGCACATTGATATGTCGTGCAAATGGCTGTATCAGTCCCCCTTTGTCAACACCCACCTCCCCTGCTAGGATGGAGAGGACCCATGCAGAGCCCCTCCCTCCTATTCTGGAAAATGAGGTCTTCATCAACAGAGCTGTAAATGCCCCCAAAATGCCAGTTCCCATGGTGCTACATCCACCGACATGAATATGTCATTGTTCCCTCTTCTCTGGATTAGCAACGGGAATGGATTGCAAGATTGCCATCTTCCTCTTAGCCGAGCACAGCAGGTGCTCGTGGGCTGTGTTAGAGGTCAGGGAGGAGAGCCGGTGGGCCAAGAGGGACGACCCTGCTCTCCCTCATGTTGAGTTTCTCCCTGCATTCACTAGCAGCGATGGCTCACATCACTGCAGAGAGTTGCTGCTGGGCCTGCACCTGCATGAGGATTTCACCGCTTTACGGCTTTGTAAACAGCATGTTTCAACCCGGTTCAATAATTCATGTCCCTGTCCCTTCCAGGCTGAGCCCTCCTCACCCGTTGTTATGATCCTAGCCATATCTCTACCTGTCTGTAAGAAGCAGCATGCTGGTCAAATGACCTCAATTACTCTCTTTTTCTGTTGCAAAAATATTCCACATTATTGGAATATTTATATGAGATTGAGATTGTTATGAGATTGAGATTGTTTGTACTTAATTAACCTTTATCAGATATTCAGAATTAGTTTTATAATTAACATAACACGTTCCTCTGCCTGTATTTACATACTGTATATTTGGAAACTGGGAACCTATGTGCTTCTAGTAGTGAAATTAAATTAAATCAAAGTTAATTAATTAAAAAAGTTAATTAAATCACACAATGGATCAAAAAATTCAGCATCAGCTTTCAACTGATTGTTAGTAGCTCTACCAGTGCACAGAAGGTATCACTCCATGTTCATAAACATTGTTTAATACTGTGTATATTTGCCACTGAGAGGAAAAATAAACACATCCTGACTAAATAGGAACAAATATAAATGGAAAAATACTTATTGACTATTTTTCTGCTTAAATAAGAAAATATTGAACTTTAATTTCACTGCATAAAGTGTCACAAATAATGAATTTAACCTAGAAAACATGAGGGACACAAATCCCAACTAAACAAAACCCAACTAAACAAATTCACACCAATATTCTGTTTATTGGGAGTTCAGCAGACACTTCTAGGGCTCTGGACACTTCTGGGTTATATGTTAAATTGTTTTGTTAAGTTGTACTTTTTTACTTACATAACACACTAACGACATATTAAACCTTTCCACACTCTTTCTGTGATGTTTGGAACACTGTCAAAATTTTACTTCATGCGGTTAGAAAAGGTGGTATTTTTCCAGGGTTGTGCTGCAGTAGCAGCTACAGACTAACCAGACCTGAATACTTAAGTCACAGCAAAGGAGTGGTGGACAAACGATCACTTCAAAATTTCCTTGCAGCATGGCTTCCTGTCGAATGATGTGTCTTGGGGGTCTGAAGTGCTCGGAGAGAGCTGCTCAGCATTCCCTAATTAAAAGAGATTGACTTGCCACCGACACAGTCAGCTTGAATACAGGTAATTACTGAGGCTAATCAGTCTGCGCAGATTGCCAATGGCAAAGGAAAGATACAGAGGAAACCATTTATCGGGACAGACCTCTTTAATCTCCCGGTGCTGTCGTCTGTGAATGTGTAAAAACCCTGCGAACCTCTCTCATTTCATCTTAAGAAACATTGTAAAGATCTTTGCAAGGTGGTCATGGAATTTGTTTGACATTTTCACTACACTGTTGCTTTGCAGCATTCATTCATATTTGATGAACTATGTACTGTGTGAACTTCCTTGTCTTCTTGCTTGAATTTGCTCTCTTTTCTGGATTGTAATGACCAGCATCTTATATGAATTTGCCATGTTAATCTATTGCCTCTTCTGTCCTGCTTTTAAATGTGTGGACTGTACTGGTAGCCATTTCCACTGAATAATCTGAAAATACTCCATAATTAATTAGGATGGCACTATGTCATCCAAAGATATGTGCTTGGACAAATATTTTCTTTCCTAGAGACAGAACTTTAAACTAATGGGGCAATCAAATTCATGACTTAGCCCAGATTTCATCACAATGTGGTTAACCAGTGAAACCACTCACTCCCACACACCTGCATGTCTTGCATTTTCATTAAGATTACAATACCATCATTACTAAAACTAAAACTAAAAATGCACTGTAGGGTCATTCACATAATCATTCATTGCATTATTAATTCTGCAAAAACCATCTCCACAGTACATCACTGATAATTCCTCACTGATGTCCTCAGTGTGAATGAAAAAAATATTGTGTGCTTACATAATATTAAAATAAAATAAATAGTGGCAATAGAGATTAGCACGACTGGAATGAATCCTTTTGACTGCATACAGAGAGATGCTGCAAAACCTTCTGCAGTGCATTGGTATACACTGTTTGGATAGGGTACCACATTGTGACTGTCCTGGTGTAGAAAGGATCTCCTTTACATTAAGGTCCATTCACATGTTGCATTATGTCTTATTTAAATGTCTGGCCAGTCAAGTCTGGCTCTTTCAAGTCTCATATTGTGTTGGTTTTGACTAATGGGGCTTGCTGCGAGTCCCTCTCATCAGCAATTTGTCATGGTGAAGTCTCATAGGTGGTCCTGAGCAAGACTGACCAGCAACTTGACCTACTGGCCTTTTCTGTTTCTTGTAACAAACAAGACACTTTTGAATACTTTTTAATATCAATCATAATAATTGTAGTAGTGATAATAATGTGCCATAGTATGTTTTTTGTTAAAATTGAAACAACCATTGTAATTGCCTTTAATATGCTTAAAAATGTTTACATTTGGATGTAGTAACACTAACCACAATGGAGGAATATTTCTTACCAATGCTATTAGCAGCTAGGTGTCTCCTATTTGATAATCCATAGTCTTCTCTCAGGCTGCACGAGGAATTTTTTTCCTACTGTGTTTTATTATTTACATGAAGAGATTAAAGGCAATGCTCGCTAGTAGCTACAGCACGTTCAGTAATGTGCAAACAATTTCTGGGGCCATAAGATAAAGCATGGGTGTTTAGCTAATTGCTCCACCAGAGGGATCTTCCATGGTGGAATTACAGGGTTTACAGCAAAGACACAGCCTGGAGCTGGGCTCATCTCTAAATACCTGGCTGACTGCAACTGCACAGAACACTGCAGTAACGAGCATGGTTTCAACCTGCAAAACCTACAGACCTAATGTTGGATGGGCTGGATATCTGTACAATGCACTAAACAATGTATTTTCTGCAAAAAATTTGGCTTGCTTTGATTTGTTCACCTTCATCACCTGTTTGTTGTTTTCTTATTGGGGTATTTGGCAAGTCCATTTGTTGGACTTTGTGTCAAGGTTTGTTTTTTTTTATTGCATGCTACATTAGTGTTTTTAGCGAGTGAGTTGACAGCACTGTAATTCATTTGCAGATGTTATCTTGTCCACAGAAATGCATGACAGATTCTTGGAAAGACAATTTTTTTCCTGCCCGAAGGATGATTTTTTACAATGATTTCATAAGCTGCTGAAGTCAACCCATCCTAGTGACACCCTTACTGCATTTACACGGAAAGTAAGACATCACCACTGCATGACTGCACATGAATATACACTGTTGGCCGGCTCATCTGTTCCCTTTATTAGAAATGTGCCCCAAACTTCTCTCAGCGGGTGTATTGTGTTGTGATACTGGCTGACTTGCATCTGTTGATTCTTCACGTCCAATATTCAAAGCAGCCTTGTACTTTTCATCACTTACTCCCAGCTGCAGACCTTAGCCCCGATGCAATTCTACTGAAACTATGATGGGACCCTACAGAACTGCCTCCCTGCCAACAGCAACTAATCCCATCAAGTTTTCGAGAACTCTGTCTGGCCTTGTCCCTCTCTCTCTCCTCATTAGTTTATGGGTATTACATGTATTAGATCAATTATCTTAGTTGCTGTCTTTGCACAATGTAGATTGAAATTTTATTTAGTGATCTGTCACTCCATCTTCTAAAGCTTTGTTGGTTGACATGGCTAAAGGCCACAAAAAAATGAATAGCGTGAATCGATAATGTAACTTACTGATTTGTGGACCTATACCGTTTTACTGTTAAAGCCGTTCACATCATTACCGTCGTTATACTGCTATGCTTGGATATGGGCCAGGATGATCATCGATTTTCCTCTCTTCTACCGCTGGCACAGAGCTCTCCCTCTTTAAGTCCATCTATTTGTCTTCACTAGCAGGCCTGAATCAGAGTGGTACATTAGCTTGATTTTCATAGGCGTGTGCTATTGATTGTTCCGTGACTCTGTGATGATAAATTTATGGAGCTCTGCGGGCAGTCTCTGAAGTTTGCTGCACTGTGCCTGTGTTCCTGTTGCTAGATTGGCATTGTTAAGAGCAGAATGAACACGGGCTGCTCAATAAACTTTGAATGATTAATGCAGGAGCGTATATCAGAACACTGAAGATGCTTTTGAGATGAAGTGTAATGTTTTAAACCCTCTTCTACTAAGGGTAGCATGGGGCCAGCTGCAGCTTCACCATCAGTTCATTGAGTGAATGTCTGAAGAAAGTCTAGGTGCAGAAATTAGTTCAATGTCTGAATGTTACAACAGGACCTGATAATGGCAAGAGGGAGGCCTTAGTTTCTGCAAGCACTCAAGTGTGTCCAAATACCTTGTGTTGGCAAACTCATGAACTCAGTGCACCAGTTAGCTATATTAACCCCTTTGCAGGTACAGTCAAACTGGTGTGATTAGAACACTAGATTAGAAGGGTTATTTACAAGTGACACAACAAAGCAACATCTGTTTTAATCCCATTGTTTTTCAGATAAAAATCTTCCACAAATGCAATATGATTATTTATTTTTCAATGCAGATTCACATAAGTTGCAACAGAAGCAGCATAATACAGTTCTGACTCCCAAATCAGAAAAAATTCTAGCTAACATTAGCTTTGAGGAAATAGTGATTTAACGTTAGAAAGTATAGCAGATGTGGCAGTGAAAACTATGAGAAGCTTAATAACGCGTGAGTTAGTAAATTACTGAAATCCTGTGTTCCTGGGTGTGATTAAATATGTCAATACATCAAATACCATGGTAATCTGTTTTTTTCCGTGTTATACACTGCTATTTGAGTGAACTGAGCAGCATGATCGCACTGATGCATTCATGGATAAAGCAGGCTGATTCATCTCGAAAATAAAGTATACAAACATTGGCCCAATAAGATCATAAGATCATAACCAAATTCTAGAACAGCAGGTGTGCAGGAGCTGGGGGCAGAAATATTTTAGAACTTACGTGCAAAAGTATTAAATGCCCCAATTAAATGTGCCCATACTAATTTAACTTTCAAATACACACAAATCTCCCACACTGGGAGAAGTGTGACAGAAGGACCAGAGGCAGACTGACTGTTGATGGGGTCCTTGTGCGAGGGAGGGAAGTGAATGAGATACGAGTGGGGAGCGGTATGCAGTGGGAGGCGAAGGTGTGTCCAGCTCACACCCTCATTAGCGCAGCAGCAGTGGGCCACCACCATGCTCATTTCTCATGCAGAACACCGAGGAGGAGAGAGAGGGAGCGGTGGAAGACTCCGGCAGAGAGGAAGGGGAGGTTGGTGCCGGGAACGACCCCGGGGTGAGTGACCCTTTCAGCCGGAGGATTGCGTATCATTGCCACATGCCAGAGTTTATTTAGCATCAGACAACAAGCTGGGGGGGAAACGTGATCCCATTACAGACGGCAGCCCACCCTCAACCATCGTACATGGTCTGTTTGGCTGTCCCCGAGGGGACCCCAGCAGTCCTGCTGTGTGAGTCCAGGGACAACAAAAAGTATGGTACTGGTACCAGTGCACCGCCGATATTTTCCCACCCAGGCCCTGAGACGGGCCTCCCCATGCTGGCTGTGCTTCACCAGTCTGCCATCACCTAGTTACCCACTGCCCAAAGACAAATGCAGCAGAGAGTGTGAGGCCATGAGGGGACCTGATCAGCGTGCTAGAAATGGACAGGAGAAAAAAGGGGGAGCCGACACAGGTCCTGCTTCCTGCCTCTCGTTTCCTTCTCCAGTGTTTCCAGTCATCTGCTCGGGTAATCTGAGCAAGACAGGAGCTTGCCTTGTGTACTTCTGGGGTTTACATCCTTTGCTGTCCCACAGCTGAAGTGTCCCACTCCCTAGTGTCCTGGCTTAAATAAATAAAAGAAAAAAAGAACAGTGTGCCTAGGTGGCTATCTCTGGCTTTTCATTGGATGGGTGGCTGACAGGCGTGTTGTGCCCACATGACTGTTGATTTTTTATAGCAATTTCATATCTTTCCCAAATTGTTACTCTGGTTGCACATTTCATTGTAATCCACATAAGGGAAGGTGGCATTGCATCATTTGGCAGCTGGCTGAGAGGCATATCTGAATAGGAGCCGTTTGTCTCTATGGCTCCCGAAAGACAGCACTTGCTCTGTATTTACACAGCAATAAAATAGAGAAACTGATGAAAAATGAAGTGCTGCTGGAGACAGACCTCAGCCTAGTGCATATAATCTCTGTCTTCATACAGTACCAGGGGAAAAAGGACACTAAGTAGCCGAAACGATGGAAGTATTGCACTAAAAACACACACACACACAGCTGGGACTTACCTGTTATATTAGTACTGCTCCTCTAACACTGACGAGTTCATCAAAAAGGACAGCACGTATTTTGCATCTGGTTTGTCACAGACGCACCGCCTCTATTGAGCAGCACTTTAAAGTTTTGTGGTTTCTGCCTTAAGGTTTATCTCATCTGCCTGTCAGAGTTTTAGGGCAGCAATGTGGAGTGCTCTAAAGATGTGTGTATTCTCCCCAAAAGGTATTTTAAGATAAAGTGCGCTGACCCCAGTGCAGGCACTTGAGGGAGAGGTATACTTTACACACAGCCCATCAGCGTGTCTAGATAGCAATGATGGACGACAACACTATGAACACGGGATATGTTTCCCTCTGTTCACCATCAAGCGCTGACAAATGTCTCGAGATTCTTTCTGCAAGAAACTCCTTTAAAAAACAAGGAGTTCACATAATGGGGTAATTTCACGGGCCTCGCTTAGAGCAGATCGAAGATTGAATCACACAATTACCCAACAGCCTTGTCCAAGTGTGTTATTAAATCCTTGATTAGGGCTACCCAGTATCTGTGAAAGAAACAATTATATTTTTTAAAATATAGCCTTGTGTAACTGAAAATTAACTGCTAATAGGGTGTTTGGTATGAAGAGTGCATTAAGCAGGATAGCTGATGGGTTTATCTTTAATTCATATAAACATGTAGAGCTTTGCACATACCACTCTGAGAGCAAGCATTACTAACAAATACTCTTTCTTTACACATGGCATTAATGATGACAAATAATAGCCAGCTTAATACACCCACAGTTTACACTGTTTATCCAAAATGGATGGCTGAAATTGTCCAACACCATAGGCACTGGAAGTATTAGCTGATGTGCTTGTAAATATTGCTTTAATTGGGTTCATGTGAAAGGTGCAGCTGTACACAGTGTTTTTGGGAAGGGGTCCAAGTGAAGGAAGGGGGGGCCTGTTTTACACAAGGAGCTGATAGCTTGCTGTATCCTTGTTCCAGAACCATCCCAGCAATATCAGGGTTATTATGCAGCTTTGGTAGATGCTTTTCGTTCAGGTTTTTTTTTTTTGTTCTGTGACATTTGTCAAAGTCCAGTGCTTCAAACTGATCATGAATAAAGAAGCAGTCATACAGATCCAAACCAACCTGTAAACATTACATGGTGTTCATTCATAAAATGTTCATTCATCAAAAATTGCACATTATGCAAATGCAAAGACCCTTATTGTTATTGTGATTATAATGATGATGACAATTATTACTGTTGTTGCTGCGGTTGTAGTTGTTGGCATCTGTTTCAGAAAAGCTTTTCAACATTAACGTGAAGTTCAACTGTCTGCAGTCCCTTCCTCCCTGTCCCATACACATATGGTCCCTGCGGAGCTGTCTCAGTCACAGGGGCGATCCAGACCCGCGTGCCAAGGCTGGTTCCAGATGACTGAGAAGCACAGATAACCTGTGCGTGTCTTCTCTAGCCTGCAGCACCCAGCGCAGACGAGGCCTCCACCTTGCTCAAATGCAGATAAAGATATAAAATAATCAAAATAAAAGGCAGATCACATCTCAGCTGCTGCCTGTCAGCGTTCCTAGCGCCCTGATAAGTCAAAGCTTTGCGAGACTCTGATTTACGATTCAGTCACGAGACACACTTTTATGTATTGCATGTGTATAGAGAAGCTGTCTCTGACCATCTCTTTCTCTGAGGATGGTGACAAGGTATTAATTAAGTTCAAATGACATGTTTATATATATATATATATATATATATATATATATATATATATATATATATATATATATATATATATATAGTATTCAGTATAGGAATGTAGGAATTTCTTCATGGTGACATCTGCTTTCCTGTTCTCAGTGTGCATAAAGGTATGACAGAATTCCATCATCCTTGCATAAACACCACTGTCAGCATGAAAGACCCTAGGATGAAATGGCATGAGATATGTCTACACAATCGAATAGATCTAACTCAAATACCCCCATTCCCCCAGAGTGACAACAAAGGGCTCCCGGCACATAATCTGTATGCCGTGCAGAGAGAGTGCAAGGTGGAGCTGATAGCCAGCCCACAGCTTCAGACAGCCTCTCACTTAACATTGTTTTAAGGGAGCGTCTGCCTTTTGTCTGAAGCGGCAGATAAAATGACGGGACGAAGCTCACAGCTCATGACCGAGATAAGCTCATTTTTTGCTATCGCTCCCAGAGTGCGTTTCATTGTTGAGCTACAAGGCCCTAGGGAGACAGATACCAGTGTGGAGGTAATTAGATCACGACCTTGGGGATGTACTCCGCTGCAGAGCAGTGCTCTCCGGGCCCTGATCTGGCCTGAGTGAGAAAGGAATTGAGGATGAAGCAGAAGTGAAGGCGAAGTATAAGCAGTACCAGATCATCTCTGTAGCCTGGCTACAAAGGGGGCATAGCTAGAACCATGAACTCCATGAATACCAACACTGTTGTGATTTAAAATGTCTCACGGCTCTTGGATGTTTTGTGTCTATGACCATCTGTCACTGCAGTTGGAGTCGGCCAACGGAGGTATCCAAAACTCATATGTCATAATTGGCAACAGGATTTGACTTATTAAGGTCATCACGGAGGCAGATTAAAAAAAAGGTTTCGCAACAGCAAAGGATGATGAATTAGACCTCTTAAATTTCATTCCAGCATGATGGAAACTTCCATATGATGAAGTGCTAGCTTCTGGAAATACTCATCTCTGAAAGACGCATTATTTGAGTAATTACAATTACTAAATTCTAAAGTACAGATATGAATTTGTTTAGAAGTAGCCATCCTTTAAGCGTTGTGCAGAAAAGCTTAATAATTTTCCCTAGAGTGATGAAAATGAAAATAACCAATGAGGTACCCAGAAAACACCTTTTCAATACCAGTATTTGTAGTCATTTGTAATAGCTACAGTAGTTTAAGCCTCCATCTAAGGACACTGGTTAATCTTGACACTGCACTGAAGGGCACTTGGGGCTCTTGTCACTCCCACTCTATTGGCTGCTTTATGCGAAACTGAAACTCCTCATCTTGAAGGGTCTGACTGCTAAATGTTTGTCATACATATAAACCTTGTAATACTGCAGCTGTGAGTGAGACCTTCATCTTGATTGAGCGATAGCTGCCTCTGATGGGTACAACGGCGACAGGACAGGCCCCAGGGTGACAGTCACAACTGGCTGCCGGTGTGTGCTATTTTCATTTGTCTACATTTTCCAAAACACAATTTTTTCACACTAAACACATCACATTGCAAACACATTGTAGCTTTAGACTGGCTCCAGTCAGAAATTGAGTGATGGGATCATCTCAGTTCTCAGAAGGCGCGAGTGAAACGCAAACTGGATTAGTCCAAGGAGTCATAACATTACAATGCTGCTAAATGAGATCTGCAAAGACAGCCTCGTGGAAAACATTTCACTCAGCGGAAAAATGTAAATTACTTCTCTGTTTCTCTATGTTTGACCCCACACTAGTAGATAACGTTTCCGTAGCCTGTGGTTAATGGATTAAATACATTTGAAAACGAGTTTTGGAAGTAATCCGTGAGGACAATCCTTGTTCTACTGTTAAAAATGTATCAAAAACTGCTTGAAGGGAAAAGCAGGAGCTTCCCAAAACACTTATGAATATTAATAGCCATCAGCTGTTTTTCTACACCTCAGAACATTTGTGTAGTTCAGCACCCTGGATAGATACTGTATGTGCTCGTACTGTCTAATGCTGTTTTACAGAAGTTAATTCAATCTATAGAACGAGGTCATCGGAAGCACTCTCCCAGCTCTGAGTTTGTGGGAACACAGCGCAGTCAGATCAGGGGTCTGGACCGGTTCCCCAGCCCGATTCCAAGTCCTTATTGTTTCCCCCCGCTGGCCACAGCTGTCCAGTACAGGCTGTCTGGATGGCTGACCCTGTCCAGACACAGTGGAAGCGATCAGGACCAAAAGGATTTGCATTACTGCTCCCCTTGCATGCAGGTTCTCTGCATGCCAGGGCTGCTATGTGCTAAGCCAAGTATATGTGATCAGTCTTTCCACAATATTGAGCAGTTCTCAGGGTCAGCCTAAACAAACGGGACTGAGATATGAATGAGTGTTTTGCATCAATCGCACACACTGTGTGCTTTCCGGAGCCGGCCTCTACAAGGCCAAAGATATGTGGCCGGAGACAGGTCCGATGTAAGGCAGTGTAAAAATCTTAAGAAATCATGGGAAGTCATGGGAAGTCAGAGTGTTTGGACATGACGTACATGTTATATCACGCTAAACAGATACAAATGTTCCGTTCAACAGAGGACTAAGGACTCCTCCAGAGGTTTTTCAGTGGTCTTTGTTCATTACTGAAATTTTCATCTGTAAATTATAATTTAGACAGACAAGCAGGCAAACAGACAGAGAGATTCATTTACAAGAATATGTTTCTTGTAAAACAAAGAGTAAATATGATTTTATTTATCAAGCTCATTAACAGGCTTTTTGCATTATTGTAGCAGAGTGGAATGACAAGGTATTAATAGTGTTCCCTTGAGCAATGCATTTAACCTCAATTGCTTTAGTAATAGTCCAACTGTATATATGGGATATATGTGGAAAAAAACACAAGTTATGCAAGGTGCCCTTGAAAGATCTACCAAGAAAATACTGAGACTGACAAACTCACAGAGGTATTTGCAGCAGCATGTGAAAACTGCATCACATTGCAGTCTGGGTGGTCTCTGTTTTGGACAGCTCTGCAAACTATCAACAGGCTAAAGGCTATCAACTTTGTAAACCTTAGAGAACCTTAGAAAACTTTAGTGAACCTTTCTTCCTGTGAATTACTACAAGAACCACAGTTTATTCATTCATTCATTCATTCATTCATTCATTCATGTATGGGTTGGTAGGTTGACTCACTTCATACTCAGGAATTGTAAACCAGTGCTGGAGAGTCCGCTGCCCACAGTGCCATGTGGGTGAAAGAGAATTCTGAAATCTCAGATCGAGCTGTGCAAACCACGCGGCACACTCTCCATCTCGGGCTCTGTGAGCCAGAAAGCTACAGCCCTGTTTGATTTATTGCCCACTCATTGTCGGGTTATTATTGGATGTGAAATTAAATTAAAGCCAGACCGCTTGCTCCTGAGTAATTATCACAGTATTTCCCACGCGGCAGCCAAGCAGGTCTGACACTGATTCTTGAGTAATGATGCCACTACTAGAGCCGAGAATGTAAATAGTAAAGTCACAGTGATACTGAAGTCCACATAGCTGGGCAAACTGATTAGGAAAATGTAGGTAGTGAATTACACAAAAGAACAGTATACGCAATATTTGTACTATGCTTTCACAACATAAAAAATACAGAGTTGGCATCTACTTGACTATACAAGCAGTATGTTCTAGGACACTTGATTCTTTTTGGGGTCCCCCACTTCCGATAAGTTCATGATTCATAAATCTTTTTAATGGCTAATGTCAAAGTGGCAAGCTGCATATGTTGATAAAATCTTACAAGAAAAACTGCTTTAGCTGCCAGAATATATTGTTGTTTCATTGTTAAAATATACGAGCACATGTAGTATGTAAAAGGATCAGGAAAGAATTTGCATTTGTTTTTGCTGTTTCACTGGCACTCATTCTTCCACTTTGTCAATGTTTTTAGTGTTTCTGTTCTGCAAATCTGACTTTACAGCATGCATCAAATCAGGAAATCTGTACTTATAGCCAGTTTTACATCACTCCTTCATAATTATAATTATTAACCATAATTATTAATATCTTCATGTAATAACTATTTTCTCAGTAAAAACTCTATAATGAAGACAAAATTCTTTCTGGGTAAAGTGTTTGAATGGATGCTCCAATCACACACCAAGTAGATAAAGAAAATTTGAAAAAGTTTGGTGTGTCTCAGCAACACTTTCCTTGATGAATAATTCAGTACGGAATGTTGACTTGTCTGCCCACTGTTGAAGCCCTAAGGTTACAGGCACATGTGCCAGAGCTATCAGAGAACCCCCTCCAACCCCACATTTCATCTGGGTGCCATGCTGAGACTTAGAACAAATGTTGCTGTGTGTCAGCTTTCCTGGCTTCAGTTTGTGGCCACACAGGCAGACATAATTCCAAACATTCAATCGTAAAAGGTCCCTCCCATAAAACTGTTCTGAATCAAATCAACCAGTATTTGCCAGCTGATTACAGAGCGCATAAAACATGCTGGAGACCTGCATCCGAAATTCAGGACAGCCACTGTTGTTCACATCCAGATCAAATGAGTGAATTCTCTGCAGATTCTAACATTTGTGTGTGTGTGTGTGTGCGTGTGTGTGTGTGTAATGTTACCCCCCACACTAAATTTTCCCCACTTGACACAAAAATGGGTGGTTCCTGTGGTTAAATGATTAAATGAATGGCATTAATCTTATTTGTCAGCCGAAGCACAAATGCATCAAGTTAAATGAGATGTCAAAATGGCGTTAGGGCAAAGGAAAGATCTCTACTTTACTTACCCAATACAAACACATGGATTCATGGGGCATATGACCCCCAGCTGGAGCCTGGTCCAAATCCCTTTCTTTGACCGTCATCTGCTGTTCTGTGTGTTGCATGCATAGCGTTCAAAACATCAGTGTCTGCTTTGGCGGCAGCCTCCTGTTGTTTTGCCTCAGGTCCACGGCTGAGAGATAAAGACGGAGAGCTTGGTACAGATAACACCCTGTACAGAATTACCCCTCCTTTTTGAAGCTGGGTAGTGATAGTGCCCCGTTGAACCACATCTATAGCGACTGGCACCATGTAATTAGGGCCAAACTCAGACTATCAGTTTATCTTAGATTCATTTGCAAATTAGTGTTAGCATGGGCTGAGTGCCCTCATGGAGATGCCAGTCAGAAGGCATAGGAGGACACTGGGTGGGCAGGCAGCGGCCAATGCTCCTATGCTGTAATCCGTTGTGGCTGGGAACTGATATTATTCCACTGACAAAAGGAAGGGACAGGTACATAGAGACAGGTGGGAGAGACAAAGTTTGAACAGGTAACAATCAGAAAAAGTGAGTGCAATTCCCTTTGCTCTTTGTCTCTGCCCTTACAGTTAAGCATACATTGTGTACAGGTGTTAAATCTGTGATTTATCAGTCATTTTAAGCTAAGTGACAAGGTAATATATCACACCTATGGTTGTGTTTAGTTTCAAAGTCACACATGTACCACATCTATACCCCTTTTCTTATGTTTTATCTTGAGGAGAGGTAGTACTGTTTTTACTTTTTTATGAATTCTTTTTCTGTCTTTTCCATTTGTTTCCATTTGGGGATCTTTTATTGGTTTGATCAACTTCATAATTTATATGTGTCCGTTTTTTCCTTCATCAATTATACTGCTTGAAAGCCCACATAAGACCATGGCATATGTAAATGTTGTCTCTCAGAGGGTATAATGAAACCACTCATTATTTTGCGCTTTTGTGTTCGAAGGAAATGACTGAGGATGTGCCAGACTGGCCTGTATGAATGTGTGGGACTGTTTCTCACCGCCTCTAACTACATGGCATGCAGGGCTATTGTTCCAGCTCCCAGGGTGCTATACTGTGGATGGCTTTCCATCCACTGTATATATGCTGCAAAATGCCCATTGTTTTAATTTGCACTCCTTTCAGGGACCAGATCCTGGCCCTTAGCAGGTTTATAAGGTACTAAATAGTACAAATGTAATCACTTTTCTATAGCATCTTTCCAGTGGTCTCTCGGAGAGGGTTTGTTTGGGCTGCCCCAAGAATGGCACTGTAGATTCCTTGCAGGTTTACCAAGACTCCAGAATTGAGATCAGGATGCCATGGGTGCTCTGTTTGCCTGCAAACCACATGTCAGATTCCTGACAAAACGTTGCCTTGTTCTTCCCCGCGACCTCATCCTGACCTGGAAGTTTTTTCAAGACAGGTTTTTTTCAAGAGGTCCACCGAGTCCCTATTTGCTTTGAGGGATTAAGACTGTTTGGCCACATGCTTTTCTGTCCTCTACTTCCTTCTCTCACTTGTGAGCATTAGCATTTCCCCATTCACAATACATGCCTTCCCAGGCTTCAGGCATTACGACTGTCCCTGTCCTAATCCAATCTGTACTCAAGTTGTTTGCGAGAGTCCATTCATAGGGGTAGGTTCAGCCATATGCTTTTGCTTCTCTAGTGAGGCTGGGGGTACAATGTATCCTCGGGGGGGGTGGCTGGTCTGAGGTAACTGCAACACTGTTTTGTTTAAACAGAATATAAAATTACCTCTCTTGAAGAATGTATTTTTTAAATCTAGGTAAGCGATCCTTCTCGTAAAACAGCGGTGTCTGTTACTTGCCAATGTTGATTCTCCGCTAAGGGAAGTGAAGACAGGTTAGCTGGGAATCTCTACTATTCATCATTGAAGTCGTTGGCTCTTAATTTCCTCTGCCCCGTGTGCTTCAGTTAATCTTTGCCATTATTCTGTCTGCTTCCCATTCTCTAAAGCATAGGCTCTCTTTATCATGTGGTCATCATCAAGAGATCATCAAAGTGGACAGATCCCAGGTTTGACATATTATGGGACTGAATGTGAACTGGTGCTTGATTGAATGTGAACCCCTGTCATGATTCAGTGATGGAATTTTATCTTCCTAGCACAGGCAGAGAGACAGTGGTTAACCTCCTTTCTGGTCTTGGGAGTGACCACCTCTATTTGTCTTCATTTGACTTCCTTTGAGCCACGACTCAGAGAGACCAATTTCCTTTGGCCCTAAAGCTGTGGTATGGGAGATTGCCAAGACACACTGAGGAGAGAAATTGCTTTGAAGAGCATGTGCACGCACCCTGCTGAGCATCGTACTAAAATGACGCTGAAAAGATGACACATCATGCAACAACAGTCCCCTAACGGAGACACAACAGCATCAGTGCATGCCATCCTTCCCAAGTTGCTGGCTTGTTTTTCAAGTCAATACTTCTCACCTCATCACAATATGCTGAGAAATCCTTTTGATGGATTTAGTGTGTCAGTGGATGATTATGACCTGTCTTTCAACTCCTGCCATTTTTCCATACTACCTCTTTGCATGGCTTGCACTCTACGATAAAATAATAAAGTTTGAATCACAGGATAGTTTCTGGTGACTTGGAGCTTATGGCCAGTCTGCATTGAATATGAATTCAGCACACATGAAACAGATCCCACTCTGTGGGAGAAGCTGTTCATTGGAACTGTCTCATTAAGGTGTTTTATGCTGGAGGGTTTCGGGAACGCTGTGTCACCCATACACCTGGTTTACCGTGGTAGCAGGATAATAAATAAACAGTTAAGACACGCAATAGAGGCAAAGCCATGCAATTCTATATTTTACCATTTCATTGATGCGGTGCGTAATATTCATGCATTTGGAAATACCTGCATATTTAACCCATTACATTTACTGATTTATTTTAATTTGCATAAAACACCATGAATTTAAGAAGCCAGAGATAGGAAAAGTGACCCTCCCAAAGGAAAATAAGATGAGCCCTGCTTGAAGTATTTCCAGCTTTTTAACGTCACCTTGGGTAAATGCATATGCGCTCCATAAGTTCATTTTGTTGTTAAAGTGGGTTTGAGGTCTCAACTTTTCACGTAGACGGTTTTCATTTGGTGTGTGCATGGGCATAGAATGTTTATAGAACACTTGCCTTTTAAAACAGATGAGAGCACTGCAAGCTCTGGGAATGGCTGTTCTTCCCCTTGTAAGATGCACGCCAACAGACGGATCCAATTTCCCATCTCTTCCAACGCTGAATTTACAAGTGTGATAAAGTGAGCTCTCAGACTGTAACCTCAGTATCTCTTACATCACGAAGGCATTCTGGCTGTCAGCATATTTCACAGTGCAGCATCCTGCTGTTGTGCATTCCTTTAAACAGACAAACAGCTTTGGTTTTGAGTTTGTGGGGAATTTACTCCAACTCTGAGAGTAAAGCCCTCTCACTTGTAATTATGCTGGGGTAGGGGGGCAAGGACTCACCCCTTTCCCCAACCACAGCATTTTTCTCTCTTTAGAACAACAAAGAACAAATTGTCATTTTCTCTTTGTACATTGTGGCTGGAGTAGTATCCAGGGACCTCACTAAACTTATTCTCCCTTCACTGTTTGTAGTGATATTATGTCTCGCATTGACCCAGAAAGTTTAATGATATGGTAGATCACATAGGAATTCCAAGGCGTGGGGGCTTGGGGGGTGATGTCGACGGTTATTGCTCATGTCTTCCGGGGACCGTGTTAGACATTGCCTTGCTGTGCAATGCCATGAACCAGACAATACTCCAATCGTACAGGGATGTGAATTAGAGTGAGTCTCCCCTCCTCTCCTGAGACAGGAAACCCATTACGGGATGCTTTACACATTATGAGTCCCTTGGCCAAGTAATCGGTTGAAACCGAAAACCTGTTTAAAACTAAATGCAAACATGCAACGTGTCCCCAGAGGGTGAGATTTGTTTTGGAGCAGTGCTGGCTTGAGAACACCTTGTTCCCTATCTCGTAGGAGCTCTGAGTTTCATTAAAGAAAGATGCACTATAATGGCACAGAGGAGACCTGATTATGTTGTAAACATCCAGGGCCATATGCAACAAAAGTCGTAACAACGTATATGTATATGTATGTATGTATATATATAGGTACATAGGTATAGAAAACATTGCAATTCCGCCTCTGCAACGCATAGAATGTCATGCTTCTTTTCCTGGAGGAGGATACATTTTGTTTGTGGTTATCACAACTTAGTCTTAACAACTGAGCTTTGCATGTTTTGTTGATTTACCTCTCACCGTTACTGAGACACTGAGACAATAGGAGGGCTTCTTAGTGCGGATATTCAAAGAATGGCAATGTGAATGTAATGATGGAGGCTTTATTGGCACTGCACTAACCCTTGTTTACAGGAAATACTGGGGTCTGACACAACATGCTCTCACACAGTTAAGATGGAGTCAAGTAGAAGTGCCTGGAAGAGAACATCTGTCTTGGGTTAACCATATTCCGTGCAGCAGACACTCGGGGTTCACGCTCCATAGTCTCTGGGACTTGGGGTTTAAGGCCTACCTCCCTATGCAAAGGTCAGTAGATGACATGACTAAACAGTTCTGAAAGAATTGGCCTCAGTACAGCCTGAAACAGGACTTTGCTGCCAAATAGAACACTTTCAAGCAGAGCTAACAATTTTGCTTGGGAAAGGACAATGCTAATCACAACACTGTACTGCACAAAAGCCCACAGCACTGTATAAGTGATCTGTCCTCACAGGACCCCTCAGTTCATAATACGGTCACCAAAGTACGCTGCTATTGGTAGATTTGAAAAAGCAACTTGTATGACATTTCCCACCTGAGATTTGAACCCACGACTCTGATGCAAAGAATGACTATTGACCTGTCTTTCAGACTGAGTTAATGGCCGATGTTCCGCTATCAAATACAAGTCGTGTGTGATGGTAAAGAATGTCTGCTAAAGGTTTACAGCCAGTCATACATTTGTCATACAAATCAGAATCTAAGTGGGTGGCTTACTCATAACCTAATTAAACATTTCTCACACTTTATCTGTGCCTAAAAGCAAGGCCATTGTCAAATGAATGACACAATGTCATGAAAAGCAACCACAATATCTGTTATCACTCAGAGAGGGCATAATAAAGTGACATCTTAGAAAAGTCATTTCTACTGTATTGACAGTTTATGACAGCTCCTAGAAAGTCCTACATAGTTGACATTTGGGAATTAAGCAATTATTAAAAAAAAAGAGCCTCACATGATCTTACATGGTACATACAAGGAAAATTATAATTCAAATTATATTATTAGCAATATTAAAGAAATACATAAGTGATATTGTAAAGTATCACTTATATATCTCTATCTGTTTAAGGTATTCCTATTCAATTTATTTGACTTTAGGGCATACTTTGAATCCAGTCAGTTAGCATATCATAGCGTAGGAGAACGGAGCACCAGTGAGGTAACTGAGAAGGTAACCACCGGGTTGTCAGTTTTAATTCAGAATATATTATGTCTGTTGCACAAATCCCACATGCATGACACACCCTCCAACAGATGTGTCATTGTTCAAAATATGTGAAAAAGTAAGCTATACATGGTGCCCTGGATAGCTATGCATCAAAGTAAGATAAATAACTTAGGGAAATAGTGTTTACTTTCTCTTTTGGAAGAATAGTAAGACATTCAGGCATATCAAATAAACGTATGATTTATGCATTATTTTCAACCTTTGACTACATCGCTGCTTAAGCATCAAATGACACTGCAACAGCTGTAGCTCCTGTTATTTACCCTCAGAAATTGTGTGAATGTGTGAAGGATGATTCCCCTTTGATGTGCGCCGAGCTGGAATTGTCAGTATTCGGAGGTCTCTGTAATAAGAGACGCACGTTGTCAGACAGCCCGGTGGAGGGGGGTGCATGGGGAGGGGGAGCGCGGAGCTCCGAGGACTTCCGAAGGAAATCTCTCCCGCTGAGCCGCATACCAAGGTGCAAGGAACACAGCGACCGACGGGGTCGACCTTCCCCTCAGGAATGCTGGGCATCAGTCTGTCGCTGGAAGGGGTTCCATTCCCAAAGCATGAAAGGCTTCACCCACACTCGGGGGTCACACCTGAAAGAATGTTGAAACACTCCAGCGTGTTATTTTCCTCATCACAATGCTTCTTTTCAGAAATCAATTTTCAGAAATCAAGAGGTATTCTGTAATAATTCTACTTGCTGTGTCCCCGTTAAACTGCTAGGACACTGTGTCTCTGTTTTGGAGAATAAGTGTGAAAGAAAACTTGCAAGTGTGAGGGAATGTGTACGTTTATCTGTGTATATGTGTGTGGATGTATATGTCTGTGCTTGTGAGTGTGTGCATGTGTGTTTTGTTTGTGTATTTCGTGTGTGTGTGTGTGTGTGTGTGTGTGTTTGAATGTTGGGAAGTGTCACTGACTGGGGTTGATGGCCCTTGACAATGGATGCCAGATCTTTTCTGCAATGACAAATTTCATCATGCAAGTGCACAGGATTGAAAATTGAGATCACCTTTCCCCTGCGAAAGTCACTAAAGTTTAACGCTGCAGAGGGAGTTCTGTCTCTCATAATTTCCTTTTCCTGTGGGTGTTTCTCAAATGTTATTTAGATTGGCGCTCCTCTCATTACTGCATTTACTCAGGTATATCATTCTCACAGATTTTGAAGTGCAATTCAGACACATATTTTCCCATTTTCTGTCCTGTCACTTTCAACTCTGGCATCTTAAATCAATTTTTTATTTCATACCATTACCTTTTTGACTTCTCTTTGCTTCCTTGTTTGAGACAAGAGAACCTTACAGAACATAGGGAAAGTGAAAACATGCACCAGCCATATCGATTGACAGCTCAATGCCTTTGTTAAGACTGGATCATTAATTAAAAGTATTCGACACACAGGCAAAGGTCAGAGGTCACATCCTCTCTGGTCATTTGATGCCATTGACAGAGCTGGAAGTCACTCTCCACTGAGCCCACACTGCACTAATATTTGCCGCCTGGTTTATTTGGTCTGAAGGGGCTTTCAATTGGAAACAGACCAGAGGAAATGGGCCCACAATAACCTCTAAAAAACAAACAAAAAAAGGAAAATAGAAAAAGAGAAATGGCATGCTCTAAAAGCCCAAAAAGGTTTATGATCATCATTAGTGATATATATTGTAACAATGACACATTGTGTTTAGTTAATTATTTAGGAAGGGATTTATGTCTTATTTTTGAATGTAGAATGGCACAGTCATCATATTTACAACCACTGCATTTAATCACAACATAAGCAGTGTCTGGTTAACAGTGAATAAATGGTTGTTGATTTGGTATTTGGTACCACATTGCAGAGAAATGTGTCTGGGATCACTGACAGGTGGGAGATTAGTTTCATATCTCTTTGGCCCCTCTTTTAAAGTCGTGCCCTCCAAATTAATGTAAGTGCTGTCAATTTGTCACATTTCATAGAGTCACTGATCTTTAGGCCCCAGCTGTCCCGAGGGTTTAGAGGCAAGTAACAAGTGCTGTATGGCACCCTCTCACACATGGGAATCCTGTTCCTATGGACCCATGAGCATGGTTACCGTATCACTGAACAATGCCAGCATGTCAAACAGAATGTAGAATGTAGCAATGTGTTATTGATTTCCCCTGACCCCTACCCCTCTCAGAAACCCAAAAGGAAATGGGCTAGCGATTGGCTAGTGGACACCCTCACTTTGGTTTGGCAAGAGGAATGTATCCAGACATGGGGGGTGACAGAGTGACAAGTTCAGGGTGGAACAGGTGAATGTCATTTTTCAACTCTGTAACATGCAGATAGTCGACCTGGCTGTGATTTACAGCTCCTGGTTTTCAGGGGAGACTCTTGAGGTCTTTTAATACTATGCAGTAATGTCTGTGAAGTGTTCAGGGCAGAAAGGGCAGCTTGCTTCTCCAGCTACACCAAGCCTCAACCTGGAGAGGGACTGAGGCCATGACTTTCTCTGGATCCTCATTCCACCACTGGCAGAAAGATACCATGCGAGCAAGCTGCCTTAACAAAAAACTCAAGTTAACACACACTGTAATAGAGTTTCCTTGACAGGGTGCCAGATTAACATAACTGAGTGGAAAACCAGGGCCCTCATTTGTCAACATGGCGTGGGAAAAGTTGTGTCTTACCCTGCGCACCAAAAGATTTGGATTTTTCAAACATGCACAAGAGTAATCATTATTGATATACATGGATTGTTCTTGAACTCTCGTGCATGGTCCTAGACATTTGCATATAAAAATGCTCCCAACTAACCATCCCTTTAAAGGCCAAATAGAATTAAGCTATAGCAGTATAACTTTTGAATAATGGCCCAAACAAAAAATAAATCTTAGAAGAGAAACTTTTCAGACACAGAAACAAAGGTGTTGGATCACATAATACAGGCATGAGAAGGAGGTTTAAAAATATTGGTGGCGTGGGAGCATGAGTTTGGAAATGATAGGATATAGGATATGATAATAATTACACACCTGACTCTATGTAGGCAAAATGGCAATTCACCCAAATCAAAATGAATAAAACATGGATGCTGATATTGTGTATGCATGAAAAGTTGCATCTTGTCTGTTCACTTACTGTGTTGCGGTTTCTTTATTCCACCACTTGGTGCCATTGTAACGACCACCTTTTAGTATAAAAACTGTGCACAAGGTTGCTCTGTCTGTGAAGTTCAGAGGCTGAGGCAAGAGTACAAGTATGTGAAGTTATCCTAGCCATCTGAGTGATAACATGAAAGGAAGCGTGTTGTTAATGTGTTTCCTTTTGAATATACACTATCTGTCTTGCTGTCTAATACCTGTGTCTGCCTTGGCCATCACTAACACAGACAGAGGACAGGACAGCACATTTTTGCCCACAATACACCATGCATATGTATGGTAGGAGCTTTGCGTAGATTCATGTATGATCACAAAACAAACATAGAAATTGGCACAACTCTCACACGTTGCTTTGAAATGATTGTACACACAGTTTACGCACAGATTTGTGTGTACACAACATTGATAAAGGAGGGCACAGGACCACGCATTAAATGCTACGTCAGATTGCATCACACACCACAGTGGACATCAGGCAAGTTGTGTCTTGGCCTCTCAGCTTCCATGACGGGGTTTTCTTTCGGATATCGTGGTGAAGTAGGTGGCTGCATCCAATTCTGAGACAGTGCGGTGCTGTACTATTTCATAAATTGCATCTCTACCATAACTGTGCCTGTTATGGGTGGAAGGGCACATGTAAGCGAGACCAGGGGCTGGACACAGATGAAAGGAGGTGTCACTAGCAGCCCTTTTAAGCCTCAGCGTGTCATCCACCTGCCTCCCCAATTTATAGAGTGTTACCTGTCAAAAAATCAGGGAGGGATTAAAAGCTGCTTAGTGACACAGATACACAGTGTCCTAGCAAGTATCTCAGGAAGCCCTACACTGTCCCTCACCCAGTGTGTATCTCATAGGGAAGTGTGGCGGAACATCAATACCAGACACTGACGCGTTGATGCGTCTCACATTTCCACTACCAAATCCCGCAGCACAGTGTGCCCACATTAACAATCATAGAGCTTGACATTTGAGGGGAGCAGGAGGGTTGCAGCCCATTCAAAACGAATGGCGGTAATTTGCTGACATTCAGTTGATATCCATCAGATATGTCATTGCTTAATAATATTCATAAGTGATAATAATTTTAATAACTTTTTAATTTATCAACCAAAAAATGGTCACTTTCAGTCAGGATTAGGCATTATTAATGTGATTGTGAAAGAAAACATTTTAAAAGGTGCAGATGTTTTAGAAAAAAAGTTGAATTTGTTTTGCCAAAGTTGTATGATACAGTGAGGAAAATTACTTCAGTGCCATGTTAAAATCCACCAGGGTTTCAAGAGTGAGAAAGGCAGATGGGAAAATGGAATTCAGGCAGGTGTAATTGGGGCTATTCATTTGTCGCTTTTTTTTTACTTCAATTTTATGACATTCACCTGTAGCCTTCTGCACAAAACACTATAATTATCAGGACGGTTATCGGGCCTAAATGGGCAGGTGTGAGGATAAACGCTTCTCCTCATGTGTTGAAGGTATGTCTGGAATAGAGCCTGAAAAACGCATGGCTTTCTAATAAGGCTGGGGCACTGGCCAAGTCTGGTTCCCAAGCATATGTGTTTTCTGTTCAGCCCAAGAGGGAGTGAAGGGTCAGTGGGCTGTGAATTCATCTCAGGTGGAGGAAGTGCTTTCTCAAATGATGGAAACTTTGGATCAGTCAAACTTTGGATCAGAAGCGACAGATCTTTACCACGAGGGAGCTCTGGCTGAGGTCTCTACTCCCAAGTGCAGTGGTGTGGAAGAGGAGCTCAGCCTGCCGATAAACCCTCCTCCTTGAGTCTGTGATTCACGGACATCTCCATGGCATGGTCCACAGACCAGCTGCTTTGTGTCAGTGATCCCTCCTTCTGGTTTCTTCATTTGCAAAAACTGGAACAGAAAAAAGAACCACACTCAGTGTCCAATACAGTCTGGGTTCCACCATAACAGGGTAGGGTATGTCTGGATTTCTCAGCTGCAAATGAGCTTCAGTCTACCATCAGAAGATGCATTGCTGGTGATGAAAAAGGCTTTCCCAGCATTTCAGAATTGTAGAATAGCTTGCAGTACAGCTCAAATGACTGGTTTGTAAATCTCATTAAAAACTATAAAACAAACTTTTTTATAATGGATCTGTTCTATTTTTGATCCAGCACTGTGAAATGAAAGATTTTGTGCTGCCATTATTTTGTGGGAATTGGGGCCATCCCAACCTCTAAATCTACAGTACAAGTACATGATAATCTCCAATGTGAATTATCTTTATGTATTATGCTTCTTCCTCAAAATATACATCATTTTTTGTTTTGGTAGGATGTGAACAGCAGTGCATGGCTTAGATACTCCTGTTGTCATTGGGCGTTTCCACTCTGGGCACTGGTGAGGAGCATTCCTTCATCAGCTCTCCAATGTGACACTCGTGTGAGTGATGGCCATTTGCAGCAGGCACATCAAGTCTTTCACCAGAGAGGTCATAAATTATAGCTGGTTAAGCCCCCTTTGAAGAGTGGAGATTCGTCAGTGTGAGATCTGCCCTGGATCTAAACAGGCCGCTGCCATCCAGTCCAGCAGACAGAAGTTTGTAACACTGCTTGTGTTCTTTGGCCACTCAATGTTGTGATATTCAGTCAGCCTGAAGGCCACCAGCCATAATCTGAGAAAAGAATCATCCTGCAAGAAATGACCTTGCAGCTGGTGAGAGAGTTTGCTTAATTTACCCTTTACAGATTTTTGATTTCAAATCTATTCTCAAGCCTTTTTGTCAATGCACAATATTCACTTTGCTTTTTCAACAGGCTCTTCACAGGCCAAAGAAAGCAGCCACTGATCAGTCCAGTTTCCACATGGAGAGTAGAGCAGATGTCAGATGGGTCAAATACAGTTATAGTCAGATTATACATACATTTTATTACATTACACTCTAATACACAATTGGGAGAAAGGGGGGTACAAAAATATATATTACTGTCTATTTAGGGGACCCTTTTTTGCTCACATGCTCCCCCCTCCAGAAGATGAAGTTGCTAGTGTGAGCATCAGTAAGGTTGTGGGTTCAACACCCCCCAGTGATCATATAAAGTGCATTCATGTACTGCATTCTCAGTTGTTCTGGATAAAAACACCAGCTAAGTGTTATATATTATGTATCATACAAATAATCCATACTCAACTCTTGCCTCTCTGCTGTCACCACTTAGCCACATCCTAAATCACCTACACACAAGCCAACACAAGCTGGAGGGAGGGGGTAACCAATTAACTTCATCAATCAACCCACAACACACAATAAACTATATTGCCTGAGATGGAAAGGGTTTTATGCAGAACCAATTTGCCTGATGTGTACAATCCATTTATGTTCCAAAGAATCCTTGAAAAATGGTTCCATCTAAAAAGAGATTTTTAAATTAAAATTGTTGTTGATGGAACTTACAAATAATACTTGAGGAATGCTTTCTTCAAAAACATGTCTCTCCAGATGAAAATTGCTCAGTCATCCTACCCCTCTAAGCAGAACCCTTTTGGAACCCTTTTTGTTAAGAGTTTGGCAGATGGCACATTATTTAGTGCTAATGAGTTTTTGGGAACATTGAGTGGTAGTATCTCATTGAAAAGCATTGTTTTATCTTTGATTTGAATCCAGAAAGTCCAGTGCCTTTCTTGTCAACAGCAATACCACACATATGACTGTGCAGTAAACTTCAGAAGCCAAGCAGTTCAGGCCGTGGTCAGGACTGAAATGGAAATCCAAGTTGCCTCTGGAGGGGGTCCCTGGCGACTCTGGACCACGTAATAAAACTAAGTCACAGCTGATGGCAACAAGGTACTAAATTGTGACAGATTCCATGGTACCTATTATACTAGTTATAACACACTACATAAATTATACCTGTGTTATTATTATTATTATTATTATTATTATTATTATTATTACAGTTGTATTTAGTCCTAGGATCTTAATGTATTTATTCCTATGATTACATTATGAGATGTATATCCTAAGATCGATGTGAAACTCCTCCTTGTTTCCACCATGCAGTCAGCCATAATAATGTGTATTCCCAGTTTGCAGGTGGTTGGGAGGTATAAAGCTCTTAAACAGGGCTAACACCCTTACATTAGCTATGACAGAGACAAATTTCTTGAGGAGAGGTTTGGTGTCAGGTTACAAATGGGTGTCCGAATGCGGGAGTCATTGCAGAGGGGGGAAGCAGACAGCCCAAGGTCCTTCAGGACAGCGCTGATCCTATTTTGGTGGCAGGGAGTGATTGAAACCACCTGCTGTTCTCAGAGCTCATCCGGCTGCAGTACCGTATAAACCCATTACATTTTTATTATCTAATACTTAACTCTATTGCAGCCTTAGTGTCTGTTTTGGAAACAAGATACACAGAACTTCTTCTACTTTGTTTTTGTTATTGTACAAGTGGTCTGCATTTGATGTGGGGTATGTTGAAATATATGTAGCTACAGGCTGGCATGGTTAGCAGGGTGTTACAGCTTAGCAGGGTGTTACAGCTACCCCTGCTAACTACAAGTGAATCGTAATTACACCAGCAATAAGCTTGTGAGCATTAATGTTCTGGTTCGAAAGTCCTCAGACGTCTACTCCCAGCACTTGAATGAGAAGCCCAAGCCCTTTTTGAGTTTTCTGCTCCAGCCGGTGGTGTTTAATGGCTGCCTGGCGGTGATGCTTGAGCCAGCCTGGCCTGCACCCTCCCTGTCCCCAACCTTCCGCCCGGCTTCACCACGGCGATGTTACCTGGAGAACCACCCTCCTCCTGACACCTGCCCCATCACTGCCAGCCATCAGGGTCGCCAGCCACCCCCTATTAGAACTCTCGACAGTCCGTCTCCATGGAAACGCCATCCTCCGGGGGCCCGGTAACAGCACCTCTCAGATCAGGTTTGGGAAGGGGCCGGGGGGGCGAGGGGGGGCTGTCACATATGCGGTATTTTTTTCTCTTCCATTGTTTTTTTTTTTATACATCTCTGGTTTTTCATTTCCTCGGCTCACTGAAAGTATTTCTGACAGGTGGAGTGCTGGAGCGGTGGAGGAGAGCTCCAGGCCCCGACGGTGCGTGTCAGCGCGTGTCAGCCCCCTCGCTTCAGTGCGAGAGGAAGTTCCTCTCATGTACCTGAGCTCCAGCAGGGGGCTGGAGGTTGGGTGCTCAGCCCTCACAACACAAGCCTCATATCAAGGCTCCCTGTGAATTATTCACAACCCCGCGCGCAGCGCAAGCAAGACCTGTTTCTTTTTTTT
Organism: Megalops atlanticus; assembly: GCA_019176425.1. Taxonomy (NCBI): domain Eukaryota; kingdom Metazoa; phylum Chordata; class Actinopteri; order Elopiformes; family Megalopidae; genus Megalops; species Megalops atlanticus. Next base: position 26,087,019 of record CM032882.1, read on the forward strand.
TCTTATCAACTATTCCTTTTGCTTCATCCTTCTCCAGAGAATGAGCAAGGGAGAGAGAGAGAGAGGAGAGAATCTCATTGAGTTTTATTTATTCTGCCCTGAACCCCCAACGGTTTGGATCAGACGAGGGCTTTCTTCTTACCCCGAGCTCTCAGGACCAGAAAATGTTTGGAATTTTTTGAAAATGAAGGATTTTTCTGACAAAACACAGGAAAGATATGAAGCATAATTGATGATACTCCAGCCTACAGGTGTATATCTAAATGTTTATAGATGTCTTCAGCACCTTTTGTGAAGAGTCCCACAACTTCCACATTAAAACTGCATAAAGTCTTATTAAGAACTACAGAACACTTTCATAAGGGCATGAGAATTCATATACACACGCAAACTAACTTAATTAGTGTCAAAAAATTTTGAGATTGCGTGCATATTGGCCTGTCTCACAGGTTATTGGGTCCCATGTCACCTGCCAGTCAAAATCAGTCTTTTTGGTTTTACTTTCTTTTTAGTGATTATTAAATGATAATTAAATGCCATTATCCCAATTATGACATAATCAGAGTCACCTGAGATGCATGCTTGACTCGCAGATGGCTGTATGTGTAATTAAACAGAGAGAATCCGTGCTGCTAAGGGTACAATGTAAAGACATGGGTGTTTTTGAATTACAATGCTGCACGTGCAAAGGATCCAGATGTTTGGAGCATGTACCTGATGTAAGGGCTGAGCCTAAGATGATTTCACTGAGAGATTTACACCATGATTATTCATCTGGCAGTTCTCCTTGGTGTTGCAGAAGCGAGGAGGTTCCACGTCTATCACTGCTGTATTCCTGGGGCTGTAACCATGGTAACGTAGCCCAACTGGGACCCCGCAGGGGGGGAGTGTGCAGTGCAACAGATGAGGCAGCCGAGTCTCTCAGGTGAATCCGGATCAGCCCACCCCCTGTCCGTGCACGATTGGATGCACGGCTATAAACCCACCCCCCCTACACACCCCCCACACCCCTCCCCAAATATGTCATTTCAGCAGGAGCTCATCAGGAGTCTGCAAGGGGAAGGGTGGGGGGATGCTGGAGTCATCAGTATGTCAGCAACCCCCACAGTATGTATGCTATCTAACTGGAGTCATCCCACGTGAGCTTACTGGCATACATGCCTTCTGTGAAATCAGACCCAAGCAGGGGGTGCCTAATGCTTTATTAATATTAAAAAGATGTCGCTCAAGAGTGACTGCTGGACTGGAGCAGAAGCCTCACTCCAAAGGACCAGAATCCCACCTGCAGAAAAATCTCAAATGAGTTGGGAAAGGGAGCGCGAAAGGGTTGTGTGTGGAGGGTTGAGTCTAACTGTGACCCAAGCAAGGCTGTTTTTAATACCAAAGAATGGATGAATATACATTTGCCCCATAGCCACAGGCAGAGAAAGAGGAGAGAGAGCACAACCAATCTCAGGTGTAAGTTTTGTTCCTCATGTGAACAGATCCCTTTACCTGACAGAGGTGCTAATGAGAATTGACATCAAAAATCTGCCTGATTTCCTTTGTGGCAGTAGCAGTCAGCTTGCATTAGCAGGAATGACAGCAGATGAAAACAGCTCCACATTCACACAAAGTCGCATGATGATAGTTGTGGGGGTGACGAGAATAGAGTAGGAACTGCTCATATAGTTCAAAAACATGGGCTTGATTATTCAATTTGTTGTGCAAATTGACACTGAAGCAATCACACTGTAACATTGTTTTTTGGAGAGATTCAACAGTGAGTAAGGTAAGGTAAGGTAAACATGTTTCTCTGTGGGGTGGGAGAAGCGTAGATAGACTTACTTTACTTTTCTGAGACGAAAAGAAATAAAAAAGAAACATCGTCTTGTAATGTCTTTTCATACAGGTGTAAATAGCAATATAATCAGCAAAGTGATTCTCAAGACACAGACGCATAAAACTTAATAAATTCTTATTGCACAAGCAACTCGGTCTCTTTATTGAGAATGCTGTGCTGGAGTGATGAACTCATCCGCATATAAGCTTTGATTGCAGGTTTCATCAGCATGACTCTTCTCAAGTCTGTGAGTCTTCGTTGGGCCTCCTGTCTGATGAAACCCGATGGCAGAAACGCTGTAGCTGCACAGCAGGAAGGATGACAGGTTTCCTCCAGAGATATGAAACAGTGAAGCGGGAGGTACCGTACCTGGCGGGAGCTGGGGGCAGGGGGTTGCGGACCCCTGTATTTATGCTGAGGGATTCCCTAACACAGCTGCTGCGGGCCCGGGGGTCGCAGCCGGTTTCATCTAATGATCCGGCCTCGCTCTCACACAGCAATAAGAGAGGCCCACGAGACGCTACTCTGCATTCCGGTGTCTGCCTCGTGCTGTGAGAAAGGCCGTTCCCCTCAGTGTTATCCCCCAACGCTCTCATCTCGTCTCTGGTGTCTCGCATGTCATTATCTCGGCCCTCCATCTGCTTCGTATATTCTCACCCTCCGAGAAGACACCTGGCCGGACCACAGCAGCTGTCACACAGGTCAGGCCTGCGGGATTGAGGGAGCAGCAGATTCCTCACCACTTATCAGATCTTGTGTAAGAATCGACGATCTGGGTCAGGAAGGCTGGAATCCAACAGTCTGTCATGCATGGCTTCCCGACCCCCCCCGCCTCCACGCACATCACCACCAACACCACACATCACACACATACTCCTTCTCTTTCCCTCTGTCTCTCTCTTCTCACACACACACACACATATATGGTTTCTTTCAAGGAAAGCTCATAATGGACTTCAGTTCCCTTGCCATTGAAGGCTACCTAATGCCATTGTTAGGGAAACGAAGGGCTGGACACACAGCGCAGCTCCCCCATTCCCACCCATGCCCAGCGGAGATTTCAGCAGGGCAATTCTGATAGAGAGATAATGGCTGCTGGGGGGGCTTTTGTGACTTGAGGTCCTGAGGTGGAGCAGCAGGGGTGGCGGGCGACCCCTGCCGTTTTGAGAAGGATGGGCACAGTTAGAGTGATTACAGCTGCTTTGTCTCCCCTCCCACATAAATTAGTAGGTTCCCCTTTTATCCTTTCTTATACAAGAGGAAACAGGCCTCCTCCGTGGTATTTACCAACATATAGCCTGGGTGGGGCATTTCCATTCGTAGAGCCACTGGTGACTCTTGTCAATGGGTTTGAGAGGTCAAATGATGTGTGAACTTGTGGCTATTGTACTCAAGCAGTGGCTTGCATTGCTGGAGTGTCACTGCTGAGCCTGACTACAGCTTCTGTGGAGCTGTGATATGTTGTTTTCATACACAATACTTTTGCAACTGCAACCACTAAAATTATAGTGTTACACACATAAGAGGAGACAACAGCAATGCTTGCTTATTTTTATTGCTCAGTCTCACAAACAAAGGCTGTTGCATTGGAATTGAACCTGGGGCTTGGTATAGAAGCTTTCAGGCGTCCAAACCATAGTATCAAAGTATCATATTTATTCCCAGGATTTGATTATTCTACAGCTGCAATATTGCACAGATTTCAAAAAGCATTCACTGCAGAGTCTAAACAGAGTCACGTTGGCTTATTCGGGAGTGACTGTACATATAAACATAATCCTATCCAGATGACCTGGCTGTGATATTTGGAACTGTTTTGTGATTCTTGTGACCAGATGGGGGGCATTTGATCTCCTCAGTTTCCAACATCAAACATCAAACTCTGGTTTACTCCAGAATCCCCTTTTTCATTGAACTTTGGGGCTGCTTCACACTGAGTGGGGAACAGTCATGTGCTTCTTTAGCACCAGGTCTTTCAATGGCAAATGGTATTTTTGTCTTAATTACACAAAAAAAAATATTTTGGAAAAGGTTAAAATTAAGTGCCCCCACACAGCACAGTGGTTGAGGTGTTTGCTTTGAGCACAAAATGAGCTCTATGGCCCGGACTTACTCATACTTACAATGACTGGGAGCCCACAGTGGCAGGACGAAGGGGATAGGCGTGGATATGTCAGCAGGGGTCACTTGTTTCACCACTCTCAGGCACCCTGCAAATTGTCTGGGGCCTGCAACCTGCTTAGAGTAAAGTCAGTAGAGTAGTGCCTATCCTCTAATGAGTGTCCACTCTGCTTTAGTGTGCTGTGTGCAGAAAAAAAGTCCTTGGATGCGTGCAAAAGGTTTGGAGAGTTGTATTCATATTGCCTAAGCGCAGAGGTTGTTGTGATGAGATGAGCCCAGTATACATTTGGTAATTCTAAAAAATCATCTTGCACAAAAATGGGGGAAAGGTAAAAAAAAAAAGTCAAAACTCTCATTAAGAAAGGGCCCATTCTCTGCAGCATCGCAGGCGTGCAATGTGTCATAAATAATGATTCATGTGAGGAGAGGGATTACACCCCCCCCTTGCTCCTCCCCACAGGAGCAAGGAGACCTGACCCCATTCTTGAGTGTTTCCTCCATCTATAAAAGCAGTACGGAGCACTGCTCTGGAACAGATCGGATTGGAAGGTCCTAAAACTGTCATGAGCCCTCAGAGAGGGAATGCTAACATTCGCTCACGGCTGCGACCTTTGGCCCCCGGACCATTCTTCAAGAGGCATTTGGACAAATGCACTTTTATTTTTTAAATACCCTCTTGTTCTTCGTCATTTTGCTCACGCGTGACTGTGTCAAAGCTCCAAACGCTTCATGTTCCCTTCGCACCCCGCTCTTCCCTCTTGGTCCTGTTTTGCACGCCACCGTTGCAACCCCTTGCAATGGCTTATATGAGTGAGGAAGCATTCTTCTGCTATGATTCCATACATCCATACTCCTCGCATGTGTGCTTTGATGTGTTGCGTGTTCGCTGTGAAAAGAAGGAGAGGTAGTATCAAAACTATCCAGGAAGGACTTTCATTCCCCCCAGAAAAAAACTGCAGAAATATACATGGAGGTATATAAATCATCAAATTGGGCCAAGGTCAGAAGAGTCCGGAGTTGTGTAACGTCATGCGAGGAGTGGTACACTTACTAGCATAGCTGCTGGCGTTACGCCCCTGATCTATTGTGGGAGACATGGGCCCAGGGAACAGGTGGGCTTATTCATCATGACAGGGTTTCAGGACCTTGTCCTTGGAGAGAGGCTGGCACAAATCTGCACGGGTCCTGAACAGATTCGGAGACCTGTATCATTCAATCACTGCCAGCACAGGGGCACATTTTGGAACAGGGTAGTGAGAACAGCTTCATATCAGCTTCCTCCACCAGTAAACTTACCTAATGAAAGAAAACTCAGAACCTAGAGACAAACCATATAAACGTCCTCACATGATTTCCTAAAAATCTTATTTCTGTAATTTGAAGCAATTTGCATATCATATGAGCTTTTGTTCCTCATTCAAAATGAAAACTTTGATACATGAAAACTAATGATTTTGGTTTGAACTTAGGGTAACTGCAGACTGATGTTTTACCTGGGTTTTGTATCATCAAATAGTTTCATCAAATAGTCCACAGTTTCATCCTGTGTTCAGTTTCCAGCTATAAAAACATGGCTGTGAAACTCATACAAAATGGCAGCACATATGGAAGTAGACCTGGGGCTCTGCACCTTGGGCATTGGTGTGTGTGTATGTGTGTGTCTGTGTGTGTGTTGTGGGGGTATTTAGCATGGGCTGTTACCCCACTGTCACCCCACACAGCATGTGGAGTGTCAGGAGGTGAGAGTAAATATGCAGGTTGAGGGGAGGTTTGAGATGATTGGCAGGGGGCACACGCTTGAGGATTTGGCTGGCCCCCTCTTCTGTTGCGTGTCTGAGGGGGAGAGTCAGCATGCGAGCTGTGTATTGCTCTCTCTGCAGCTACACCAGCACGCCACATGACTGACATCTCTCTGTCCATCAAAGTGTGACCCGGGGGCTTATTTTAATGAGATCCATTCCACACGACGCCTGCCGCTCCTCACACCTCTCTCTCTCCAAAAGTTCTCTATTAATCCGATATCTGATGCTCTGTGTCTGTGTGTGGACGTGGGTGGATGTGACTGTGTAGGTTGGTATGTTCTTGTGTGTGCATGGGAAGGGATGTATGAGTGTGTGTGTGTGTGTGTGTGTGTGTGTGTGTGTGTGTGTGTGTGTGTGTGTGTGTGTGTGTGTGCATGAATGCATGGCTGGGAATGTATGTGTATGCGTGTGTGGGTGTGCAGCGCAGGGGCTCTCCAACCATCACTGTGTAATGTGTGAGACTCCACATCAAGTCATCAATCAGCATAGCCACAGGGTGCCTGCATCAGCTTTACTTTTCATTAGCTACGTATTTATCTGATTGAAAATTAGTGTGTCACCTGAAATCAAGAGTTTAATGTCTTCATTAGCATGCATGCACTTAAATCAGAGTGAAGGGGAACTTATTGCGAATTGTGGATTGCACTGGTTTTGCAGATGCGGTCACGCAATACCAGGAAGCAGTTGCGTGGCACTGTTTAAAAAGGACATCAGTGAACGTTTCCTATGGCAGCATGGCTAGACTCCTTCACATGCGAAGAAAAGTAAAAGTGGCATGAATGAACTTTGACTCAGATAGTCCTGGTTTATTTTCATAGAGGGATCATCCAGCCATGTCATTGGACTATAAGTTATACGTTCCATACACTCTTATTGTTACAGAGTTAAACCTAGAGTTGACACCACTTTTGACACAGTCAGAGAAAGAGAGAGATGATGAAATAAAAGGCTTCCTGATCTCTGAGTGGACTCTTCCCCTCAGCACTAAGTGCTCCGATTTGATTTTTCCTTGGGACCAGACAGATTTTTGGGAGGGATCTCAATACATGTCACAGCTCTGCCATTCTTTTACTGCAGAAAATACCTCACACACTCCTGCAGTTTTATTAACTGTTCTTAATTGCATTGCAAACAGAGCCATGCATTTTTAATTTCCTGGCAATCACAGTGTTTTAATGTGGTCTGAGCTGAAAAACATCCATCTCTCTCTCTCTCTCTCTCTCTCTCTCTCTCTCTCTCTCTCTCTCTCCTATTCACACCAAATCATTCCAATTTATCGGGATGGCTAACACAAGGTGTGTATCACCAAAGCATAAAAATAATGAAAACACGAACAATAATTGTTTTCTCTGTCTCTCTCTCTCTCTGTCTGTCTCTCTTCTCTTTTCAACTCTCACCCCCTCTGTCCCCCTCCCTCCATCAAGAGGGCTTTACACCCCATCTCGTGACTTTACCCACTTGCTGCACGTTCTTTTGACTCGTTGAAGGAATCCAACACTTTTACAGAAATGCTGCAGTGCTTTTAAAATGTCAGACCTCAAATGTGGGGCACCGAGGTCACCTGGTGTTCTGCCGTTTTCCTTAATCCCCAGCTGGAATTCAGAGTACAACAAATCAAAAGGAGTGCAGTGATGCATCTACATCCAGAAATATTTAAGTCACTTAAGAGAGAAAAGAAGTGGTATTGATCCCTTGGCTTTTGTGGGGCTTTGCCATTTGTGCATTGACTGTGCAGCACAGACTTGCAGCTCTCACAATCCTGAAGCACAAAGACGTACACTGCAAGCTTCAAGAGAGTGGTTCTTTTTGCCCCCCAGAAACAGTTAGGTAGAGGGGCTCCACCACCCTCAATCAAGCCACAATGTCAAAAGACCATAAGGCAATAAGCAATGCTTAATTAATTGTTTGGTGATACACTGGGCTTTGCTGAATTTCTTGTGTCATTCACACAGTAGATCTCAGTAGATTTTGCTGGTCTGAAGAACAGATATTAATTCCAGTGGCTATAATTTTGCAATCTCATGATGCCAAGGATCTATATTTAATCAGCACCATAATTTTCTTATTATAGTCCATCAGAGTCCATGAGTCACTGCTTATGATATGGGAGCGGAACATCTGATTCTTTGACGTAATATCCAGCAGTTTATCCTTCCTTGAGGACGCAATACAAGTGGCCATTTCCCCTTTTTGCAGAGTTGATACGGAGGTGAGTCATGCAAGTGGAAGAATGTACAATGACACAGTCCAGAAATGAAAGGGCCTGGTCTTTGTTGCACTTCCTGTGTGGTCAGATATACAGGATGAGGTGTGTCAGGGGGTAAGCATGCTTCACAGTCTCTGGGGTCAGTATGAAGACTGGCAGGTACTGGATTGTGTGTGCATTGTGTCACTCAATCCCTTCTGGTTTGCAGGTGAGAGGCTAAATAAATCTGTGAATAAACCTGAGGCTGAGCAATAGGTGGCAGTCAAATGTGTTTCTGTTACAGTTCAGCTATTCATCTCACCTTATATTTTGTGCACACACCAAATCAATCTGTAAAATGTCATTTTTGTACGCAGTAATCATACTTATTTAGACTAACTTGCTGGGAACGGTTGACTGAATTACACTATATGATGGACATGTCATATCACATGCAAGCCAATTGCTACCCAGTTTCTTCTCAAACATAAGGGAGGTGGGGAGTAATTTGAGTTTTCCTCTCATTATTTTAGGTATTAAACAAATGCACCATATCCAGGTTGCCCTTCTATAAATTCACACTCCCCTTCCAAACACAGAAGGCTTGCTGGCCAGCACACCTCATTTGGTATAAGAATTACGTGTGCCTGTACTTTACTGCAGTGTGGAAGGACACAAAGCAGGGTTGCGACATCCAAGCAGTACTCCGGGAAAGACAGAGCTTACCAGGAAGCCTCTAAAGGTCAGTCTATATTGGCTGACAGTCACAGGAGTACTTAGGAGTGGTCTAATACTAATTACACAAGTGATCAATTACCTGTATATTCATTTTTGTTTGTTTTCTTCTTGAGCAAAAAGAATCCTACTTTCATTTTGTGGTAAAAATCTTCTTTTGTGGAGAAACTGAAATACATTTTAATGCACTGAGAAATATGTTGTTCAGCCCAAGAATATATTGCAAGTACAATTAAAATGTATTCATGCAAATCAAAAATGCATTGATATATAAAAAACATATTATATGATATATTCTCTAAAATATATTTTTCAGTATATAAATTTTGTAAAATTGATATGGGATGAGAAATAGCAAAATTTATTGACCAGTGACTATGCTCCTTGACTTGAAGTGATGTCCTGAAATCTAAGGACTGTTGTTTTGGCATTTTCATAATGTTTTACCCATCCCCAGGTAATGAGTGTCGCCTTAGCAGCAAGCACCAGTACTGCCTCCCTCTGTACCTGAACCTAATCACGTCCCATCTATCCTATCTATCCCTGTTTTCTATGTTAAAAAGCACTCTACACTAGTTTAGCACTTAACTTAGTATGATACTGACCTCTTGTAATACTTTTCGATAACAACTCTAAACGTTGTGATGCAATTATTTGGAAGTCACTCTGGGTAAGAGTGTCTGTTAAATGACATAATGTCATGTAATGTCCCATGGCTACCAATAAAATTGAACTGGGGAGGTGTGTATATCACAAAACATGCGTGTCATCATACATAAAGAACACTCTGTCGCTGACACCTATGGTCTACTCCTCAAACAGTGCAGCTCAAGTGCATTCTTACTGTTTATCCTACAAACAGTGATAGCAGTAAGGACACCAATAAGGCAAGGTTGTGGATGACTCCTGGATGCAGTGCTCCATATTGTTGGATGAGGAAGATGGGGAAGTTGGGCATGGATTCTCATGGTCTCAAGCCTCCTAGGACTCCTGGGGTAGGTGGGCATAAGCACTCATTTACATATTTTGAACTGAACATTGAAAGCATCTTATTTGATTATTAGCAGACTTATCCTTACCTCTTTTTCACTGCAGGGTTGGGAGGAGGCTGAGCAGCTTAATTCAAGTTCCATGTGGTTTTCCATTATTGGAGATCCTTACCATTCACAGATTTGCCATTTGCAGTTCTGTAAATTCACATCAATTCCTCCCAGTTTTATTCTCTGCTCCCCAACCAAAGAGCATCATGCCAACGCCCACACGCTTACTTTTGTTTGCCATATCACACTTGTTTATTGCAGTCGTATGTGAATACACAGAATCACTTGTTCATTTCATCATACCTTTAAATGACTGTTTTGTGTGTTCACAGCAAGTCATCATCATTGATCTGGTATAGTATCGTGGATTTCCATATTTGTGACTTCTCTGAAGAACATAAATGGTGAGGGTTTCCCACACATAGACATGAGAGAGAAACATGCCACCATCCCTAACTGCGGAAAACAACCAGAAAAAAATGGAAAAATTGAAAAATTGAGCCTTGGACTGCAGCCAGGCCTTCATCTTCTAGGCATACAAAAGCATGCAGCATGACATCATGTCCTTTAGCAGTAGTTGCTGGCAAGGCAATGGAAAAGAAATGATCCTGTACCATGTCAGCCAGCTTCAGTTCCAGTACATGCTAACCTGACTACAGATCTATAGTGGAAGAGAGGTTTATGCTATAGTTAAGTATGGAAACTAACTAAAAGAGATATATTTTTAATAGATGTTAAAAATATACATCTCATGTCATATATGCAATTTTATATTCAATTTTATGCAATTTTGTATTTTAAAACAGTGAGTATGTATTGTAAAGTACATGTTACAATGCAAGTAATTTTATAATGCATTCTGTACAAGAAAATCTGAGATTCACAAAAATTATGGAATTTTTAATATACGCAGTACCTATATTTTCATTTACTGACTACAAAACTGCATGCTACCTCCATTTGCTATTTTGTATTCTGAAGTCTGAAGATACTCGTGAAGAAATAAGATGTTGACAGTATACCGACTGCAGCACAGGAAATCTCAGCTGCACATGTCTGTGCACAATTACTTGGCCTCTCAGCCACTAATCTGCCACAGATATGAATTATGAAGAAACACAGAGGCTATTGTTTGGTTTGTTTACCAACATTCTTAGTTATTTACGCTCTGTTATGAACTTTCAATAAGCATGCTGTCTTCTAGAATAATCAAAGGCTTTGATTTTTGCCCTACAGAACAAATAATGCTTTGTGTTGTAAAAAGAATTGACATGCATGTTTTTAATACAAGTGTTGAACTTAGCATGCAAAGATACAGTGAACTGGTTTATATTTCTTAAATGGCTCAGCATTGGCACGATAACCTCAAAACCACCTTAAAAGCATCTTCACACAGCTTTATTATCAAATGTCACCCCAGTCAATCAAGCGATACATGGATATTATTGTTCTGTACTGTTTTTACATTAGGGATACAAGGTTTTGCCAGTGAAGCCCCTTGAAAGAGATATGTACAGTAATGTGGTTCATGCCAATAAAGCTTGAGAGAAGTGAACTGAAGTGAACTAGAGAGACTGCTAGAAGGGACAACCAGGTGGAGAGGGGAGAAAGAAGGCAAGTAAAATGAGATGGATGTGGAGAGAAGGAGAGAAATGATGAGAGGTAGGGAAGGGAGAGACCTTCAGAAATTAGCTTTGTTTGACTCTTGTTTGGCAGCATGAGTTCAGACCAAAGAGCATATATTAAAAGGCAGACACAAGGCACAAAATTGAATTAATGATGGCAGCTGAAAATTGGCATGTAAAAGACAGTGCCTTATCTTGACACATTCACAGGACTCTTTTAATACACACTGTGTTTTCTTAAAATCAACAGTCTTTTTTTCATATTTGAAATCTGAGTCAATTCTGGTTTCAATCATTCTGTAAAACAAGATGATAAATTCTTGGATAGTAGGAAAGAAGTTGAGCAGTATTACAAATTTTGCTTTAGTATTATGATATTATTTTCAGCACTTTATTCATGGCCATTTTAATAAGGAGACTATCCTGACGTAAAAAAATGACTTGGTGGCAGGGGTTATCTTTGACAGATCACAGCTAATAAGCCCTTCTTTCTTCCTCTCTCCCCATCTAATATAATGGGAGGCCCTCAATGACACCTCCCTCAACCCCTGCCATCACCTCTGCCAAGGGGTCTGAAGGAGAGGTGGTGGAGGTGTAACATCCTGGTGCCCCTCTCTCTCTGTCTCTCTCACCTCACTCTGCAAGCTACCCTGGGGAGAAGAAAATAGCCCTGGAGTGTCCCTGCGGAGATACCAGCATGGCAGTAGCGAGGTGGGCAGACAGAGACCCAGGCAGCTGTGAGCCTGTTTTTAAATGCACACAGTCCTCTCGCTGCCCTTTTACCTAATAGCTGTCTGGCCGCCTCAGGGACTGCTCATAGCAGCCGCTGGTCAAATACTGACACTAAGGTCAGCCTCCATCACTACCCCTGTGCCTTTCCCCCACATGAGTTACTGGTCCTGGAAACATCAGCATGCACCTGTCTGTTTACAGTTAGCAGAAAAATGTTAGCCATGATATTAATATATTCAAAAACGATAAATGACTCGCCAATAATAAATGTAAAAATACGTGCAAAAGAGGAAATATTCATCTGCAGAGAGACCCCATCTTCAAAGGTGCATCTTTAGAAATTACAGTGTCATTAGAGTTGTTTTAGTTTCTAGCTTTTGTGTTCAAAATGGAACTCAGAGGGTGCGTGCACAGAGACTACTGAGACACAGACAGCACTGCGACACAGATAGCACCGAGACGCATAAAGCACTGAGGCACAGAAACTACTGAGAAACAGACAGCACTGAATCAGACAGGACTCTCAGCGAGATCACATGGGCCTTTCAATCTCATGGCTATTTGTCACGATGGAAATGTTACATCCATAAAAATGGAATCAGCCCTTTGGGGCGAGACGGATGTCACTGTGATGTTTATATTTAGCCTTTTTATATAATGCACAACAAATTGTCACTGCCATGCAACAGGAAGAGGTAATACCAACTGAAAATGTAATCTGTTGAATAATTTTATGAAAAGTCTGGCATAACCAGGATTCCCAAAGAAATCCTATATAATGTATGCAGACTGAATTCTACCACAAATTAAAATGTCAGTGGTAAGTAGGTTATAACTTGTCATGTATGGATATAGATAGTTGACATTCCTAATGCCATGTAAAAACAATGGGTAAAATTATTGTACAGTTCTTTGTTTTCCATTGAAAGGAAAAGAATTCCTGTAACCGAGCTGATGTGATCTCCAACTGCGACCCTGGCTGTTTGTGCAGCTTGTATGGGAATGACTTACGTCTTCCTTTTTATATCTGATGTGTGAAACATGGAGAAAAACCAAAGCTGTTTCCTGAAACCTTTCTCAAATTGTGGTCTGAGGCTGTGGTTTTAAGGGGAGGGAACCACTGTGGGTTTGGAGGGTTAGGGAGGTGCAACCAGCAGCCAACAACAACAGGAAGACTGTTGCACAATAGCGAGAACCACAGGTAATCGGAATAGGTCTTAAAAGCCATGGGGCCTCTTTTGTGGAATTGTTAACAGCAATTTTTTTGAGTTTGTTATTATTTGAGACATGTGTTCATAAAATTGGATAAATGTGCAGTTTTGGGGAAAATATATAGGAAGGAATATATTGGATTTTTTTTTTTGGCTGAGAAAGAAGGAATGCAGTCTCTCGAATAGTTAAGTGTCTAAGGCGCTCTCTTTGAGTGCAAGCTGAGCTCCATGGCCCAGGTTTGATCCCATTCGTCTCATTTGCCGACAATGACCAGGAACCCTCAGGTCAACAGCCCTCAAGAAACAAAGCGGCCTTGTTCTCCTGGAGATAGGAGAGGGTAGGTTGGCCAGGGGATCCCTCATCTCGCTGCTCTCAGGCACCCTGTGACTTGTGCTGAACCTGTGAATCGCTCAGATGACATCAGCGGAGCGGCGCCCATCCTCCAAAGAGCGCTCACTCCACTGTAGTGCATTGTGTGACTTGAAGTGCAAGAAATAGACATTACCTGCTGGCAAGTGTACTAGATAACCATCTCATTGCTCCTATGCAAAGACAGAGGTAGTTAGGGTGAGACAAGCCTTATACACAGCTGGCCATTCTAGAATTTGCATAAAAGGGGATGCAGAGTATTTGCAACAAGCATGTTTTGAGCATAGAATCGCATTCAACTACAGTTAAACTATTGACTGTTATTGTTATCATTTCAAATAAAGACCGAACAGCTGACCCCAGCCAAACAGCTGACAGCTGAGTTTTCATCTAAGGCTGCATGTTATATGTTGCTGGATGGATGTGAACATAATAATACTGTAGTAAACTGGGTTCTAAGACCCATTTTTTGCCAAAAACCAGCCAAAAGAACAAGAATCCAATCCTGCAAACTCCAGGAGATCCCCTGCTGTTTTATCTCAAATAGTTCTGGCACTATGGATTTCTCCCTTCATCTCCCTGTGAGGATGAATCTGAGCCAACAACAAAATGCCAGATTTTTAAAATATTATTTAAATGAAGAGCTTTTACACACTCCTTTGTTTTTGTTTTCCATTTGGGGAGGAACAGAACATCTTAAGTTTAAATGAGCATTCACTCAAATACCTCAGTCTCAGACGAAAGCCATGATTTACGTCATATGACCTGAATGCCAGGCTCGCATGGAAGCCCCACTTCTGGTCATTCATTGGTCATCAACATCATAATCCTAGATATTGTTAAAGACATTATAATGTTTTTCAGCATTACTGCAGTTTGAATCAAACCTTTGTAAAATTTGTAAAAAGCGGCCTGCATGAACACGCACCCTGAAATGCCCAATGAAAGGTATCCTGGGATGCCACACCAAACGTGAAGGGTACAAACTTGTACACTTGCCCAAAGGGAGCAACTGAGGGCCAGCTAAAGTTAAATTTGAGGATGTGGATATCATCAACTACGTGACTCGCCACCATTTTGAGGGGAAGCGCTTAGGGCAAGTGAGAAAATACGCGCATTGGGATGCAGCCAGAATTTGTGAAACATAGTAGCGCAACATGATTATGCATACAGAATTATAGCTATCTCCTATTTCCGTCCCCTCCTTCAATCCTCAACAACAGAAAAGACAAAAAATCTCTCCCACCCTCCTTTTGGGCTGTGGCTACCTGGCATCTAGGCGTGCAGTCCACTCCCAATCTCATGCAGAGATATGGGCCACTCTCTCTCGCAAGAAAGCAAGAAGAATAGTAAAATTAACAAAATATTTTCAGCTTGATATTGGAAAACAATTGGATACTCAGCCCTTGAATCGATGGCTTATAGGACAGTTGAGTAGAGGCAGGTGGACAGTATTGCTACTGTACATGGAGTACTGCTGCGGTAAACCACTTTAAACTTTTAAATCCACATTTAAGTTTGCCTTTAAGATCCTCTTTTTATACGCAAGAGCTGAGAAGTACTTCTGTGTTCAAAGTATGATTCTGCCAACTACTGTGTTATCTTTCCCCATTTAAATGCTAATGAGTCTGCTGGCAAAGTAGTCAAAACGCAGCAGTGAAGTGAATTTTTAATGTCTTATCACACCGTAAGGTAACAGCTTTCTCGCTGAGGTTGAGGCATGACTTCATGTTCTGTCATTTAATTCAACAATGCAATCTGACCCACGAGGCAGCAAAGAGGCTGTGCGCCTGTGCCGGTGTCTGGACTTATCAATAATGAACATTGCTAATTACATCTCCCGTGAATCCCAGCTTGCAGTGAGTCGTTGGCTTCAGTCAGTTGGCACAAGGTCAGCTGAAAAGTAATCAAAATTATAAAATGGTACATAAATAACACAAACTCAGGGGAAAATTTTCCTCACCTAATGTTTACTTAAATTACATGCATACTTTAATAATGTGAATATTAATTTCAAATGTTTTATCACGAAAGTCCTGTTTATACTGTCGGCTAACAACTTTAAATATGTCATTCTACCTCAACTTTCAAAATTGTTGGAAAAGAGATTTGGAGTCTGTTATTAACATGGCCAACTCATGGGTTAAAATTCAAAAACGTGCTTCCCAGAGATTCAGATTTCTTTTGTTCAATCAATTTAGAGATTTGCCGAAACTATTATTTAATGGTTATCATTTAAAATTAAATCCTAAAACATTACTTTAACAGCAGTGTGCCTCATTGTAATAATGAATCAGGGTCAATATTGACATGCAGGGTTTTGTTGTTTTAGGGGCCACTGGAGACTCAAACTCACTGAGGAGTCTTGCCACTTCCAGGCAAACACTGCACAGTGCAGTGGTCCTGGCAGCCTGGGGGGACTTAGTTTGTTATCGCATAGTTAAAGCCACTGTGTGAACACACAAGGTCCCTCTACTAACAAAGTGTGTATTTAACAGTGACAACCTCAAGGTAATGAGCTCTCTGTGTGTGGACCTTTCCAGGGTGTGGGGAAGAAGTCTTCAATGTAAATGTCACCAGTGGTGCTCTCCTTAGATTGGCATCAGTCTTGAATGAAGATCCAAGCAGGAGGCAAGGAAGAGCTCAGAACAAAAAAGGAATGTGCCTTTGTTTTAACATCTCTTTGCATGGACCTCACCACCATCACCATCACAGTGCATTACAATGCGGAGGGATTCACCTAAACCCTGTTAGTAGGTGACATCTTTCAGGGAACCTATAGGCAGTCACTCCCTCCTGGGAGTGAAGTAGCTCTCTACTAAAGACCTGACCTGTACTGCAATGGAGCTCATAGCCATGTCTGTAGAATGTAACCCTTGTGAGCAACTCACAGATTTGTGTTCACATTTGTGTTCCACTTCACCAATTCACATGCTCACTCTTCTTCATATTCATATGTGGAGCTTCTCTAATGCATTGTGCTTGGAATGTCACGTAGGTTGCTTTGCATAATGCTAAAAATGCTTCAGTAGGTGTGAATGACACCATCAAATTAAGAGCTCTTGAAAATGCCTTTTCATCAAAAATTCATTTTATACAATTTGCCTCAGGCAAAGAAGCATTTTGTCTTTATTCCACTGTGACTCATAATTAAAATTCCCCCATGACAGAAATAATTAATGATATTGGAGCATTGACAACAAGTATGCACAGTGTATCTTCAAATAGAAAAGACTAGTTCAACTAGTACTGCTAGTTTTGTCATTGTACACATTTTCTTCTATACAGACCACAGTGGAAGGAGTGGGCAATGCAGGTAGCTTTGCATAAGATTTTAGCTCCACTTCTCCACTGTGAGCAATTTCATTTTCTCTTTGTTGAATAGATAACTTTTCAGCCCATGCCTGAAGAGGAGGCAGTCAGCTTACTTTCATTAAAAACATCTCTTCGAATTTGACCTGTGCCAAGTTTCTCCATGAGAGACATTCTATAGAATATCAGAATTGATTGGGGCTGCAAGTGAATGCATTTTGAATGGGCGAAAGAGAAAGTTACTTTTCTCATGTTGATTCAATATGAGTCTATTCCATTCATTACTGGGCTACATTGTGATTTCCTATGAATTTAATTTTAGTGTTGGAGGAGGTGAAATAAGGGACAGACAAAATGTGCAGGAAATAATTATTAAAAATGTGGACACGGTCATGTCTTCTGCTTACTGTGATTTTGTCCATGTTCAACATAGCAATCAAGATGCACAATGTAAGTACTAAAGTTAGAAAGTGAAAAACTATCATGAAAAATGTTTTTCAGTCTATCTTCTTGCAGTTTTTCAGTTACAAGACATTTTCATCAAACATTCCTTCACTGTATAATTCAGGCATAGAATTTTCAGTGACCTGAAGGAAACATGAGGCAGGTTTAAAGGTTTACAGATTTCTAATGGTGTGTGATTTCATAGCAAAGATGGGAGAACTGTGAAATCGATCCTATTAGTCATGGTTGACTGGTTAATTTCTGCTTCTTTTATCTCTTCAAATATTTTTTTCATCCTTCCTTCAAACAGAGTAGACAGCAAGATTCCTCAGACCTTTGTGTGAAGTTTCATTGTGTAAAGCTCACAGAATGTACTAGGGTTACCAACAAAAAATAGTCTATAAATAGCCAGGACAGTCCGGTATATCTTAAATGAAATATGTTCTCTCTCTACTGATAACAGGTTTCTGCATTGATGCACCTAAAATTCTATCCAGAACTCTTGAACAGGATGGAACGTAATCTCCCTACTGATGAACCATCAAACAGGATAGAAAATGGGCAATGTCGAGAAAAAAGCAAGGTATCGGACAAGGGCCAAAAGACTGCTAATGTACATAGAAGAATGAAAGAAAGAGCTATGAAGAGCAAAGCAGAAATCAATAAGGTGAAATCAAGGTCTGGAAAAAAAATCAGCAGCCAAGGAGGACTAAGGATTTGAGTCGAGTAGCACCCGCTGTCTGAAACTCAACACCTCATCCCCCAGCGTCATCCCACAATGAGTAACGGTGTCCTGGTGAAGGTAGGGTCTGAGCCCAGCCTCCCATGGGGCCTAACTGAAGACCGTCCCCTCATGACCTCTGCCCCCCTTGTCCTCCCAGCTTGTGCGGCCAGCCCAGCTCCTTAGGGATACACAGACGGACAGACAGACTGTGATTAGACAGCATGCATCCACAGGAAATGGGCAAGTGTCCCCTGGTGCTATGTCCTGCTGATTATTTTCTGTCCCTTCATCTTGCTCGAGTGGCAGATGGCTGTCTGCTGTAGGACGGAAGATGGAGAGAATAAAGCCAGTTGATTAAAAGCAAACAAACAGAGGGAAGAGGAGGCAGCAAGGCCGAGGGACCAAGTGAGGGAGGGGAATGGAGGAAGGGGGTGAGGTACAAGAAAAGGAAAGGGAGCACCCCCAAACCTGAGCCCCCCCCCTCCAGCTGCCATAAGGCGAGCGTGAGGTGGGGGCCAGTGTCCGGAAAGCCGTGATTTCCAGATCAAACATCAGCATCAGACCCTGTGTAATGCAAAGGTCCAGATGTCTGGAGCTTGTGGCTTCCTGTCTGCCTGGGTGCTCTGCAGGCTGCAGATGATATACCAGCTCCCACTGTGTAAACCATTTCAATGCTGGCAGGAGACATTTCAGCACATCAGTCAAAGGTTGGTAATTATGTGTGTGTGTGTGCCTCTTTGTGTGTGTGTGTGTGTGTGTGTGTGTGTGTGTGTGTGTGTGTGTGTGTGTGTGTGTGTGTGTGTGTGTGTGTGTGCATGTGCATATGTGTGTGTGTGTGTCAGTGAAAATGTATAGTAATATGTTTAGGAAACTGAAAAGAATCAAAAGCTTTCGAATGAACTGGAGAAGCTCTGCTCAGAAGGCGTCTTTACTATGGTTTGGACATGTCTCCCCCCACTCTCCGTTGCGTGGTTTAATGCATGAGGTCATTCTGAGAAGCCCATTCTTTACAGACCCATGTGATAAGTGTTTTCCCGGACAGTTTTAGAAGTCTTTTACAGCATGTTTTAATTTGAACTCCAAGAGTCATGTCTATTCACTGCTTGCTTTTTTTTCTTGTCTGAATGATCTGATCAAAACTGCATGTGTAGGTGTCTGTGAATGGAGAGGAAGTGGCTTTGAATCCTGCCCAAGAAATTCTCTAAAGCTGTGAGTCTAATTCCTGGATGTATGATGATGATACCATTCAATGGCACAAGGCCAGTTTCTGATTTTGATTTCAAAAGTGATACATTTAGAATGGGTAGTGTTTAGCAGCCCAATGCTTAAGAATAGAAACTGCAGGAAACCTTTTCAGGAATAGGACTCTTATATCCCTGTTATTATATTTGGAGCAAGTGACAGGTGTGCAAAAGTGAAGCCGTTAGTGTCATTTTGAACACTGGACACTCGGCTCAAAGTTCAGTAAAGATAAGCTGATTGATGCAGAGGAAGTTAGTTTCCAGGGTGCAATTTGTACCACTGAGTCATTACTCCTCATTTCCGAAATGCTTTCTGTCAACTCCCTGTCTTCACCATCCTGCATAGGACTTGCATCAATGACAAATACTGTGGCCGTGACTTGCATAATACCTAATGCATGACATTCTTCCAATTTTGCAGCAAAAGTTCCACAAAACATTTTCCACACACTTGTTGTTAAACATTTACATGATAGCAGGTATGTTCACAGGATAGAAAATCAGAACAGATGAGACCTCTGCACCACAGGCGGTATTATTTGCTTTGCCCATTGAGAATTCAGATGGCTATCTTGATTTCAAAGGCCCACAAGGCAAGCAGGGCGCTGTCAGACAGGCAAGGTGTTTGAGGCTGCTTTCCTTATCTTTATCTTGGATTTTCTTAAACAGTTTCCTCTGAAATGTTGTGTCTACATTCCACCTTTCAAAAGGAAGGTTCAAAGAGAAATACAGCAGCTGTCTTGGGCAAATAAATATTCACTGCAAATTCAAATCAAGGTCTGACTAGTTTACTTAGTTTCCTTTTCATATTGTTTTTGTGGTGTGCTCCTGATATTGATTTACTCCTGAAATTTGTCCATTCAACCTGGAATTATTACAGTGATTTACATATGATTGGAAATTGTAACAATATTCCTTGTGATGGATTATCTCCTTCTGGTATGCTGCACATTGGATTACAACATTGCAGACACATAACATTTTCACACCAGAGACTTCACAGGGAAAGGTCAATGCATTCCAAAAGCAATGTAAGCTGTGCAGCAACAAGATGAAGACAATCTCCTGCGCTCATGAAAAGGTTTGTATTTTCAATACCAGCAAAGCTCTTAAAGAGCTGACAGTCTGGAACATTGATTCAAATGAGCTTGAGGAGAAAACAGTGTTTAGAGGCTCCATCACAATCATGCTCTATACCCCACTGATTCCTTATAAGGAAATTTACAGATGCAAATGAGAAACACAGGTGATGTTATGGTGAGTGATACATTAGCATCACAATTGAAGCCTCATGCAGTATGCTCAACAGGAGTGTTTAATGTGAGCATAGTGGAATTGTTACCATGTCATCTCACTTTAACAATGGTAAAATATTTTCTGGTATATCATCTATATATCTGATTCCCTCAGAATATATAGTCCATGGTTTAATTCCAATGTAGTCAAGCTATGCAAGCATCTGGCTCCCTCCCCTAGTTCTTGCTACAAGGGGGCTGTGGGGCAGGTTTTGTTTTACGAATGCACTGTGGGTGGGTGGTGGAGAAATACACACAGTTAACTTAAAAACTCTGCAAGTCATTGTTTCAGTTTGGATTTTGGTAGGTTTTGCTTAAAGCCCCTGCAAATCTCTGATAATCCCACATGTAGGGTATTAACCTGCAAACCTTCCCTTTATAATGCAAAATGCGGAGCTGCTGCCTGAGAAAAAAAATAATATTGGCACATATTTCCTCCTCCCATGGCTCCACTGCTACTGAAACGTCAGATTATAGATTTAAAACTACAGAGGCCATAGACAGTCCCTTTAGAGTCACGGAATGGAAGGTCACAGAATTGACTGCTATGCTACATCTGTTTTTTTCTTTTTTCTGTGAGATGTTCCAGTGGTTTTCAAAGTGGTGGTGGCAGGGAATCCAGTGGGAGAAGAGAGCAGGAGGACAACTCAGAGAATGATCCAGAATTCTGCACACCAACCAAATGCCAAACCCTTGAAGGGGATGTATAACCTAAATTTTAAAATTAAGCACAAACAACAATAACACAAACACCAGGAAACTAATCTGGTAACGCTGAATGCTTTCCATGTGGACTCTGGCAAGAACTAGAAGTGTGTTGTTAATTAATGCATGTTTATTATGAATGAAGCATAGGAGTGGATACAGCGTTAGTTTAGTGTGGTTTTGTACAAAATATGAAATTAATAATGTGTCGTCATGATGTGAGCTCTTACGCGCGTTTAATCATTTAATTCAAATGTGTTTAATTTTTGGCGTTTGCAGCGCTAACATGCACGAAGGCTGCAAACTTATTTCCTCTTCGGGAGGCGGGACAGGGGGAGGTGGCAGGAAAGGTAAATCTCCGCCCCAGGGGTGTGTCTTGCGCGAATGGGAGCACTGCATCCACCTGCCAGCGCATTTCTCCAGCAGTCAGGAGCTTCTTAGTATAAGTACAGCGTCAGAGATCGTCAAAACCGTGTAAACTGATCATATCACAAGGGATAATACTTCGTGTGTACAAGTGGGATTGTTTTCAACGAGCCAAAAGAAAAAAAGGACTGTGCCACAATTGAAAATTGGAACAGAAATACCCCGAGCTTGGGTGAATACCAAGCTTTGGATACGGGCGTTATTATTGAGGAATTACACAGGATTTAAACAACTTTGGAGAGAATTGAATTGGATTCTGCTGGTTGCTTCCTAAATGACTTTTATGAGTGGAATCGAAGTACTTTGCGGCGGGAAGTAACAAACAGGTAACTATTTATGTGAACTTTTGTGTGCATTGATAGTTGGAAATGTGATTCAATTTTCTGAATGTAATTTATCTGCGAGTGTTAACATCCACACATTTTCTGACAGTTTTGCAACCCTGCTCTCGGATATTTAGACGGCTTTATAGTTGCGACCGTGGTATATTCGTTTGCATTTATGAAATTATTTAAAAGTAAGATCATTTAATGTAAGTGGTCATACAATTAGTATTGTATTGGAAGTGGAAGACTATCAGAGAAGATAATATCACATGTTCTAAAGTGGTTAAATATTTATGACTATTTAATATTATATTTATAACTTATGTGGTTTATGAGGTGGACTCTCAATCGATGATTGT
This sequence comes from Megalops atlanticus, assembly GCA_019176425.1. Classification (NCBI taxonomy): domain Eukaryota; kingdom Metazoa; phylum Chordata; class Actinopteri; order Elopiformes; family Megalopidae; genus Megalops; species Megalops atlanticus. The sequence goes on from CM032882.1 coordinate 26,109,494, forward strand.
GTAGCGTTTGTTTTTATTTTATTCTGTGTGTTTATACGATTAGCGAGGGGGCAGTGATAGTTATGGAAATGCAATTTGTAGTGCGACTGAGATAGCGAGGTAATCTGTGGGAATGTTTTCTTTTCGTGCATTTAAAACGCAGTCGATTTTGAGTTTTATCACACCAGACGACGTTTTACTGTTCTTTCTTCTTGCCTTGTCAAGTCAGTACAGTAACGTTGTCACACGGAGTGTGCCGCGCAAATATTCATCAGGAAGTCGTCGGGGGGGCATGCATTAGTGTTTCTGCTGGCATTTCGATAAGTCCGCACGCGGTATGGTTCCGCTGAAACGACTGTCACTCAACGCGGACAAAATCCGTGCAACACGCAGCATGTCGAATGTGTAGATGTAGCATTAAGGATCAAAGACCACTACGGTTTCCTAGAGTGAAATAATTTTAGGTGTTTTCCCTTTTTGCAAAGTTATTATATTTTGTTATACTTGAAGATCATAGCTCCACGTTAACATTTTCAAAGTAATTCAATATAACATGCAAGGTTTTATCAGCAACGCCTGAAAGAGCATGCATTTATGCATTTCTGGGAGACTACATTTGCTTGGTTAATTTTCTATTTTTATGAATTCACTGGGATGAAATATACCGTTCTCATATCCATCCCATATATCTTACTGTAGCGAAACTCACACCAGAAATATAATTTCTGTAATTTGACTAATGTGTGTTACATTTTGTGATCGTTTTCTTGAATGACGTTTTTGGTGAATATAGCTACCAAAAATGTGATAGATTTCATTTACCCACTGCAATCAACTGACGGTTAATTTCAACATTAGACTATTGCTACCTGATGGGTACATGGTACCTGGAAATATGAAGATTGTTAGCAAACACCTCAGAATTAGAACCTACGCCACAAATTCTTTTTTACACAGTGAGATAGTAGAAAAGTTCTTGCTCAGGGCATTACCTGGAGGTTAGGGTCTTAAATTCGATACACGATCTTCTGCCTTCAATTGCAACTTGACCTGACAGTCCGTTGACCTGCGTTTACAAGCGGAACAGGACCGTGCCGGGAGGATTATTTAGCCAAAAACAAGTCTTAAAGCAAAGTTTATAGCCACTGAACGCTTAAATCATACGAAATGACATTCTTAGTGCTATGCTTTGTGACACGAAGGTGACTCGAGTAAAACGCCAACTGTGGAATGCATCAGGAAATGAACGTTAACTCTCATGGTAATTTTTTAACTAATCAATTATTTAATTAATACAACTGTACCTATCAATAACAGTATCATGGGACCAAAATATAGCAGGCAAATAAAACTTTGGAACAAATCTGACACTGCGCGCGTTAAATGTGGCTCTCTGTCAGACCTGCAGGTACTTGAAGAGGATACAAACTGAATCGAAACATGCATGCAAACCTCGTGTTCGAAGCATTTATTTTTTTATCGAATTGTGTTGTCCCTGACACTTGTAAGAATATTTTATTCGAACTATTTATCATGTTACTTTTTGAAAATGTATCTTGTTAGACAGTAGTGCATTACTTTTAGATACCCTTTATACCTATACATCGCGGTGATGCTTGAAGATGTAGATTTCTGTGCGTGACGCGTAAAACCCTTTCGACAAACTGTAAATGAGAAGTCAGTGGTAGGGGTAGGTTTATGCTTTTCCTTTGTGATTTTAATTATTCTTTTAAGATACTTGACTGAAGCACATGTCGAGAGTCTGTTTTACGTATTTGACAACACATCGGTCATTTTCTTTAATAAAAAAAAAAAAAGAGGATACAGCAACTCCCCTTTCTCTTCATAAATGTTTGGATAAATATTTTCAGAAAGATGTAAATCCCAACATCCATTTGGAGACCCGTTTTGAATCCATGCTGGTACACAGATTTGCTTAAGACGCGTCAGTTGTGTTTAGTTTGCAGGTAAATTGCTCTAAAGAGCAATTCCCCTGTGTTTAGATGGCAAGAAACCATCTCTTGCTGCTTATCACACAGTGGTGTGATAAACGGAGCGCGAAGACATTTCTAGGGTAATGTCTGGTGAAAAAACGATTGGCGTTGTATAACAAAACGTAGGTAGTGCTTTCTGTATGCTTTTCAAAGCATTTTAATGTGATGGCTTGTAAATGTTATTAGATGGTTTATTTGGTTTCATTATTTTTATATTTTGATGAGCTGACGTAATTAATCCCGACTCATAGGCATTGCTTTGCATTTGTTATCTGTAAATGTTTTTTGTCATAAATGTATCGCCGACTAAGTTACCACGGTGACATGACCATTCAACACCGAACAGGTGAAATACAGACCTTTGTAGTAATAACTTTATAAAGGATATTTGTTTGTTGTATTTGTCATTTTTGCATGACATTAAGACAGGAAAGGTTCAACACAGAAGTTTTGCCTGGCCTCAACGCACAAGACGATTTAGCGTTAATTCAGTTTTGTTAATTGGTCTTGATTTTGTCTTCTGTACACTTTGACTTGCTTATGTGGGGTAATCATGCTTTGACATTGAATAAACAGTTGGATAGTTAACAAATGGGTTGCAAATAGCTGTGGTTTGAACAGCTGGTTTCAATTTATAGGTTCATTCGGATGAAGGAATACGATCCTTTTCCTCCTTTTCCACTGTGAAACTGTATGTAATTCTTACTCATTCGCTTCCTCCTCCTCCTCACTGTGATGAGAAGTCAGGGTCTGCTGATCTATTTATTTTATCTTTTCTGCCCTAAAGCAGTTTTACTGCATTATCAGATTAAAGCTGAAAAAGTCAGGTGCTGTTATCTCAGCCATGTGTTCCCTGATGCAAAAATAGAGGGATTAAAAAAGGAAGCTGAAACATGAATGGGTTAAATAAAAACAGTGCTGTGTAATGCATTCTGAGTATCATGCATAGTGTTTTCAGGAGTGCTGTGGATGTGATAGTTGATTCTGAAGTGTGGAGTAAACTCCTGGACAGAGGTGGGAGTGAGAGAGTTGGATCGTTTGCGCTGACCGTGTATGGTTGGTGGACCCGCTGCAGTGGGGTCAGTGAAGTCAGACCGCAAGAGTGCTGGAAGCACCCAGGTTCTGTGTGTGTGTGTGTGTGAGAGAGAGAGAGAGAGAGAGAGAGAGAAGAAATGGGAGGGAGATGAGAGGGAAGAGGAGGAGGGCCTGGCTGCTTGTGGTGCTGTTGGGTGCAGAACCGAATGCCCACTTCCTCCCCTCAGAGGCTGACTCTGGGACTTTCACACCCGCCCTTGCTCTTAGCGTGGGGGTGCGGTCATTCTCCGCCTGACTGCCATTTTTTCTGTCGCTGTAAAGGGAGAGCAAGAGACAGGGAGAACTTAATCCGTTGTGACAGCGGAGACCTTGGCGATATCTCTAGGAAGACAGAGCAGGGTGAAACAAAAAGGCAGGGAAAGAAAAGGCTGCGGTGAAGACTAATCATTGGGGCATTCATTTGGTACAGTGGCTAAGGAACTGGGCTGGAGGGTTGCAGGTTCAATTCCCAGTTGGGACATTGATGTTGTAGCCTTCTGCAAGGCAATTCATTTGAATTGCTTCAGCAAATACAGCTGTGTAAATAAATAACATTTGAAATGTAATATAATTTGCCATGGATAAAGACCTCTGCTAAGCAAATGAATACTTCTACTAATAAATCATTAATAACAGGCTAGGCTGGATAAGGACTGCGTCTCTTACACTTATAAGGGCTGCGTGTGTGCTATGCATAATTTTGTGGTATCTTATCTTTACAGTGGAGTGTAGCATTGCTGTACCTGGACATCTTAATGGCATGATTGTAATGACCAGAACCAGTTATTTTCTGGCCATTGAGTTTGAAGTCTCATTCTAGGTTTCCTCTCAGGTGAGGAGGTCAAAGGGAAATAAGAGACCCTATGGGGGATTACGGAGGTTTTGCTGTTCTGTAATTAATCTCCTCTGAGAGCAAGGTGCTGAAATAATGTATTTTCATGAGGAGGAAGCAGTAAAAGTAAAGGAATGTATCGGTGGTGACAAGGAAGGCATAACAATACAGTAATATAAGGAGAGTGCAAGAGGAGGGAGAGATGGGTCGATTGCTGAGGTCCACAAGCCTTGATGTAATCAAGGTTAAATCTGATTTAACTTGTATTAAACTGCACAGTTGGACTAGATCATTAGTCAGATGTGTGATTTGGTCCCAGATTAGATCTTAACCTAGCCTGGAAAATACCTGTGAATCATCTCTTGAAGTTATACCCTTTTGATGTCACTGCAGCTAATTCTGTGCTAATTGTGTGCCATTTAAAGATGATAATGCGATAATGTGTCCTTTTCAGGGGTGGAAAACTCCAGTCGTCAAAAGTTGAAGCACTTACTTGTATTTGTTCCATCCATGCACTGAGATAGCTGATTTCACTAATTAGTTCCCCTTCTGGCTGAAGAGTTATTACAAAATCCAAGTGACTGGAACAAATACTGGGAGTACTTCTATGGTCTGGACCGACCTTTCCACCGCTGGTCCTTTTATATTCTTTGTCATGTCTCAGTCAGTAGTCTGGGTAGATATGAAGGTTTCTGGGGGCTGTGGTTGCAAGGCCCCACTAAATCTTGCCTCCATCTTCCAGGGACCCAGGATCTCCCTCTGTGCATCTGGAAGCAGACGGAAAATGGTGATGGACGGGCTGTGGCTGATGCGGACCCTCTCGGTCCTGGCCGTCTGCGCCCTGGGGTCCCGGGGTGACCCTCTTTCCGCGCCACGAGTCTTCTTGTCCTTCAAAGGTAAGAGACGCGGCCACGTCTGAAAATTCCAACAGTCCCGTGTTTCCATGCCAGTGATCAGTCCAGGACACGTCTGTCTCTATCCTCAGTCTTCCGGAAGACGTTCACCTCAGCTGCAGCTATTTTTCTAAGTTTCAGATAAGTCTTTGGTCGTGGAATATGATGGGAAATTAATCTCCCTTTGGGAAAGTGTTCTCTTGCTGGATGATTAACGAGCAAAACAGTATCAGCTTTTTTAGGTGATGAGTAAACAGTGGAGCGACACTCATGTTGCACTCTGAAACTGAAATAATTAATGCAGTTTGAATCCCCACTCCTTAAATTCTCTGGCAGGGATTGTTTCAGAGGTCGTGTCTGTTCCAGGAAGTAGTAAAGTGTAGTTAGAAGAAAAAACAGCCATCTTGGCTCCGCAGACTATCAAGGGCTTCACGCTGTGAACCTCACAGTGAGAGGGGAGAAGAGCTGAGTCTATGGTAAATGGGACTCCTTCATTGCTCTCGTCTCTTTCCAAAACTGGAATGATACGTTTTTACATTCAAGGACCCCCACCCCCCCACACTGGGAATAGTCATCACATAAAACAAACTGCACACCGCACATGCTATTTAAGACTGGAGATAAAATATTGCTGGCTTAGTAATGCATAACAAGTTGGAATGGATGTAATCACTGTGGGGAGAATGAGGTATCATGAGGGAGAGGCCTCAAGCTAGGATCGTGCGTCTTGCGCTGCAGCGGTGGTGTGGATTAGCGAGGTGGTAGGGCAAGGGGGTTTTTTTCTGATGGGGGGAGTCAAGATTCCGTGTAATGAATGCCTGGATCAGCGCAGTATAGCAATATCCCCTATCTCGCCGTGTCCCAGTCAGAGATCAGACCTTTGGTGTAGAACCCAGAGCAGACTGAAACCTGACTTAATTAAGCCACTGCAGCTCTTGATTAAAGACTCTTGCTGCTTCTTCTGTTGTCAAGTTGGATTTAACGCATCACTGTTAATATCTTTATTACTTTATTACTTATTTTATTTATTTATTTATTATTTATTACTTTATATATATATATATATATATATATATATATATAATTCATATATATATAATTCATACATGCATGCATACATACATACATACATATAGCGACCTAAGATGTTGAAATCTCGGTTTCTGTGCTGTCACGTCTCTGCTACATTGTCATTTCCTTTTAGGCTTGTGTATGTGTGGCTCATAATGAAGCAAAGACATGCAGAGCTCTCAAAAAAAAAGACCTAACTTACTCGAGTCTCTTGAAGCCTCTGATGGCTGTTAATCCACATTGCCTCATGGCCTCATTGCCACACATGAGGCAACAGTAAAAGCATGAGATCATATGCCCTCCAGCATTTTTCACCATAGAAAATATAGGGTGCATTCACATCATAGGAAAACTACCATTATATGCATACTTGAGATGGGGTTTAGGTGTACTGTATTTGTATAAGCCAGAATCTCCACTATGAAGTCATGTGTTATTTGCCAAAGCTCTATGAAGAGAGACAGAATTAGTTTTGTCTAGAATTGTTCCTCTGAACTGTTAGTTTTCTCACTTACCTTTTTTCAGTCTTAATCAAGTAGGATTTCACAGTCTGCTGCATCTAAATTGGCAAAACACCATAGTTGTCATTTTCTTTTTAATTTCATTTAATCGAGATTTTCTTTTTTTTTTAATTGGTTTTTGAGAGAATCTCTGCTTGACAGAGCAGCTGGTCTTTTTAAGGGAAAGGCATGCAAGATTATACCATTTGTTTGGTAATGTTCTAATTTTCGCTCAGGGTGAAGGAATAGCTTTTTAATTGGCCCATATTGAATTTTTATTGTGTCAGGGTAGTGTAATTCATTTTAAGTATAAAACTCTCGTTCATCATTTCAGGTTTTGCTCAGGATTTGGATGTGGTGCAGGAGGCTATCCCTGTCCTCCTGAAAGATATTCTTGTCTTTATTAACTTCCAATTTTGTGATGGTTTTGTTCCCACCGGTTGTCACAGCAATGGCAGGAACTGTATTAGCGGTTGCCTTTTCCACATATGCCAAGCATTCTTTGTTTGCAGATTCGCACATGATACGTCAATGGGAGCGAAGTCCGTAAAATCACAGAGACGAACCCAAGAATGACATCCTCTATGTAATTACATGGATGTGGATGTCTGACAGCATCCAGCTAAATTCCCCTGGTAAATCTAGCTGATCTGTCGCTCAACGCAGAGGTTAAAACCTTGACCCCTTAAACCAGAATCACTTGTGTTTGCCATTAAACAGACTTGGCTCTCGTAATAAGCTGGGCTACCCTGTGCCGACTAAATCCGGAACATCTTTATTGTTCTTTGAGCTCTCTGCTTCCTCCCCTGGACTTCAAGTGAGAATGTTCCCCTGGAGGTGCACTCCCTTTCCGTGGTGCGGGTTTGAGCAGTTTTTTGGGAAATTTAGTGCAGATGTCCAATGTAGCTGACTGCTTCAGGAGAGAGACACTTCCTGTCTGCCCTGAGGTGTACGCAGGGAAATAAATCAAATGGCCCGTGTTTCCATAAAGTTGAACTTTCTTACTGGGTTAATCCATGTCAGTCAAGAATATTCCTCATTGTGAAATACGATAGCACAAACATCTTGAGAAGGAACAATGAGGTCTCCTTTTACAGCTTATGGTAATGTGTGATATGCTGTTGGGCATGACCTACTCAGTTGTCATGTTTTCATTGTTGTGTTGGAACGTTAGTTATAAGAGAGGTGTATGGGTTGATACTTACGACAAAGTTTACCCTGAGAGATCTGTTTATGTGCAGCAGGCTGAACTCTGTGGTCAGAATTAAAATATTAGACCGGGCAGACATTTGTGTGTGACTGTGCTGACTAGAGAAGACATAACGGGCAGCTCAGGATTCCTGGGTTCGTTGAAGAAACCTGGGAAATCGATGCTCTGCAGCCATGCATGAGCGAGAGGGGCCCCGTTGCTAAGGAGCAGCAAAATGAGAACCACCACATAGAATCAATTCCCCATTCGGAGGGAGGATCCAAGTGACCTGAGAGAGGAGAGGCCAGTCGCTCCGCAAAAGTCAGGGAACACGTGGTCAAGACCAAATAGGGACAGACGGGACCTGAGGGACTGTTTGAAATGCGCCAGGATCAAAGACGGATGAGGAGCAAGTCTACTTTTATGGTGCTTTTTATTAAATTCACATTCCACCCCTGGATTTGTGTGTGTGTGTGTGTGTGTGTATGTGTGTGCATGTGTTTGGAAGCTAGCTCCAAATTTCATCAGCAGAGTTTCATTTCTTATTCACTTTCTTCTGACTACCTATTAAAATAACATTTTTGCAGTATTTCAAAATTATGTTGGTCCACAATTGCAACTGCCCTGTTTTTTTTTCAGTTTGAAAAGCCCTCCACTCCATCAGCGAAGGCTTAAAGAATTACATGCTCAAAGATTGCTAAGAGGAAAGTTAAGGGTGCATGTGACATGCAAGCCTCCATATAAACCCATTTACAGATGACAAGGGATTTAAAAGCCCACAGTAGCAGATTACCGCTGTGGTACAATGGTTTTAAAATGCCCATAACAAATGAATGCATTCTGAAAGACAACTACCTGGAATAATTGAGAAAGCATTGCTCCAGGAAAATTAAAACACATTGTTTTAATCCAGACTGTTAAAAGCTGCAGTTGTAAGGCAGCAGGCACATTTTTTGTCAGGGCATACATGTGTAATTCAGACCAACACTTCTGATCATAATCATCTACATGTATTGTATGTCTTTACATATGTATTTTTTTTTTTGTCAAAATCAGTCCTGTTCGGTGTTTTATTGATTTCTAAAGTTGAATCCAGCTGTAGAGGAAAAGAAGGAACATTACTGGGGTGGGGTAGCAGGGCACCATTTGTGGAAGCCCTTAAAAACAGCCCTTAAGCGAGAAGCTGTTGGTGCTCAGCTCTGAATGTTATCTTCTTTGACAAGAGGCAGAGCAAATATCAGTGAAGAGAGAAGGAATGCCTGCTCAAGCATAAGCAGTGTGAGCAATGATCACCTCCCAAAGGTCCACAGAGAGGAGAAGAGTTGGACTGTTGCAGTGATAACAGCAAAGAGGCAAAATTTCTCAAGGCTTGTGCAAAGGACAGTTCCCCTCTCCCTCTTTCCCTCTCCCCTCTCTCCCTCTCTTTCTTTCTCCCCCTCTCTGCCCCCCTTTCCTTTTCTGTAAGGTACTCTATGCTTTGTGTTTCTCCATGCTTCACCTGTACAACTACTCTATGTCTTGTTTGTGCTGATTACATGGATATTGACATGCTGAAAGCAGCAGGTCCTTGTAAAAGGAAGAGGATTTTTGCAGTTTGTTCTGTGTTTTTATACTGCCTGCTTACTTTCTATTATTAGTGGATTGGTTATGGCTGGTTTATTTTATTCAAGTGAATAGCTGACCCAATGGCTGGCACTTTTGACTGGGCCAAACCTGAATTATTACATGACATGGAATGTAATTTATCAATTTGTAAGGCTAGGTTCTGGGGCCAAAACAGCAATAGTTCGTTTTGCATAGTGACCTGGTATGATTTCATCTTTATGAAGGGTAAGTCTCAGCACAAAGCAATATTTTTTGAAAGCGCCGAGGTTTTCAGTGACTGCTCGGCCTAAGTAAATTAAATTTAAAACCGTGGCTCCCAATCCAGCAGGTTGGATTAAACAACTGGATTTGTTTGAATGCTCAGGAAAACCATTTGAAAGTGTTGTGGCATCACGCTGGATTATCTCCCTCTTGCATATGAGGAATACACAGGGCTGATCCATGTGGACAGAATTGAAAATGTGGGTCATCTTCGTCGTCACGGCAGTGCGTTGAATTGGTGTGGGGTACGTATCACGGCAACAAGGCTCCGCCTCATCACTCAGCCAGAGCAGGCCACATGTCCTGCTGACCTCACATCTGTCCTTCTCACGCAGTGTGGGGCAGAGCACATCTATTTTTATCCACAAGCCGTAATCACAGCCTATTTCGGGCGTTAAGGTCACGACCCCCAAAACAGGAGCGAGTCATGGAAGGGTTAACTGCCCGCACATGAGAGCATGGGAGCCTATTATGTAGTAATGACTTTCAGTAAGTTGTCCAGTCACATTTGAAAGTGTTTAAATCTGTTTTTCTTTAGCTGTGGTTCAGCAGGCACCTGGGAAACAGGGACGGTTTTGATAAGTGAGTTCAGCCAGTTGCAGATTGGCCAAGCCCTTACACAAGTCTAAATGTGTCTGTTCTTATTACAGCCGATCTCGGTGCTGCTCTCTAACAGGCGTAACTTTGTATTGAAATGATTATCTCTCTCACACACAAAGCACCCAGTGTTCACTTACATCTCATGTCTGTAGTCACGGAACAGAATACATTAGAGAAGAGTTCAGCTCACCCGCAGTCACTTTATTTCTGGTTACCTATTATCCACATAAGGGTCTTAGTCAAAGTGAGCATCTCTCTGACCTACTCCTAGCTATTGTAGCCTGCTGCTGCTCTAGTTACAGCAACCTACATTTTTTCCAGATTCAAACCCTGGGGGAAGCTACAGTTTTATTATGTTTCTACCATCAATAATGAAAGCATTTAATGGTTGAACAATTCGTTTGCTGTGTGGTCTTTGGGGATTTTAAGTTTGGTTGTTACTACTAATGGTGTTATTACAGAGCTGGGTAAAGGGTACGTTTTATGTGTTCTGACCTAAATGCATCCCAGGTTTGAGCTGTTTTCTTGCTGGTAAATGCTTGAAGTGAAGGTGAAACAGACAAATTCAAAGAGGGGTGAGAGAGAGAGAGAGAGAGAGAGAGAGAGAGAGAGAACATGAAGATGAAGAGTCAGGTCCTGTCATGGAGTTGGAGAGGAGAATTTTTGAGGGTGTCACTTGATTGAAGTGAGAGAGCTGCTTTGTGTAATAGCTGCCTTTCTTCCAGAACGGTTCCTAATAATGAAGGCAGAGGCAGGCAGTTGAAGTTTATCTTTCCTTCCCATCTCACAGAAGGGGCTCTAATTGGGTTTGTTTATCAGCAGTTCTGACACCGGAGCCTGAGGTAAGTGCTTTGGGCCGACCATCCAAGAGCACAGTGGAACTCCACAATCAATGGACAGCTGGAATGCAATACACGGGACTATGGCAAAAGGCGCTGACCCAGCAGAAAGGATCTGGGTTACCCTCGCAAGCCTTCCCAGGCGGGACAAAACCGCAAAGGTCCAGTGGGCCCTGAGTCGAAACAGTGTTCGGTGGTGTAATGTACTCACAAGGACAAGCAACAATGGCAGGTAGATGGCAAAGCCAGCCACTGCCAATCAGTTAAGCATGGATCTATGAACCTCTTTGAGATTTCAATGGCCCACCCAGTGCAATGGCTTACACAGAAAAATTAAGGCATTACAAAGTAGGCTCAGCTGGCTTCTTCTTCCACTTTTATCCTCCTCTTTTCTTTTAAAAAAAGATTTCCATTTTTTGCACAAATTGTTATGTAGCATTGCAGACAGGTACGTTCACATTCTTAATTATGGCTGGGTGAATTCATGCAGATATAATGAATTAATACATACCTTGGTACCAGACGAGTGCCTTGCCATCCCTTGAATTTTGTGCGTAGGGGTACACCACCAGGCCTCTTATCATATAACAGGAGAATGTTTAAGATATTCACAGAAACTCCACCCCTAGCCCGGGCCTGCTCTGGCTAGTGTCCCATGCAACCCCTCTGCCTGGCAGAGAGTTTTACTTGTTTAACTGTTACCACTCTTTGGAGCTTAACAGAGGACTGTTCCAAGGGAAGGAAATGATAACTGACAATTAATAAAATGCTTGTGTTGCTCTGGCCAAGACCCAGACCTCAGATGCTCCCAATAGAAATCATACTGAAGAAAGTTCCTCCACTAATGGGCAAACCCTGGACCGTTCCCTCGTTAATACTATTGTTCACTTGAGAACAGACGCAGAAAGGTGACAAAGGTTCTGAGGCCCTGACAGCTGGGCCTTCCTTTTGGCCCAGGAAGATGCCTGAGAACAGGAATCACATGACGCCCGGGAATAGAGACTGGCCCCCCACACACAGCCAGCTGAGGCAGACTTCTGGCCACGGGCACTGGGGTTTGGAGATTCAGACTCGGCTATGTGGTCAGGCTGCTGCAGCCCCTTCCACAAACAGTTAATCCCACGTCGTAAACCCCGCGACCTGAAGGAGCGCGGGAAGTGGCACAGTCCGAGTGGCCAGAAGTGAGTGCTGTGTGTGGGAGAAAGGCATACAGTAGCTCCTCCGGCTCCGGGAGCTTGAACAATGCACCCCTAGCTTTGGGGTGGAGCTGCACCGGTCACAGAACAGGACAAGAAGCAGACAGAAGCAGGGCACTGTGCCAGGAAAGAAGTTGTGCATAGAACCAGGGGACAGTTCGGCATAGATGAACCCAAACTCTGCCACAGCCTCTCTGGCCTTGATCCTTTCCCTGTTTTGAGCAGTACATGGCCGCCACAGGGTCACGTCCCCTCTGTGTCAGTTGTCTGCTGCCTGCCTGCAGCAAATGGGCTCCGCTCTGAACACTCTGTGTGTTTTGCTTTAGAACCCATGCAGCGGCGGGCACGCTGTTGTTTTGTGCAGACCCATGAATCGTGGTCATTGTAGTGCAGAGATCTTCTCTGTAAGTTTCTGAGAGCGGCTGTAACGTAGCTTTGCTTTGAAGGCTGGCTATGAAATGCAGCAGGGTTCTGAATTCGCCTGGGTGGTCCGGCTCCTCATCCCGCCCGCGCAGTCCTGGGGATTGGGGCTCTCGGCAGAAGTCCTGGCAGCATTTGCGTTCCTCACATCTGCTGGGACCTGCTTCGCGCAGCTGGCGCAGACCATCAGAAAAACTGAATCAATTTGGAATTAATGCACATTAATACCAATTACAGGCATCTTGCCTGTTCTCATTTTATATAGAAAATCTGTAATAATAATAATAGCATGGCTATTTGGCAGGGCTCTCTCTCCCTCTGTTTCCCAATCTCTCATTCTCTCCTTTCTCTATGGGAAAAAGATGCTTGGATGCACACTGCCCTGCAGCAAACATCCCTCCCCAGTTGCTCCAGAGACCCAGAGGATCCAGCACCCTCTGCTGTGGGAATGTTGCTGCCAAACCAGAATTATTCAGGGAGGAAAAACTGAAGGTGACAACGTAGGGTCTAAATATAGCTCCCTCATTGTCTCAGATGTTCAGATTCCCCAGTACAGTACTGCACACAGCAACGTTCTCTCTCTCTCTCTCTCTCTCTCTCTCTCTCTCTCTCTCTCTCTCACACTCTCTCTCTTTCTCTCTCTCTCTCTCTCTCTCTCTCTCTCTCTCTCTCTCTCTCTCACTCACACACACACACTTTCTCTCTTCCTCTACGAAATTCAAATGTTCAAATTCATATTGCTTTATTGGCATGACAGAGATATTTCATTTGTATTGCCTAATCATACAGCATTAAAAATAATGATAAATTAGTAAATACATAAGGAAAAAAGAAAAAAAAACCTCATGGTAACTTACAAGACATTCATATAATTTCAACAATTATGTATATGGAATGAAAATAATAATAGCAAATAAACAGACAAAAGATAACTAAGTAAATAACTGATGATTATTAATAATTCTGTGTTCTCACTGTCATTCACACACTGCCCCTGAGATGGCTGCAGGCAGGAATGTATGGTGAAACCAGTGCAGAGCACCCCCTCATCTCTCCTTGGAGGATGGGAGGTTTTTGGTCAGGAAAGTTTTGAAAGCTTGAAAGTTTATTTTTTTGGAAATACTGTGCTGTAATTTCAATGTATTTTTCACATTTTGTCATAAAATGCTCTGTCTCAGGTTGGCAGCTTAGGCACAGTCTTTCCTGTCTGGAAAGCAAAGTTTTCCAGTGGTGGCCTTTTTCATTTGCTAGACTCTGCTGTTTGAGCCTGTGCTTCTTCAGGGTAGTTTGTTGTGTCGGTTGCTGTAGGTAAATAGTCTACCACAATGTGCTGTGTTTTTAGAGCCAGGTAATGCGGAATTTGGTTGTGTTTGAATGCCTCAATAGGTGATTTAGTTTTGTTTTCTTGTGTTCTAGTTTGGTCCATTCTGATTAATTTTCTAGTTGATTTTCTCTCTCTCTTTCTCTCTCTCTGTCTTTCTCACTCTTTCAGAAATTGTTTCATATGTAGGTTATTGGCATATAAATTTCAACATTGCCAGTGTAATGTCAAATCCATAACAATGAGACTAGCACAGTGATAACAATACTATAAACAGGAAAGTAATGATTATTATCCATCTCTCTTTCTTTCTCCATCTGTCATGTTTTGACAACAAAAACAAACAGGAGTTCTTGCATTTTGGCCATGTTCTTTAAGTGTGCTCAGATAAATGGATGTGAGTTCCTGTGCTATCCAACTTTAACATGTGGATTTACTCTGGGGGTTCACCTCCAAACTGTAATAAAGCACTGCATTGATGGAGACTGTGATCAAAGCCAGAGAGGATACAGGGATACTCCACTGCAGTCAGTGTGCATGTTGTATCTGTGGTATATGGGATTGCAGTCATAAATTGTGAACAATTTCTCCTCCAATGTGGCTGTCATCTTTTCATCTTTTATGTGAAGTAAATACGTATTTCTGATTTCAGTATCATGTGAAAAACAGAAAAATTGAAACCATACTGATGGATGGCTGTACACCAATCTAAGCCTTTCAAGACCAAAGTCGTTTACCCAAAAAAAAGTATAACAGAGCACTTCATCACAATGCAATCCCTCCCTGCAGAGAAATACAGACATGCAGTCCAAATGAAATCATGATCTTTTTTTATTTAGTCCAGGACATCTGCCAGTAGTGACTGAGGAAGAAGCAAGGGACAGACAATTCTTAGAGCCTGGCTATATCGACAGACATTTTAATGAAAGTCAGAGCCCTCCCTTGTGGGGGAATGGATCACCTATCTGGGATAACCCCCAATTTCTATCCCCCTGTTCCATGAGCGGCGTTCCTCCCAAACCTAAACCTGTCCCACTGTGAGGAACAGCAATGGTGTCTATACTGTAGCCAAGATGCTGAGTTTTAAAACACATGAAGAGGAAGCAGCTCAGTAATCTAGTGCCAGCTTGATACACAGTGTTCATAAGAAATGGGTAATAGTAAATAAACATATCCGATACCAATCCTCATAATTATTGCTTCAAAACTGCATAAAAGTTAAGCCCTCCCATCAACATCCTTTGTCTGTTTTCCACAGTGTGCTTGACGTTTGACCCCTCTGACTCCTCTCTCGGCTCCCACCACCTCCCTCTCAGCTTCACTTCCTCTTATTCGAGCCGTTCTTTCAGGACTAAAGTTTGCCTTAGCTGAGTTGACTCCAATTGTGTGATGTTGTAAATATACTATTATGATTCTTTAGAGGCCTATACTGATGATATTTAATTGGTTAAATACATCTGGAATCATGTTTATTTATGACAGTTGTGACCAGCTACGAAATGTGTATTTATGATAGGCCGAACACCAATTAATTACACACCAGTGTACAATACTAAATTGAAAACCATTTAATGTTTTGTGGGCACTAGTCTTAGGGACTGCTTTAGGCCATAACAGCCATACTCTTTGTAGTTCGTAGGTGATGTCCCTTTTACTTTTGCTGTTTTTAGGAGCACAGCTCTTAATGGGTTTGAAAAGAATGCCCTTTACTATGTATATTATAGGCCTAATCTACATGAAGGAGACCAGTGGGTGGATGCATACAGTATGTGTATACATGTCTGTACATGCGTACATGCATTCAGGTGCAGTTATATCTAGCAGCAGACCAGCCAGGCCCTGCTGTCTGCAGCCACATCAGTGTATCCAGGCCAGCGCTGACAGTGTTGAGACAGATGGGATAAAAATAGAATCCAGGTTCATAAGATTCAGGGAGACATTTTCTATTCTTCCAAGCAGGGCAGAAAGAAATCTGCACCTGTTATGTTGAATACCTAAGTACTTTTATTTACACTTACTACTAAATTTAACAATCACAGAACCATAACTCTGGAATAAATAAAAAATCTTTTGAAATAATATGTAAATTACATATATGCACATTTATACATTTTAGATATTTTAAACTATTATATTTATACCGATGTACAATAATACTTTAAATATTTCTTACACATTATCTTCTTTAAATCTGTTCACACTGCATGAAATTAAATGCACATTTAAAAATCCTGTATGCAGAAGATATGGTGAAGATATGCGGTTTTTCAGCCAACCAGACAATATGCAAGCTTTACTTCAGCCATTACTTCAGCATCATTCTTTCAGGGTGAAACCCTGGAGGGCAAACCCTGTTGCTAAGGCAGACGTCCCCATCCCAAGATAGCATAAAGGCAGAAATAATGAACATTATGATTTGGTGATATTCTTGCAAATAAACAAAAATGTCTGTTTAAGAAACCAAAAAATGAACACTTGTTGTTCACATGAGGCCTTGGACAAATGAACAGTTAGTTTGGATTAATTGTCTCTGGAGTGGTGGCAGTTCTCTGTGTATCAGTTTTTTTTCACTCTCCAGAATGAAACACAGCTTTTGAAATGCAGAGAGAAATAACACTTGGAGTAGAAGCATCATTCTCTGTCTTCTCGAGTCTAAGGGACTCAGAGGACACGAGAACCATTTCGCGGTTTAATCGTCAAAACGCTGAACACTTCTTTGTTTTGTCATTTAAGCATGTCTCAGCCTTCATTACTCAGATGGCACATGACTGCGGTGGAGCTCTGAGTGAAAGTGACGGGGGATGGGGGGGGTTGCTGTTCACAGTTACAGCTGAAAGACAGTGAGATGATAATGGATTTTCAAAAAGTGTTTCTCTTAAGATGGAAAGTGACAGATGAGGAGCATTTGAATATGCAGCTCCTCAGGCGCATGCATTCCGCGACAATAGGGGAGGGGGGTCTTTTTTTGGGGAGTGTGGCGGTGTGTATTGTTATTGGGCTTGGTTTCCATGACAGCAGTGTCTGCCATAACCTGTGAATTATGTGCTAATAGTAGATTTGGCCCAAATGATTTTATCTTTAAAGTAGATTAAATTTAACTTTCCTGAAGCTAGCAGCCATTTCCCTCACTGTATTTCCAGGGAGATGCAGTTCTTTCTTTTGTCATTTTACATGGAGTAAATTCTGTAAAAGAGATAATTGACTGAGATCTAGCTGTAACAATTACCCCGAAAGTGACGGTGGCCTCTATTCAAGTACTGTTTTCTTTTAAGTATGTTTTAAGATGTGGGTGTGTGTGAAGGAAACATACACACAAATAAACCCACACACACACACACACACACACACACACACACACACACACGTACAAAAACAAATACACATGCAGACGCAGATAAAAGAAGCATACGTCTATACACACACACACAGACGCATGCACCTCCCCATTTAGCCCCCCTTCCAGATGTGCCAGCAGTGAGGGAGATCTCCAGAAAAGATCACCAGGCGGGTCGTGACCCTGGACCAAAATTGGGAGGACCGAGGTCAAGGGCGCCTCTGCTCCTGTTTATCCAGCCCGCCACTATTTATTACCATCTGTCTGTCAGCCCTGGATTCAGTTACTGCAGGGCGGGGAGACACTGCAAATGACTTGTGCTGCAAGACACACAACATTTGGACAGGAGAAAGGGAAAGGTACTGGCATTGTTCTGCTGTGTGGGGGAACACAGGGCCCAGTTTGCCTGCTGGACTAGTGGTATTTGGTGCATGGGCTGGGGCAGGGGACAGATTTGGGCGGGGTGGGTGTTTGGAGGGAGCGTTGGAAACTGGTGGGGAAGCTGCAGAATGCCATTGGGGGAAATTCCCTTTCCATTTTGGGATATGTTTTAGTCCGCTGCACGGCATTAGAGACTGTCACTGTGAAAATCATGCCAGACTGACCGTGCCTGTATCAGCCGAGCCTAATGAATCACCGCCATGCTGGCAAAGTTCCCTGAGAAGTTGTTAGAGATGTGCTAGCGGACAGAGTTAGGTCAGTATCTGAATGAGCTGGAGGGGTGGGGAAAGGGAGGATGGGGGTCTCCGCTGGGAGGACGCGAATTACACGCAGACTCTGCTTTTCATTATCTTTGTGTGTGTGAGCGCTCGCTGAATCGGCAAACCTCAGCTGGAGTAAAGAGCATGTCGTAATGCCGCGAGGCCATGCCAGTGCACTGATGATAACACTGCTCCCAACGGGGGCCTCTGTGACAGCCAAGAAATGGGAACGGCAAACAAACCCCCATCTCACGTGCACTCCAGTCGTATCACCATATTGTTTTAAGGTAAATTTAGACCATTTAGATCATTTGCTGGCTTATGAAAACCTTTGGACAGGAGCCTTGAACATAACCGAGTCATACATTTAAGTCGTTGATCAGATTTATGGTTCAGAATCAGAATTGAGATATGTCCAAATATTTCTTTGGTTGTAAAAAAGGTTGTTGCTGTACACTGTTCTTTGCATACTGGTATGGAAAAACACTCTTAATAAAAAAAAAAAAAACAAAGTAGATATTGGTATGTTGTTAGATTTGAATAAAGCACAGCAGACTTACAACAATTACCGAGAAATTAAATGCAAACTTTGTTTAGACAGAAGGCTGAGAAAGGCTTGTTTGTGCAGTGAATTGTAGAGTGCATGTGTGTAGAGAGAGGAAATGGTGCTCTGATTGAATGTATGTGTGCCTGTGTATGTGTATCCATGTGTGCATGTATATCTGTGTATTTCACCCAGGTGGACTCACCCGGACAGAATTTTTTCAGCTGCAGTTGACAAAACAAAACTTCACTATAGGGAAATGATTATGAACAGAGAGAACAGCAAAATGGTTTCTCTGCATGTGGGATACGGACCAAGTAGCTGTCTGAATATGGAAAAGATATTTCACTGCGGAATAAAGCTCACCGTTCAGCCAGACCGCGATCTTGCGGGAGCCTTTTGGCTTTGTTTTGCCTCTGGATTAAAACGGCATCAGAATTCCTCATGCTCCGTCTATCTGTTCCTCTCTAGTCTCCCCAACCCGCTTCACCCCAATTTCATCAGGTACTGTGTATGCTGCAGGTGGTTTTGAGACTTGCCTCACCTTTCCAGACCACAGATATTTTTTGAAAAATTTTAAGAAAAAACCATGTGCACTGAGCTCATGCTTTGGGCTTTGAATGGAGATCAGCCATACAGGGCCAGGGGTGGGATTTGAACCTGTTTAGTTTCTTAGTTTTATTTAGAGCCCCTGTTTCCAGAAACTCAAACAAAAAGATGGGATAATGAAAGGGGACTCTGATGGAGCTGGAGGGCCTAGTGTGTGTGTGTGTGTGTGTGTGTGTGTGTGTGTGTGTGTGTGTGTGTCTGTGTGTCTGTGTGCGCGTGTGTGTGTGTGTATTCACCTGTCCATTTATGAAGTGATTCACACTTTGAGACATCTGGAGGTGGGTTAAAGCTTCAATTATTTATTTGAAAGTCTCCTAAGTGCACCAGATTCTCTCTGCACAGGTTGGATACTGCTCTGACTCACATTATTACTTTACACAGAGGTGCAAATGTTGAGCAGAACTTATTAAGCTTGGATGTGCAAGCCCCAGCTGGAACGAAGATGAAAATTGCCCTTTCTCAATATCATTTGCTGTGTTGCAATGTTAGCAAACGAAAGGAATGTGGTTGTGAGGTTTAAATGGCTGATGTTGGCAAGTTTTGCACCATGTCAAAGCATAATTATTCTTCAGTTGATCAAAAAACTGTGATGCCTATGACAGGTGTTTTTTCATTTAAGCTGTACGTTGGATAAACAACTGTCAGCTGGTATGTAGTACCACATTAATATGAATCAAGGAGTGACAGAAGCTGAAAAATGAGTACAGCACAAGCAATCAGACTTAAGTATAAACATCTTAGCCTAGACACAAACAAACCAGACCTGGCTCATTATAGACAGGTACTCCTCTGACAACACACATAAAACTGGAAGGACTCCTTTCCCTTCTATCAGCTACTCCGTTTGGCTTATTGTCAAGTTATTTAATGAACTGGTTAGCATCTGGAATGCTGCCTCTCATAGACCTTGGATGCCCAAAATGTCACTTCCAAAAGGTTCAGGTATGATTTTAAGGTATGAATTTCATCTCAGAATCCAAACATCTCAAAATCCCAGGAACCTTTTTGACCTGAAATCCATGCCATTATAATTAGTGGCATGAACACTTGGGAGATCACGTTTCAGATAGACAGAGGAACATGCTCAGCTGCTGGATACACTGCATAGCCTAGCACCATGCCTAGCGCTCAGGCTGACGTACACAGACCGTTTACATAAGGGCCTGATGGCAATACACATGCATGCATGTGGGAGAGTCTCTGGCACCCTGACCACCAATGGGAATCTTCCCTCCTGCTGGAGTCAAACTCACTGTGTTGTTGTGGGGATGCTCCACTCCCCGAGAGGTGAACTACTAGTGTGGGTTTGTGAACAAGCATGCTCTTCACACTTTTGTTTTGTAAAAATGACAGCATGAAATAGTGCGGTTGGGGGATGGGGGGTATGGGTTTACAACATGCAGCCCTCCTAAGACATTGTGAACCGCAGCTTCCCCCTCATCCTTTCTGTTGGGTACACAAATACCTCAGCATCCGTGCCTCTCGCATGTCCCCTGGGAAGTGTCCCACCGCCTTTCCCAGGGTGTCAGTGCGGCCTTGTGGCGTTCTGTTTCCACCCTGTGGGCTAACCGGCGCGGAGAAGGAGACAGGGTGCGATTTCATGGCCGTGATCCTCTGTCCTCTACCCAGAGGTCATCGGCAGACTCTCAGCAGGAAAGCAGCATGGATGGATCCGGTTTCAGCTGGAGCTGGGTTCAGACCCAGCATCGACAGAAAGAAAGAGAGAGAGAAAGGGAGAGAGAGACTGTTCAGAGTGTAAAACCTCAAGTGCTTCACATTTAATAAATGCTTCAGTGAGCAGAGCGCCATACATTTGTCGCCACTGGCTTTTTGTTAGGTGTGAACAAAGGAGAGAACCTCATTTGAGCGTAGGTCTGTGCCAGCAGATGACAGACAGTTACAGTTTCTCTGTGCTTCTCTTTAAAACTGCACAGTAATTCTGTCAGGTATGCGCCTCCACAGCATGACGGCAGCTACCATTATGTTTATTTTAGCTCATGGAAAACAAAACCAGGTCTTCATCGCTGCAATGGAGCACCGTGTCTTTGGCAGGATATAGCCGTGTCTTTTTGTGTGCAGACCCCTGCAAGACAAATGTTTTTTTTTTTAACGGTGCACACTTAACAGGACAAAAATGCAGAGCAAGTAAAACAAACCTTGGGGAATATTTTAAGTGGTGGTAGTGGTGGTGGGCGGCGGGGCGGTATTGGTAGAAAGTAATCACCTCTTCCTGTTGTGAATTTAAAAGCAGCATAGTATAAATAGCCTCAATCAGAACTAATTAGTTATAGGGAGCTAATTGATGGTGTGTGGATTTTCGTTGGGTTAATGACACACAAGGGAATGGCATGCATGGCAGAATTAACCCTTTCACAACTGTTAGCATACTTTACCATTCTTCGGACAAATAATTCTTATGTTCATGTGGATGTGTTTGAGCAATACTGCCTGTGAGAGGCTTAATAATAATTTCTGTGGGACTTGATTTTCCCACTGACACAAAAAAACAAGGATGTTTGTAGCAGAATGTATTTGGCCATCCTGGATTAGGGAGAAGTCTATGAATACCTGTTATTGGGTCCCATGATAGAATCAAGTTCACTTTTGTCTGTTATTTTATTTTTTTTATAGCTGGAAGTATGATATCATGCTCTTGCAGCAGCACCCTTGGGACACAAGTATTACCATTCCTTATTCCATTTCAGTGTTATTTCAGTTCTTGGCAAGTGTTGAGCCCAAAGGTTTCATGCGTAGCTTGCTGTGCGCACATATCATCCTTACTTGATCAGCTCCTGATGTCTGGATTAATCAGTTTTACATTGGGGTCACGTTGTCACGGTGATGTGGCACAGTGACGGGGGGTTTGGGGAGGCAGGGTGGGGTGGTTAACGTGTCACTCGTGTGCTGCAGCCTCTCCCCATGCTGAGCCTCAATTGGCACTGCCAGTGCCTGTGGCATTCTTGACCCACCGCAAGTTAAGTCTTGCTTAATGACTGGAAAACAAATGCGTGGATTCTAATGAAAACAGGAGATCTGCCAACTCCACAAAGCTCAAGGGTGACTTTATTATTGTTCAACTTCTTACAGATTGTTTCATTTCATTAAAACAAAAAAACAGAAGGCCTAAGTATTTTTGTACGGCTGTTTAGAACAGAGGAGACTGGAAGTGCACTGCCTTATTAATAATAATATGCAGTATTATTAATATTTTTTTTTCATTTGGCTGACACTCTAATCATAGGAGACTACTAGACACACTATTGGCATTTACAGTACAGAATACGCACGCTAAATAAGGAAGTACAGTAAAACTCACAGTTTACAACTACCCAAAAGGCCACATAGCCATCTAACTCCTACGCTGGCAGGAGTCTGTCCGCAGCCAGAAGTGTGCTGAAGGGCATTGGGGTCATCGACATTTGGCTGGAGCTGCTGCCTCACACGAGTCCTTGTTTGTTTGTATGAATGTCTGTGTAAGTGTTTGTCCAGTTGAGAGGAGCACACATGACAACTGTGATATTGTTTGCAATTGAGCGTACACTGTTTTGGTATGCTTAAGTATAATTATTTATTTGTTCCCCATCCAATGTGGTTAGCTGGGGAGGCATTATCCGGTCCCGTTAGCATTTTACACGCTAAACCACGTAAATGGCTCATATACTATACGTGACTTGGCTAGCAAAGTTGAACATAGTCCCAAACTCGCTTTCCGCTCAGATCCGTGTTTATTTACTTACTATAATTTCATGCCAAAGCCAGAATGCTAAGTTCACATGCATTTTATCCAACAGATGCGTATGTTTGTTCATTTGTTTAAAAACTGAAAATTGATAGATTGGAATCACTTTGTATGTTTTAATCTGATAATAACCAACTTGAAACTAAATAATAATCATTAATAAGCTATTAAAACCAAATAGTAGTCATTAATAAGCTTTGAAAATGCCTCTCTGATAAAAGACACACATAAAAACTGAATAATGAAGGCAGGAATTATAAGGGAGTGTTAACCAGCAAAAGTTAATAGCAAACTAAAGAATAACGATCGGTGTGGGGAAAGGGATAATGTTTTACAGATTAATTGTGTGTTGTCAAATATGTATTTTCAAGTATGTATTTTCAACCCTAGGTTTCAGAACTCTCAAAAAGATCTTGTTGACACAACCACAATGTCAAGGAGCAAAGAGAAAGGCTCATGCTCTTGTAGAAGAGTCACTGCAACTAAATGAAATGCTTTGATCCATAATTTATTACCCAATATGATTCAGAACTCCCAGCTCAATGAAACTCTTATTAATTTGCTCTGTGTTCAATGAATGGAGATAAAAGGATCATAGCAAGTGAGCAAACCTGTGAAAAAGCCTTTGTGTCACAGACTCACAGTGCAGTGCTCCTAGTGTCTTGCACTTTGAAATCCAACATATTCTCAGCAGGCTCAGAGGAGGTTAAAAAAATGCCAGGAAGTCTACTACAGTGCACTTTTATCTGCAAAAAAGTTTCATTTTTATAGGCAATGTTTCAATGTCACCTTGGTCAGCCTTTCAGTAAATAATTTAGCCAGACTGCTATGTTCACTGTGTGCTGAGATGAATGGTAAACCACAGGCTGCATTAGTAGCCAATGCTAGGGAGCCATTTAACTAGTTTTGATTGATCTGCATTTCTATCTCCCCTTTGAAAATGCATCCAAAGGGATGTATTGTGACATGGTTGGAAGATATTGATCAAAGTTAGAAATTTTTGAAATGTTAACTGCTGCCTGTTTGACTCCCTTTTGGAATCTCATTATGCACAGTATGGAAAGTATTCAAAGGTTTAGCACCAGTGCAGGTTGTTACAGCAGGTAATTGGTGCGAATCAAGATGAGACATGACTACTGATTATTGTGAATAAAAAAAAACCTTGGTTAGAGACATGCTGTAATTTAGTTTACAAGGTCTGAAAGAATTAACATTTTGCTATTAGCTCTGATGATTAACCAGAGATCAAATTAATCAAGGTGCTTAATCAAATTGTACCTTCTGTCACACATTTCTCTAGGGAAAATAAAGGATCAAGCCTGCCTCAGGAAGAAAAGTATTCCACACAAAAAAAGCCTTAGATGAGCTTGGTCTTGACATGTCTGATTTAACAGGCCTGGCAATTAAAATATTTCCAGAGACAAAATTGGGAAGGGATCCTAAAGTTGTTGAAGCCCGCTTGCCAGCACATTCTGTTCAGAGGCCCTCTGAGATGATGTCAGACAGAACACCAGGGATATTACAGATGAAAAGCTGGCACGCACAAACAAACAAGACAAACAGATAGATGCTGGTGTTTGCTGTCTAAACCAGATCGAGCGGAGAGATTGTTGCAAGCAGCCCAAGTTGCGTCTCTTTAATCGAGATACGAAAGTGGAAGTGGCTGAGCTCTTTACCTGATAACATGCATTTGGTGCCATCAGATCGGCATATACATGGTTGCAGTGTTTATTTGTAAGCAGGTGTTGAGTGATAAGAGGCTTTTTGTCATTCATGTGTCCAGGCCCTGTCTCTTCACCTAGCGCTGGTAAGGAGAGTAGGCCTTCATCAGGACTCCTCTCTCAAGCATGCCCCCACCAGGGAGGAAGCAGCAGAAGTACAGAGGTCTTACCCCAATATTTTTCCTCCTGCAAACTTGTCCCGGCACATCCTGTCTGGGCGTGTTGATGTCCTAGAGCCAAGACCATAATATCACAGAATTCTCTTAATGTAAATTAGGAAGACAGACATGCTACGAGGGACAAAAACTTGGTCTCACAGGGGTAGATGGGTGATACAGGGCCCCATGCAGTCTGCGTTTTGGAGAAAATGGAATAAAATAAATAATGAAATAATCCAATCCCTACAAAATAGTAATAACAATACTATTACTACTACTGATGATAATAAGAACAATAATTTTTTTCCCAATAGACTTTTCCCTGTCTCTCTTCACCCCTGTTTATCTAAACAGGATGGTCACCTAAGCTGATCTTCCATTTACCATAGTGTCCTACAAGAGAATTGGAATTATACCAAATAAATTGTTGGGGCAAATAAGGTAACTGGCTTTAAATCCAGTGATGGTCTATAGCTTGAACAGTTGGGTCACAACCCTTATTCTTTACAGTAACTCATTGTAAGGTTGCTAAAACATTTGCAACAATTAACTCTTGCTAATTAATTGCTGTGATAAGGAGTCAGTTTTTGTTCCCTCTGCAAAGCCTTCCTACCAGGTTTTCCTGTACAGTGTTTGCAGAAAAGTATGAATTGTTTAGAGGAGGAATGTGTGCATTTTGATTTGCATATTTACTGGAGATTATATGCACTTATTTATTGAATTTTTTACTGGAGAATGCATGCATTCACATTCAGTGTGCCTACAGACATATGTGTGTACTTACTTTATGTGTGTTTATAGGAGAAAGTATGCAGTTAGCTTGAACATTTTGGGAAAAGAGGGTATTACTTTTGGTTGTATGTGGTTAGCCTGTTCATTTTGACAGACGAGTATGAATTTATGTTCTTTGGGTTTACAGGAGGGAGTATATATTTTGTGTATGCACTTTTTCTGGATAGTGTATGAATTAAGGTGCTTTGTTTTTACAGAAAAGTACACGTGTTTAATGTGTGCATTTTAGGAACATATGGTAACCCTACCTGCCTGTCGTGGCACAGCCCTTTAGCATCTCTTTCAGTGGAGACAGACATCGGAGAGGGAGAGAGTCGAGGAAAATGAGATTAGCATTATGGGATGAAATTGTGGATGATGGCTTTTCCATGTTCCCCCTCGGCCATTTCTGACTGAGAACCCATTGAGCTTTGTGACACCTCCCCCTGCCTGTCAGGCCCACTGAGCCAGCTTCTGTGTCCACCCACTCCTTTCTCTGTGTGTGTGTATGTGTGTGAGAGACTGCATGTGTGTGGCTGAATTTGTGTGTGTGTGTATGTGTGAGTGTGTGTGTGTGTGTGTGTGTGTGTGTGTGTGTGTGTGTGTGTGTGTGTGTGTGTGTGCACGTGCGTGTGTTTCTGTGTGTCTGTGTGTATGCGCGTGTGTGCTCATATATACTGTACATATGAGAGTATATTTTATGTCTGTGCATCAGTTATGTGGCAAAATGGTGAGGAGCAGGGCTTGCAATCCAGAGTTTGCAGGTTTGATACCCAGGTAGGCCCCTGCTCTGGTGCCCTTGGGTGCCACTTATCCTGAATTGCCTCTTTAAATATCCAGCTGTATGAATGGACACCTTGGGAAAAAAGTGAGCTCTGTAATCCTGGATATGAGCATCTGCTAAGCAGATGTAATATAATATGCATGGGGGCTGTTTATCTTTTAGAATGTTTTTGTATAGATATTATTATTTTGTGTTTGCATGTATGTGTGTGTGCATTTGTGTGTGTGTGTGTGTGTGTGTGTGTGTGTGTGAGACCCAGCTTCTGAAAGTGAATATTGTGGCAGCAGGTGGAACCTCTCTGGAGCTGTCAAGCTGAGGACCTGTCATCTCATTTATTAAGCAGCTCTGACTTGTCAGCAATGAAGCACACCCCAAAAGGTTTACAGGGCAAGATAAAAGGGTGTTCTCTCGCTCATTCTCCTTCTCTTTACAGTAGAAGTGCACAGTATTGACCACTTCTGAACACCACTTCTCCTGACTCTTCCTTTTCTGTTTTTGTTTTCTCTAAAATAATATGTAGTGCCATTTCAGGCTTCCCTGTTCCCCTGAACACTATAACCATGATGCATGTACTTTATTTGACAGTTTTTTAAAAATGATTTCAGAATAAAATTTTGTCCCTCTTAGATATTCTATTCCTGTCTGAAATGTTAGGGAAATGTGTCCACCCCTTCCTTGATCTCTATTTCAGGCAGGTAATGAATATGCTGCCCCAGACAAACCTGCTTAGAAGTTGTTTTGGATTGGGATTACTCATCTTTACAGACCATTTTCAGTACAGGGATTTTAAGGTTATTATTGTCTTCAATTCAGAAAATTACAATTTTTGGCTTCCCTCAGTGTGAACTTGTTCTTTTAGTCATTTAGCATTTAACTCAAGTCATGTAACACAAAATAGCATTAATAGTATTAATCCATCTAATCTGTCTTTTTAGAGACATATTTTATAAGAAAGGTATCGGGTGATTGAACATCATTAATCTTATCTGTAGTTAAAGCAAACTACTTTAACAGAGATGCTAGACTGTCAAGAATCTCTGATAAAGTTGAAGTTGTAGGCCATGTTTTGCTCAGAAATGACATGAAATTAAACTTGACCTTCACTCTGTCAACTTCTATTTGGTTATTCATTGTTTTTTTTCCACAAATTTTTGTACTTTTCTGTGACTTAAAGTATGGTTATGTCGTACAAATTAATTGACTTTTAAAATGAAGACATGACCAGCCTCTGTCCTGGGCTGTAAAGCTAATTTAGAGCTTACAGTCAGTTTTCTCCTGACTGGTTTCAGTGGGTTGCAGTAAAACCAGTTTCATCCAGTCTCAAGTATCCCTTTAGTTCAGTGGAGTTATTTGCAGGTGCTGCAGTTCCATATTTTGGCTGTAGAGGGCTCTGGACTTTGACACAAAATTGAGTGGTTGTTCAGTTCTTCTGCATTCTGCAGTTCTTCTTGATGTAACTGTGTTCCATTGCATGAGAAGGCCAATAATAACATGCCATATTAATTGCTAACACTTGGTGATTTGTTTTTCAGAGTTATCCTTCATAGAGAGGTTTGTTCTGTTTGGCACAAAGCCACAAAATATCCATTAATCTCTTAATCTGAACAAGAGCACACTTTATTAAAAGGTGTCATGCCTAGTTTATGGATAATTGCTGTAACCCAGAGGACTTTAAGATTGTAAGAAAGAAAGAGGGAGTCTACTGTACGTTTGATGGAGCAGGACCACAGTGGGATCCCAGTACAGATAGAAGCTGCAGACAGTAGCTGTTAGTTGCAGTGCCGTGAAGCAGAACTGATACAGCGCAAACGAAAAGGCAGTTAGCCGGAAAGTGGAAAGTAAGTGTGCTGACTCAGTTTTTCTTGTCTTTTTTTCACATGAGATGTGTGATGATCACCACATGCACACACACAAATTCAGACCCCTCAGTACTGTTCAAAACGCAGGTTATGAGTGTCATTGTAATCAGTGAGGCTCTTATTCTATATTAATCAACTTTCATATGCAGGTATTTATATTTCTGGAATGTACTCTCGATTCCCAAGTTCCTGAGCTTTGTTGGTGATTCTCTGCTATTATTTATCTTTTCGCTAAAGCAAATTAAATCTCGGGGTCACCCTCCCACCCCCGCCCTCCAAACACAGCCTGCTAACCCGAATCGTCACGGTCGAAAGGGGGCAGCCAAGAGGTCACAGGGTAGGATGTCCCACCTGTCCATCAAACATGAAAGCGATCGGCCGAAAGGAGCTTTAGCTGATGTGGAAGATAATGTCTTTCATGGGGCAGGGTCAGTCTGTCGGTCAAAGCTGTGAGAGAAAGGGGGCTGGATTTCACTGACCGACAGTAATCTACAGGCCCGTCAGCATGTCTGTCAGAACTGTCTGTCAGCGCGGTGTGAATCCGGCCTGGGGGATTGTTCTTTAGTCTAAGGGGAGGGGTTGGGACTGGACCCCACCCTCACTGAAGGAAAGTTTTCTCTACTCACCCTGCATGTGATGGAAGCAATAGGCACATGCATGCCAATTTCCCAAGCAAACAAGAATATTCTGCATTGTCCATGTATCGTACATGATGGAAATATATATGTTAATTGATCAGACAGGTATTTGCGCCATTAATAACATTCAACAGATTTTCTTCATTTGAAAGAAAGCTTCTCTTTTTAGTTTTGCCTGCTGTAGGTTATGAAGTGTGAGAACTTCCCCGAACGCTTGGAAGGGGAATGATTTTCTGTGCTAAGTGGTTCATGATCGCCTGCTGATTTGGTGAGACACTTTTAAGCACGGTTCCAGTTTCCTGAATCACATATCTGCTTTTCATCAGCTTCGCTGTGGTTCTCTGGCTCCGTCAGCATTTTAAGAGTTTCGCACTTCAAGAGTCCATCACGTTTAACAAGGCCTGGCGCTGCTTGGCTGTGATTTCATCGCCTTTAGGGCTTTTCTGTGCTGCACACGATCTGCTGCGATTGGTTATTCTGCATGCCCAACCGCGGTGTGTTCAGGGGGAGTAGAGAATATTGATGACTGAGACCGGGAAGACTCACACTGGGTGGGGCGGAGGTTCAGGTCTCAGGGTGTGTAAAGAGAGCAAGAAATGAGTGGATGAACATTTGGACAGGGTAAATAAGAAGAGAAGTTTGTGACTGAGGGATGAATGGGCTTTGGAATGGGCCGGGAGGAGGTTGATCTCTCTGAGTAATATATATATATATATATATATATATATATATATATATATATATATATATATATATATATATATATAAAAATATATATAATTGTATGTATATGTATAAAGGCAAGATGAGGATCACTATGTCAATATAATAAAAGGCAAGGTGAGGATCACTATATGAATATAAGAAAAGGCAAGATAAGGATCGCTGTAAGAGAATATGGTATGTTCATGAGGAAGGTGGTGTTCTGTGAGTGTGTAGGGAGGGGTTTATGTATTAGGAGGTGGAGGGGTTTGGATGGAGGCTCTGCGGTGGCCCTGTGATGACCCTGCAGCTCAGTCGCTATTATGTCAGGGTCAGTTGAACGACCCCGAGTCTGCCAGGGGTTTTAGAGTAGCTGGAGTGAGTGAACAGTGGAATTGTGCAGGTCAGCCAGATCTGACAAGGCTGGCCTGAGAAGAAGCAGACCACTGCACGCTTCAATAATGCCCCTGTTCAGTGCGGCGGGGGGGGGGCAGTCACCTTCTGCCCCCAATATTCGGTTTCTGTCACGTGGGGTCTTGTGTCAAACAAATCCCTGTGGTTTACCTGGAAAACCTTATTAACATGAGACCACATCACAGGAGGGATCTCTTATCTGCCGGCAGACAATGAGCACTCACAGGCGGGAAGCGAGCACTAAGTAACAGGTGCCTTTCAGAGCGAGTGGTTCAAACTTCAGATCAGAATAGGATATGCCCACAGAGTGACTTTATTGGCAAGTGAATTCCCTATGCCACTCCCTCTGTGTAGGATTAATAATGCATGCGCATGAGTATGAAAATGGAGGGGTGGATTAAGTATGCATCTTTTCACACCTCAGATGGAATATTTTATCACTTTGTCAAATGCTCCCCCCCATATGGGACTTGTGACATTAAGCATAGAACCCCTGTGTGCTGTCACTGTCACTTGGTTGATATCGCTGTCTGCTAGCAGCATGAGCAGGATAATGGCAGTGGAACACATGTGAGCCTCCTTCCTCCACACACAGACACAATCATATGCATACAGCCAGGACGTGAGGGGACCTCTTTGAGAGATGGTTCGAGAGACCAGGCCTTGACTGACGGCCCACCTGCCTCACCTCATTATTCCTGCCCCTCTCCCTCATTTCCTTCACTTTGATGGGTGACTGAGAGTGGAAAAAACACAAACGTTATTAAGAAGTGTCTGCACACTTCTTTTAGTCATTTCGTGACAATCTTCTAAGTGGGGGGTCTTTAGAGATTTTTATGATGGGGTCAGAGTGAGGCTGTTTCGTGAACAGCCAAGGCTGTTGGAATAGGTTGATGCAGGTTTGTTTGATTTGGATGATTAATGTTAAGAGGCATGTCACAGGTAGACCCGAAAGAATAAGAACAGGAGCAGAGGGATGATGAACCTCAGACGGGAACAGTGGAGCAGAGATGGATGCCATCTCACGACACTCCCCCAGAGTGCTGTGCAGCAGCGGCGCTGAACTTAAAGTGCACTTTGTCTGGCGGAGATCGTGGCTGGTGAGATATTTCGAGGCACTCCCATTAGCAAAGATAAGCCGTGAAGGATTGGCCCGCTCAGATCAATGGCACATTAATGAGAGATTTCCACTGATGCGCTGAGAGACCGCTGGTTTAGCTTAGCTGTATGACACCAAGGCTTTAGCTCTGTACTTTCACAAAACCGTGGCCAAGCCATCAAAAGCCAGATGCTGTCAGAGATTTTTTTTTCTGTGCTCCCTTCAAAGGCTCTGTCCACTGGGGAAAATAAAGCATTGTACCAGGATACTCTTAAGAAGATTTTCTTTCAATCTACGCCTCAGTCTTGCTCCACGGTTCCTGCTGAATTAGGGCACATTTCAACACTGCTATGTTCCACCAGAGGTCTGGGTAGAGGGATAGGCTGTGAATTTCCTGTTATACTAGTAAATATCTGCTTATCTGCAATCATGTTTCACGCATTCACAGCTCATCTTGTCCTGAACCTGGCTTTGACTTACTCATTCTGGTCCGTAATTTCCCTGGAGTCCTGCTCATGCTCAATAACAGCACATTATATCATTACAAGATTTAGATGGACGACACCATCAGCCTGGATGAATGATAATATTTGTCTTACACACCAACACATTTATACAGCTGTGTAACAAGTGGATCCTTTTAGCTAAAGTACTGGCTTTAGCTAGACTGGCTTGGAACCAGCAGTCTTCCTCATTGGTTTGTAACCCGACTAGGACAGCAATAGAATGCTTTAGTCATTACTCTGTCTTGCTGCTCATAAGGGTGTTAATATAGCCTGTCATCATGCCCCCAGTGGTGATGAAAGAGAGGGATACAGGTATGTGGACTAGGGAGTTATTCTGTATGTTGGTACTTTCAACAGCCTCCATGTGAATGCCAATCTGGTTAGTGTCAGTGAAGGCTTTGGCTCTTTTTGAAAAGAGACCTGCCACCAGAGGAAACCATGGTTGCTGATGTGCGATAAAGTCATCATTTCTCTCTCTTTATAGTGTTTCTTCTGCCTGTCAGATGACATTAATGACGCAGACCTGGCTGTAGTCCCTCTGGCCTGGCTTGGCCTGGGGGTGACCTCCCTTTCATGTGCCGGAGACAGAGGGGTCAAGTGGGAGTGAGCAGGCAAGGGGCTAGGGAGCCAGCCTGGCCTGCCAGGTCCCTGACCCCCAACCTGCTTCCCCTTTGGCCTTCCGGACAGTCTCTGTGTCTAATGACTTGTAGTGTGATAACCCCATGACCCTCGTAATCCCGCTGCTGATTGGCTGTTTGAGCAGTGAGGAGAACTGTAACTGACTGGTTGTGTCAGAAAACCTTTGCCTTTTCATGCGCCTTAATTATTAAACACATTCCCACCTGAAAGGCATAATGCCAGAGCAGTAAACATTGCTCTTAACTCAAAGACACAGACTCCTTCATTGTCAAGCTGAAGCTCAGAATCTTGACCCTCTACAGCATATGGTTTGATAGAGAAGAAACTTCGCTACTAAAGATATGGGAGTGTTTGATGAAAAATATGCCCTAGAATCAGAGACTTGAGGCCTCTGCATAGTTTGCCTTCATCATTCACCTCTCCCCCGTGTGAAATGAAATTTGTGAGAAAGAAAGTGATGCACAGCCTTATACCAGCGCCGTTATCTTGATGGGCCAGCACACAGACAGGGGCCTGGATTAGGTGAGGCAGGAGGGGGAAACCAGGATCAAGTGCTAACAGCACTGAAGGAGAAGGTGGTGACCAGTAAATATGTGGCATGACCAAACCTTCAAGGAATTCTCTGGAAGAAGGGGGGGTTTAAAAACTCCAGAGAGGAAGGGGGCTTGTCTGCCAAAAGCAGCACAGAAAAAAATATTTGCTCTGTTAGTATTTTGTTCTCTTTTATTTGTATGTGTGCCTGAAAGAGGGAAGAATTGGATCCAGTAAGGCAGGAAGGGGAGTGTCCTTTTATCTCCTGGATCAGGCAAGGATAGTTGATTGAAACAACTGAAAAGAGATGAAAACACAGATTAGCAGCATGGAATTAATCTGATATTGTTAAATGTGAAAATGTACCAGGCATGATGGGACCCAGTAGACCGAGCAGTGAAGAAGGCATGGTCTGGATGTTAAGGTGTCTGTGGAATAACTTGCACTAAACTGCACATGGTTGCGCTGGCTTGTGTGACAGGCTGCAGATGGGCGGGTTGACCCGTTAGACCTGGTGGAGCCAGGAGATTATCTCTGATGTCTGTGTAAAGTCTCTCACTCTTTCTCTCTCTCTCTCCCTCTCTCTCTCTCTCTCTCTCCTTTTTAAACCCCTCCTTCACTCCCCCCGGTTCCTCTCATCTGTTGGTTGGGGAGTCACGGCTTGATGGACAGTCAGTTTAACATTTCACTCATCTTGGATGGAGCCCTTGAGGCCACCGCTTTGGAACAGTGGAACACACAATCCGCGAAGCCCCAGAGGAACTGGGGGACCACAAGCAAGCGGTGTTGCACACATGGATTATGTTTCCTTTCGGTTTTGTGTGTGATCTACTATATAATTCCCTTCTTCACTAAGCTGCACTTTTATCCTCTGTGGTGAAGACACGTGCATCCTGATGCAACATCACAATATATTTGTTTTCTTTCTTTCTTTCTTTCACTGCTTCTCATACTTCAGGTGAAGAATGGGAGTAATTGAATGTGATATGAAAAAGTATTATTTTAGTTCCATCTTGTCGCTCTGAGTTCTCAGCTTTGCACTCAGTCCACCCCATTATATAAAAGTTTGATAAGATTCACTGGGTCATATCACTGTGTTGATGACTGTTGCAGTTGACAGATGTCACACACACACAGACGGGAAGGTCAAAATTGACAGTTTGCTGTAGATCGATAATTGTTCTGGTGAGCAAAAATTTCTTCCATCTGTATGCTGCAATGAAGGTCAAATCCCTCCAGTTTCAAGCCTGCTGAAGAGAGGTCATGTGATCAGTGGAAAGGCCACGGGGGGATTCTTTTCCAGCAAATATGTCCCACCCTGCAAAAGCAGTGAAGCAGCAAAGTGGACGAGCTCCTTCTGTGACACTAAGGATGGTGCTCTGAAGGGGAGGACGGTATAAGTCAGCTGGAAAATTAATATTTTTTTTTGTCCCCTGGCATTTCTACACAGAAATTGAGTTCACTGCTGTTGCAGTTCTGTTGTAGACCTGTTGAATTCACTAACTGCCACACGTACACACCCTCAGCCCAACTCATACTGCACCACAATATAGCTCTGGTTTACACATTGTTGGCAAAATGATCAATAAAACTTGATAAGCCCAAATGCGTGACTTGGACAGCCTGCCACTGCTGAAAGCAGTTTGCTCCAAATGCTTGCTCCATATAAAGTTGTTGTCATAAAGAACAGAAACGAATGATATAGCCAGGCTTCTGACAGAAAAATGATGTGAAGAAATTTTGAGTGTCCCAAAACAAATAACGTGTGCTTATAAATTTGATTAGAGCTGACTTAGCTATAAACCTTAAGTGACAAGTGCCGTTTCTTCTTAAGGGCGGAAATGAATCTCAGCCCATCAGATGAAAACGTGCTGATTCGTTTTGCCTTTGTGGAATGTAGGAGCGCGCTAGCCGGTCGATTATAGCTTCTTTATTGCGAATAATGTCTCCTCTGTTTCACTGAGGCCCGCGGCGAGCTGGCGAGGGGCCGTGGCACAAAGAGGCCGACCGCAGCTCCAGGTCTCTGGGCCTCGTCTCTCCCTGGCGCACAGGCTCTCCGTGACATGTAAAGGGGGACTCCTAATTAAGGGTCGGGTCACTCTACCCTGCGCTGCGCAGAGGCTTCAGGGACCAACGGAGGCCATGTGGCGGAGAGCTTAACGTGCCTGCCGCCTGGCATGCCCAGGCCAAAGCAAACAGCAGCGTTTATTCTTACCTTGTGTGGGGGAGGGTTGCGGCCTGCGCACTCTTTCACACGCTTCTCTCTGTCCAGACGGCTCGCTTTCCCCCGCCCATTCTGCGCCTCTCCAGCCCTGCGGATCGCCCCCTCTCTTTTCTTTGGTTCCCTGCCAGAGCCTTGCTTTCGGAGGTGGAAAATGTACAGAAAATGCATATTGTTTCTGCGTTAAGCCTTTGATATGCTTTTTAATTTGGGGGGGCGCTGTCTCACTGTCTTCTGATTTTTTTCGACCAGAGGATGGAAAAACAGCCACTTGGTCACGTCGCAGTCTTTTTGTCTCGGCAGTGTATGCCTTTGAGCTTCAAAACTGCTTTCTGTAAATTTGTCTTAATTATACACAGTGCAGAGTTGATTATATACTGGGTTCATTCACACCCGTGAAATAAATCATGTTTCCCTTGCTATTTGCCACAATTGGCAATAGCAGGCCATCTGCAGCAATGTTGAGGTTTTAAGACTGAACATAACTGTAATTAGCTGTTACATATAGTCACTTCTCTCTCTGACATATATTTTATATCCCTTTATCACGCAGGAGCATAAATTCAAACCCGTTGATGATCATTAGGTATGAAAGGGAATGAGGCCATGATTCAAGGCGTATCAACTCCTGTCAACAGAACACCCTGCGTAGGAGCGAATGTGAGGGGGAGAGAGCAAAGATGACAGACCGAAACCTTGAGATGTAGAATAAGTATAAGGAACAGAGAACGAGAGAGAGAGAGGGTGAGACGATGAGGAAGAGGGTGAGAAGAAGGAAAACAGGGGTAAAGAGGGTGACCCAGACATGTCAGGCTGATGGAGTGGCCGCTGTCTCAAACAACGTGACACTAATGCATTCCGGCCCAAACCCTAGCCTAGGAGGAGGCTCTTATCTGCTGGCGGTTGGTGGCACATTTCTATTTAAGGTCTGACTGCAGGGACCCCTTGGGTTACGTATGGGGGAGGTAAAGTGTTGCAGTGTTTGGACAGTCTGTGTGGATGTACTCTCTCTCTCTCACCTTGGCTGCTTTTAATCATGACCACAGCAAGTGGCAAAACACTCTTCTCTTCCACTGCCTCTGACCCACTGAGTAACCAAAATATTTAATGAGGTTATGAAGAGGAGATGATAAAACACAAACGTACATAGGTGTATTAAACAGGAGGGTGCTTTTAAAAGAATGTGGTGCCAGAAACATTTGTGCAGCAATAAAAACACTTATTCCACATCTATGTATAAAACATTTTTCGATGACTGTCCTTAAACCTTAAACCTTATATATTGTGAATCCAAATGCATTTTTTCAGTAGGTGCATAGTTACATAAATAAAACTGGATTAGCTGGTTTTTGGTGAGCAGCAGTTGCTGGATAGAATTACACTGTATTACTGAAGTATGAGTAAAGTTATGACTTTGAAGTGATGGTGGCTGACATAAGTTGTCCTTGGTAATTTTGGGCCCCAGGATCAGTGACATGAGACATTGTCCTGTCTGTACTACAGCACATTACTGTGGGATTGTGTGGTAGCCATTTGGTCTGTAGCAGGAAAGAAGATCAAACATCAACACTGTTTTTCAGCTGCTAACTGCTATCAGTTCACATAGGTACTCAGTCATGAGAAAAAGACACAAAGCAGAAATCCATGGCCATGTTTACATACTCATATGGGGGTGAGATTTAACTCCTAATCCAATTTCCTGGCCGCCTAGCCGGGGAATGGGGACAGCTAGTGTCCTGCATGTGTCATGATTGTTCAACATGCTGAATTACCGTGTGCCAGTTGAAACAATCACTGCCTGACGCCAATCTTATGCTTCTTGTTTCGCGCTTCCTCCTTTTGTAAAGTGCAAAAGAAGAGTTCTGTTGTCCTCGTTCCACTTGTGGTAATGGTAAGCAGCGGTCACAATAAACCAGAGGTAGTCAGGTTTGAATGAGAGACTGTGTCACCATGCAGATGAACCAGACACAATATGGGCACAATACAGGCACAAAGAGACCCACCTGTCACCCCGTCTCCCACTGGGGCGAGCAACCAAGCCAGCGCTAAGGAAGCATTATGTGAGGTCACTGCGGAAGAATCGGAGCAGGAAGACAGTGTTAATGAGGACCGGGGGCACATTCAGCCCATCTTTCCTGTCATTCACGGCACAGTCAGCATGGTCAGTCTCACCAGCAAGACCCATGCAGTGGGGATTGTGGGACACACACTCCAACACACACACACACACACACACATGCACACACACACTGCTGACAAAATTTGGAGCTAGCTTCCAAACACATGCACACGCACACACACACACACACACACACACACACACACACACACACACACACACACACATACACAAACACACATTCACGCATTGCCACACACACACACACATACACTCACGCATTGCCACACATACCCATCCATGCAGAATCATAAGCTGCTATCTCATGTCTGCTGACAGTCTATATCAGGAGAGATAGGTTCCCAAATAGGACCATATGGTTTGTTTAACCTTGCAACCTTCCTGCTGGTCATCTTCTGCACAACATCAAGTCACCATCCTATTAAAGACCATGCATTACATTTAAACTAAAGGTTTGCTGTGCCGCAGATAAAGGAAAACGAAGAGATGGGTCCCACTGTTTTACTGTTTCACTGCATTTTATCTTGGCTGACCTTGTGTCCACTTAGTGATTTGAGTCAGCTGGCTTTTTGTCTGTATTTTTGATGTTTGTGTATGATCTTGTTTTGCTTTGTGGTATTACACACACTTGATTTTGTGGTATTACACACACATGATTTTGGATCACATAAATAATGCATCTGATTGAGTGTTTTTTTCCCAAATCAAAACCTGTGCTACAGAGTTTGAGATGGACAGATGCATTAAGCTGAAAGGCTCGGCTGAAACACTCAGTGAGCCCTCACCATCTGGCCTGTGTGTTTCTCTACACCAGTAATCTGAGATGCACCTTCAGGCTGATGTGTTGTTTGTGTATTTAACTAATCCCAATAAAAAAGAGTCAGGTTTGGATGGGAGGTAGGGCAATACCTCACAAGGTCCATAGAAGAAAAACTAGGTGTGCATTGAAATAGTGGTTCCTCTCTTCATTCTTTTGTCCAATCACTTTTTAGTTCATTTATTTTTTTGAAGTACATGAATCAGCAATTTTAATATAATTTTTGTGCTTTTATTCAAAATAATGTCTTCTGGTTTTGTTTTACTCCAATCTTAGAACTCTTAGTTTAAATGACATCAACTAACTCAATTAGAAGGGAACCTTGCTTTGAAATGTAGACAATCCGTCCCCAGAAACATGTGGTGACATTGCATCTCTGGTTTCTAAAGACAGGATTCTGGCTCTCTTAATTGTTAAAATTAATGGCTGTGGGCGGAGGGTTAGTCTCACACATTTCACTCACTGAGTTAAGTGATGAAGTGTCCCCAGTCCCCTCTCCTCATCTGGTAGTGCTATACAGTACAGTGGCAATGTGAGTTGGCCTCAGGGTGGACTTTTGACTTTTCATGTCATCTCCAATGGCCCATTTCCATTTAATTTTCCTGGCTGCACAAGCATTCTTCTGAAGGTGATTGAAGGAAACTTTCCATTAGTCAGACAGTATTTAGCCAGCTGTTTTGCTTCATACAGGGGAGTTTAAAACTCACAATGTGTCCTTTCTAGGTTAAAGGGCAGATACACCAAACAGTACTTCTTGGATCTGGAAGGTACCCCGTGCCATCTGGGGCTTTTAACTGAACCATCCCACGAGAAACAGCATCCAGGGGGCCCTCCTTGAAATCCCTGGGACTGTTTCTGCAGGGCTGAATTCCTGGAGGATCAAGAAGAGAGTGTGGAATAACGTGATGTAAATGCTTTACTAGCCATTACAACTGATATAATTTCAAATACGTCCCTTATATTGGAGCATATTTTGAAACTATATTCCTTGCCTTTTGCATGTTATGTTTGAAAAAATAGCAGATAGCACATAGTTTCATAATTTACACTGAGAAACTTTCTATATTCCGTGAATCCACTGCTGGTGCTTTGCTGGGTCATTCCACTGGAAGTGTGAGAATCCCAGTCTCAATCCCCGTACAATGCTCTGTGGGAGGCTCTGTGCTCTCCTGGTCTTCCTGCCCGCTTCGATTAGCATAGGCACTCAGATCATGTGACTGTGCTCTCCTCATCACTGCCACCCAGGGACTGTTTCTCCGCTCTCTTTCCGCCGCCATGCCCTCGTCAGAATGAAAAATGGCCCTGAAAGAGTATCCTAGACTCTGAGAGTTCCTTCTGCGCATGACACACAAGTGCCGGCATGTCACCCTCTGTGGGCCCTGGGTAAACACAACTCCAATGGCCCCTTTAAATAAACTGCCTAATTACTCCTAATGTGCCTGGCAATTTCCTTCTCCTGGCCACCTGAGCGTGTGAACAGGGCTGTCATGTCTGCAGCAGGCCTCTGGGGGTGTCAGTCTGACCCGCCCCACTGCAGGGGGGGTCCGATTCTGAGGTGCACCATCCCAGCATGGTCCTCCAACAGGGGCAGGAGAGGCTTGATG
The DNA here is from genome assembly GCA_019176425.1 of Megalops atlanticus. Classification (NCBI taxonomy): domain Eukaryota; kingdom Metazoa; phylum Chordata; class Actinopteri; order Elopiformes; family Megalopidae; genus Megalops; species Megalops atlanticus. Next base: position 26,148,799 of record CM032882.1, read on the forward strand.
GTGGTGAATGAAACCTCTCCTGTTATTAAGAGTATTTTATATGACTGTCTAGATGCATTGCAGACTGCGAGATTCAAGATCATTCATTACATTATATTACATTACTAGCATTTAGCAGGCGCTTTTATCCAGAGCGACTTACATAGGTTACAAATTTTCTTACAGTGTTATCCGTATTTACAGTTGGATGTTTACTGAGGCAACTGTGGGTTAAGTATCTTACCCAAGGGTACAGCAGCAGTGCTTCACCAGGGAATAGAACCGGCAACCTTTCGGTTATGAGTCCTGCTCCTTGCCACTATGTGCTACACTGCCGCCCATTCACAGTGCTCTTCCATCATTCACGTTCTGCTGATCTCTCCAGCTCATGTTTTCAGCGCTGCCTTGGCTCGCCACAATACAGGCGAGAGCTACAACAATAAACAGAGCTTTATCATCATTACTGTGACGCGTCGGCAACAACCCCCCCCCCCCCACTCCCAGGTCTCCAAGGCTCCCCCATTCCTACCCTGAACTGGGATCCAGACAGCACTGCTGAGATGTAAACAGAGTGGGAGCACAGGGATTATCATTCTGAAGCCGTGGTGGAAACAAGCCCTGCCGGGATGTCAGGAAAGCCACGTCTTGTCTAACTTATTTAACGTTTCCTCTTGTTTCGCGTATTCAGTTTATTGGATGTGCTCGGAATCATGTAAGCTATACCAGCACGCTCATATTCTCTTCATCACAAGCAGCTGTTTTTGGCTAAGTCAGTGCCGTTTGCAAACAGTTAGATGTCGGTCATGAGGTGATTCACGTGGCCTGTGAAACGATTTTCTCCTGTGTAGGGCCCGTTCCACTGAGTGGGACGCAGCTGCTTGTGAATGTTCACAGTAACCGCAGGGGAAGCGTGTCCACACAAGTTTACCCTTCCATCCCTAAGTGCTAGAGCTCTCTCCACACCTGCTGACCATTCTCCGCTCCCTAGCGCTCATTCTCTGTGTCCTCTGGTGCTCCTCTCTCTCTCACATAGCAGATTTTCTCTCCACTCTGTCCTCTTCACATTCCCAGTCATAGCACTCTCTCTCCACGCAGTGCCAGTGTACTCTCTCTCCCCATAGTCTGAATGATCACACTGCACTGTGTCTCTACTCTATCTGCCTATAATCCCAGTGATTATGTTGCAATGTGTCTCTATTTTCCCTCTCCATAGCCCCAATGATCAATCTCTTTCTCCCTGTGCTTTGTACTCTCTCTCATCCCTCTCCTTTTAGTCCCAGTCATCGTACTGTCTGCTTTCATACTTTCCCTGCACGTCTGCTCTCTCCCCATACTCCTGTTGATAATACTCTCTCACGGTGCTGTGTACTCTCCTCCCTCTCGCTTCCCACATTCCCTATGATCATTACATTACAGTCATTTAGCAGATGCTTGTCTTATCCAGAGCAACTTACAGGTTACAGTTGTATCCTTTTAAACAGTTGGATATTTACTGAGGCAACTGTGGGTTAAGTGTTTTTCCCAAGAATACAGGATACATCCTTTCCCAAGGATGCAGTGCCCCAGTGGGGAATCGAAGCAGCAGCCCTTCAGTTACAAACCCTGCTCCTTACCGTCACACCGCACTGCAGTGTGATCATACTCTCCACTTTCATGCTTTCCCTGCACTACATCTGTACTCTGTGCTACCACAGTGATATGACTCAGTACCATCCCCCGCTTGATGAAGCTTGTGCTGCTTGTGGTTTTGTTCAGGGTGGCGGCCTCTGGTGCCTCTGAGGTTGCGTGAGGCAGCCCTGTCCTAGAGATAATCTCAGGTTAAACTGGAGACCGGGCAATGGCCAGGAGAGGCTTCTGTGCTGCCCTGTGATCTTTCACCTTTGCCCTTGCTGTCGCGTGCCCAGCATCTGTGGCATCTGTCCCTAGTATCAGAGTTCTGTACATCTAGTTTTGGGGAAAAAGCAGATTCTTTTCCCCCCGCACCCACACCGCTTTAAGGTGTATAATTAAAGTCAGGCCAAACCCACCCCCTCTTACCCCCCGCGTATTATCAGACACAGAGCTTAATTTCACAGAGCAAATTAATTCCTTTGCTTTATTTTCCCCCGACGGCACTGCAGTGCCTGTCATTTATTTGTGGTTTTAAAGGGTTTTCCTCTAATTCAGTTTTGCAAATTGCTTTCATTATTATGAAACCCAGCACAGCATTTTTTTCTGGCCAAGTTACAAGTTCTGATTCACAGCGCTCCTCCTGTCTTCTAAGAATCAGCCTGAAATAATGAGCCTTACTGTCTGGAATGGAGTTAAAGACAATTCTCTACTTGCAACATAAAGAGCAGACAAAATTATACAATGTAAATGTCAAAGATGTGAACTCAGCAACTTTCCATGACTCTCATGCATTTTCACTCAGTAGTTGTGCATTGAATAAAGCTGTAGACTAGGCATCTGATAACCAGTAGACATAACAAAGTAACAGATTCATACAGGAGGCAAAAGAAAAGGAACAAGGGGCACAAATAAGGTGCTAGGTGCTGGAATCACTTTCTTTGAAATCTAGAAAGTTGGGGTTTCTTGTTCAAGGTTTCTGATATCCCCCAATCCCCTTGCTGAGTGTGCTGCTCATTGTAGCCGTCAGGGCTGAGTGAATCACATTTACATTTACATTTATTCATTTGGCAGACGCTTTTATCCAAAGCGGCGTACAAAAGTGCAAATAGTGAGCAAACAACAGGCACAAGAGCAAGATGTGTACAGGTCATACAATGCAAATAGTGCTGAAGCTGAGCGCAAGGTCAGTGTCACGAGCTAACTCATCTGAATTAGGATTGCATATCAAATACAATTGCAGGAACAATAAAGTACCGCTATACTACCTAGGTAAGTAAGCAACAAGTACAAGACAGGAGTCAGAATTACAGCGTCAAAGTTACAAGGACAAAGTGGCAGAGGTATTAGTCCAGGTAGAGTCTGAAGAGGTGTGTCTTCAGCGCACGTCTGAAGGGTTGGGGTAAAGGAGTTGTTCTCAGGGGGGTGGGGAGTTCATTCCACCACTGGGGGGCGATGATGGAAAAGCGTTGTTGTGAATCACCTTGCTCTGCATAGGGCTGAGAGATGAGTGCTCTTTACACCACTGTGAGTGAAGCAGCACTACGCCTTGTGCAGCCGACCCTCTTCATGGAGAATGAGGGAGAACTGGAACTTGCACACTGGAATAGCCATGACACACTTGGAATACACAGTACCTCACGAGCTAATTAGGCACAGAGCAATGCCCATTAAAAAAAAAAGTATCACATATCAGAACTGAAGAGACACCAGGGCGTTAGCTGATAGGAACTTTGTTAACTTGGGGTAGGGCTTGAATATTGTTATGCTCACACTTGCTGGTCTGTGAGTGTTGTTAGCCTGGTCTGACACTGTTGCTCATATAACTTGAATGGATACACTTCTGTTCTATTGTGCTGGAAGTCACTCTGGATAAGAGTGTCTGCTAAATGAATGCAATGCAAACGTAGTGTAATGCAATGAGTTGATGTTTAAGCACTGCGTCAACAGATGCACCGTCGAGAAACTCCTCCTGTGGCTCCTGCTCCGGGACCCTTTGCGTCCAGGCCCCTGGTGCAGCTCCAGGTCCCACCTCTCTCTCTCCCCAAGCCTGGGCCTGATTTACAGCAGGAGGCGGTCTCCTCCAAGGGCAGGATGGCGTGATGATGTGAGGGATAAGCGCTGGGCCGAGATTTGTCACCGTTAAGATAGCGATCGTAAATAAGCCACGCTTGCGGCGACGGCCCGCCACGTTCTCGCAGATGTCCGTAATTATCTGCCTCTCCGCTGGACTGCTCCTCATTTCCCTTCCCCTCGCTTTCCAGCGAACTCCTCCATTGCAGTTCACGCTTATTTTCACTTGCGGGTTTAAGGTGTTTTCCAGTGGAAATGGAACGGCGCAGGGACCAGAGGAAAACCCCAAATTTCCTCTCGTGTCACTTTCTCTTAAAATCTAATTTTTTTCCCTCCTTCTCATCCGCGAGCCCTGTCATCTGTAAACCGGTAAATAAAAAGCTAAAATAGATTGTGCCGTCTTCCTTATCCAATTAGGATCTAGCAGTCAAAAGCAATAACCATTCTTCCTCCATGTTAACTCATCCTTATATGACGTGGACCACTGCCGCTTGTTTGTTACAGAACAGTAAGTACATTGTAGTCCAGCTATGTCTTTTCAAAGTGTCTGCACTCTTAAGACTAGCCCTTCTTCACATCCAGTGCTTCAAAAGCCTGGATCAGGCAGTAAGCAGGAGAGGCCCATTATACAGAAGCCCAGAGATAAGAAATGATCTTGATTGTGATTAGTGATTAGAGTGCCCACCCTGAGAGCTGACAGTAAATACAAATTGGTGTCATTAATAACGGGGAGAGGGCAAAAGTCAATTGAGCTTAAATAATAGTGGGTGTGTGCAGCGTCAATAGCCCCTGGGGAAGGTGGGGGGCAGTGGGGGCTGGAGGCTGATAATAAGGTGCTGATAGGGGTAAACAGAGTTCTGTCACAGCCAGGAGGGATAAGGCTATGCCTACAGAACTGCACTGTTCTCTGCTCACTCTCTATCTCTGCGCACTCCATGTGTTCCTTTGTCTGTGAAGCAGTGTGCATGACTGGCAGAATCTCATTTTCCTCACAATCATGATGGAGCAGTTCTGGAGACGAACGAGCTGACGCAGGTGACAGGAAGCAAGGAAGACAGGGCATTATTGAGCAGGTTCTCCAGCCTGTGAAGCTGGAAGGCGAGAGACACAAGGCGTTGTTAAGCAGTTGCTTGAGTCTGTTGTGGTACAAGTGGGCATTACTGAGCAGGAGAGAAAGGGCATTGCTCTGCAGGTACAGGCTGGACCAGGGGCGGGTTACATCCCCCTGTTATTAAAATCCCAAAGGTTTAGTGCAGAGACAGGAATTCAGACAAGTCGCAGGGAATGTCAGGGCAGGTATGTGCCAGCTTCTGGTAATAGCACCCAGCGCAATCCACCCCAAAGGTCCTACAAGGTGTCTCATTGCCTCTAAGCTCTTCAAAGAGGAGAGGGTTACGGCCAGACTACAATCAGGGTCTCTCTGCCTTACCCAGACAGCTCTGCTCAGCTGCGCATACCAGTTCCAGCCGATGAGTGAGCAGAGCACAGAGGAATAACTCCCCAGTAGGTAGGATAGACTGCTGAAGAAAGAGGAGCACTTTAATCAAGCATTTTTTTTTCAAATATTAGTAGTATGCTGCCTGCTCAAAAGTTTTTCCCTTCTCGTACTGCTATAACGTCTGGTGGCATACTGCTACAATTGTCTTGCAAGCTAGGCTGGCTGCAAGTCTACTGATTGGTCACATGTCCTCAGCACTCGTTTTTCTGGTTATTTCCTCCTGTTTTCTTTCCATACGTGTCTCTCAACATCATCACCGAGTCTTGCTCAGATTTGGCACAATCATTGTCCATAGTGCGTAGATGTACATAAGAATGAACTCATTGCCCTAGACCCAAGGTCACACCCAATGACTGCAAAATGCATTTGTATGGCTGCAGAATGCCTGCTCATGAATTCGTTTGACAGCATTCATTAACTCTTCTCACATTTAGCACACTTAGCAGGCATGATCTTTAGATCTTTTCAAGTGTATTGTACCACTGTAGCTCTTAGTCACAGGTCAAATGTAGCTACACTGAATATGGTTGCAAAACTGGATTTTTTCCTGACTTTTTATACCACTGTTTTTGTTTGGGCCCATGTTTGGCATATTTATTGAAGTGACTAGATGTGTTTGAAATGCTTTTTGTCACCCTAGGTCACATGTTACACCCATCATGGCAACATATATGTTTTTCACGCCTGTTGGTAACTATAGACAGTTCTTTAGTCTAACATTGAGAGCATTCGATAGGCTTTTGACTGTAGATGTGTGCAAACTCTTGGTCATGCCTCTGTAACATTCTGGTTGTGTTTAAACGTGCTTAGTCAAATTCCCCTATACAAGATTCTTGTATCCATTTTGCAGCATTCTCCCATTCAGTTGTCATTTCCCAACATTGTCCTCAGATCTGGTCTTGACAATGCATATGCTGCAGCTCAAAGCCAACAGCCATTCAGCTTAAAAGTCTTGTGGCAACTGCTAGTTTTCCATTTGTTTTCCTAACATTCTGATGCCTGGATTTTCTTTCAGCCCTGATAGGAGTATATCCAGTGAGAAAGGGATGTACAGGCACAAGATTTAAAACAAAAAACCCTTTTCCCTTTATCCTACCACTCTCTGCATTCTGAAGTATTTCATGAAATAAGGTCTCATTTAAATGGAACCATTACCGGTGTTTCAGTGTTATTCAACACAGCATGTTGGTAACATTGTGGTTTATTCTTCAGATTCAAAGCTCCTGCCAGAGCTGTAGATGTTTAGGCCTAATTGTTAGCAGTCTTCTCAGGATAGCCTCAAGTGCTAAACTTCATCTCCAGTCAAAATGACACACTGAGTGGCTGCAGTGTTTTCATGGGGTAATTGGTCCTTCTCAGTCACCAACGCGTCTTACATCATGTCAGTGACCTTGAGCAATTCGAGACACATTCCTTTCTTTTTCAACTTCGCTTTGGTCTGGGTAAGTGGAGCCAGCACAAACCAGAACAATCTCTACTAATGTGGAACAAGCATGTCTTTGCTCTCAGATACAAGAGAACCCAGAGACATTTCTCGGTTGTGTTTTAATGAGGAGCTTCTCTGATCACAGCCTGTGCGTGCAATTGTGTCTGTATGTGTGCATGCGGCTGTGTGCATACGGATGTGTGTGTGTGTGTGTGTGTGTGTGTGTGTGTGTGTGTGTGTGTGTGTGTGTGTGTGTGTGTGTGTGTCTATGTGGGTGTTTGTGTGTGTCTCCCTGCTTAGAATGACTATGTTTCTGCCTATATTTCACGAGCCTCCACACCCTCCACTATTATAAGAAATTAGTGGCATAAGAAATACAACAGAACAAAAAAGAAACACTCATGATGGACTGGTGTGTTGGTGTTGGTGTTTTGAGTTCCAGGGAGGTGGGTCATGTCCTCTGGGAGACGGGCTCCAGGGAATTCAAAAAGTGATCCCTGAGGTGTGAGTTCACTGGGTCTGTGATATTTCTGGGGCTGTGGGTGTTACCGTTGTTATGGGTTCAGTCTTTAAACTGTGTGAAGGTGCCCTGAAGACTAGATGCCATGGATCTCAGGGCAGCTCAATTTACAGGGCTTCAGAGGGGAGTGCTGACACCTGAGAGCATTTAAACTTGAAGTTAGTTTGAAAAGGCACGGGAAACAGGCATTCCTGGTGCTTCTGCTGATGTAGTAGAGCTTACAAAGATGACATCAGAACAAGAGTATGATTGGTTGCCTCAGATAGGGACTTATGTCTTTAGCTCAGCAAGCTAATCTTATCTTGTTGTGCTACAGCGACGACAAGGGTTGAAACCCACAGCAGACCTGCCTCTGTTACGCTGAGAAGTTCTATACTATGGAATCTTCTCTTTCCAATAGACAGATTTACAGAGAACAGGGTTTTAAAAGTGTGATATTGTACCATTTTTCCTGAGCTTCTTGTTTATGACAGAAATAAAAAAACACTCATCATCAGCTTTAAGCTAACATGTCAGTTCCTCCCATAGTTTGGTCTGACCATGAAAAGAATATCCTGAGCTAAGGCCAGCAGGTGGCGTCGGCTGTGGGATTAGCTAACTTTGTGCTTCGCATGTGCTTATGAGGCTTCTCCAACCCTCACCTTGTTAAGAGAGTGAATTGGCCTTGTTGACTCTGCACGAACAGAGTTGAGTCAGCCTGAAAGAAATCTAAACAAGGGAGCAAAGGCTGAAACCAAGAAGCTCCAAGAAATCTGAGGAAAGGGGGTTTTATAATGAGTACCACAGCTGCTGAGATGAATCATGGATTATTACAACTTGTAAAAAAGTGACAAACCTACAAGTATGGCAGCTCATTCTGTTTTCATTAGTGTTCTCTTTTCACTCTCCCCCAGAGCTACAGTACACAGCAATTGATGTGGAGAACATGCTGAAATTGAAGGGTGTGTTGATTTTAGGTTGCACCAAGAGCTCCTTCGTCCAAGGACTTCTTCGTCATGGGGTACAGGGGTTGCGAAATGGGAGGCCTAGATTCTTAATATGGTTGCTTTCAAGTCCAAGAGTTTGCCCCTGCACCCCAATTATCAGTCCTGCAAATTGCCTGTAAGGAGGAGAATGGGGTGCTACCATCTGCAAGAGTACTTATATCCCCTCTGCTGTTAATCCACCATTCTATCAGAGTTCAGTCGTTCAAATGTTACTCTGAAAGCTGTTTTGCCTTATTATATACCATTATAAGGCTTAGAACTTCACATTGCTGCAAGTTAGCCATGACACAACAGCACCTTAACCTCCTACCTGCTCAGCATGCTGGAGTGTTTAGTAACCTTATCCAGCTACAGGAGGAGAAGACTGTCCGGCAAGCTAAAAACGAGCAGACGTTCCAAGCTCCGGTTCAGTTGCTGGTGATTTGATTTAATGTCCAGACAGCTGTCGTCTCGCCACTGGGCCGGTCCCAAAGCAAATATCAAGAAGACAGTATGGACAGGGCATAACGCAGCAGCTCACCTCCTCAGGAACTCACCTCCCTCACCCCCCCACCCCCACACACACACACACACACACACACACACACACACACACACCTTCTCTCAATCCCCTACAGGGCTACAGTCACAGTTCATGCAGGAACACGCTTTTATGCACCTTTTGCAGTGGGGCTGCTTCTCATTTACCGAATTTGAAACCAGAGAAGTATGCAGCATTATACAACACAAAGTTCAGGCACAAGCAAAGTGAACAGCAGGAGTCTGCGCCAAGTGTTGCCTTTCTGTTTTTTTTTTTGTTTTATGTTAAACATAGCTGGAAAAGTTTTCCATTATCCAATAAAGCTCTTAACTTACAATGGGAATCTGCCAGGAAAAGAAAATGTGGGTAGCGTGTGTGTTTTGAGATGATTGTTAGATGCGGTAATCTTTCCAAAACATGATTATGAGAATTGCCCATCTTGCTGAACAAAACCACAAAACACAAACACTACTTAATGTAACCTTAGACTGTATGTTTTTATAGGCATTTCACTGTTTAATATATTTCTCATATTCATTGCACCTGACCAGGTTCAAGTGAATTCCATTGACCAATAATATCTCAGAGCCAAACCTTGCCTTGAGAAGAGTACAGACTCTTTTACCAACCCTTGCTTACACAGTAACAATCCCCTTTTGATCTTTGGCTGTCCTGGTTTCCTCCAGAATCATGACACGTTGCACACAGTCCAGTCTTAGCCCCTGTGCTGAATTAAAGCATATTTGGCTTCATATGAAAGAGTCTGTCAAGTTTAGTTGAGTCAAGTTTAGTCATGTTAGCAAGCCTGCCTGTGTGAGTTCAGTGTATCACAGTCAACCCCTGAGCCTTTTAAAGAGTAGGAGGTTGAGCCATGTTTTCCTGGGCCAAATTGCGAGAGGCTTTGGGCTGAATGGGACAGAGAGGGCCAGGGCACTGACACCCATGGACTCTGTGCTTAAGCTCAGAAACAGCGTCAGGCATCAGGCATTGTGGGGAGAGGGGATGGAAATGCTGCACAGTCTCTGATTCTCACAGGGAGGGTGTGGCTCCCAGCCAGCAGACAAATCAATCATTGTGCAATTTCCCATCCCAGCAGGCCTTGAGCACAGGACAGTTCGGATCAGCACCTCACTCTGAAATGGCAGACAGGGGGACATGGAGTGATAATCAGGGCAGGAAAACTGGAGGGTGTTGCACAACATAAACATGAGCATTACGCAGGATAAATGAGTACTTCTGTCAGGAAACCAGGATATTTCAAAACTGTTCAGTTGACATAAGAACTCTAGAAGAGCCAAAAGCTGGAGTTACTGAGGATGGTCTCTGGACAGGTTAACAGTCTTGTGCTGTTAGCCAGAAAGACTGATTGCCTTTATTTTAAGCAGCTCTTGCCAAATTCATTCTGTGGCAGTAAATTTCATGTGTATTGGAGGCCCACCTGTCCCCCTCTGCACGCTCAGTCTCCTTCACCAGACACAAGAACAGCTTCTCTGTGCACTGGCTGTGTGCAGCACGTCAGTAATGCAAGACACATGTGAATGAGCGGGTGACCTCTGTCAGTGTGACCTTGAGCTGGCACCTGCAGTTTCGGCGTGGTCCGGCCAACTATACTGACCTTGCCATCACTATCTGCAGCGCTCCCAGAATATAAACCCTCTCCGGAGGTAAACGACGATGGCTTCATTGTCTGCTGTCTGTCCTGTGAATAACAAGCTCCTACTGCGTACACCTTCGCCATGTGAGTGAGAGATACAGAGATGTCAGTTGGCGAGGAGAGAAACGTGTCAGCTGACCTCCCTGAGCCAAAGCAGGTCATACATCATTAGGGTGGAGTACACCCACTGTCACCATTCCGCAACGACTTAAGGGCGGCAACACAGAGATACCCCACTGTTTGGGCGAGTTTCAGGAAGGAAGTCGTTCTTTTGCTTGTTTTTTTTTTGTTCTCTGGGGACCTGGGCGGATTAAAGCGCGCAGTGCGGATGACCCATTTTCACACCACCGTCACCACCTGCACCTGTGTCCCCCGCTCGGGTTTCAGTGCCACGGTGGACAGCGTGTCACAACAGACAACGAGAGGTGGGCAGTGCCAGCCTCAGACTCAGGGGCAGAAAGAACATGACATGATGAATATAATACCAGAGGGCAGTCTGCTTGGCGGAAGAGGCACATTATGGCAGGTGCTTTTGATGAAGCGTTCTTTATCGTACTTTGGAAGATTACTCCTATCCCCCCACACTGAATGTCAAAGGGCAGTACTGCCCCAAGAAGATGGTAGCAGGTCATGGCTGAACATGCCCAGAAGCTGAAAAGGGTCATGCTACACCAGGCCCAGGCTTCCAGCTGAGGATGTCTGACATGGGCATTGCTATTACCCACTGGACCCCAGCATCTGTTTGCATTTTGTGTACCATTGTTTAGGATAATCCCACTAATCCCATTTCATAATAAATGGACATGGGGCATACTACATTAGCATGTCAGATCAACAGTGAACATACTTAGCAACCGCTCCCTCACTGAGCTATCTCAGACATCAAAATGCACTGAAAAATTGCTGATCGATGATCAACCTGCTGTAGTGGGTTATGGGGAATGTGTTCCCCCTGCCTATACTGGTCATGTCCTAGAGAGGAGAAGGATGTGAGGTGAAAGAAGGGGGAGGTCAGGTCCTGGACCAGGATCCAGACAGTAAGCTCAATTGTCCAGACCCATTAGAGGAGAAAACGAACAGGACCGCCATCAGAGCGGCTCCTGGGAATTCAGAGATTCAGCCAGGATTACCTTTCCCATGCTGCTGCTCACCTTATGAGAAGGTCCAGATCGGATTCCCTGCCACCGGTAACATCTGAGTTTCACTTTTCACACTAATAGGGCCATTTCCATACCAGAGGGTTTTGGGAAACAAAGATTTACTCTATGTGCATACCCTGCGGTCTGAGACAGGCACATTCCACCTCACAGTAACCATCTACTTTTAATGGTTTGTGCCCTAATAGGACGTATTTGCAGGTTTGTTTCACCCTTTTATGGTTAATCCCCCAGGGTGAGAAGAATGGGGGGAGAAAGTGTTGTGTTTGAATATGATACTGCTGGAGCAGTACACTCCGTCACGTATCTAAAGAGCTCTGTGAGAGAGAAAAACCAGCCAAACACGCACACAATTAGAGCTCCTTATTTAATTTCTCCTGGCTTATGGGCATGTGGTTAATTCCTCTATCATTTGGGGGACGTCTAAATTATACAGGCATAATTCAGAAAACAAATCATGAACAGCTAAAGGTGCAGACATGTAAATCAGAGATTCCTCTGCCCCTTGTCAACCACATTACCTACCCAATGCCACTCTACTTCCCACCCCCTGGGGTTTTTTTTCTCTCTGAAACTGGTTTTAAGAGACATAAACGAGGATATACTGCTAGAGGAGGGGTTAGGTGAACATGAGGTAAGTGTAGACTATGTCTAGGAAAAGGATAAGAAAGAGAAGCATGGCAGTGCAAATGTCTTAGCAGATAACCTCATAGAATGGGCAAAGCCAAAGAAGCGCTTCCTGATCTGTTACCTCTGGCAACGGCGCTTGTGAGAAAGACCTTTGGGCAGTAACTGCAACACCAGCCTACGCAAAATCGTAATCAAGAAGTGTGACAGAATGACACGCAGCCAAGCCGTCCTTTCTGAGTGCATTCCTTGCTGTTAAACTGCTTAGAACCAGAAGCTGTGACATTAGCTGAAGAGCCCGCCACTGCCATTACTGAACAGACTGCATTTGGTCTGATGCCCCCTCCCTGTGTGTGTGCGTTTCCTCCCTGAATTGATTTCAGTATTTGTGCAGTCGCGTTCCAATCCCGCTGAGAGGCCAGGTTTGTTTCCACAGGTGGTCTAATGTGGAGGCCGGGTGTCACATTGCGAAACCTCCATCACGAGCGCTTGAATATGAACGCACGCTGCCACTACCGCTGAGGTAATAGCCAGTAGCTGGCAGGCTTTAAGTTCGCTCTTTTTTCTTTGGACATTCCATTACTGTGATAAAAGCCCTCTTGGCGTTTTGTGCGAATCACACCCCCCTGTAAACCCAGAGGAGTTGGATTGCGCTCTCACAAAAGGCGTAAAGAAACAGTAAATGCCTCCTCTTAGTTATGCATCAGCTGCAGTTTTCTTTCTTTCTTTTTTTTTATTATGCTGCACTCTGTGTTGTTTTTTTGACCCTGGAGCTGAAACAGAGCTTTGTGACTCACTAAAAGGCAATTATCCTTTATCAGATGAATTAATTGCCAGATGATTGTTTTTAATTATTTCCAGCTCATTGGAAACCATCTTTTGAATGTCTGAATAGAGGAAAATCATTTGTCTTAGAAGTGAATGACGAAGGTTTTCTCCTTTTCACCACAGTTGTTCATATGTCTGAAGCTCTTGACCAGGACAGTTATACCATTCTGTATGGGTAGGAGAGGAGAAGCATGGTAAATGTTAGCCAGATACTGTCTCTGTCTTTGGGGCAGTCTCTGCTCATCACACCTTTGTCTGGCCTGAATTGTGGGGTAGGGTGGATAGTCTCGATTGGCCATGAAGGCCAGCAGCTTGAGGGGGGGAGGGGCACAAGTGACCCTAGGTAGAAGAGTGTTTGGGGTTTCAGTCCATCTGCTCCATGGTGCTGTCCATGGGTGAGACCTCAGCTCTACTTAGCAGATGGTCGCCATGATGGCCACCAAAGGGATGGTGACAGGTTGGCTGGAGTTGTGTCACTTGCTTGGAGCTGGTTCTTAGAAATGGTAGAGAGAGAGTGAGGGAGAGATTGAGACCATGACCCCCTCTAATGAAAACCATGCTCTCAGGAGCCCATCCTCCATCATTTCTGCACATTGGATTAGAGGAATGGTGGAGGAGTGGGTTGCGTGTGCAGAGAAAGGTCACCTCATCCACCCCATCCTCGAAAGACAAACAGTTCCAGCGCAAAGGGTCATAAAATGCCACTGATGAATGGAACCAGAAAGGGCGTCAATCAAAATCAAACTTGTAAATAGCACTTATACAGATTCACTTATTAAATCATACTGTGCAAACGTAGCGGCACTAATGCCATTAATCTCCTGTCATTGACGTAACCCAAAATTTATATTTAGTTCTACTTGGGCCAGAAAGTTCATAAAAAAGACTTGAGAATTTACTCACAAAAGTCATCAGTGAGCATCTTTCAAAGCAAAGGTTGTCATGTTTTGATCAATGGGGTGACTTGAAGTTCAGCCTTATATTGAGTGGACTTAGGAAAACTACTCCACAGAGAAGAAGGTTTTACAAATGGATAAAATATGGGTGTCCAGGGAGCAGTGCTCGAGTAAGGATCAGCATGCATCCATTCCCAATAAATGCCAGTTGCAATTTAGGGCTTAACATGGCCCTTCAGACAGGATGCCCTTGTCCTTGTGCATCACCACTGAATTGGGGAGAGTATTTCAGTAAGGCTGCTGTAACCCAAGTCATTGGTCTGACAGAGGGCTCAGGACAGACTGAATTCCCATTTACAGTGCTTTGGCTCAGGTTACCCTGTTTCTGTTACTACAAAAAAATAAAAACCCACTAATGACAGAACAATACACCAGTGTGTGGCAAAGATGTGATCAACAGGAAAAGTCAGTGAATAGTGTCCTTTCCTGGCTTTCATGGTCCCATAGACCATAGTAAATGCAGTGAATTTCTGTGTACAACAGTGCTCTGTTGTCATATTGCAGGGTTTTGAGATTTATCCAGTGCGTGTCCTACACAGAATATGGTGCAGTGTTATATATATATGGTGTGTAATATTATAAAGTGAATGTGGTGCTCAGAATGTTATTGGAAGGTGTAACAAACCACCTTATAAATGATCTTAACTGCTCAGTAGGAGGAAAACCAAAAGCATCCAGTTATATCCTTTAATAACAGGATAGAGAAATGCAAATGCCATGAAAAACAAGAGAGCTGCCAACAACAAGGAACTGATTTTGTTATTTTACAGTCAGTTAACCAAAAATGAAGGCATAACGTGTAGTGTTGGAGCACGGTCATCTGCCATGTTGAACTTAGGTTGAAATTGCGCAAGCTGGAAAGCATGGCACAAATTTTGTTTTTTTGCATGTACTCAAGAGATATTTGAATGGCTCTGCATCGGGGCAGCGTGGTTTGGAAAAATATGGAACACTACTGTATTTGCAGCATTTGTAAAGGTAGTGAAAGGAAGGCTTGTCTGGGTGGTCAGGGTGGGCTGACGTTAAAAAAACATGATCTTTTAAGAGATAAACCAGCATTTAAGACATTTAAGAATTCAGAAGCCTGTTCAGAAGCCTAAACTGACCCTAAGAACGTGAGTGTGCATGTGTTGCCTCAGGATGTCTTATTAAAGTGATCTCTCCTGTTTGCTCTCTCTAGAACTGAGGTCCACTGGCACTGCCCACCATTTCTCCTTCCTGCTGAACACCACTGACTACCGAATCCTGCGCATGGACGAGGACCACGACCGAATGTACGTCGGCAGCAAGGACTACATCCTCTCTCTGGACCTCCACGACATCAACAAGGAGCCTCTCATTGTAAGACATACTCTGTGTCTCCTTTTCCAGCTCCAGTTTCTTAATCCCAACCCCTTGTGCAAGGGGACATTTTCACAGCATATCAAGAGTATATTTAAGTTGCTGCACCCAGTTCCCCATCCGCCATCTTGTTTGGCAAAGCTACTGCTTTTTTTGGAATACACTTGCAGTGCTTGCTTCTTAAAAGCGGGGTGCAAAGTACTGTAAAAACTCCCTGGTTGTTGCAGGTCCTGTGGGACTGATTACATTTTGGGTGGATACCACCATGGTCAGTCCAAGATGTATAAAACAAAATGATGTAGGGTGGAGTTTGTGATGGGTTACGTTATTGCTACAAAATGCCATTTTTTCTCCCCAGATCCACTGGCCTGTTTCCCCACAGAGGAAAACCGAGTGTGTTTTATCTGGGAAGGACACCAACGTAAGTCTTCCAATTGATGCTATTCAGTCATTTGCAGATATTCATTTTGTCATGCTTAAATATACAGTACCAGTTCATGTCAGCCCTTTGATATTCTGCCTTGCTGTGAAGAGAAAGGTTATTAAAAGCCCTTGTCATCAATTCGGGCAGATGGAAATGCAGGGTAGCAGAAGCAGAGGTGTGGAGGCATGAGCACGCGCCACTTTAGGCGATCAAAGACCAAGACCTGTGGCCTCTGCGGTGTGGACATTGTGAGCAGCTGGGTGTCATCAAATCACCGCCACAGGGAACTGTGGGACGCAGTGTAATCTTGGAAAATAAGCTCCAGAGGAGGGCTGGGGGAACGGTCACAATTATATAGGCATGCAGAAAAAGAGCAGGATGGATAATGGATGGTTCTCTCGCTGCCTTGTCACCTGTTCCACTCCTGATGGGACACTCCCTCACCCACTCATTGCTGCACCTTCTCTGCTTTTTCTCTCCTCTTCTTTATTCTGATCAGGGGAAGATGGATTTAGAAGGGGTAAACAAATACAGTTGTATGGTATTGTTCCCCATGTGGATGGATAAGCAGTCATGTCAGTTTATGTGTTATTGAAGAGTATTGAAGATTCCATTGCCAAGTTAATGTGTGATCCAAGACACATACAACCACTCTTTGCCAAAGGATTTCCCCAATATTATCGATATTATGTAATATTACCCCTCATGGGCAAGCAAATCCTAGCCTCCCTGTGTCTCATTCCTTGTGCACAAAGAATAATGCCTGGAGTGGGGGAGGGGGGCAGTGGAATGACCTTTTCAGACCTCTGAAAATCAGCAAGGGAAAGAGACAATACAAGACAGGATAATTTTTTTAGAAAATTGTCCACCTTGCACTTTCAGGTAAAAAAAAAACACAAAACTGAACCAACACTCATTGAGGTACACAATAAACAGCCATAAATATTTCAGCCTTTTCCATTCTCGCATCTTTGCCTCTGAAATTCTGCAGCTGAAGGAGCATCTGAGAGGAGGTCTGCTGTGTGTGTTTTTGAATGGACTCCACAGGAGAGAGAGGCCCATGTGGAGAATATCGGTTCTCCCTTGCTGATACTGGGAGAGCTGGCCAGTGTTTATCCAACTGGAATGTGCATTTAAGTGTGCTTGGCACCCTCTCAGATCTCAGCTTCCATTAATGTGGTGAGCCGTGTTTACATAGGAACATTCAGCTGATGCGTGAGCATCAACCACTGGGAGCATCAGAAGGTTCATTGTGATTTTAAAGTAACTACAGTAGGTGTGTGTGTGTATGTGTGTATATATATAGAGAGAGAGAGGGAGAGAGAGAGATTGAACAAAAATAATCTATTAAAAGTAAATATAAATGTAAATATAACCATTCTTAACATGCTTGACATGTGATTAGGGTCACCTCAAACTTACATACCAGACACAATGGGAGTGATGGCATCAGAAAATATAAATTAACTTTCCATGTGAGAGAGCATGTAGTGATAATCTGTTTATATATGAGAGGGTTTTTCAAAGGGTTCTAGTCATTGGGGCGGTCCAGGACACCTGAAGGGTTAAGCCGCAGGGGCTGTGGTAACCATGGTAAACGTGGAGCTCTTTGGGGAATGACATATGATGATTCAAAAATTAGCTATTCATGGAGGGCAGAATCCCTTTGCAAGGATCATGCAGGGGTGAAGGGGTGGACGTATTCATGCGCATGCAATCAGTAGCTTCTCCACGGGGGGGTCAGATTAACTGCACAGATTCTGAGTTGTGCATGTGTGCCATCTGCAGTTGTCATATGTATTGTTTTTTTGTAGATTAAAGGACTTAAAGCATGTAAAAATGGCAGTCAAAATCATAAAACATTTCAGGACACCATGCAGGACAACATCACCGCATTTTTGTTTTTCAGTGAAATATATACTTTCTTCCAAACCAATAGTTGATATGCAAACTATTACCATAATGAACCCTCGTCACAGCCAGATGTCACATCCAGCAACATCTTGCACACCAGTGACACAGATGTCTCCAGCCTTCTTTTTTTTCTGACCGCAGAAAGGGTGGCATCAAATTATACCACATTCATAAGGGAGAAATTCAGAGACAGGCGCCTGTCCCATTTACATGGAGGGTGAACAAGAGAGGGCCAGTATGTGGCCATAACTAGAGATCTGTTTTTGATTAGGACCTGAGAGATTCATGTTCTGTTCAAAGTCATGTGCAGGTCCAGTACTATGGAGCCAAAAGCCCTTACTAGGAAATGCAGGGTACTGAACACAGCAGTCCGAACCAGCGGCAAGGCGGGCCTTTCCATCCAACACAGATTCTGGGAAGTTGATGGCCTGAATTTGTTGTTTGGCACATTCTTAAAATCTGAACTGTTTCAACAAGCGTTTAGTGTCAGGCAGATATGGTATGTGGATATCAGTAGTATTAAGATTCCTTGTTTTTATTCTTGCCTGAGGATATTTTGGGAGACCTCATGAATTTCTAGAAGAGTGAACTGATGTGAAAATTCTGTTGCATTGCATGTATGAACCAGAATATTCAATGAACATTCCCTATTCCTCCTTGCAATTTGAGTTTAGCATAGTTTTGTAATAGTTTTATGTCATACCTTGTGATCTGTTTCTGTCACCATTTTCAGGGGGAATGTGGGAACTTTATTCGTCTGATCGAGCCATGGAACCGTACACACCTGTACATATGTGGGACCGGTGCCTACAATCCTGTCTGCACCTACGTGAACCGAGGACGCAAGGCACAGGTAACTCGTGTAGCAGAGTTGGAGTAATGAGACGATGCACTGTGTCCTCATTCCTATGGGCAGTGGTTTTCACTCCTGGTCCTGGAGATTCACTGCCCAAGGTTTTAGAGAAGTCATACAACCAACAGCTGATTGTCAGCTGGAACTATAGGTGACTCAAGTTCCCATCCAATGAACAGCTCCAATTAACCATTTAAGACCCAAGTTAGAACATAACATCTCTGCTCTCCGGTAAGTCACACTTGTGGATGACATTAAAGGCAATTTTAATTCATGCATCTTGTTTTTCTAGTTGAGAAATCATTTTTTTTGCTGATACCTTTCTGTCACCACTCTTGAGTCTCTTATCTTAAGGGCTCCTTACTCTGGTAGCCCTCAGTTATAGCTATAGAAGGACCCCTACTGGTGAGGAGGCCTACTGCAACCAAACTCAAGCTCTGAAGACAGCTCCAGTACCAGCTTTCGCTTCTGCTGGGAGTCAAGCAGTCTTTCAGATCTGTCTGGTAGTGAGGGGGCTTTGAAATGTTCTGAACTGAAAACACACTGAATACATTCTTTCTTGTTACCTTCTTTTTGTTTTTTTTTCTCTCCCTGCCTCCCTCACCTTTCTGTATGCCGGACTTTGATGCTTCTCTCATGTCCGTGAAACTCTGAAAGGCAATCATTAATGAATGAGTCTCCCCTCCATCAAGCTCCCCCCCGCCCAGACTATCAAATCCACCATACTTGCTGTCCCAAGTGC
This sequence comes from Megalops atlanticus, assembly GCA_019176425.1. NCBI lineage: Eukaryota > Metazoa > Chordata > Actinopteri > Elopiformes > Megalopidae > Megalops > Megalops atlanticus. The sequence continues at coordinate 26,167,905 of CM032882.1, forward strand.
ACCCTTACCTTGCCGCCTGTATAGTTTCTCAATTTAATTGGAAGGCTTGAATTTCCCTCTTCAAACCAACCATATCGCAATTTTTTTTAATTTCCTCATTTTCCATTTTTACCCCCACCCCTTAGTCCCATTCCCATCAATACTTCACTTGTTTGGTAATGACAGTCAGGGGGGCTCTTTACAAATTTTGTTGAGAAATGGGTTTTTTTCCCTTGCCAAGGACCTGACATAAGGATTATGAAGACTACCGCTTGCCTTTCCACTGTCTCTGTTGGCTCCAGCCTGCCTGGTCCCTACAGAGTCATTACCAACGCTGTCATGTGGCAATCCCAGGGGATGCTTCAGCCAGTGCAACACAACCACCCCACATCCACACTCCGCTGTCACCTCTGGAAACAATAGCACTTATCAGATATCTGCACTGGCTTACGACAGTCTTCCTATCTCACTTTTCTATAAGCACAGGCTACCTTTAATTTACCATAGACCTCTCACTGCAGTGCCAGACAAGTGTCCTTGTCATGCATTAACAAGCTGTTGGTTTTGTCTTCATATTAAATGAACAGACCAGACGGCCTTGTAATTTGTCTCCCGTTTCACAGGGGAAAACTGCGACAGTGATGTGAAATTGTACGCTGCCAAACACTCTCCGACTCCAGACAGGAAACCAGGTCCACCTTTGCAGGAGTTGGCTTTTACTGCCCTTTGTTGCCAAAATTTTCCATGCTCACAGAACCACACTTCTTCAAAGGTCTATGTTGTCAGGATGGCATTTTTCCACACAGCAGGAATTCATGTGTTATTTGTTGTTTTGTTGTTGTGTGTGCACTGTTTGTGATGTTTTTTCTGCATGTATAAAAATGCAACTGACATTATATTACAGTCCCTTTCACACCACTAACTGACTCAGTTTTGGCAGTGGCTGATACAGTATGGTGGCTACATTTATATACCAAATGTACTAACGCTGTTCCTTCAGTTTCTGCCATCTGGCTTTACAGACCGGGACCGGCGGTGTCAGTCATATTTCCTCTTAATACGGGTGGACTCAGAAGATTTTCTTTCTTTCTTCCCATCTCCTCCTTCTACTCCATTCTGGGACATCTTTGGAGACCATGGGTTCCAGTATCATCTTTGCTGTTGTCTTGTCAGCTGTGAACAGAAAGTCAGCATTATGGAGCTTCCCTCCAGTCCACTGCTGTAGTCTGTAGGATCTGGGCCACTGGGGCCTTCAGCGTGGTTCTCTCCTTGGAGACAGGTCTCATTCTGTCCCTTGCTGTCCTCCTATCAGTGGAAGATCATAACTCCCAACCCCCACACGTGTCGTGTCTTGTGTTTTAGGCTGCCCTACACCTGCAGATGCCCCAGTCCGGAGGGAGGGCCAGCCGCGCTGCAGACTACAGCACCACGCCTGAGCCAATGGCACACCAGGTGGGGCGTGGGTTTTGGTCAGGTGCCAACCTTGAGCTTGGGTGGGTGTGCTCGCCCCCTAGACCTGCCCCTGTCAGGGCTAGGACATGGGAGCCAGCCCACTGCAGGCTAGAATCAGCACTCTCTCTCTCTCTCTCTTAGGGTGGAGTGCATGAGGTGCATGTTTCAGTCAACTAACACCTTGCTTTGGCTCACGTGTTGTTTCATTTTTGTTCTTTTGTTTCACACCTGTGACTAACATCCTCTGGATGAGGATACCATGAATTTGTCTTACTGCCTATTTCCTTTGTGCTATGCATGCATGTTATTTCTTCTCCATAAGTTTGTTTAGTTACATTCTGCATAATCTTTTTTTTTTATCATGCTTTATTTATATTTCTTCTTTCTTTCTATTTTTTCCCTCCATATTTAGCCTGGTGTTGGAAGTAGGCTTTGTTTTTTAGGCTTATTTTTATTTATAGTAAGTCATTTTTTAAGTGAGCACTGCTTGCAATCAGTGCCTGGTCATCTGCACTGTATGTGCAGTGATTAGGTCAGGGGAGGGGACTGTGGTCTGATAAGTCAAAGCAGAGCGGTAGTGTAGTCAGAGTCAGTGTTCTCTCAAAGGATGTCATTGATCAGAGAGACTCCACCATACATGGACATCTGCAGTGTAGTATCAGTGACCACAGCTTTCCACACTCACCATACCCCTATTTAAGATTACTGTACAAGGGCCCAGTCAAGTGGATTGATGGTGGTTGCACTATGTCAGGCATTGAAAGCTATGCATAACAATAAGGTTTGGTGTACTTTTTATTTTTAGGATTTTATTAGGATTTTGTCCTTCTTATCAGCTCAGTTTTTCACAACTCACATCACAAAAAACTCACATAGACGCTAAAAGAATAAAACTATGTGGAAAATGCATCCCATGTCTGAATGATAAGCTGCTGATGAAAAAAAAGTGTAGGCAAGCTTGTATTTAATCTCTCCATATGATATTCTTCCACATATTTGGAATGTCTCCAGTGATGTAAATCATCCTCAGTCCAGAGTAAAATCTGCTGCTGTTATATCTGCACGCGCCTGAAACTTAAACTTGAGTCTGACCTGACCCGCGTGCTTTACCACCCAAACTGAACCCAAAAATGACCTGACTCACACAAGAATGCTAGTAATTATCAAACCAGCTACTGGTAATAATGAAATGAAATGAAAATCAGGTTCAGCAACTTACATATATCATTATCCTATCAAAATCTCTCGTTTTCATAAACAGCGCATTCAGTGAATAAAGGTCCATGAAAAAATAAATAAATAAGTCCCACAGTGTGTAACATTCAGCAGCTTAACAAATGAACATGATACAGTCTGTCCCAGTTGGGAAAACTGCACTGTGCAGTCAATAAATTCTGTACAAGTAAACTGATAAAAATGGAAAAATTCAGCTCGACACCTCAACAAAATGAAGTCTGTTCTGGGAAAATGGAGGGCACTTAGGTGAAAATAAGTTCATCCTATCTAAAGTTCTTCCTATCTTCAGTAAAGCTTTCTGGCTAAGTAAATAAATAAATGAATCCACCATTCAAGCGTGATATGTTCAGGAACCTTAAAAAAACAAATTCCTTTTGGGTGTGTGTCATTCATTCAAAATGAGTCTTTAGTCTAGATTTTAGACAGCAGTACATTCAGAACCAAACATCCAGAAACATTTAGCCCGAACCAACCCAAGCCCAAATGCTATAGCTGAATTATATGCCTGAACTGACCTGAATCTGACATGTTTTTTCAGGTTCCATCAGGTTTGGTTTAGGTTGCAGGACTTGACTGTGGATACAGATATGCAGAATGTGCATGCACTCTTTAATATGCCCTTTCCCTCAGTACTAACATTCCAAACATCATGGAATTTTTCATTTATTATTTCACGCCGTATGTTCTGCAGGATTAGGCTTGATCACTGATAGTGCTTTATGGATGTACTATGAATGTTCCTGCCCAGACTGCAAGTCTTCCTGTGCCTTGTCATTGAAAAATGCAATGAATATTGTGCATGCAGCTCTCACACTGTGTGTCTTCAGTGGGCCCCCACCCACAGGAATGTAAGCAAACCTAACTCAATGCTGCTGCTGGTCTGCTGGTCAAACATGTTCTCCACAGTCATTTGTAAAGAGTGAACATACCAGTCCTTTGTGGTCAACTCGTAAACCACATGGGACCTGCATCGTTGAACATTACCTGTATGTACCTGTATGTTAGACACCTCCAGACATTCTTAATGCATTAAGATGTCCCCTGAACACTTTGAACAGAGCCTTCATCACTAGAGAGGTCACACACACTGCATTTCTTCCTGTCACTTGTGAAGAGCTCTGGTTGATTTTTGAATGGTTATTGAATGAAAACAGTGCAAAATAAACAGTACAAAATGTTGATATAATATATACAACGGAGATCTAAAAGGTCTCTCTAAGAGAAATCTCTACTCTCTGCTCTCTAAGGAAATCAACTGAGAGACAGTGTTGGGTTTACATGACATGAATGTATGTATGTGTATATATACACACAGTGCCTTGCAAAAGTGCCTTGCAAATGCCCTAGTGAGGACACAATTGCCTTACCATTGGTCTCTACTTGTGAACCATTAAAGTCATTGTCACATTTCCTGAATAAAACCTCACTCTGTTTAAGGATCATTGGTCAGGCTGTGAATCTGTAGGAAAGCTCTGACAATGACAGCTAAAGAGCTATTACAGAAGATATAAATACAAATGCACAAATTAGGAAAAAGGTACAAAATATTATCCAAGTGTTTAGATATCACATTGAGCACTGTTGGATCATTAGTCAGAAAATGTAAGCTGCGTCACACCACTCAGGCACTGCCTAGAAAGGGCCATCCTTCAAAACTCAGCATCCAAGCAAGAAGGAGACTTGTGAGAAAAGCCACAGAGAGGCCAGCAATTACTTTGAAGGAGCTACAGAGTTCAGTGGCTGAGAGTGGAAGTGGAAGAGTACGAGTCAACAATATCAAGAGCTGTCCATAAAACCAGCTTATATTGGAGGGTGGCAAGAAAGAAGCTATTACTCAAAAAGAACCATCTCAAAGCACATCTGGAGTTTGTCAGAAAGCATGAGAGTGACCCAGCTAAGATGTGGGAAAATGTTTTGTGGTCAGACGAGACCAAGATAGAGCTTTTTGGCCAAAATTCAAAGCACTATGTGTGATGCAAACCTAACATTGTTCATGCCTAAAGAAACAACATCCCTACACTGAAGTATGGTGGTGGCAGCATCATACTGTGGGCATGCTTTATATAAGCAGGGACTGGGCATCTTTTTAAAATTGAAAGAAGAATGGATGAAGCAAAATACAGGGAAAAACTGCAAAAGAACCTGATTTAGTTTGCTAAAAAGTTGAAGCTTGGGAGAAAGTTCACCTTTCAGCAGGACAATGGTCTGAAGCACAAGGTCAAAGCAACATTGGAGTGGCTAAGGAACAAAAAGGTGAATGCCCTACAGTGGTCCAGTCAAAGCTGTGATCGCAATCCCTCTGAGAATCTGTGGCACTATTCGAAAATTATGGTCCACAAGTGTCATCCAACCAACCTGGATGACACCTGGATAACACCAACCTGAACAACCCAGAGCAAATCTGCCAAGAAGAATGGGCAGTTGCTCCCAAACCATGTGCAAAGCTGGTAGATACCCCAAAAGACTTAAAGCTATTATTGCAGCAAAAGGTGGCTGTACCAAATCTTAATATGTGGGGGTTGAATACTTATGTAAACAGCATATTGTAGTTTTTAGTAACTTTTACTAGAAATCTTTAATTCAAGGTTACAATTCATATTACATATTAAAAGGAAACCGCAATGGAAACTACAGATTTATTTTATAAGCAAACAGGCATAAGTGCAGATTAAATATTGTGTTACTACTGGTACCTCTTCTTTGTCAGACCAGACCTGGCTTCACCATTATGTTATTACTGTCTGCCTGTGCAACATACAGGGTGCCTTTTTTCCTCTACACAAGAAACCTCTGACAAAAAGGAATTGTCTGGAGAAGATTTTGCAAGTTGAACAGTGAGACTTTCAGCCAGGATTACTGAAGAGAAACACTATATTCGATGGGAGAGAGACGCCACGTCCTCGGTTTTAATTAAAGGTCAAATGAAGTCAAACGAGGCTTGCATGAAAACAAGCGGCCCTCCCTTCCCAGAGTGCGGGTGGAGAGTGACGACTCTGCCTTGCTTTTCCTACAGTTGGATGGAGGAGTAATCCCTGTTCTCTCTGGGGCTGTGGTGCATGTCATCACGTGCTGCAGTCCACTCGCTGTGTCCGGGTTCCTGCCAGTATTCTGAGCTCAGAGCATCGTCTGACTCACACCGGGAATATGCATTCTTTTCTTTTTCTTCTTATTGGTTGCACTGCAGGTGCTACTAGTAGATCAGAACTTGGGGCTTGGGAATGGAACCCAAAATCATGGGACTGTTTTTTTTTTTTCCTAAGTAGTGAAGACTTTTTAAATTCAGTCCTAGAAGCTGGTACCTGGGTTGTAGAACACCTTTTCTGACCTTTTCAGTGTGTCCTGTTCTCTGCGCAACAGACCCATAGACCATATTACAAACATGACCACTTAATGCATGCGCAATATTTGATTTGGTTTCAGGGGCCTTATGTGGACTGCAGATTTATTAATAGGACATTTTTGATGTTCTCTTCCCCAGGAATACATTTTCCGTTTGGAGCCAGGCAAAGTGGATTCTGGGAAAGGAAAATGTCCCTATGACCCCAAACTCAACAGTGTTTCAGCTTTGATCAGTAAGTATCTTCCGTCTAGATCACATGCGCTGGATGGAATGAGCTGTGTTCAAAAGAGGGCTGTTTTAGTCAAGTTCATCTCAGATCCCCAGAGAGCTTTTAATGACTCCACTGGCTAGTAATGCCTGACCCCTGCATTTGCATCTGTCCCAGATTTTCGGCACTACCACAAAGACACAGCTCTTCCCAGGACCTTTCTAATAGTCAGATCATTTCAACGTACTGTTAAAGCATTACATTTTAGTCAATCCGGTCAATCAATTTTATCACAGTGTTTGTTATACCCTTTCAAGATACAGTGGCTGGCTTTCGACAGCATAGCTGGGTGTAGTTTATTTTAGGTTACAAATAATATGCACCCTGTGTCAGAAAATCATAAAATATTATATAAGATGCTATACTCTGAGAGGAAAGAGAGGTACAAACAAAAAAGCAAGTGCTTATCTGTGTATGATTGGTTTCTGTTTGTTCATAGAAACTTTCCATTCTGTTTTTAGAAATATGGTATCTTACCTTTTTAAAGAAGCTGTAAACATATATGTACCATCAAAAGGAAAGTGTTTCTTTTGACCCCCACCTTGCAATTGCCACCATTGTGAGTGTACTTCATACCCAGATTTCCTGGTGTGAGATGCCAGCACATTAACATGACACTAGCTGTCCCAAACAGAGGCAGCAAGAGTGAGTCAAAGAAGTTAGTTGCACACCAGTCTAGCATCACTGGAAGGATTAGGGCATGGACATTTTGAAACATTTTCCCACAAAGGATTACAAATAGCATTCCTGTTTCTGCACAGTTGCCACTCTACACCTCACCCTTCTTGCTCCTCTAAACCCACATCACTTCTTACATTACAGGCATTTAGTAGACACTCTTATCCACAGCAACTTAAATAGGTTACAATGTGGGCATGTCATCCATTCATATTTTACTGAGGCAATTCTGGGATAGGTACCTTGCCAAAGGGTACAGCAGCAGTGCCGTTGCGGGGAATCAAACCAGCAACCTTTCGGTTATGAGTCCTGCTCCTTACCACTATGCTACACTGCTGCCCTTCTTGTGATTGAGATTTGGAAAAAGGTGAAGAATGAGAAAAATTTAATTTGATCTTTGAATAGTTTGATATTTTAATCTCCTTTTTCACATCATCACCCACACCATTTATCTGGTCCATTCAGCTCTTGCCAGGCTGCCAGCAGCATGCTGGGGCAGCACCTGCTCTCACCTCCGGGCCCAGGCAACTTCGCCTGGAGCCCCCTTCTCAGCCTCCCCACTGCTTAACAAGGCCTGGGCCCTGAACCACGTCCTGTCCCTCTCAAAGCCAGGCAACTCTTTAGCTCTTTTTTCAGCTTCGCTCAGACCTCCAAGTGTTTGTTGTCCCTCCTATACAACCCCTTCCACATGCTTTTGGTCTCTCTGTGTCATTCCCTTGCATGTATGTTTCTATCAGTCCTCTTCCTGCATGTGCCCTGTGCTCTCAGTTCTCCCTATGGGTCTGTGACAGTGAGAGAGACACAGTGATGACACTCACAGACTGTGACACTCAGGGCTGTGGTTTTGTGGGTAAGGGGATCCCCTGCAGTTTGTGCCAAGGGATGTGTGGGTTGTGTGGGTGGTTGAATATCAAAGGTCCAAAGAAGCTGCCTCCCTTTTAGATTCCACATCATGAAAACAGCTCCCAGATCTCTTTCTCACTCTCTGTCTCCCTTGCTCTCTCTCCCTCTCTCTCTCTTTTTTCTTCATCTCTCTCTATCACTCGTGTGCAGATGGAGAGCTCTACGCTGGGGTCTACATTGACTTCATGGGAACAGACTCAGCCATTTTCCGCACTCTGGGGAAACAGACCGCCATGCGGACAGACCAGTATAACTCCAGATGGTTAAATGGTACCTTAGTCTGATTTGTTTTGAATGAAATACCTCTTTTATCATCTCTGTCATCTGTGAGCTTTTCAGTAGCCTTCTTGATAGAAGTGTGTGTGGCCTCTTTCTTGTAATGTTATTCAGTGCATTGCAGAAAAGATTGTTATTTGTGAATATGATTGATTTTATTCCTTACTTTATTACTTTATTGCTTACAACAATATTCTTGAAAATAGAACACCTCTTGTGTTTAACAGAAAACAGAAAGGGTTTTTGTATGAACAGAACACACCTCAAAATAGATGTCATACATTCTTATTTTAGAATAAATAATCACAGACATATACCTGTAAGTGGCTCTCACTTCCACAGCCTGACGCAAATGTGATAGTCAGTGGGACCTGCAGGTAACAGAGCAGAAAATGTGCTGTTTTTTCACATTGAAACTGTCACTGTTTCTCCTTCAGAGACCTGCAAACATTGTTGCAAGTGCCATTACACTATTGTCACACATTTCAGACACACACTGACTTGCAAATGGGCAGATAAAGCACAGCTATAGATAGACAGGGACAGTCTAGCTGCCCTGCAGGTGACCCTCTTATCTAATGAAGTGCTACTGCGTCGTCTTGCGGACAGGTGGCGGGTGATATTGTCACCACGTCAGAAGGGGCCCCACCTGGCCTTGACTCGTTAATTGTCAAGGCCAGACAGCCCCCCACACACATCCCCCCACACAGGCACATTCTGCACCCTGACATCTGAGTCCCCCTGCCTCTCATTATTTAGAAGACCCCCAAGGACACCACGTCCTCTCTCAGTTTCCTCTTTCCTCCTTTCACGCTGGAAGTACCCCAGCAGCTGAGTCAGGCCTCTGGTTTAATAAGACCCCACAGTCAACTTGCTGGATTCCAGTGCGTGAGCCCATTACAAGGCAGGGCAAGCAATAAGCTTGTTAGCACTAAAATAAAGATGAATTATAGTACCAATGCTGCACAGTTTACTTATTGTGTTATTGGAACAATACATATATCTTTTGTCTGTTGAACAAGCATGGAGCTGTTTCTCTCCCTTATACTGGCCATCGAGCTGATAAGCTACTCTTCCTGCCTGGACTGTCCCTCACCTGCGCACTCCTCTCTGCCTCTTTCCATAAGATCCCACTTTCATCCACGCACACCTCATTCCTGACAGCGCTGAGAGGAACGACGACAAGCTGTACTTCTTCTTCCGGGAGAAGTCCTCGGAAATGGGCCAGAACCCCGTTGCTCAGTCTCGGATTGGCAGGATCTGCCTGGTGAGTTCGGCGGAAGCAGCTACATCATGTGATGTATCAGCCAACCAGCAGCTAGGAAGCCACTCCACACAGGGTGCCAGTGATGTGTCATGAAAAGCCATACGTTTAAACAAATTCTTTTCTTTCCAGCTGGACCCTTTGTTTATTTTACAATGACATGCTGGAAACCATGTGGACTAAACCTTGTAAACAGTGTGTCCTTTCCATCAGAGAGGGGGTATTCTCACTCGTCCCCCCTCCTCCTGGAATATGTGACCCTGGTACTGTCTCCTACCTTATAGTGGTGAACTCCTGGGACACCAGAGAGGAGGGGGCTCTGGCAGGCCTTCAAACACAGCACTGCTTGACCTGCTAATGGATTTGGTGATTGACCACAATCTCTTAATGAAAACAGTGCCCTGCCCCTCTCCCCTCAGCAACAAATGAGCAGCTCTGAAAAAACAAACAAAAGGAGAGAGTGTTTTGTCCTTTGGGCCCTAGTTTACACATACAAAAGAGAGTTTGCACAGTCACCTATGCCCCAGTTTGACAGCTGTCATTGCTCTGCTGGTGAGAGTGGTCCAGCATTTGACCCTGTGTGCAGTTTGCTTCTCTCTCTGTTTCTCTCACAGAGACTTTTATTGTCTCACAGTGCACCCATTCTGCAATCAAGAAGATATACTAAAAGAATTTCCTAAATTATGGTGTAATTGCTCAGGATATTTGTGACCTATTACACAAATATTTGAAATCATATGTACTGTACTGGATGCATGGTGGGGTTCATGAGAAATATTATCATGATTCATATTAAACCCTCTTGAAGCTTTGTTCCTGATATATTATATATCTACTGCATTATTTTATGTCAGGGCAGTCCCTGAAATAGCAATTTCCAGGTTCAATATGTTAAAAAGAGAACGTGTTAAGAGTAAGGAGTCAGGCTGTAAATCATATTCAATGGGCTCTGGAATTTGGCTGCTGTCCACAGCAGATGGGAAAGACTCAGAACAAGAGGATGAGTTGTTTGCTGTCTTATCTCCTCAAAGGCGATGTTCTCTACGTGTTTGACTGTGGTTCCCATCTGGGTGGTTCCACCTGTGCTTGTATTAGTTGGGGGGGTGATGCAGTCATGTCTTTTGTTCCCCCATGCAGAATGATGATGGTGGCCACTGCTGCCTGGTCAACAAGTGGAGCACCTTCCTGAAGGCGCGGCTCATCTGCTCGGTGCCAGGGGCCGACGGGATCGAGACGCATTTTGACGAGCTCCGTGAGTCCTCCTCCCCCCTTTCTTCCCTTCACTCTGTTATTTATCGGCCTCTCTATTTATCTGCCATTTTTTCCCAGTTCCCGTATCTCTGAATTACTCTCAGTAAGGCTCTGTAACACTGCTACATGGTCATATGTCTCAGCTTGGTTGATGTCACTCCCTTGAGTGGCTCTACAGCAATATACTGTAGCTCTAAAACTACAACCCAAATCATGGTTATTTTATTTGACAGGTTTTGGAAGTTTGAAATGTTTGCACTCAGCTACATAGATCTCCTACCACAAAAACAATAACAACAGCTTCTCTCTACCTACTAAAGGACAAACCATGTGTCTTCTCTCTACCTCCTAGTGCATTTCAGCTGTCTCCCTCTCTCTTTCTCCTTCACGGTAGAGAAGCTGTAAAAGAATCGATATGGCAGAAGGCCTTAAATTCCAGCCACAGTGTCTGAAAGTCGATGGTTTATCTAGGCCTGCAGCCAAAATGGGGATCAGCTGAGAAGTGAGGGGATGGGACTGACCTCAGATCAACACATGGGTTCAGGTTTCATCTCCTCTCTCTGTCCCAAAACAGACTTGCCAGTCCTTCCTTCCTTTGGCAATCACTCACACAATCAGACCATATCACCTATGTGAATATTACTCTTCCAGTCCAGGCATGGTCTGCTGTGAACAGTGACATATGCACTGCTTGACATTTGTGCTTTTTGACATGTGGAACAGGGTACAGTAGTTGAGGCTGCCCCTGGGGTCATGCCTTCACCATGTATGTACCATACCTGCATTGAACAACAGCTGTGGTTTATGGGAAAGCAAAATAGTGTTTTAGTTTATATTCCTCAGTAATTGAGTTCTCACTGTTTTCACCTATAATGATTTTAGAAGTGTAATTTGTGCTGGATCATCTTCCCAAAAACAAATCTTTCATGTTTCTGATTTTTCTTACTGCTAGGTTCTGTCCCACTTGCCCCATTTTCATGGCATTAAATCAGAGGTGGTTTTGAACATGTAAATTGATTATGTGACTGGCTTTAAGCTGTTTCTCTTGGGAAATTGATGTGAATTATGAATGAGAGTAATGGTATTCCTCTTATTTTTTGTCTATTTTTGGAAAAGGAAAATGTTTTTTTCATCTGGCATTCGACAAATACTTATCCAGAATATTTGTTTTAGCACCCCATAGAAACATCACTAACATTCTTTGGCAAATTGCCTTTGTGTCCTTTGGCAAATGGCATCTATGATCTGAGACTTAGAATATTCATCTCTGGCCCTTCTACAGTCAGTGTTAAAATCTCAGGCTGTCATTTACCCCCATTTACCAGGGTCATGTCACAAGACCTTTAGGGTCCACCTCACATGAAATGCCCGCCTTTTAATCTGAACATAGCTAAAATGTTTCATTTCATTTGGGAGTGAGAACTGTGAGTTTTCTAAAATGCTCACAAAACCCATGAATTGTTTTGTCAGGCTAACTGAAAACAATACAGGCATGACCTGAAAGTGTCTCCTTTTTCTATTCCTTACTCATTGTATCTCTTTCCCTCCTTATCAGGTGGTTTGTGGTGACCTGAAACAGTCCTGGACAATGCCTGGGTTTTTTTCTATCACTTGCAAATATACAGTATTTATGTACATGGCAGTGTGAGGGCTCTGCCCTTTGAAGAGGAGCACATAGGGAAGAGCAGAACGGAGCAATGGGCAAGCACGTTTGCAGATACACTGACTATGTTGGGACAAGCTATGATCACACACTGTAAAGCAAAATCCAGCTCCATTCAGAACCGGCCGTACAGAGGTCATGTGGGCTTAATTCCAGCAGATATAAATGATTCCTTCTGAGGAGAAACATGGGCTTTTATTGCTGTGCAAAAGCAATTCAGCGTCTGGTTCTTTTCATAGTTCTTATTATCATGCAAGCGTCAAATTCCAGATGCAAAACTTTTCCTTCCTCTCTGCAGACTTAACTGCTGAAGCTATTTTTTTATTGTCATCATTCCTGAGCAACAGATTCCTTTCGAAATAGAGTCTTTGAGTTCATGCTATTTTTGTGTCACCCAGGGAACAGTATGGATTTTGTTTTTGTAATGCCAGTGTAGGCAAAGTGCAAAGACTTAAACAGCACCTCATATCTCTAACAGACCCCTTCTCTCTCCATTTAGTAATCCATAACTGTTCCTGATGTGATCAAACTGTTTCTCTGGCTGTTTCTTTCCAGAGTACTCTCTGGCTCCAGGAGATTCTCACAGGCTATATTGGTTCTTGTGGGTGGCAGAGGGCGAGGAAGATGGTTTTGCAATACATTAGAAACATGTGTATTGCTCCTCCCCTCACCCCCGATCCACCCCTCCCCTCCATAATCTTATGTCAGTGAGATCATAACTAGAGACAGTTCACCAGAGAAATGCTTGAATGGCACATGTTTCTTCCAGACACAAGGGCTTAACAGCATAGACTCCCATCACAAATCAGTTCTCCTAACAACACTCGAGGGAGATGCCATTTTTCCAGTGCAGTGAATATGCCTCATTATTATAATGCGTATAAATTCTGACTAATACAGAGATTCCTATTCAACTACGCACAGGTTTCCCAAACTGTTTGACTTAGTGTTTTTTTGCAGTTGCAAGATGAGTTGCAGTTTAGATGTACAGGTGCCTACTCCAGTACTGATGTAAGAATCACAATGATATACAAAAATTATTTTTGTAATTGTAGTGGTTTTACTTTATGGCTTCAATGTAATAGCAGTTTTCCAATAATGTTTTGCATTAGCCTGGAAAACATGGACAGTATTTTAAACTGAGAGTCTGTCTGTTTGAAAACACCATAAAAGGACTGAAAATGAGTTAATGAGTCTTTATGTTCCAAGTTTTTTTCCCCCTCCTTTATTCCTCCTTTTCACAGTCCATAGCCAGGAGGACTGTCAAACTGGCGTCAGATGTGTTATGGATTTCTTGCCTGTTTGCCAAAAGTTAATTCCTGTTCTTGTTTGCACTCTTCACCTGTCATTCCTGTACCCCTGGCTGTAAAATAGTTTTTTATGTGTGATGATAACACCTTTATGAACATTAAACGTAATCTGCCAGCACTCCTGCTATAAATGGCAGAAATTTCACTTTCCAACAATAAAGAAGATCAAATATTCCTCACCTTCATTTATAGTCTAGAGAGTGTTGTTTTCTGTTGTAGTCATATCTTCCTTGTATTCAAGTTTGACCTTCTTCATATGGATCACAACGTGGCATGTGTGTGTAACTAAGAAGATTCGATTCATGCATATGATGTATGCTACTAAAACATTTTTGTGGTTTGCACTTGCAAAGACTTGTGGCTGTGCTTTTTTCAGCCCCTCCCCTCACGCATTTGGAGCCTGGCCTCTTCTGCTCAGTCCTTTCTATCTTGTTCTCTTTTCGCTCTGAAGAAAAGCGTGCTGGAGGTAAAAAGGAGAGGGAAGAATTCCATCAGCCATCCACAGACATGACCTTTTTGTGGATTTCTCTTTGCCTTTCACTTTAGCGACATAGGGTAATGCGTGCCCAATTTTCCTGCCCAGAGGAATTATTGGAAGTAGGTGGCTCCTGTTTAACTCCCATCATGCCGCGGGTTCCTCATACAAAAATTCCATCTCCAAGACTTCATTATTTTTTCTCTTCTGTTTTCTGTTTTCTGAAATTATAATTCAGAATCTTCAGTAATGAGCGCAGCCCAAAAAGGCTTCCACCACCCTGCTCCTGTGAAATGTGAGGAAAAAGAAACTTTCCGTTCATCATGCATGAAATTAGGTGCTTGTTGAAGAAAATCCACAGGTGACAGAGCAATAACATTCTCCCAGCCTGGCTGTAAAAGAGGAGCGGACACTCCCAGATGCCCACCTCAGTGGTGAATTTACACTCATTCTGAGATGGAGTAGTATTGAAATCCTCCACCAGTGTTTCTACATATGGACACTTTTATGGTTGACCGGCACTATTTTATTGCTCTTTTCTCTCCAGTTCTATGGATGTGTAATAGTATTCATATGGAGCTTGTTTCAGTTAATAATTCTCATGTTGTTGAACTCCTGGCAGGAATGGAGGACACATTTTGGTGTGTTCTTCCCTGGAAATATGGTTAATAACTAGCCTGGTGTGAATGTAGCAGAGCTTTCTGTAATGTTCTCATGTGGGTCATGTGCCCCCAGTTCATGTACCATTTCCTTGGAGATTTTGCATTTCCTGTTCTTCTCTCTGAACTGGTACCCGCTGTGCTCCCTGATTGAAGCTGGCATAAAGGGAAGACCATGCCTTCATTTTTTTGTCTCCCCCACTTTACCCTCTTAGATCTCGTCCCCACTTGTTGGTCCCCCTTCTTAGAATCCAGGCGTGATATGATTTGTTATCTGGACTTTGACTCTGCCATGCTGCTTCCTCCCCTCTGCTTCACTTCGTCCCACATCCCAGAGAGCAGGCAGATGTAGGCAGGACAGACAGGCAGGCAGACACTTCAGTGTCAGTGTGTGTTCACTTATGGCCTGTTTGACCTCTTTGCACCCACCTCGTGTTCAGAGATGGAATCTTAATAAACTAGCAAAGACTTAGAAGATATTATGGCAGTAATGTGTGTTTGCGTCTGTGTATTAATGAGTGTGTGTACTTGTATCCGTGCACGTACTGTATGCATGTGCTTTTGAAACACATTTCTAATTGCTGCATGAATCTGCATTTCAGGGGATGTGTACATCCAGCAGACACAGGACACTAAGAATCCGGTCATCTATGGAGTCTTCTCTGTCTCTGGGTGAGTAAGCAACCACTGGCTTCCTGCCTCCATTCATGCTCATATATCCATTGACAAGTGAGCAATCCCATATAGTATAACAAATGACTGATCCAAAATGTTACTCATCATTGATATTTGTCTATTCTAGAGCCATATTCTATCTATTCCCATTCTCCATATCCCTCAATACAGAGCAGCTGCTGCAGACGTGGTTGTTAAACATTGTTGTAAGAGCAGACTATTGCCACGTGTCAGACACATGGTCTCCACAGCAGACTGCAAAGAAGGAAAAGGAAGTCTGTCCAAATACAGAAGAGCGCTTCCTGTAAAGAAGCAAAACCTATTTTTCACTCTTGGAAGCTTTCATAACAGGACATCCATCAACCATATTAATAACCCTCAGAAGCCACTATAATTCACGGAAACTTCAGAGCTGCTCCCACCGTGACAGAAATGAAACTCAAAAGTACGCACGTGGCATGTTAGTTCAGCAGCTGTAATACATGGTCGGGCATATTCCTTTCAGTCTTCCACCCAGATTTTCTCGTGACCATAACCTCATCATGAATCCAAGATCATAAGATCAGTGTTGATGACATGTACCTTTGCATGTGTAAGGGAATAACTCCCAGACAGCTGTCCGATCCACCCACATCATCGGCAGCAGCCTGTGTACAGTTGGCCATTAGCATCTTAGCATGTCGGTGAGTGTCTTGGGAGATGGTGAATGCTGGTGGCTGATGAAAAAGCCAGACCCTCCAGTACTTCACTGCTGACACCCCAGCGGTCTCCGACCCCGCTCCATTCTGTTTCATTACAGTGATGCGGTCCCGCTGAAAGCACTTCCTCTCTTCCGTCTCCCCAGGTCTGTCTTCAAGGGCTCAGCTGTGTGTGTCTACTCCATGGCTGACATCCGCATGGTATTCAATGGACCATTTGCTCACAAGGAAGGGCCCAACTACCAGTGGGTGGCATACACAGGGAAGATCCCATACCCCCGGCCTGGGACAGTGAGTGATCCTTGCGGCCGTGTGTCCTCTCTGCATACCCCACTTTGTAGGGTGTCCCATCATCTGTAACACCACAAAATAGGCCTTTCACACTATACTTTGTTTCAAACCACCAAGTTCCTTATGGTATGTATAATATACACATGGAAGCTTGAGTGAAGTCTTTAGTCTGCATTTGATTTAAAATTGTTTTCAAGATGATAAACGTTGATTAGTGGTTGAAATCTAGTCTGATTATAGGTCAATCAAGTGTTTGATGTTGACATTAAGGTTATTCCTGGAGCATTCGTGGGATGGCTTAATAAGGTAGTTGTAATGCAGTCACAACTGCTGACTGTCTTTGTCCTTTAACTTCATGAGGTGCAGCTTTCAAGATAGCACTGTAACCTGTTTGGAGCTGTACTTTGAGCAATAACCACAGTTCAGTTGAGGGCTGCAGTGAGATCATTGTTGTAATAGAGATCTTTGAAGGTTTTAGGCCAGACAAATGCTCCACCATTGCTGTTTAGAGACCTCATTTCTCTGGCAGTGGTGAATGACCTCTCTGTATTCATCTGTTTGATCCACAGTGCCCAGGGGGGACCTTCACGCCCAACATGAAGTCCACCAAGGATTACCCTGATGAAGTCATTAACTTCATGCGGAACCACCCCACCATGTACAACACCGTGTACCCGGTGCACAAGCGCCCCCTGGTGGTGCGGACGAACGTTGACTACGAGTTCACAACCATCACAGTGGACCAAGTGACGGCTGCAGATGGGAGTTATGAGGTGCTCTTCTTGGGGACAGGTAAGCCATTACTCTCTTCTTCTCCACCAGTACCATTTTGTCCAAGTTTCATTTCTATCGTGATGCAAAAAACAAAGGTACAGTTCACAGTACAGTTCAGGTGATGCATGTATTTCCTAAGGCATCTGCATTTTTGTTGGTTTCGTTAACAATGGCACTGACTATGCCCTACTAAATGAGTGTGCTCAGTGCCCTGAGATGGCAGCTTGCAATCACCTGTTCCTGAGTCCCGTTCCTTTTTCTAAATTATGTCAGTTCGACAGTCAGTTAACCACCAACTGACCCCACCATCAAGTCAGAGTCAAAAAAGGAAGCTGTTAGTTACAGCACACTGATATTGCTTGTGGGAGGCATGCCTCACAAATATGCAGCATTTGCTGCTTGTTTCAATGATAGCGCCCCCATCTGGTGGGTCAGCAGCCATCCCAGGCATTTGCACAGGCAGCATATGCTGACTTTTATGGTGAAAGTCCTTTACTTTCTCATCAGTAGCTTTTATGGGCTACTGCAAGCCATATTAAAGGGTTTGTCATGGATTATATGTTTAATATGCTGTTTGTTAATTTTACAACAGTAAATAAACATATTGATGAATTTGGCTTAATAATAATAGATGAAAAATAATTAATTTTACATATTTTAATGATTTGGCTTCTGTGCCTACTACAGGCTCCATAAACTTCTACCAAAGCCCAGAATGCACTGTCCTTTCCTCTGTTGATTGTTGCAAATTACGTTTTCTACAGCTGTAGATATAGGGTACTCTTTGTACACTAAGCTTGTTTGTATTGTAGTGCATATAATCAGAATTTACACTCAGCAGTGCGTCAAACTTGTGCTAACCGGCATAGCTGTTAGAAATTTCACAGTACAGTCAGGGGACTGCGGGAAAACATGAGCAAACTGAGATGGAGTAGATTCGATTTTAAGAAAAAAGAAATATCAACATTCTATGAAAGATATATGTGTGTGTGTGTCTTAAATGTTTTAGTAGACCCACCTGTACGTGCTTTGAAAGTTCATATAAAGATCAGAAAAAGCTCTTGCAGGTAGTCACAGGTATGAACAGGTATTTTGTACGGATGAAGTGCCCATTCATCACTCATGATTTAGAGAGGTGGGGATGTTACATTCTGGCAGCAGAGCATGAAGAATTTATGCAAAGGAATAGATATTTCTCCACTGTCAAATTGGCCCTTCCTTTTTCCTTGGACGTGTGAAGATATATTGTAAAAAAATGAATTTTGGTGGAGTTACCTTGAATGATTACCAAAAGCTACACTGCATCTTGCTCTAGTGCAAGTGTTTTGATTGCTGTTGGCATACAGTACAAAGGAATTAGAAGTACAAAACTTAAAACTAAATGCAGCCAAGTGCATAGGGTCATATCACTTTGCATACAGTGCCAAACATCCTCAACAGGAACAGTATGTAAATTGTGTTTTGCAGATATTTTACCATAGAAGGAGCTTTCCGTGCATAGTCATGGTGCATTCTGGAAGACAAAAAAATCTCTCGCTTATACAACTAAATAGTTTAATCAACCAGATACTATATCCCCTGATTACAGCAGAGTTCCCTTCACTGAGGGAAAATTCCTCCTAGCCCTGTGATCCACAAAGCCACCCAGGATCTGCTGGTAGCATGACACCTTCAAGTGTGTTTGCACTCAAATCACAGGCTGGTAGTCTGTCTCCTCAGCAACTTTAATGGGAGAAGGAGGTCCAAATCTGGGGGCTTAGCGTGACTCCGGCGAAGATACTGGGAGGTACAGGACCCCTCGCTTCCAGCACTATGATTCCACAAAGTCAAAACAGGAGGCTTTGCCCTCAGATGAACATCTATAAATTGGAGGAACATGTCTCAACCCTTTAAGTATTGTATGGTTGGCTAACCAAAAAGGCTTTGGCCTACATCATTCAATAAGAATAAAAGCTTTAATGCACTAAGGGGTTCCACTGAGAGTGTCTATCACCTGTCTCTTCCTATTGATGCCACTGAGAATTCCCACATGTCCCTTCACTTTGAACCACTCAGAGGAGAAATGACATCACTTCTCTCATACACATGTGCTTCTGAACGATTCTCTTCCTTTGTGTCCGCTCTCTCATGTTGAACCTGGAATTTCAAAGACTAATGGATTCTTTATGGCACAAACACAGGCCAGAATGTATCTGTGAGTGGTGGAATGTTTTTTTTTTTTTTCGTAGGCTGTCTACCTTGTGTTTTATGCCTTGTTCTGTTCACAGGCATTATACGGTTAGGTACGCACCAGTGGCAAAGTGTCAAACATTACATTTTTTAAGAAACATAACAAAAGTTCTATCCCTTACTTCTGCTACCCCCCCCAAAACAAAGGGTAGCCTGAGGAAGGAGGAGACTGAATCTGAGAAACGTGTGAGACAGCTCACTGTGCTCTTGTGTTTATGGTTTGTAGATCGAGGCACAGTTCAGAAGGTGATTGTCCTGCCCAGAGATGACCTGCAGACTGAGGAGCTGGTCTTGGAAGAGGTGGAAGTGTTCAAAGTGAGTCTTTTTCACTCCCTCTCTCTTTGCTTTTGTCCTTGTGTGTGTGTGTGTGTGTGTGTGTGTGTGTGTGTGTGTGTGTGTGTGTGTGTGTGTCATCTTTTGCCCTTTTGGCCTCTCCTTCAGTCTGGAACTCGCATTCTCAATTTATCTACCATTTGATTTTTATTTCTCTTGTGCTAGCTTTGTTTTGAGGCCCAGCTTTGTCATGCATAGTCAAAGCCTTGGTAGTATGGGAAATTTAAGGTCTAAAGTATATCGTAATGTTAGAAATGTTATGTTAATTAGAATGCTAGAATGTTAAACTGTCTAAACATCAGTTGTTTTCCTTTATGTTGCAGGTCCCAACTCCAATTACAACAATGAAAATTTCATCAAAAAGGGTATGTTTCTGACATTTTCAATAATCAAAACACCAAAACAAAGTTAACAGTGTGCCAATACTTTTTCAGAACTCTTAATGGCATCACCCATTGTTCTTCCAGATACCCAACACTAAATGAAAGAATGTGGGACATAGACTTTTTTTATTGTAATGCCAAGGCCTCCACACCAGAACACCCATGACTCAGTGTGTCTTCAATCAGGGAAAGACAATGAACAAATATGGAAAATTTTTGGAAGAATAAGACAACTTTATTCCCGTATTGTATTTCACACTGATTGACTTCTTGGCTTGCGATTTATGCATGACATTATAAGGAGAGAATTACATGTTTATAGAATTTTTTTAGATGTAAAACAGCTGATGAAACAACCCTTCACCTACTGTTAACTATGAGCATCTCCAGAGTGTCTCCTCTTGTCTGACGTGTAGCTCCCTCAGTACAATTATACACATTGTGCTGACTATAGCTAAAGCGTGGTAAGCAGCAAGATTTTTGGACACCAGTCACTGATTTTTAGAGTAGTGACCATTCCCTAATTGTAATCAGCATGGCCATGTAATGTTAGCAATATAATAACCTTTTATAACTTTATCATTATACTGCTGTTTCCTTTTCGGCCAAATACTCTGCAACACAGTTCTGTGATAGTAATGAAGACAGAGAGGGAATGGCTATCAGGCTTGTGCCCACTCTATGTGGCCCACAGTTAAGCAACACTACCTTTGTCCCTAGGCTGGGCTGACTTCCTTTCCATCTCCTCCTCCCCCCCACAGCAACAGCTATACGTGGGCTCGGCGGTGGGCGTGACTCACCTAGCCTTGCACCGCTGCGACGTGTACGGGGAGGCCTGTGCCGACTGCTGCCTCGCCCGCGACCCCTACTGCGCCTGGGACGGGAAGTCGTGCTCGCGGTACTCCGCGTCCCAAAAAAGGTGAGGACCATACACGTGACCGTCGCTGCATCCTTGCAGCTTGCGGCCAGTAGGACAACTCATCCAGACAACATACAGTGCTCTCTGAGAGGGGTAAAGGGACCTAATGAGTCTAGAACTGAAAATGCACTCCATAGATCCATGGAAAATGTACAGAACCAGTCAAAAGCTACTCATAGAAGGGTTTTTCCACATTTTAGAATAATGTGAAACGGTGAAATAACACAAATGGAATTATGAGTGATCAAAAAGTGTTAAATCAAAACTTATATCTTATATTTTAGATTCTTCAAAGTAGGCAAAAAGTATTTTTTTAATGGAAAGAAATTCATGCTAGACATCAACTTCACTATTTATATTTGTCTAAAAACCAATTTTCAAGCATTTAAGCATAAGTCTTTAGATCAAAATGTCTTTCAAGGCATGTTTCCCATTATCTTAACCAGTTGTATCCAAACTTTTGACTGGCACTGTAGATGTGCAGCAACTGTAGTCTTTTGTCACAGTAAGTGATGACATGACAGCAAAGAGATCTGATGTTTTTAAGATCATATTGTAATTAATATCTTTATTTGGAAATATTGATCTGACCCCTTCAGGCGCAGCCGACGACAGGATGTAAAGTACGGCAACCCCATTCGGCAGTGCAGGGGCTACAACTCCAATGGTGAGTCCAGTTACATTACACCTGAGACATTCTGTATAACACTCGCTGCTACCATGATTTCACTTAACTGCTGTTGCAATGGGAGTTAATGATGTTTATTTATAATTTGTACTATGTCGGGGGAATGTAGACACTACCGCTACTGACAGTAAAATAAACACAGTAATTGAAACTGGCCAGTCAGGATCTTGATGTGAGATATGGGTTTCCAGGTCCTCGAGAGTGATGTCATGATTGCGTTCGTGCTTTGTTTTCTGCAGCCAATAAGAACACCCTGGAGATGGTGCAGTATGGGGTTGAGGGCAGCAGCACCTTCCTGGAGTGTCAGGCGAGGTCACCCCACGTGTCAATCAAATGGCATCTACAGAAGGACAACAGTGACAGGAAAAAGGAGGTGAGAGCATTCCTGTCCATTGCATGATGCTCCTCCCACAGGGTCACAGCCTAGCCACTCCCACTGGGGTATTACCTCCAAGCTCTGCCCACAGGGGGCTCTAGCACCTCCCATTCCAAGGCATCTCTGTGCCCGTGACCCCACTCTCAGTGAAACGCTCCTGATCATAAGAAATAATGGTAGGGAGCAGGGTCACGGGATGATCAAAAACATGGACGACTCACGCAATGCCATTTTAATAGTATACATACTTTTGAATTAGCAAATAATGTTTAACATGTTTAAAAAGGTGCTACCTGGAGATTTAACAATGCATACACTACTTAATTTACTATTCCCTAACCTTAACCCTAAACCTGAGAATGATACATAGGGAAAGACCATTGACACCAGACATGATAACAAACAGCTGCAACTGTAACTAAGTTTATCATGCCTGAACAAATGCCTTGAGCTTTATGATCCCCTATTCCTCCCATCAACATGTGGACAATGTTTGTTTTGTTAAATTAATGGACATTGTACGTGTATATACATTTTTGACCACCAGCACTGATAATCTGTAAACCGGATAGTCCGCAGCTGTATAATCAGGAATTGACTTTGTAGACAATTTACATAAAATAGCTGAGTCAGTCGCCTTCCCTGCTCGTTTGTTTATTTCACAAGACCAGACATTAAAATGAAAACACACATCTGTTTTTGTGCATTACAGTAAATAAAGGCACTTTGACGTTACTTTCAAAAAATGTTACACACATCCATAGACTTCCAGAAACATTACCTATCCCACCCCATTCAGAAGCAACAAAATCCTGTTTAAATGGTTATAGGAAGGCAGAAAATATTGTCATACACATGATTTTCATTTAAGCTGGCAATGTAAAATTAGGGCTATCACTAAATAGAGTGTCAATATCAATATCTGTTAGAGTATCAATAAATATCTCTTAAGACTTTGAATTAAAGTTAAGACTTTGTATTAAATTTACCTTTGTTCAAATAGTAAAACACTATACACATGCTTCACTCCTGTTTACAGGGTGGCAGTGTGGCATAGTGGTAAGGGACCCAGATTTGTAGCCAACAGACCAAGGGCCCATAAAGGTGCTGTATTATTAATGAAGAAAGAACTGAACCTGAATAACCTCATTAGAAATCCTGCTGCATAACAGGAATAAAACAAGGCCTGAATAAAGGTGCCTGTTAAAAAAATAGATAATACAATGTCTTAAACTGTTTTCATTTTAAATCAGCTGCCATCATCTGGGTGTCTTTTGCACTCAGGACGTTGCAGTGAACTTCTCTCATCAATTGCTACAGTCTCCTCTTACATCCACTTCTGGATATAAAAGCAATCAGCAGCCACTCCAGCCCTGAGTGTTGTGTAATGGAAATGCAATGTCCTGGATGAGAAAGGGAAACAACAGCACTGTGAGAAAAAGCTCCTTTGTTGCGATGACAGGGAGTGTCGTATCCACCACAGCCGTGGACGTTAGTCACGTCAGACTGAAGCATTGGGGTAGGATGGAGGGGTGGGGCAGCTCTGGCCCGGAGCAGGAGGTCCGCCTGGGCGAGGTGGGCTGTTGTTGCCAGCGAGAGCAGGAAACCTGCCCCTGAGACAATTGGCAATGTCAGCAGCAAGGAAGGATCTTGGCAACGGTGTCACTCAGCCGGTTTAGTCATTGCCCACAGGAGGCAAAGAAAATATCCACTTTTGCCATGTCAAACAAAGGGTCCTCTGCCCACGCCACCGGAGAACAGTCCACTGGGAGGCCAGCTCCATTCCATTGGCTGTCGCTCTGGAAAGGGCCTCTCTTAGGGGGTCAGGTATATGGGAGTGCCCAGATATCTGCTGGGCCTTTCCCTATCCCCCACACCAATCCCTATGATGCCATGCTAGACTCTTTCCCATCTCCCTCCTCACCCTCTAAGCAGTAGTGAGTGCAACAGGGCAAGGCTCCACAAAGACCCCTGAGAATAGCCGCAGGGCAGTCATTCTGAGGAACAGTGCGGTCATTCTCAGGAACAAAGCATGACCATGACTCTCCTACTGCGCCTCCATGAAGGGGGACTCCCAGCAACCCCACCCTGAGCACAAAAGCAGGCTTCCCAGAGTTCTCAGAGTGCAGGGTGCAGGTTCACAGAATAGGGTCTTTAACTTCCTTGTCCACTTCCTTGTTGTGTGGGCTTCGGCTCTGACTCATGCAGCATATTGTCTTGGGACAGATCAAGAGGATGGTGGGAAGGGTTAGTTCAAATAACAAAAGAAACACAATAAATTATGTTTGATGAAGAGCCAAAAAATTGAGTCAACTGCCCCTTTATATCCATTTATGACAAACTGTGTCAAAGCACATTAAAAACAGGAAGGAGAACGGGCTGATGCAAGTGAAACAAGCTGTTATAGTCTCCATAGACGAAACTTGGAGCCTATCTTTACATTACCTTGTTTCATTACTTTTTAGGCAAAACGTTCTAGATTACTCCCCGTTGACTCAACTGGACTCGCGTATGATTCAGGTTATCTCGCTCAATGGTGCAACAATGCTGTACCAAGCTGGGGTCATACGTATATCCAACTGCTCTGAAGTTCAGGGCCCTAAACTCAAAGTGGTCTCTCTCTCTCTCTCTCTGTAGATGCGATCAGATGGGCGTGTGCTAAAAACCGAGCAGGGCCTGCTGCTGCGGTCGCTGCAGCAGTCCGACAGCGGCATGTACCACTGCACCTCCACCGAGAAGAATTTCAAGCACACCCTGGTCAAGCTGCAGCTAGTGGTGCTGTCTAGCCGGGCCATCAACAACGTCCTGGCGGAAGTCGGTGGCCCAGTGGCGGCCACGGCTTCGCTCCAGTCCAGCGCCTGGACGCCCAGCGCGGGCCAGTATAAGGACCTCCTGACCATCCTGAGCCAGCCCGAGATGAGTCTCATCAATCAGTACTGCCAGGACTACTGGTATCTGGGCAGCAGCAGCCCCAAAGACCCCATGCTGGCCGCCATGAGAGGGAAAGACCTAAAGGATATGAAGGACCAGAAGAAACCACGCAACCGCCGGAATCACGACGAGCAAACCGGGGTGCAGGAGACATGAGGAGTCCACCCCCTCCCTTTACATGTGTGCACACACACATGCACACACACATACACACACACACACACACATTTATACACATGCATACAGACATACCCAATAATTGGAGAGACTCCGTCAACAAGAAAACAAATCACCATACTACAAAAGAACTACAAAACAGAACATCTAAATAAGAAACAGGAAACAAGCAAACAGAAGCTCCTCCTAACAGCTAAAAAATATAAGATACACAATATTTATTGTAGGTTGTACATAGTATTCTGTGGATTTCTTTGTACTTAAATAGAAAAAGGCTCTTTGTGTATAGATACCTTCTGGGCAAATATTGTTATTATTATTGTCATTGTGATTATTAATTTTAATAATGTTGTTATTATAACAAAAATTCTTAATTTTTCATCAGCGACAACTTGACATTGAAAGTGTATACTGCAGTAACAAAGGGGATTTTTTTTTTTATAAATGAGGAACATGACTGACAGTGGGATTACAGGTAAAACCCCCCAGTTTTGGCTGGGATTATATCACTGATGGCATGGTACTTGGAATTCCCTGAATGCTGTGACTGAGACAGGATTCCAACACTGCATCCCCCCCACACACCCACTCATACACTCTCTCTTTTACACTCTCTCATACACACACAGACACACTCGCTCTCACACTCTTCCTCTCTCTCACACATACACATGCGCACACACACAAAAACACAATCTCTTGTGGAAAGCACTGCTGTATACTTTCATTGCCTCCATAAGTGTCCCTGTTTCTCAAAGAAACAGTCTTAACAAATATTTTACAACTGAACCAAAAATCCTCCCATGTTTTCATTTGCGTCTTCCACAAATGGACGAGGTCTGTCTGTTTGGTGTTCTCAGAACATGTTGTCTTATCTACCTTTGTGTCAACAGTTTTGTTTGGCACTTGTATTTGTGTACTCATTTGTGAGCCCAGTTTCTTCCAAAAGACAACTACAACAGGTTTGTTGTTTTTACCGTGTGTATATATTACTGCTCAATACTGTACCTGTGAGACTTATAAAAGCTGAAATATGATCAGTTTTCTTTGGGAAAAAATCGTGCCTACAAAGGCGAAAAAAATAGGGTTGCTGTAAAATTGCATTGCATGACATTTCTAAGGCACCATAAAATTATAAATAGACCTTGAAACATAAGCCATTACATATTTATAGATCAACATAATATCATCGGTAATGGTAATGTGAATGGAAAAAAGTCACCTGAACATGCCCTCAAAATAGGACAGGAACCCAGAACCTTGATGGCTGATTTTGCATCGCGGTAGAATGGAGAGTACGTATTCTTGGGTACTGTATATTTCAGACATAGGAGCATAAAGAAACGATGCACAAGCTAAAAGGAGCAACCACAAAATTTTTGTTACAGCATACATTTGGCCATTGTGCCACACTTGAACAGGGTAGCGTCTCAGAGACCTCCATTGGTTTTTTAATTAATTCTCAGTTCCATAACACTGGTATCTGAGCCACATGGTTCAAACAGTTATGCCACACAAGACCTGGACAAACAGGTGCGTTCATTGACTGCATGCTGGCTTCTATGGTATCAGCTTGACTTGCATTTAGCTCTGCAGTCCTAACTAATACTGAACTACTCCTCCTCTCTGCCTCTTGTGGTCAGAGTGTAGCCAGGAGGTGATAGAAGCTCTACAACCTGAGGTGACCTTCAGGGTGGAGACTGGGGATTAAATGAAAACACTTCCACACTACAGAAGGCCTTTCCTTGCTGCTTACCCAATTGCACAGTAAAGGTAACAAAGCACAGGTGAATTTTTAAGGGAAGCCTCCAATGACCAAGCAATACTGCTTGTGTATGTCATACTGTTCTAAGGAAGAGCCATCTCCCATGACTTCGTACAGAGACTTTGGCTCCATGTGTAGCAATGTATACTGTATGTATATACACATCCAGAACAGTGAAACAGAGCGCGACTCATACCAAAATCTTGGGAAGCTGGCTTTTCATTGTGTGCATGAAATTTATGTGTACTGTATATAATTATGAAACAAAAAAGCTATGTTGCTGTCTTTATTAAATAACAGGAAACCAGTGAATGTGTATCTTTTTGTGAGTGAATAATGTCCGTACAAAGCCTGAGGGACTGACTCAAGGTGGTAAAAAAGAACTTGTATACGGCAGAGAAATGTGAAGAACCTTGGGCCACATTCTTGTTTTCTACTTTCTCTCCGTTTGTGTAGAATATCCTCTTCCACCAGACTGCTCCTGTTTAACCGCCCATGTGTAAACATGGCTACAACAGAAGGTTGTACAATTTGTTGGTATTTTTTGGATATGTGTCTTTAGTTTCTTTTTTTGTGTGTTTTTTGACTATCGGTTTATTAAGAAAGAGTATTCAGTTACTGAATAAGACTAAATGCACAGGTGATGTTATTGTAATGACTCGTGTTAAATGACTCTCTCCCCTTTCATTGTTGATGTTGCTGACTAATAAATTAAAGCTCTATATTTTATAAGAATGGAACGCACTTCTCTCTTTTTTAGAATAATTGTATTCCTAGTCATTTTTTATATTTGAAACACTGTTGATGAAAGGCTAATATTTAAGGCCAAAACCAAACTGCTAATATGCCTGTCTTATCCAGTCTCTTTCTGCCAAATCATTGCATATCTTCTTTTCAATCTCTTTTGCTCTTTCCCTCTCTCCTCCCTCTAGTGGCACAAGACATTGTCACTTTTGTTCATGGTCACATCTCTTCTCAACCCTCCTTGCCCTCTTTTCCATTCTTTTCTTTTTTTTTAACATCATTTATTCAGAATTCAAGATCTAGTCTGAGAGTCTCAGGAGATGATGTGTAGCAGGGAGTTCTGGGAAAAGAACAAAGTGAGCACAACTGAGAGATACGTAGTGGAAAAGGGAACTATAATAAGCTGGCTTGAAAAAGCCAATTTACTGCTATTATTTCTCCTCCTCCCCCTCTGTGCTACTGCAAGCCACAGATACAAACCGTCTCTCGAGTAAAGCGTCTAACTCAGGGTTGAACACTCCCGCTCATCTAGCGTGACTCTCAGACGTTCAGCCTCTCATGCTCTCACACTACCTTACAAAATCTCATGCTAGATGTGTTCACTTATCTGGTACAAGTAGAACTGGACTAGGAAGCAAGATAACTGGCTGAAAATAGAATTTGCTAACTAACGAGAGCATTACCAACCTAGCTAGCTACCGAGCTAGAATTAGTCCACTAGCAAGTTAGCTGGCTGAAGTGTAAACTGGCTTTAAGTAGCTAGCTAGTGACTTAGCTAGTGAAATAACTAGACAAAAAGAATTAACTAGCTACAAGCTGGCTAACAAGGTAATAAGTTGGCGAGTGAAAAACTACTTAAGCGTGCTAGTCAGCTAGCTAACAAGCTGACTGGCTCAACATGAATTAACTACTGGACCTATCCACAAAAGGTGTGTGTAAATCCATGCAAGATGGTCTCAAATTAAAAATCTCATTCCAGCCAGCTTAGCAAAGTTAGCAACCCTGCTCACTACTAGCTACTACCAGGCTAGACTTTTTATAGCCAACTTAAACTTTGTGTCAACCTCCCAACTGTCTTGTAGTACAGAACAACACCAAGGTACCAGGCAAATAGTGACCATTTCAGTCGAAGCAGAGTGTGTTAGGCATCACATGACATAAGTGAAGAAAAGGCAGCTTCATTCAAGAAGCCTCACGCCCACCAAGTGTTATTATCAATAGATTCAGGTACTTTCTACAATAATTGATGTAGTATCAGCTCAACCATTACAAACTGTAACTCCAATTATTATGTGAAGTTGGTCTAGCCAGGGGACTAAAACCATTATCACTATGTAAACACTACGAAAGTGCTCAGGACAATGATTTGCCTGTTTTCATCAGTGGTGAGGAATGCTGGCCAGGTTAATGCTTGGAAATCCTTAAATCAACATTATGAATATTGCTCCAAAAACTGCACCTACTTGTGCCAAGGCCAAAATATCTTCATTATGCCTACACACCAACAACTCCCACCACTAGCCTGGATTTTCACAGATAAAAATGAAGTAAGAACAGCAACATTTTGAAAACAAACATTCCATAAAAAAGGTCACTGAACTGCACTTAGAAAAATGACTGTAAATCAAAACTTTATTATTTAATATCTAATATCTATATAATATCTTCAGCAAGGTGCTATTCAGAGGTACAGTGTATATAAAAAGAGGTTATACTAAAAATGCTCTGGTGTTGCACTATGAGTGTCATGCAGGGGATAAAGTGATGAAGAGGATGACCCACATTATGCTTAATGTTCTCTTCACAAGAGGCTGTTCCATTGATATCTGAGAAGACTCCCTATAGTTGTGTCACTTGTGTAGCCCTTAGTCTTAACAAATGAATAAATCAATGCATTTTTTGCCATTCCCCACAATACAGATGTTTTTGTATTGAAATCAATTTCTACTTCTTCAGGTGTGCAAAGGATAAAATTTCATTCACATGCAAATACACAAACTGCGCAGCTTAATTTTTGTAACCCCCTTTCATTTCTTCCCTCAATACGTCCATCACCCAGTGCCTGTGTGTGGGTCTCATGTCTGTTAGCATCACTGTCACCATTGTCTTATAATTATTAACCAGACATCTCAGGGTGGGTCTCAGAACATGCAGTTTACGTGATACTGTTGCATTTGATTCTGGGCTTGTACTTAGTTCTACAGGACCATACATCAATGCTTGAACTAAGATTTTCGTCATCTTCAACCCTACAAATACAGACCTTTGTGTATCTCTTTGTCTCTCCTATTCCCTCTCTTTCAGAGGACACTCAGAGATTAAGCTTTCATTCCATCCTTAGATTGAGGTCAACTGGATCTGTCAGGTGAAACTGTAAAGCTCTTTAAGGGCCTCAGATCATTTATAAGCTGTAAAAACAGTCCTTCAAAAAACAGTCCCTCAATCTACAAAAAGAAAAAACAAGAGGAGATATAATTAGGCAACAATGCCAGAGTAATCATTTATACCTCTCGAACAGACAGCTGACAAGAATGACTCTCTCCTAAAGTGGACAGGAAGCCATTCAGGGATGGTCCTGTAGAGCTGGGGTCAAGGCCACATTCAGACACAGCAGTGTCATTGTCATGTAAACTGCATTTTCTAAGAGCCACCCTGGACTAGGATGTCTGCGTGACAAATGCAAGATAACAGTGACAGAGATCCTAACAGTCAGCCAGTTCACAAAGCAGATTCTGATAACATTACTTTCAAAGGTGTATGCTCCTCAGTAATGACCACCTTCATCACAGACCTACAATGATCAGTACTATCCACTGCTATGTATACAATATACATCAATGACTGCAAGTGTGTAAGAGGGTGGAGGGGTTGGGTGTGACCCCACACATTACTTAACTGACCATTTCTTCACTTATGAAACTGTCTTAAACTGACCCAAAGTTTTGCATGCCTCTGTGTTCCCTGGCAGAAAAGTGGACATTTCTGAATTTGTAATGGTACAAATTCAGCAGAACCATTTGTAACGTCAGTTGATAGATGAGTCCCTGCCTCTTCTTCACACAGAAGATGAACCAATGGTGTGGCCCTCCGCATGTTTACAGGCCCAGGGGAGCATGGGAATAGAAGAAAAGATAAGCACTTGAGCCGAATTATCATCTCTCCATTGGACACCTTCTGCTGAGCACAGCAAAGTCTCCCTAAATCTGGGGTTAAATCACCTCTGCCACCCACCCCCTCCTCTACCTCACACTCTCTCCTCTGTGTACCCTGTCCTTGCACCCCATTGGTTGCCCAAGGTCAGCTGGCCATGAAGGTGCCCAAAATCTCTTGGAGATGAGAGAGAATCTGTCATTAGCTGGCGGGAAGCAGTTGGTGTCCGAGCTGCGTCGCTGACGCCATAGGGGCCTTCAGACAGCCAAGCGGGTCATCCAGGATTCACAGTCGTCTTCCAGTTTGAGGTCACATCCAGGAAGCCAGTATGGGAGCAGGAGCGAGCGCTGAGGAGAAGCACTCCAGGGAGCTGGAGAAGAAGCTGAAGGAAGATGCTGACAAGGACGCCAGGACCGTCAAACTGCTGCTGCTGGGTAAAGTCTGCTTTTCTGGGGGAGGACAGGACAGGGTTGGCCGAACAATACAAGGTTCAATGGCTTCCTGCAGTTCGGTTTTTTTGTCTGGCTCACTGCCATACAGGTGTCTGGATTCACCATTGTACTTGATGTACCAACGTTGAATGTCTAATATCAGGTACAGGGCCAAGTGTCACTACAGACACAGAGAACCGTAACCTATCCTGAGTGGTGGAGTGCTCCCACATCCTGATGCAGCATACAGAACTTTACCTGTATGGCTACAGTCACTACCAAGCGCCCGCAGCTTGAAAACTGGTGCGTGGATGTTAGCTCTGTGAGTGGCCCGGAATGAGGCTGGCTTTCAATTTGAATCTGTAATTGTCGCTTCGGTCTGTTGGCACCCTTATGGAAGAGACTGGTATATTCAGCACTCCCAGGTGTCTTTCATAATGACTGCTCTTTGGTTGTGTGACAGTTAGTATCCACCAGTGTCTAGCATTTAGGCTATTTTGTCCATCTTGGCTGTGGACAGTGGTGTTTAGCTTCTATACTAGTGAACTGTTTTCAAAGTCTTTTGATAATTATGTTGCTTATGGGTATTCCAGATATAAAGCTGCAATACTATTGGTTCACAGAGCCATCAGTCTCAGGGAGGAGTTTAGGGGCTTTATTACAGGTTACTGACGGGATTTGCATTTGAGATTAAGTCTGTGGATTTTTAAGGCATTGGCAGTACTACCATGAGGACCACATTTACATCTGCTGTCTACGTGTCTTTATACCTTATAACTTGGTATTACTATAGTAAGGCAATATACAGTCTTATATCTAATGTATTGCCCTCCATGTCTCCTCCCACCACAGCAAGCCAGCAATTTGGAAGCTGATATGTACTGAGTTCTCTTTCTGAAAGAATTTTTTGTTACATCAGTGATTTGTGAACAGTAGCCTACCACCCACAGTGAAACCCACAATTCTCTGGTTGGAAGTCTGGTTTCTCAAGCGCTTTGCCAATCCACACAGATACAGTCAGCATCTTTATTAATAGAGTAAAGAGCTCTGAGATGTAGGTGCGGCTTACACACCTCACCAGCAGCGAGCAATTCCAAACATGTTGACAATCCCTCCTTCTATAATCCTCTGCCTTATAATGCTGCAGAGCGGAGGGCTTTAGTGCCCACAGCAAGAGCCTCGCCCCGACAAACTATCACTGCATGGGTGTTTTCCCTCTAATACCTCACAGACACTCACTTAATTAAACCAGGTGAAAGCAAATGCATGGCTTAGTCTTTAAAATTCTCAGAGGCTAAGTGGAGCCAACACAAGGGGCTTATGTTAGGATACATCGGTTCAACTTTAGGCCTATATGCTGAAATACATACATAGTGAGATAGCTTCACAGTGGAATACTAAAGTGCATATGACTTGAGAGAAAAGGTGAAGGTGCAGAAGATTCTGCCCTCACCACTGATCCTGAATCAGCATTTACTATTAACATAGAATTAATGGGCACAGGATGTTGTGAGTAAGGTATGTTACCGGGTTAGTGTTGCCTGACAAAATGCCCTGAGCAAGAGAAATCAGCCAGGACTAAACTGTGTCTCACTTCTTGTGGAAACAAAATTATTGATAAGCAATGTGTGCCCTCTGTCATAGCAGAAGCAAACAGATGAGCACACCTTTGTCATTCTTCTACATGTAACCCTGACCCACAAACTGAGCAGACAAAATGAGATAATCCAATAATCAATCCTAATTTGGAATTAAGAGGCCTGTCATATGATGGGAGATGATAAAAATAGACAGAACACTCTCATCCTCATCAGATTACTGGTTAAGATTAATTTTGCTGATGCCCAACGATAATTGTGCAGGAGTATTCCATATACAGCAGGAGTATACCATGCTGTGTCTGTGATTTTTGTGCTGTGTCACCCAACATCTGTTAAAGGATATGGAGGAGTGTTTTACCAGAAAATAAAAGTGTTTAGTTGGATGTACTAAACATTTATAAATCCAGTTAAACGATTGCTCTGCAGGTCCTTTTCATTTGGTTACATTTTTTTTCTGGAAAAAGTCCAGTTAACCTTAAACTGCAATTGCATACTTATATTAAATGATGCATGTGAATATAGTTTTTCATATAAAAGTCATACATTCCCCTTAAAGCAGGCACACATAAACATAGAAAACAAACAGTAAATCACTGCCATGATTTGACAGTGACACAATTATCCCAAGTGTTTTTTTCCTCAGTGTGGACACATTTTCTGTTTATGTTATAGCTCTTGAACACAGTGAGCACTGGTGTAATGGCAATCTGCACAAGCAAAACTGACAGGAACATTAAAGACTAATCTCAGGTTCTCAGGCCAGGTTAGCATGTTTACACCAGCCACAGAGGCTTGCCACACCCTGTGGAAGCCTGCTGGAGAGAGGGAGATGTCTCTCACCAAGCGTGTGCGTGTG
This sequence comes from Megalops atlanticus, assembly GCA_019176425.1. Taxonomy (NCBI): domain Eukaryota; kingdom Metazoa; phylum Chordata; class Actinopteri; order Elopiformes; family Megalopidae; genus Megalops; species Megalops atlanticus. The sequence goes on from CM032882.1 coordinate 26,201,680, forward strand.
AGTCACTTTCTCCAACGCTGATCTGCATCAGGGACGAAGAGTGTTAAAGAGTTCCTTCCCCCTGACATCACTTTCTCCTTGTTCACCTCTGAGGAGCTTAGAGCAGAAATAATTAGATTGGATCTTATCAGGATCTGTATGAAATGTAGACCTTGTAGACATTACCAGAGAGAGAAAGAGAGAGAGAGAGAGAGAGAGAGAGAGAGAGAGAGAGAGAGAGAGCGCTAAACGGACAAACTGACCAAGACAAAGATATAGGTGTTCAATAATGGGTCTCTACTAAATAGAATAGAATTCTCAACACAAATGTATCAGCATTAGTATATCAGTAGTATCTTTGATACTCTTGATTCTAACACTAGATAGAAAACACACATCTAATCTTAACACAGCATAGATTTACAGCACACAAGAAAGTCATATGCTGCATTTCTAAATTTGCCTAATGCAATAAGGCAGAATACTGGTTCATTCCTAGCACATCTAGTCAGTGAACGGATCTGGAGTGTGTGTGACATTGTCTTGGTCTCAATAGTTTTATGAAACGCATAACATCATAGTTTATCAAGGATACAAATACCTGTTCCTAACTTCTCTCTAGGATGTCCAAGCCATAAAACATAGCTGAGCTTAGTTTATCTTGGTGTATCCTTGGTGTATCTTAGTATATCCTGGTGGAATTTTAGAATATGTATTTGCACTCCCATCTCATTGCTCCAACACAGTGTTCATTAGGCCACAGTGCCTACAGTTGTGGCACTAAACTGTTCAATCCAACTTAAGATTTAATAAATTGCAATCTTTTTTTGATTCAGCCAATTCAGATTCAATGTCTAATCCTTAAAGTTCTGAGAGCTTGAGTGGTTTAGAGAGAGACAGAGACTGCTGATGAACTGTGGGTTTCCTGGACCAGAGCATTTCAATGTAGACAGGAACCACCATGGTTCAGAAATGTTGCTGTAACCAGAGCAAGCCAGATATGGAAAGCAGGCTGATGTGAAAGACCCCTATTACTCTTGGCAGCCAGGCCACCATTGAAAACTGTGTATGCAACTGCAAAGCATCCTAACCATACCATTCCTCCTGTCAAAAGTAGATGATATCTGAGTTAAATCCTGGGAGAGACTTTGTCCATAAACTTTTTATGAAGAATCATGCTAAATAAGTATGCTAATGTGACCAAGAAACCCTCATATACAACTAGTTAGACAAGAGCCAAGGAACACAAAAGGGCATTTTGGAATGTGTTCAGCATACTGGTTTGCCAGATTCCACAAATTCTGAAATCATTTGTTCATCTTTTCATGTCATATTACCCTCAATGCATAGTGCATATTGTTATAAGTTTGATGAATTATGTGAAAAGATTACAGTCTAAAGAGGCTAAATCCAAATAGATAACAGTCAGATGGATTATCAACATGCTCTACTGGTTAGTAAAAAGTTGTACAACAAAATGGACCACCTTTAAAAGGGTAATGGAATCAAGAGAGTAATACAACAGATTATGTATTTTTTCTGAGAAGCAAAAGCAAAAAAGGGTGACACTGCCACCTAGGGACTAATAAGTTTACAAGACTTTGGTCAGAGAAAGGGTGCTGTTGCTTGTTCACACAAAAAAGTTGCTTTAGCCATTTACGTTTGTAAGCTGCCTAATATCAATTCACTTTTGTAATTGGCTGTTTCTGGAGTGCAATAAAAGGTACACGGTGGCAATGCAACTAATGTCGCTCTTCTGAATTTCTTACAGGTGCGGGTGAATCAGGCAAGAGCACAATTGTCAAACAGATGAAGTGAGTATAGAAGAAGGTGGCATTTTGTACAGTGATTGTTTTGTATAGCACCAGTCTACATGTATTAAGATCTCAGGTAAATTATATCACAAAGCATACTTTCCCCCCCAACAGAATTATCCACAAAGATGGTTACTCACTTGAAGAATGCTTGGAGTTCATTGTCATCATCTACAGCAACACCCTACAGTCTATCATGGCTATTGTGAAGGCCATGAACACACTGAACATCAGCTATGGAGACCCAGCCCAGCAGGTAGATTTTGAGACCTGGAACATTTCCAACCAAGCACCCTAAGCATGCAACAGTGAAACATGAGAGAGGACGTATTTATTGCACTTGAGTTGCTCAGTGAAATTTAAAAGAGAATTTGCACCTGATGTCCTCTTACCTGGCATGCTTATACATACATACATACAGACTCAATTCCTCATGATGTAGGAAAACACTGTGTTGTAAAAGTAGGGAACATGTGAGTTAGGTATTATGTGTTTGCCAGTTCTGTGTGAATGTGCGCTTCTGTTCCTATGTGCAAGTGTTCCAGTTCTGAGGGTGCCTCTTTGGGCGTGTCTCTGTTTTCATAGGATGACGCCAGGAAACTGATGCACCTTGCTGACACAATCGAGGAAGGCACCATGCCTAAGGAGCTGTCTGACATCATCCTTCGCCTCTGGAAGGACGCGGGCATCCAGGCGTGTTTCGAGAGGGCCTCTGAGTACCAGCTCAACGACTCTGCTGGATAGTACGTTCCCAGCCACTGCTTTCCGTATTCACTCTGGCCCCTATGCAAGTTGCCTTGTGCTTTAGCATGGTGTGATCAGCAGTCTTACTTCTCCATCTCCATGTTTGTGAGCCAAATGTAAACCTTTGATAGGTTGGTCTTATCTCCCCTCTGCATTCCTTTCTGTGAGCAAGATGAGTGTCTTGGAGAGCATGGCCTTATTCTCTGTCTCCCTCTCTTTCCGTGAGCTATCTGAATGACCTGGAGAGGCTGGTCCAGCCTGGCTATGTCCCCACTGAGCAGGATGTACTGCGATCAAGAGTGAAGACCACGGGTATCATCGAGACCCAGTTCTCCTTCAAGGACCTCAACTTCAGGTGGGTCCAACATAAAATGAATCTCCCTGCACCCAGCAGTCGTAGCATTATGTAAGGTCACAATTCAAATAAGCAGCACACTTGACGGAATTGTGAATAGATTCCTCGGACTCGCCAGATATAGAGTATTCAAATATGACATATGCAGCATGGATAAATGGTTGAAAACCATGAGTTCAGTCACCACACTGCTTGGACCATCTACACACCGAGGACACAATTGGCCTGGCAAGTGACTCTAGCTTCACCCCACCCCTCTGCAGGATGTTCGATGTGGGCGGCCAGCGTTCTGAGAGGAAGAAGTGGATCCACTGCTTCGAAGGTGTGACCTGCATCATCTTCATCGCTGCCCTGAGCGCCTACGACATGGTGCTGGTGGAGGATGATGAAGTGGTAAGATATCTCTAATGAGGCAGCAAGGAGCAGGGCCAATGCAGCAATGTAAAGCAGCGGTCAGAGCAAGTGTGAAGTAATGAAACCAGTGAAATCAGACGATGTCTTGTGAGCTGCAATGTGGCTGGTGGCCATTCCATGCCATTGCTTAATTGCATATTAACAGTCCTGAAGAGAAGTCCCTCACCCTGTAATCTAGCTGTCATTCAACTGCTTTTCAACTTAACTCAAAATAAACTCAGATGAAATCCAGCTCTAAAGACCAGAGTAGATTGGCCTACCAGTAGGTTATGGCTCTGCCAATATTTACCAGTGCTTCTGATTTTAGCTCTTTAACTCCTTGCACAAACAAGAATGCCATGAATGTCTGACCTGTGTCTTACCCTGTCCTTTTTCTCCCCATCAAGAACCGAATGCACGAGAGTCTTCACCTGTTCAACAGTATCTGCAACCACCGCTACTTTGCCACCACCTCCATTGTACTCTTCCTCAACAAGAAAGATGTCTTCATCGAGAAAATCAAGAAGGCCCACCTCAGCATGTGCTTCCCCGAGTATGACGGTGGGATATAAGAATGGAACAATGTGCTTTCTGTGTGTGTGCAGGATTCAGAGGACAATGCCAGTCAGTTAGACTCTCACACAATGGATCACATTTACATCTATCTTTAACCACTTAGCAGACAGTCTTAGATGGACTTAATATAAAGCTAAATAAACAGTAGGGCACTAAAGTCACCTATAGCACAACTGAAACAATCAATTCTTTACTGCAGGACAAAGATATTCAGCCAGTTCTTACCCAAAATCCTTGTTCTTGTTCATGCTGACCAATATAATATACTATGTTATATATACCAAGTAAGATATAAGCAATTAAAATATATAAAGTAATTAGTAAATATATGTGACAATATATTTAAAATATATGTAAATATATGTAACATGGTAAAAATATCTTTGCACTTTTTATGACATGTTAACACCAATTACTTTTTTCTGGGAAAAAAAAAAAACATTTGATAGTGTGTGGTCTGTTCTGAATCTGACTGCTGTGTCAATGGCTTCTTCCCCTATCCAGGCCCCAATACTTACGAGGATGCCGGTAACTACATCAAGCTGCAGTTCCTGGACCTCAACCTGCGACGAGACGTCAAGGAGATCTACTCCCACATGACCTGCGCCACGGACACAGAGAACGTCAAGTTCGTGTTCGACGCCGTCACCGACATCATCATCAAAGAGAACCTCAAGGACTGTGGTCTCTTCTAAGAGCCATGCCCCGAGAAGGTGAGGTGGCTCCCTCGCCTCTGCTCATTTTGGCACAGTTGGGTGACACTGATGCACTGTATACTATCCAATTTGCAGGCCGCTCTGGATAAAAGCATGTGCGAAAGGAATAAGTGCAAACGTGACAGCTTCCCAATTTGCAATTACAATGCCTGCTTTCATTCCAATGGTCACTGCGGTCTAGAAAAGGAAACACTCAGAAAGGTTTTGGCAGTGCACAAACTAAAACACAGCAGGGCTAATTAAGCTGCCACTGTTAATTATGTTTTGGTTTTTGGGCTTGTGCTAACACAACACTCATATGACTGAACTGAAACTGAAATGAGCAAACACACATAAATATTAACATATGTGAAAGGTCTTCAACAGCTGAAAATACAAATGATGGAGTGGAAAAGCACACAGAAGTCTTCCAGAAACACAGTTCCCTCAAGCTGCTAAATGAACAGAAGTTCATACTTCCATTCATTTATAAATGCACATTACTCAGTCAGTAAAGGTGCTGATTCTGAGTGCTGACTGTGGTAGAATGTACTTACACAGCTCATCAGTACCCTCTAGTGACACATTGGGCATGTGTAAATTCCTATACGGTCTAATCCGAGACGTTCCCATCTTCCAATCATACATCCTCTCGGACAGCACCATGGGATTTGCATCATGAAAAACCGCCACTGGCTAATGCCAAGTGTATCAGAGGTTTGAATTTGCCTCGCTTCAGCGTGCGTGTGCAAGTGTAAGAAGCTAAGGCGAGCTTAATACCCAATTGCTTATTTAGAAAGCTGCAGTGACATACAGGGTGAAAAATTACCAAAAACAGGCTGGAAATTTAAATTTAAATTTAGAGCAAATTTCCAGATAAGCATGACACAACCTCAGGTCACAGGTCAAACTGAGTCTCCTTCAATGACATAGGAGAGAGGTTGGCGTTCTCCTCAAACCCCTTTCTTTCTGTTTCTCCAGGTATGATCCCCAACCCTTGACCCCCCCTGGACCCTTAACCCCTCCCAGTGTGAACTCCACCTCCTAAAAGGGACAACACTTGGTCTCCTTTCAAAGAAGAGAAAGATGTATCCATCCCTGTCGTCACACGTCCAGAGCTTGGCTTCAGCTGAAAACAATACATACATGGGCTGAGGACCCTTTTACTGCTATAATAGGGAATGCAACCTTACAATTTTCTCTGCCCTCTGATCAACCGAGCTTCACGACAAGCGGTCACTCTCTGTTACAAGTAAATGATCATTTTACCGATGATCTGACGTCAAAGATACGGTCAACAATAAAAATGATGGAAATTATTTCCAGCATTGGAGTGAAATGAGTTTGCACTCAGATCAAATCCGAGGAAAGGCTGAAAATAGAATTTACTTTATATTCTGATGACTGCTGACACTAAATATATACTGATGCAGATTTTGAAAAGCTGCTGGAGTAGGAATTTTTCATAGCAGTCCTATGCAAGCTGTAGTTACCACATCAAAGCTGCTACGAGCTGTATGAGAGTATAACGTCTGTAAAACCAGATAAAAGCAAGGCTCTTTAATGCAAGGCAAATCTGCCTCTGCATTCCACTATTTAGTCTGTGAAAATGAGACTTTAAATAGTTTAATGTGATGGCCATATTTTTAGCAACACCTGCATATGCACTTCAACTTCAGAGGATATTACAAAAAGGGTAAATGTCAACAAAATCTGTAATACTTAACATCAGTAAGGCATACATCTTAGTGCTGAAATGGGACGTAAACTGACTTCAGGTCAGATTGTACTTGTTATAATGATGTAGTACGGATGGGTTCAACCTGCAATTCAAGTACACAATGAAAAATAATTGTTGGGAGGGAACCCATGAAATTGAGGTGGGTTACAGCTCTGCAAATCAGCCTTCTAACACTGATTACAGGGTGGAAAATTAAGAATATTTAAGAGGAGGAAAAAAAAAAACAATATTCCAGTTTGACTAGTTTGCATGTTGAACACATTCAATGGTTGTATGACTGATGTAGTTAAAAGGATTAATCCCAGTTATGCTTAATAAGAAATGTGTTCTCTATTCTGGAAGCACTTTAGACCATGTACTGTACAAAAATGTTGGCAAAACATGAAACACAATATGGTCAAGTAAAGCTTATGGTAGCAAAGTTAACCTGTCTGATTTTTTATTCTCCTTTCTCACTGCTTAAACCCCATCCTTTTCCCTTCAACAGATATACAACAAAGGAAAAACACTGATTTTTCATTCTTTTCCCTGCTTTTCAAAAGAATTTCTGCAAATATTTTAATACCATAATCTTAGAAATGTGTGGGAATTAAACTGAAGCATTCCAAACTGATGAGTCATCAGATATATTTAATATGGGAATGTGCACTGCAATTCAGAATATAGTTCAAACTGCATAGTAATGCCAACAAAAATAAACATCATCCATTCAATTCTGGTTTACTGTTCAGTAGACTTGAAAAGGAGCAATCAGAAATGACTTCCTTTAATTCATGGACTCCTCAAACACATTTACATCCATTAGGAAAAGGGAAGATTTTTGTGTTATCCACACATGAAACATGCACAAAATGTCAAAAACAAGTCAATGTTTCTAATGTTTATTAAAGATCAATGTGAGATTCAGTTTCATATTACCTTCTTTCCAACCTTTTAGGCTTTAAAAAGTGTTCTTTCAAATTTCAAACAAACACTTGCAAAAAAAAAAAAAAACTAAATAAAAAAACATTCATTCTGTAAAGATTCTCTCATCTGGGAATGGCACATTTGGTGAAGTGAGGTGATACCACCTGCAGTTTTACACTAATGAGAAAAGCACCAGCTCCTCATGCATTGTGAATATATCTGCCAGTCTCATGGGTTACATTAATAAAGAATGATCACTTTCGAGTTCAGAGCAGGTGATGGCAATTATATTCTGGAAAAAATCCTTAAAACTGATTCATACCCAAACAAAGCATTTTCAAGATGGATTGACATTTTGAATATCACAAGTTTAGACCCCCCACCGACCCCCCAACCACAAAAAAAACCCTCAGTTGATTAATTAGCCCCCTGATGTTGTGTTTAACAGTTGTCCCTGCTGCAGGAATTTTCTTTAAAAGCAGAGGCAGGCAGCATTAAGGGCTGAGGACCTTGAGGTGTGGAGTTGAACTCCACAGAAATGGTGGTACCTCAATATTCCACTCACACGTATGGCTGCTGGCTGTCAGAGGCACACGTGCACCCACCCACCCAAAAAAAACCAGAGTGAGTGTTAAACATTTACACCTCTACCACATGATTCCTTTCTACCAGTCACCCTTAACCCAGAAGGGAATTGTGACCCAAAAAAGCTAAACAGCTCACCAACAGGGAAAAGACTAAATTGTTTCATTTGTCATAGAACTCAGGGTGCATTTTGGCACTAAGACCATAACAAAAACCAGAGGTGCATTTTGAATAGCATCTCATCAGCCTGGTCCTATCACGGTCCATTTGCGAAAGTACACCCGAAGTGTGAACTGAATTCAGAGGCATTACCAGGCCCCACAACATGCATACACACCACCATAAGAATACACCTGAAGAATATTAACATAACATATGCCTTACATGCGGATAACCTATAATGCTATACCATCCTATAACATGTCAGACCTACAGAGAAAAGACATTTGAGGAATCCTTTTAAGCAAGTGGAATTGACTCTGAGTATTGAACAGAGCTAAAGGATGAACACAAGAGACAGGCCCAAGACAATGAAGGCAACCAGCAAGTCAATAACAATCTGCTCAAGTACAACGGAAGAGCAACTTGTTGACAGTTAGTCAATCCCTGAGTTTCTTTTTCCCTAATCTAAAATGGTTTCTGGTTAGCACCACTACTCTATGCGTTACAATGCATTTTAGAGAATAATTTTATCAGAATATTGATGTAATGTAGATTTCACCATACTCAAAGACTCAAATAATATTGTTATTCCTATTAGCATAATAGTAAGGCCTTATGCATCCACATCCTTTGCCAATTTTTTTATAGAAAGATTAGTCACATTGTTCTGGAGGAGCTTCTTTAGAAGTTAACAGGCTAATGCTAATGTCAGAGACATGCAACCACAAAAGCCATAAATATGACCATGAAGTACCTTTTTGAAAAAAGCATATGGCTATTCAGGTATTTGAAATGAAATGATCTCCTTGTCCATGGAACACAACTTCCTCTATGCTCTTACAGCTGTGGGGGATATGAAAGAGTTTATGAGGAGCACAGCTTATTCAGTGCAGATGCTAGAATCCACATTATAACACAATAGGAGTCATCCCTTGAGCATTATTTGACTGTCGCTACATTAAAGAAAAAACTCCAAGTCACCAAACATTGCAAGGTGTTACATATAACTAAAGAACTAACGGCACAGAATAAACCATCTGATCCAGCCCCTGAAATGAACAGTCAGACATGAATCGCAGCACAATTGTTTCTTTGATTTTGCTTACTGGATGGCAATAACTCTGGCAATCTGGTAAACAGTGCAACATTCAAAAAAGAAGAGACATTTCATTCAGACAAAATACTGAGCTGTGAACAGCATAATGGATTGTGTTGGGAAACATGTAACTTTAAACCCTAGAGAACTTGGAAGACAAAGCAGTACTGACCACAAGGACCTTATAAATGCCTCCCTATCCGGTTCTATGCATCACAGAAAGGCACTAGGGTAACAGCCCTGCTATAGAATGGCAGCCCATAAGAAAAGAGGACCTTGGTCTGTTTATGAAAATAAATACAAGCTCAACAATCTTTGGAAAACAGAACACAAGTTCCAGTGGCAATACTATGCCTACAGATTATCATGTAGTATGGATGACCATATACGTTTTTATTCATTTATTTTCATGAACAACTCCAGGCACAATTAAAAGGCTGGTTTATACATGGTCTTGATTCAAAGCAGCTTTACTCAGGGTGAGGTTTGTCAGTAGTGAGGATTGCATTTAAAATCACACTTGTTGTGCACTGAAGTAGCCTCCTATTTCTCTCTTAATAGCACACCAATTCAGTTTTAACAGAACAAAGAACACAATCTGATCATTAAAATTTATTTTCATTGACGATTTTAGTCCAGCTTTAATGAATACTGGTGTTGCTGGAACATCTTTAGACTGAGAGCGAGCTCCTACAAGTGTCCATAAAAAGTCACAACATTCAGATAAAAAATAAATGGGAATTTGTTACACTACATCTGCTGACTCTGTTACACTAAAATTTTAAATTAAGGCTTCATCTTTTACTGCCCTTTAATTTATGACCTGGTTTTATTCTGAATCCATAAACACCATGCAATGTAATGTGACAGTTCCGTGAAGCAGGAGGAGTTCTTGTACTTTTTCAGCTACATTTTTGACAGCCAGCTCTGAAAGGTAAGATAATCCCTGGCTCACTCCACATACATGAGGAGCTTCATAATGTATCATCTTACTAACCAATATTTAAATCTTAAACACTTAAAACATCTGCATCCCTAAACCAAACCCTGAACACTCTGAATGCCTCACCCAGCCCTGAACACATGGCTTAACAGCCTTGAACACTGAAGGTCACACTCTGAGAATGCTGTGGCGCAAGATTCCAGGAAAACAAACACACCTCCCCTCTGACTGAAGAAAAAAATCAATGTCAAAAATAAAGGCTGTACTAATTAAAAAATGCAGAAAGAAGCATGTTGACTGAGAAATCTGGAAGAGCGATCGGTATAATTGGCATAAAATACCTCAAACTTCAAAAAAAAAAAAAAAAAAAACCCTAACAGAAGCATTTGTTCTCAGTGTTGGAAATCTGTGTTATTGAATACCTCCAATGAGCCTCAGTGCCAGAAAGGCCTGAGGGGCGGAACTCATGACTCTCCTGCTGCTGCAGAGGTGGGAGTGTGGGGGAGGAGCCAGGTCCACCCCCTGCTCCCAGGCCCCACCCTCCAAACCCAGTCAGAAGTCTACAGAGGGGCCGTGGCACTCAGAGCAGTCCCACCATTTGATCGATTTGTCTCATGTAAACACTTTTCAGAGGCAGGGCATAACGTCTCTCATCTGGGATCCTGTCACACTGGAAACACACAGGGAAGAAAAGAAGTAGTATGTCTTACAGCACACAAAGAAAAAGGCTCAATCCGTCAGGCTGGAAACGTGCTCATTGTTCAACAGCAGTTGAAGGAGTATTTACAGTAAAGCAGCTGGATTGAATTATTGTTCAACTGCCAAGCTACGGAAATGACAGGTGACATTAAATATCTATTTTTTGTGGTGATAAATCAGCATTACCAGTTCATACCAATATTACAAGACAGATGAATGGGATAGGAGATCACAAAACACACAGGAATGCAGTTCATTTATGACAGGGAGAGGCTTCCTGTCTACCATAACTAGTAGCGCTACCACATCAATCACTGCCTCGAACAAATCAACTGCCTCTCTCCACAGCAAAACACTAGATCAGCAAGTCATCACAAACGGTCACTCTTCTATCATTTAGGAGGGCTGTTCAATTTGTGACTTCCGGCGCTGCTACAGGTGGCTGCCCGTCGCAACCGCTCCGATCTATTTGTATACCCATACCTACCTGTATACCTATTTGTATTCCCTCGGGATTAATAAAGTATTTCTTATTCTTATTCTTATTCTTATTCTGCATTATTTCCCCCTCTGGTGGGGTGGTCTTACATTGCTGGTGTTGGTGGGAGGCACACTGGTTTTATCCTGGTCCGAAGGCATGCCCTCCTCACAGGGCATCATGTCCTTCCACTGCTTCTCGCGGAAGCGCTTGTCTATGGGCACCACGTGGCCCTCTGTAGTGAAGATGTACTTATTCTCAGACTTGTGCAAAGGGTTGTCCTCATCGAAGAGCTGAGGAGACATAAACTCAAAAGTCAGCTGGAATGGCACTCACCTTATTCAGTCAGTTTTGCCACTTGTTTTACCACAAATTCTTAAACAGCAATAAACAATAACAGGGAATTCTAAAAGGAGGAAGTAGATGCCAAAAAGCACATACCAAATAAAGGTATTTACAGGTCTCACTGAGGAAGAAGCTCTCCATGCGGTCTTCTTTGGACTTGTCCACCACATGATGGAGGGTGGCGTACCCACACCTGTCAAAATGCGCAACAGAGTCTGAGAACCATGCAAACAGTACACTATATGGACAGTGGAATCTAGTCAGAGATGAATGGCCCATGACTTATTTTTATGAACTATGACTCACAATACATATGCACAATGCTGGTGCATTATGGAACACACTCAAATTCTTTATTTCTCAGAATTACCAGTAAGCATCTAAGCCAAGTGAAATGCATACTCGGGTTACTCTGACGCCACAAGCATGTTGTGGGTGACAGATCCTGTGCACAAACCCTGCACGCAAATTCTTCATGGCCATGAAGCTGCACAGCTGGTCTACCTAACCAAAATTTTTTCTGTTCCTTCACTGTAACGTCATCATTGACTTTGACATCCGTTTGGATCTATGTTGCAAACAATCAAGCTTCCATTTTTATTTGTCAATGCAAAGAGTAGGAAATACACAGAAGCTTCCTATTTCACTTAAAAAATATTAACCCCAGTTCCATGAAGCTCAATTCTTACCTGACTTTGGTATATTTCTCAAGGCTTTCAAGGATGTCCATTCCTACATGCAAATAAAAGGGGTTCTTGGTTGCCTGTGGAACAAAGAATGTAAACTATTTTGAGTTAGCTTCATAAACAAACATCTATAATAAATAAATAGAGGCTTAATAAATTTACATCTGATATAACTGAAAAACTCTAAATTATGAATCACTGATTATATGTCACACTGAGCTGCACAACCTAGCCATTCACTAAGCTCCACAAGGAAGGCTGAAGAGTTTCTTTATACAAAGGTCACCCAGAGATAACTAATATCGAGGGAGCTGTAGAGAAAGGTACTGTTTGTGGACTTGCGTAGGTCTAAGTGCTCTTACAATCACTGTACTTGACCAGCTCACATACAGTATATCCTGTTTGGTGGTTGTATCTGTAAGACTATATGAACTGTTTGCGACATTATCAGGAATGACAGACATGTCTGACATTGTTCTTATATCTTACTCATACAGCTGCATGTTGTAGTACAGATGACACAATTCATGTTAAGTGTAGTGGTCCCTTGATATTATGCAGCTGTTGGTATCAGAATTTTGGGAATCCCTTACAGGAGGTACAAAAGCACAGGAAAAATGTATTCTTCAAAACAGAAATACTGACTGAGGAAACTGCCTGGTGAAAAGGGACATCTTACAGAAAGGGCGCACTACACTTTGCTCCTGACTCCAACAGCTTTACCTGGTAGAGCAGGTATGTGGACTCCACCAGTTCGGGTCTCAGGGGGTAGAAGAGGACGTCCGGCGCCTGCAGCTGCCAGTTATACCTCTCGGGGAGTGCTCCAAAACGCTTCCAGATGGCATAGTAAAAGGCATGCAGGCAAATAGCGTTCTCCACATCTCCATTCAGCACCTGGGAGATTGAAAGTTCAACTGAGCCCAAAAATTCATATAGGTAAATTTAGGGGGTTTCTCCTCAGAATGCAGATTTAAAAATGTGAGTTGCTTCAGACCCACTTTGTACCCCAAGGCACATTTTGAGTTTTATATGCAGTTGGAAGCAGGAGAAACTAGGCTTTCTGATGATATCCATTTCTCAACCCCAAACTCATAGTTATGTACTAGCAGTTCCAGAACAGTGATTTTGAGAAGAAAAAACACCCCCAAAGTTAAGGCTACAGTTAAACGCTTGCGCCTTCTCATCAATCAACCAGCACTGTTCATTAATACCAGTGGCTCCTTTGAGATTAATATTCTGCAATTTACAGCAGTGGAAACTTTGTGATATTAGTGGCTAACTACTAACCTGCTAGCAAGCGACTTTATTTACCTCAGAATGACCTCTCACATCAGAAGCTACAAAACCACAACTAAAGCAGGCTACTGTTGACGGTTTTACCAGAAGCGATACATGATGCCTTTCATGGCAAGACTGTAGCTTGTAAAATGCTTTCCAACTCATTGAGGTTAACTGAAACACCTGGTTCTACAGAACAAATTTGCAAGATGTAAATGTAGGGTATATGGTAGAAAACATGTTTCTTGTAGTAAAATCATTTAAAAATCCCAAAATTGATAAAGTGCAACTTTTGAGGAAAATAGACATTATCTGATTTGCCAGTGCAACATCCAATTGATTTTGATAGAACACGTCACAAATATTATCTGTCTGGCCGATTCATTTGTAGAGTTATGGCTACTATTTTTTTTCTGTATTCTAAGAAAAGTTAAAAATCATGAAACAGATTTCTATGCCTGGTGAATCTTCCTTCAGAGAAAGTTCTGCTGTTTCTGCTGTTGGACACCACACCAGATGAGCTCGTATAGCCAAAGCACACCCAACATCGATCTGATACTCCAGCCATTTCCCCTTTCTCTGCACGTCAACAGGAACCTACACCACTGAGCAACCCCAAACTTTCGTGCAGTTTTGTGCAGAGGAGGCAGTGGAGTTTCCTACCTGAAGTCCAGGGAAGAAGGCCTGCAGGGAGTCGATCCAAGTGTTCATGATCTGGCCATTGAACATGTTCACATTGACATACAGCGGAGGATCCCCTTCGCCTTCGTTACACTCTTCCCTCCTGAAATCGCAAACACCCAGGTATTACATCAGCCAGAATGCATAGCACACGTCCCATGCTGCATAATTCACAACAGCATCTTGCCTAAAGGCACTCATACAATTCAGCCACAGGGCTGGTGAAGCCCCATTTTAACAACTAATTTTCTTCACTTTCTTCACTTTCTGACATACCCTCTCCTGAGGTGATTCTGAATGCTCTCGTAGGCAGCTTTGAACATTGTGTAGTCTTCCTTTTCTCCGAACAGGATGTAGGATTTCAGCAGGTACTCGTAGAAGGAGTCCATTCCAGCCCCCAGTCCACTCTGCTTGCCAACCCATTGGCCAGTCTGGATATTCACCACATTTCCTGAGAGTCATAGAGAGAGAATACATACAAATGAGACCAAGTGAAACAAATCCTGTTAATGTGACATTGCCCTGTTGTTCTGCAAATCACAACTTCTTGGGGCTTCGCTTCCTATACCATGTGTTCCATGTTTGACAGTACGAGCCAGAAAACCTGGAACAGAAACAAAAGACTACCTGTTTTAAGATTTTATTCATTTGCTAAGAATTACAAACACAGGAAAATCACAAATACTGATTTTATTCCACTTAATTTGGTATGATGTGTGAGAAATTAGACTTCACGTTCCTCCAGGGCACCCTTCAGTGTATGAGGGGGCTGGTCCTATTCTGCAGTGCAGGGAGGCAGCCATGCCGTACACATTGGGACATGAGAACTGAAGGCTGTTTTGAAATGCACACATTTCAGCCTTGACTGGACCCACCTAACAGGCCGGTTTCATTGCTCCTTAAGTTCCACAGGGCCCTGACCGCCCGCCTGGCCACCCACTCAAACGTAGAGTCTCCAATCAGACGGCTCAGAATGCCAAACTCTACCAGCAGGGACCCAGCACCAGCCGTACAAGTCTCGTTTATGCTGTCTGGGGGAACACCACTCTTCAGGTTTACCTGAGGGAATAGGAAATACATGACATCTGAATTATAACAGTATGATATACCCAGACTGTTTTACCATTCCTGTATCACTAAAAATAATTCATTCCAGCCTTGTGCGGTTAGAATGGCATGCATATCTTTAAATGTGAATCCAGTTCCAAAGTGTAGAGGGAGGTTTAGTCGGTTATCAGCATGTTGCTTTTCACATGAACTCCATGGACTTCTTCAAGGCAAGTTAGTTAAATTGTTATTCCCAACTCATCCAAGTCAGCAGCTGCTATGAGAGCCAAAACCAAAGTTAATCCCTTAACCTTAAGAATCCACGGCAAATGACATATTTCACATTTAGCACGTTATCCATTTATACAGCTAGATGTTTCAGATTAACTACTTTGCACAAGGGTGCTATAGTAATGCTCTACCAGGGATGTATAATCCTTTTTTCTAAGTAACTAAAATGTGTATTGCGTTGCACAGATGCACTGAACGCACTTGTGACCTCAACACTGACGATTGTTCGTAGGTGGTCAGTAGTGTACTGTTTATACATCTTTTCATGCCACTTTTCCAGATGTACTTTTTATTCATAGCTTTTAAGTTGCTCCCGATAAGAGCGTCTAATAAATGACAACAATGTCATGTGATGAAGTCCTCCTTTTATGCACCACAGCAAATCTTATAATGGTGTACAGTCGTTCACAGTTCATACAGCGCAGTTCTTACCCTGGGGTAGGGGATGCCGGTACTGGTGTTCTCGAATGCAGGCAGAAGCCGAACTGCTAGGTCATGCGCAAGGTGCAGGAGTTCGTTGTCATAATCCTCCAGGCCTACATTGCCGAAGGGCTGCTTCGAATCAGTCAGGAGGATGTGAGCAGAGATGAGGCTGCCCAGGATCCTGGACATGGAGCAAGACAAAAATGAGCCCCTGGAGATGGCTGTCGATCAATCCTCATTTGGGCCCCAATGTAACTCATCCCTGAACATCTTCTCTGTATCTAACACAAGCGTCTCTTGTTAGCATCCCAGCCAGCACCACATTACAAAGCATGTAGCTGTACATAGCTTTAAGCTTTCTTCATGTTTTCACTCACTGGTATAGGTGTTATTTTCAGTATTCTTTCGTGACCTTTGATCATGTTTGACTCTTACTTTAGTTACTCTTTGTGATTTTGTACCCGTCCTTGTGTAATCATTATACAAGATGAATCATCCTGTTATTGTTAAAATGACAATTCCAAATAGAACAAAACAGATGTTTACTGAGAGCCTGCCTTTACAGGACAGGAGCCTAAACAATGTTCCTAAACTACATCTTGCACACCAGAGACATTGTCAGGCTGATTCTCACAGGACTGGGGTTCATTAAAATTGCTACAGCTAAAACCTAAGTCACCCCTTACTACCCTTTGTTTGCTCAAAGGCCTAAGGCCTAATTATTTTTACGCCTTCCATTTCTGCATACAGAAAAGCAGCAAAGAAATCAATGGATTGTCATCAAAGCACTAATAGCGAGCTCCTTGCTGTCCAAGTGGGATATCGTAGCAGCTCTGAAGTCATTAACTAAAGGCATTCAGCACTCAGGGTTTTTTCCCCCTCAAAGCTCCTTCTGGCATCCAGCTTACTCAGGATATCCCCCTGCCGCACCACGACACATCAGCTCCACATCTAACAGACTACTTCCTTTTTCTTAACTATTGTGTTTGTACACTGCATTTTGCCATTTTTAGCATCCCAATATTTCCCTAAGAAGAGAACAATATTACATTTTTTTTCCCACACTGGGTAAAGTGCTTTGTTATTATTACTTGCTCTGGAAAATGCTCACTGTGAAGTGCTTTGTGACAATCTCATTCTTGTGCTTTAACTATTAAAATTGATTGACCAATTGACTGTTCTGTTCTCCACCTTGTCTGCTTGGTGAAGCATTATAAATCTCTTTACATAAATACATAAATGTTCTGTAACACAAGAGAACAAAAATGAAATATATTGCAATATACTGAGAAATATATTGTTCAAGAATTTATTGCAAATATATTTAAGATATGGTAATGCAAAGCAGAAATATATTGCAATATACCAAAATGACAATAATTTACATATTTGCAATATACTGATTCAGCTATTTTTTGTGTGGGAAGTTCCATCCTGTCTTACTGAACATTCCTGCTTTGCTGTCAGAAGCCTACAGACCAGAGAAGCCACAACTTCCTTACTGCTTCCACTGGAGACACAAGCACATGGAAACTCCCTGACTTCAAAGCTGCATTCAACCACTATGAAGGGGAGACTGACAAAATCATACCTGATATTGGCCTCAAACACTTGAACTGTGGAGTCTTTGTCAAATGATACAGTGTCAATCACCAGCTTCACAGCTCTGTGGAACTCTGACACGTTACCCAGCACCTAGAGACAGAAGAAATCAACAGCAAGGGGTAATAGAGTCTATAGATTCTACACAGTGTCATTTTTATTTTCATCTGCGTAAATATCTATGTACCATGAGTAAACGCTGCAGGCAGAAATGTTGAGCATACTCAAATGAAAATAAGTAACAGAAGTAACTGTTGTTTAACTGTACATTCCTGGGAAGTGGGGTAACAGAAAGCAGAAAAGGACAACCACAAAACAAAATGTAAACCAGCATAATTGTGAATTAACTTAGACACTAGCAATTTGTTCAGAGCTATTCACTGAATAATAATTTTTACTACAATAACTGACAACAGCCAAGCCTTCAGTGGATGTTATGAGGACATATTAAAGCATGGCGCCTCATACATCAACCAAGGATGATGTATATCATGTATACACAGCCAAACGCAGATGAGAAGAACTCTGAATGAAGCAGAAACTGCCATTACCGGTTTAACAACTACTCTCAGTGGAGTGACGGCAGACAGCTTGAATTCTCATGGGATGACCGCAGAGCTTTACCTCATTACCACAGACAAAACGTGCGACAAACAGCTGCACTCTATCTCACAGAAAACTGGGGCAAAACAGTTATCCGATTGTCATCTACAGGCTCCACCCTTGCAGGTTTTGGTATGAGCAGTCAGGCACATTCATAGATTAGAACACATACGGTTTCCACAAGCAAAGCATACTACAGTGTATACTGTATTAGTCAACAAGCATTTACAGATACTGGGTACTGTTGATTTGTGTCCCCCTCCCCCAAGCCTTGTTTTTTCCTAATTGGCCTGCTGTGAATTATAAAGTGGCATGCAACGGCACACTGATGCAACGCAATGTTTGCTCCAGACCACATCACACAGACAGGATGGGGGCACACCTGCATGATGTGCTGCATGTGACACTAAGGAATAATGCACATGTCACCTGCTCTACCATTTCCCCGATGGTAACCAAGGTAACGTAATAAGGGGTTATTTGCATTGTCAGATTTCACTCTATTACACCCACAGTGCTTAAAGCAGAAACAAAGGAGACATCATAATAATGGCCAAGTGCAATCACAAACTGAGGTGGACTTACCAAGAGTGTATCAAGGGTGTCAATAAGGGTCAGAGAATAGTTTCCCAAGACATCATTGATGTTGATGTTTGACCTGTAACAACAACACTTTGGCTCAATTACTCCAATAAAAAAACAGATATAGGTCATAGATTAAGCTACAGCTTAAACTTCAGCAATATGTTAAGCACAAACCCTAGGTTTCTAGCTGAAGACGGCAATGAAAGACAGTTTTTAAAGGTTCAGACATATTCTCAAATCTTACTTAAAACTGAATGGTCTAGATACAGATATAGATATACCTAACAATGACTGACTACTTTATCATAACCAAAAGCTAACTGAAAAAAGCAGGTTTTGAAAAATATTCTAAAACCTCCCAACACTGCTATATTTTGGGGGAATTAAAATGAGTTATTAAACATGCGTGTTCATATTTACCCAGGCGTGTCCACAATTTACCCAGGCAAACCGACTACCTAATGATAAATCATTTTGGTTGAGATATTTGACTGTCCGCTTACCTTTTCAGTCTGTGTCAATTCAACTTTAAATGAAAGAACAACCAACGTAATGAACTATATTTTTAAATTCATTTGTTTACAGGTACAGGCCTATATTTTGCTCTTAGTATTGTTGAGCAGACAGGTGCCCTTTGGAAACTAGTCTATCGCGGTTGGGAATGTACACTAGCCAAATCGCTTTCTGGCAGCCGAGTTGCCAACGGTATTAATTCTTTGTTCATTTAGGTAGATTAGATGGATAAGAAAAAGAAAATTGTTGGTAAAGGGACACGAAAACAGTTAGCTAATTTCATAATTCATTCTAGCTAGCTATCCAATAATTAGATTATTTGCATTCCATGCCCATTGTTCAACAACTGATAGCTCACCAACATGATTAATTTAAGCGTGCTACTTGATTAGCTACATTTACCTGGAACATAGCTAGGTCGCTAATAGTATTATCGGGATAGCTAACATTGCGTTATACAGCTAGCTAGTTATCTGACAATCTGACAACATGGACAATGAAGAACTCACGGGTTGAGAACGTCTGGGCCTCTTCCTTGACAGTCAATGGGGTTAAGCTCGTCCTCTGGAAACGCGTATTTCATGTAGTTGTCATATCCGAAATAAAACATTTCTTTGGCCATGCCCCTCATCTTCGATTTAAGATTTTCGGGGAAAGTGCTGTATTTCCTCGCGTATTCATCCCTACCATCCTCCAGGAGACTGAGATAGGACTTCTTGGGGGCGCTTCCACTGCTCTTAGAGCAGGTACTGTGGTGTGAATTTCCATTCCTATGTAATTGGTTTAACCACGCATTAGTCCTTGCGTTGGCCCCTTGGCTGTCTTTGAAGAGCTCTAATTTGTGCAAATTGAAATTGAATTTAATGGGGAAATTGAACCCCCAGCTAGGTCCCAACCCAAACGCAAGCCATAGAACACAGCTGACAGCCAGTCTCAACACGAGAAGACCAACAACTATCGACCTCCATTGCATCTTTGCCCTGAACGGGCTGTACAAATCATACTTCACGGCAACGATCGCTTAACAGAAAGTTGAACTGCCATCCGCTACGGCTAGCTTGTTAGCTACTTCCCTTTACCCCACTCTTGCTTTTTCAGACTGTTCCTGTCAACAAACCAACCCCTAAGCGGTTCAGAGGCGCGATTGGGATTCCTGTAAGATGGTCATTGATGACAAGCGCGTACGCACGGTTCGGTGATTGGCCTTTACACGTGTCTGTCTCATAGGTGTGTCTCACTCGACTGTCGTGGCAATCTCCTCTTCCACTCAAGAAAGGAACTTTAAACCAATAAGACATCCACAAGTATTAGGAGGTAAAAGTAAATTCATCCTCCATATGGCTGACTCGCAAAGAGACGTCACAGCTTTCCTCAAAATCAACATGGCACGTTTCGGTAAACTTATCAGAAGAAGACATACAGGGACAGGGGAAGTACAGTTCCGTCACCGTCCAATCTATTCATTGAACAGCCCCTATTTACCACACCTGTCACAACTGCGCCGTCTGTTGGTAGCTCGACAGCTGACCAGCTCTCTAATAACAGTAACAGCAGCAGCGGCAACAACGATAATAATAATAATAATAATAATAATAATAATAATAATAATAATAGACATTGATAACAAATAATAATAGACATGGGCACAATCAATTAAAAATTAATGCAAGTTCAATTTCTTTAATGAAGTTTCATTCATTTAGGAGAGTAAAATATAGCAGTGATATGTATTTTTATACTACCTTTTCCCGGCGATTCTGTTTCTGTTCATTAAATAAGTTCTGTCACCTCTGTGTTCTGTTTTCTTCTAATATGTACTCCTTAAGAAATTCACATATTGGTTGAGGCAAGCTTCCACCAGTCCTTCCATGAGAGTATGATGCCACGTGTGTGAAGTCGGATTGATTTGGGATGTCATAATGTTTACCAATAAATCCATGAATCAATTATACACACGTATACACATTATACAACTGTCAAACCCTCGCCTGCAGCTGAATTTCAAAGTCTGTGTAAGCCAATGTAACTTTGGATGGGAATATAAATTCGTTAGAATATAGAATGGCACAAATTCAAATTTAACCAGCAATACAATAATTTATTTGATACAAGCAGTTTCTTTATAGTATCCCTTTTCAATTTAAGTTCACCTTTAATAGCAGAATGCAATTTTGCCAAACAAATATTATGTGAAATGTATAAAAATCTACTAAGAGTTTCATGTTTTACAGATGTTAGTGACCCTCAACACTTTTTTGAGGAACTGTTTGTGGGAAATAAATACAAGAAACAGACAATCTGAATAAAAAACGATCACTTAGTTCTTATTTACAAAGTCTAATTTAATGTATTTGTTTGCACATGCAGAAATGGATGCACAGGGGGAGAACACACCTCTTTTTGTAATGTCAGAATTGTAAATAATGCAGAAGGCAGTAAGTAGTTCAACACACAGGATACATCAGCTTTTCCCATCCACCTGATTCTAACTTTCTAGAGTGTCCTGACCCCTACATCCATAAGAGCGTTGTATGAGCATGTGCCTTCAAATCAGTCAGGCACAAAGAGATAGACTCCTGAACACAGTACATCGTAGAAAGCAGTCAGACAAAAGGACTGGACGAAAGAACATTCATTCTATATTGAGGTGCATAGCAACAACATGCTCACACAAGTACAAAGAAGAGTGGCAAATGTGTCATGATTGACAGGCAGTGGCAACTGGGTGCTCCCTCCATCTAACATCCTCCATGTTAAAATCATCATTTTGACTGTACTAGTTTCCATATGGTTGTTGTTGATGATGATAATAATGACAACAATGATAATAATAATCAGCCTACCAATCGGGGGAAGTCTTGACTTCACAGTGGTTATACAAATCAGGTCAAATGACACAAGCCTTGACTTGATGTTCTGACTTGGATTAGCACAGCTAGGTCAAGAGAAAGCATCAAGAGATTGACTGACATATTTCAGATTACACTGGGTCACTGTATATCCAGGTCACTGATGAAGAGACTACATAGCATCAGAGAGCCCCAGAAAAACCAAGCAGCTGTGTGCATTAAGAGGAAAAAAATACCTTATGTGGTCAATAAATTAATTAGATCAGACACACTTCAACACCAACAACTGAACACCTACAGTGCTTCACCTCCTTTAAGAACTGTCATATCTGAAGATGGTTTTTCAGTTGCTACTTCCTTAAGGACAGTGGATGTTAGAATCACAGATTCTTTGTTTTGTTTGTTTCTGATACAAGACCATTCTTGCACGCATCTCAGTGTAGCAAAACGAAAGCCACATTACAATGACGATCTGAACTGTGAGGAAAAAAATTGGGTGGGGATGTCATCTAATGATGACTTCAAAAGCTGGAATCACACTTCTGGGATGCTAGTTAGTAAGTCAACTATCCTTCCATTCTAATCTGAGCAGTAACCCAGTCTCTCCTTTCTAAGAAAAATTAGACCTTACTTTTAGAAAGGCTCCCTGTATGGAACATTAACATTAATTCAACATTAGTCTTCCTAATAATCCTGCCCTTCAATCACAGCATAAAGTCATATAAATGACTGATTATGTTCCACTGAACTTTACTGTGCACTGAAATTCAAACCTGTATGGAATTTCATTGGGCCAAATCTTCAAAACATGCTGAAAAGACAATTCTAACTGAAATGGCTTCTTAATAAAACATACAAAATGGCCAAATTTAGATGAGGTAGTTTAAAGGGAAATGGCAGAAGGGGCTGTTTCTACTAACTGGGCTTTTCTATCATAATAAAGGATGTAAAATGGTGAGAACATCATAAGCAGAGAAACTGAATCTGTTTCACCATTGAGAAAAAAAGCAAGTTATAAACACCAGACATTAAAATAGGATGGAGAAGCTCTCACAGAAGTTTCTGAAGAGGGGGTGCAATTCTTAAAGTTACATTTCAACTAGCAACTGATTTATACATGAAGTACCAGGCAAGTGGACTTCCTGTCCAAGTAATACTTTCACTAAATAAAGAGGCGAGACAAAACAACTAGCTGGCAGTGCAGGACACCACACCTGGAATTCCTCATCCCTGCACAACAAAATGGGACATAAACACATGATGTGACCCAATTCAAGCTTACGAACATCTGTAAAAGACTGTCATAAGAATAGCTATACCATTTGAGTCTACAGTATTTATTGGTACAAGACCGTTTTTGTGCTTTGGTCTATGGGGCACAATTCCAAAGATGCAGTAGAAAGCTTGGAGAAACATGGTCCTGTCACTGCATTGGTAATGGGTCTGCTGCTTCTCTCGGTATGTCATTACAGTAACGTTCTGGCCCAGCTACATTTTTCCTGTTTGGTAAGGCATTAATGAGAGACATTCGACTTTTGCACATACAGCCATGTGGGTATCGGTCACTGAGCTTTGAGACAGAAAGGCATTCGCGTAGAACATGTTACATGCACTTTGAGTACCTCTGAGGAGGAAGGGTAAGGGAAGCAAGAGAAAGACATGACTCCAATTAACATCCAACATATTGATGCTGCTGTCATGTTGCAGTAGGGTGGTAACATGATAGGGAGGAAAGGATCCTGTTAAGCCGCTTGACAATCTTAACCAAGTAGTGCGTTCGTCCTGATTGCTGGTATTGTTCTTAACGTCATTAAAAACAAAAACAAAAATGTGCACAATGTTATGAGAACTATAACCAGTCTCTTTTTCTCCATTTCAACAAGCGAAGTGATAACTGACATCATTCACTCCTACTTGTGCTTTACACCATCATCTTCAATATTTAATCACACACGTTTTGTTTACTATATTTACAAAAGTGCATTAAATAAAGTGGGGTGTCCAGAGTTGTCATAATATATGTTTACTAGTTCACGGAGAGCACAGCAGTGGCCTGTAACCTTGGATATGTCCTAATATTGACAAAGGTACAATAGTCTAAATTAAAAAGCATGCCTTTTTATTTTTTGAATATATGAGTGATCTTTTATATAATACATATGTCCCAGATAGGCACACCTGGAATGCTGTTTTGTTTCCAATATGAGAGATTTTGCAGAAGGCACTTGAGTTCTGCAGCCCTCTCTGGTTCACAAACAGCAATGGAAACTTCATCCCACACACGCAAATTACAGACATCTAATGCTCTAAGACCGCATCACTCATTACAGCTTTACCTTAAGTCTGTTACATTCAAACTCTTAAATACATATACGCTCACATTGGTAAAAATTTAACAGCCTGATATTCCTAAATACCAGCTGAACAATTCATTAATGTTTTCTTTTTTTCTTAAACTTGAGGGATTTTCTCATGGAAAAAAAAAAATCTTTTGGCAAAAAAAAAAAAAAAAAAAAAAAATACAATTCAGACAACAAGACAATACACAAAAAAATAATAATAATACATTGGCAGATAGATGTAGAATCCCGCTACATTCCCCCGAAGTCAAACTGGACTGGGTGCCAAACCCTCCTTGTGGCCCGAGTAATTGCAGCAGAGCCCTGTACTGCCTTGTCCCAAAGGTGTGAGCTTATCTGTTGCCTGCTGTGGGACTCAAAGACCAAACTCAAAAAAAAAAAAAAAAAAAAAAACTAAACAAAAGAAAAAGGTGATTTGGCATTTGCAAAAGCCATTCGTCCTGGGACCAGGTGTTGGGTCTCTCAGCTCAGAGTCTTTCACATCTTACAGTATCATGACAACTCTAGGACTCTCTAAACTATGGGCAGAAGGCTAACACATCTTTAGCAGTGCGCAGTGTGGACCAGGGTGTGTGTGCGCATGTGTGTGTGTGTGTGTGTGTGTGTGTGTGTGTGTGTGTGTGTGTGTGTATAGGGTGGGTGGGGGTTGATGTTGGTGAGTAGAATTAACAGGGATAAACAATGCAGTGAAGAGGAGGGACTACTGTACAACATCACAGAGGGAGCAGGATGAGGGCTGAAACTGATATGGCTGACAGAACTGGGATTGAGGGTCTTGTCTTTCAGCTTCTCCGGGATTTAGAGTGCTGTATAAGCCACTGAAGTGTGATATCTGTGGAGGGAGAGAGACACAAATTATTCAGTGTTCATAAAAACACACCCCCTCCTGACTTCCTGTGGTTGGAAGCATACCTTTTCTATAAAAAAAAACCTGAAAACATAACTCTGCAATATAGCTTTACATAAATCATAAGCGCCAAGTACAAGGAAAACTTGGTGTTTGAATCAAAACAAAAATACTAAAAATCAGAGCGTTTTCCAGCCTTCATCAAATAAGGTGGACTTCATGGCAAAAGAAAGCTCTTGTGATTGAAACAAGCAGTGCTGTAGTGATAATGTGATACACCTGCTCATTTGCCAATGTGTGTTCAGCTGTGTATGAGGCCCCTCCCATTTCCTAAACCTTTACGGGTCAAATGTCGAAGGTTCTTTTTTGGTCTGTGTTGAAATGTACTCCACAACATCTGTGTGCTTATGCCTATGATAAACTCTAGTGCACCATTATATTATACATGTATCCCCTTTTACAAAGGATTTCTGAAGATCTATTATTGGACTATTTGCCATCTATTAAGCATGCAACCAACAAATTAAGCAAAATTTTAAAAGCCTAAAATGTAGATTCAAATAGATGAACACTCATAACTGTACACTGTCATTTTATCATGTTCAGACTTACATGTTCAGATGAAATTAATTCATGGTACATCTGGTCTGTATGGACCCTACTCAAAGTGCCCACTCACCTATGTTGTCCTTCTCTTTGCAGGAAATGGAATAGCAGCAGATCTCTCTGTCTTGAATAGCTGCCAAGTTCCTGAACAAGAAAAAAAGAACAAAATCCATTAAATTCAAGGTTGCATTTTATCTATTAAACACCTGACTTAGCACTGACAGACAATTTACTCAATGACTCTGCATGTTTAATATGAAAAAATAATAAAACATGTTAGCTTTATTCCACAGCCTTCATAAGTAGTTAAAATTGGATACAATGCAGTCCACTAATAAGAAACATTCACATCAGAATCAGCTGCATATAGTGATCAAGAATACTCGAACAGAATTTCCACTTATCATTTTTGGTTCATTGAAACAATACAGTATTCAAAATAATTCTGTTAATTGCTTGAATGTGTTTACTTGAAGTGCCTGGATGCTTATCGACATGGCAGGAAAAAGGAAGACGCTTTCTGCAGATTACCAAAGAGATGCAGCAATGAAACTAGGCATTTCATAGTATAAGGCAAGGTTGCAGCTTACACAGAGGAAATGCCCCTGCCCCTATCTTTGGCTTAGGCCTTACAGGCTCCGAATTTCACCCCCTAAGAATTCTTATCCACAAACAAAATGAAAAACATACAAGAACATCCATTACTTGTCAGAGATGTATGTAATAACCACAGTGACTCAAACACTCTGTATTTCTATGCTTGACGCGACAGACAGAATAGGGCTTTCTGGATAGCTGCAACCTATAGAATTCTGATGTGTTCCGTTTCAGTTTGAATTCCCAGTCCACATTCCATTATGTAAAGTGCTCCTCTATGGACAAGATTCATTAGTGAAACACGGGAGCCTGTCATTGATGTGACCCTCACCGACAATGATGGCTTCAAGACAATGACCTGGTATGACATTACAGTGCAGCATTAGTTAGTCTATATAAGTGCCAATATGCCGACCTCAAAACCACATCCTGAATGCACTTAAAATGTGATCAGCTGAAAATCAGCAGTCAGTAATTTGATTTTAATGCCACCAAAAAGCTATGATTTTCATGCTTAAATCATTGACATTAATTGTTCAGGAAAGAAAACAATTGTCATACATCTATATCACATAAGTGTTTTGTGTTGTCCTAATGAGCTGAATATAACTGAACACTGTTATTGCAATAAGAACACAGAGAGGTAATCATCTCATGTAATCACGTCTTACTCACATTTTTTCAATAAGCTGTTTCTCATCCAAAGCACTGGGAAGATCTCTCTTGTTGCCAAGCACCAGCACCTGAGATATGAAATCATAAACAATCATGTCTCATTTACACTGTGTCAATACAACAGTTTATATTTTGTATCAGTACAAACATTGGATTTTCACTTTTACAAAAGCTGGCAATTTCTCTGCACTGCCTAATCATAATCACATGACCAGTCAATAGCTCCTCATGCTCTTTGAAACACAATACATGGTACCCATTAGCTCTAGGGCTTGTAACCAGTCATAATCCTGGCTCAAACTCTGGGGGATAGGGAAATCTATGCCCTTGTCTGAGGGCACCTGCTTGTAGCCTCCAGTGAAATGCATGGGTTTATGACTGCTGATTCCAAGGAATGTTAAGGTCATGATTCTATTACTGCCAAAGTTACAGGACAGTGTGCGTCAGGCAACATCAACAAAATAAGTAAAATAGCTCGGGCATATTCAGTCCTGATAAAAATACAAAAATACATACACAGATGTAAAAAACCAAATGATTTTCAGGTCTGCCCATGTATCTGGAACATCAAAAATGCCCTTTACCCAAGCTGATTTCACACTGTAATGGCCTAACATTACTGTGGTGAAGGGCACCATGAATGTTTTGGCTGAAATTCCTCCTGTTGAGAAACGAGGTCACTGTTATATCTCACCATGTGACAACACATGTACTTACAGGGATTCCTTGTAACTGTGGTTTATCTAAGAGATTGTGCAGTTCATTTCTGGACGCCTCCACCTTTTCACGGTCTGCCGCATCCACCATGTACCTGAGAAAACAATTACACATCAGAAGAGTTGGATAACAATTAGTTTTTTTTTCCTTCCTGAAGATGTGCATGTGCTAGTTATTTGACACACATTAAAATATCTGAATTTGAATTTTAGACATTCCATTTTTAGAGGTAATATGAAAGATACAGAGGACGTTGACAACTAAAATCTTCCAGCGCATACCATGGCATCACCTACTGGGCCTAAAGATGCACAGCCCTGAGGGTTTAAGGGACTGAACAGGTGATACAATTTCCCTTCCAATCAATGGCGCCAATTGAATTATCATCCCAGCTTAAGGGTCAAAATCGTGGGGATCTCTGGGGGACATCACTGTGCCAATCAAAACTTGACTGGTTTGAAGATGCCAATTAACTATAAAAGACATGTCTTTGACATCTCAGTATTCTTCACATTATCAACTAAGGTTAATACAGTATTATTGATCTGTTACAATTCTGCTAATAATTCACTCTATATCAGTATATGATTAAGAGATGTAGGTTAAGCAGTTTGGGTATAGATGTGTTTTTAGGAGGAGGGAAAATATTTCTCAATGAGCCTTTGACTTGAGAAAAACTAGCTGGAAAAATGTGTATGTAATTTACTGTGTGTGTTGTACATGTAGATTCGAATAATGCGCCATTTTATTAGTTTTCAAGGAACACAGATACAATCCACCATTCACTTTCGTCTTGCTGTTCTTTACTTTTACACAAAAATTGGAAAGTAAGACTGCAACTTCTAGTATCACTTATTTCAACCTACAGGGTAAATAGCCTATAAATGTGCTAGATTCCATATCACACCATTGCCTGAAAGCATACTCACACAATCGCGTTGACACCTCGGCAGTACCGCTCCCACATGCTCCTAAACCTTGGCTGCCCTCCTATATCCCAGATCTACAAACAAAGAAGGTGGTACAGCCCCAAACACAGGGAGATATTAATACCTTCTACAAAAATGACATTGTGACAATGAGTGCAATAAATTAAACCAAACAACATACGTGTATTAACACAGCTGGTAAGCAGCTAACTACCACAACATTTACAACTTGAGAGCAGCAAAATGAAAAGGGAAAAAAGTCTATGTAGGTCTAGAATATGTGGTTCTTTTTCTGCATGGGGGACAAACAAGAACCTCTTCATGTTCATGCAGAGCATTTTCAAAGTCCCTTTACACATAGACCAATATCTTTTCAATTGGCCTCAGTTTGTTTACATTTAGTTATGGTATGTTTTCCAATCAATATTTGTTTTTACCACTTTTCAAACAAACTTTACTATACACATGTGTGAAACAGTCCACAGATTTTCAACTTATTCCATTATGAGAGTATTACTTGACTTACTGCATGCTAATTTTACTCTTTTTCTCTACCAGCAGAAAAGTTATCCTCATCCTCACACAGGGGCCTCTTTAATTGTACGCCCTCAATAAAGGCATTATTAAAAATCTATTTACAAACAATATTGCTGTAGGAACAAGACATAACAACCACACAAGTGTGTCATATGTAAAGAGAAAAATTAGCTAGTGTTAGTGTTATCTAGTGTTAGCTAAACTAGATAAAGTGAGTATTGGCTATGCTTGTCTAGCTTCACAGTAGTAGCTGCTACTGGCACAGCTAGCAGCAGCTCATGAGCTATTATAGCTAAATGTTTCAGGTTACTTTCCATACTCAACACTACTTAAGTTAATGTAGAGTTGCACTCACAGAGATATGAGTTATTGTCTAAATTGATTCCAACAAATTCTCCTGAACCAGCCCCAACATTTTATATATTTGAATGTTAATATTTTCATTTTTCTTTTTTGAGGGGCTCAACCAAACCTCCCAGCTGATATAAAGAGTTTTAGGAATGCTTCCTGGCTACTGGAGTAAAACTGTGTGTTCTATGACTTGTGTCAAGATTTGAGTTGTGAATTACAATGCAATTCCTTTCCATCTCTGGTCCTAACAAAGGGTCTGTTAATCCCTTCCAGTGACCTGATCTTGACCTCAACCTCTAGATGGAGCTCTGTTCGAGTAAGATTTTGGTAAGAAGCTACAGTGTATCTGAGTTCCTTGGGCCAGGTCTTTAAAGTTGGGGTCTCAAAACGGGGGAGAGAGGTTTGCATTCATTGCATTTGTTTTGCTGTTGCCACTTAAGCACCTGTCTGGGAGAAAATCAACCCTGGTAAATACATGCTGTGCTACGGTGGAGTGTCCCAAACTCTTTTTATAGTATTCAC
This sequence comes from Megalops atlanticus, assembly GCA_019176425.1. Classification (NCBI taxonomy): domain Eukaryota; kingdom Metazoa; phylum Chordata; class Actinopteri; order Elopiformes; family Megalopidae; genus Megalops; species Megalops atlanticus. Next base: position 26,231,890 of record CM032882.1, read on the forward strand.
CTCTGTGACAGACAGTTGTACCTTCCTACACAGAAAGAAGCAGACAGAAGAGAGTACCTTAATTGTCACGTTGCCTTTGGTGACCTTTCTCATGTTGAAGCCAACTGTTGGGATCATGTCCTCACTGAACTGTCCAGACTGAAAGACATGAGCAAAGGATAACAAGATTATGTACTTAGCCAAGTTTGTGATGCAGACCTGAGGTGGTATCCTGGCTGCTGGTGGAGAAACACAAGTAAAATTATGTTGTCTCATTAAATAGCTTGTGAACTGCTGACAAGTATGTAGTGAGCAGGTCATGAAAGTTACTTCATTTTAGTGTTTGTATACCACTTAGGCTTGGAAGTAAATAAAGAGCTGCAAATGACAACTTTCAGTGTTTAAAACTAATCTGAACACATGAGAACCACACTTTTGACCAACTTCTTCAAACCTGTAACTATTTGTTTGTTTACTACGTATTAACCGGTGGTGCACTCACAGTATACCATAGACCACGGTAAAGAATGACCATAAAAGGCAGCGTATCACAGAAACCATGAGATCTGCCTTTTTTCTCTGGACATGTAGTTGAAATAGGGCTTAATACAGCAGTCAATTATCTAGTGGGAAAATCACTTTTGCTGTGTGCTGGCCAGTACGCACACAAGCACCATGTTCCATGCAATCTATGAAATCATTTCACAAAGCCAGGGGACTAGGGATGTATGTGTCAATGTAGACATAACAAAAAGTTAAACATGTTTTCTCTTCTTCAGCGTCGTGCCCTACTGTTTTCAGCTGCCATAATGCCCCCTGTAGGGACCATAGTTTTCCGGAGTAATGGGATCTCAGACAGAATAACAAAATTGGTCTTTGAAAACAGAACTTGCTGTTAGCAACTGAATTTCCATGTGTAGACATTCTCAAAAGACACTATGCCTGACAAGCAGATATTCATGAGTTTCACATACAAGCCAATATTTCACAATCATTCGAACCAATTTTAAACAATTTTAAACAATTAAAAACAGCTGGTTGTCAAGCCATAGGAAAATACAGGAGTAGGTAAACAACTCTTCAATTATGGGCACCATAAAAATTCCTTACAAACAAAAAGCTATAACTACATCACGTAATTGAATATTCACATTGAAATGTTACACATTTCTTTCCTCACTTCCACACGTGATGCAAGTTCTAAACTCCAGTGAAAAGTACAATAACCCATCTTGGCCAAGCAGTGGGCATTTGCTCAACAACTTCACATTAAAGTGGTTTTTGGTGTAAAAGATGAGAAAACCCTATTTGTACATCTCAGTCTGATAACTACAGTATTCATAGCAAGTACATGAATGATTTATTGAGCACTTCAGTTAATACAATACATAATGCACAAGCAAGTGCACAGAATGCAATGTAAATCATATCATACAGTAAAATAACTAACAACATAAAGCACAAAATACAACTACTATGAAACCAATTAAATGGAGGCAGTGCTCCTTCTATTTGTGTTGAAACACTGACTTGACCTGTGTTTCAACAAGTTTTTGTGATCTATGCATCAGAGCACATGACCCCCAAGTCACCTGACAAGGACTAAGTGGAAGTGAGTGCTGGAGTCTTGTGATCGCTGGCAGGAGCTCCTCCCCCCCACAGTGTGCAAAGACATCAATAGAACTATTTTTCACATTCAGAGTAACATTATTCAGCAAAAAGACTGTAGTGAAACAGTTCAGTTCAAGAAAACAAAAGATAAACAGAGATGTAAATCTTTTGCCTGGCCATGTCAGACAAACTTCCAGCACAACAGAACAGAAATGTATCCATTCAAGTTAAATGAGCAACAGTGTCAGAGTCAGACCAGGCAAACACCACTCCCAGACCAGTGAGTGTGAGCACAACACCACTGAAACACTACCACAAGTTGTGCAAACTTGAAATTACACAGCCTAGAAACTAAGGGAAGCCAAGAACATACACTACGATACATCACACACGTCACTTGATAACAGTGTCCGTAACACATTGCGATACTACATGTAAACTAAACACTAAGTAATCCAAGTAGCAAGTGTTAGGGGGTGGTGATTGAGGTGGGCCCTAGATGCATTCTAAAGAGGTGGGTCTTCAGCCTGCTTCAAAAGATGGCCAGTGATTCTGCTGTCCTGACCCCCATGAGAAGTTCATTCCACCACTGGGGGACTAGCACAGACAGGCATTGTGGCTGAGAAGAGCGACCCCATCAGGTAGGGACAGTCACTTGCCCCAAGGCTGCAAAGTGTAGTGATCTGGCCAGTATAACCTTAGAAGACTGACTGTAGTTATGAGGGGGGTGTCCCATTCACTGTCATGTATGCAAGCACCAAGGTTTGGAACTTGAGGTAACAGGAACAGTAGGAGAGCGGTAACAGGAAGCCAGTGAAATGAGGGGAGGAGGAGTATGACTTGACTATGTTTAATGCCATGATCTATATGAATGGTGTACAATAAATTAATTCAAAGACTTACGAATCCCAAAAACAGTCTGCCAAATATAATGGTTAAGGCAACTAAATGTTTCACTAAATATAGGAGCAAGGTTGCCACACACATCTACTTTCAAGTCCTTTAAATGTCCCATCCCCTCAAATTCAAAGACCAATAAAAAACTGTAGTTAGGTTATATTAGGAGAGTCCTAGGACATCAATAAAGCTATGCAAAAAATCATCACAACATGGCCTTTAAAGGTAATAATGTGAAGTCATGAAAATAAACTGTGTGGATACAACATTTATCTTTTATTCCAAAAATAGTCAACTTGCCACTTACAAGTATGCATTGTATGCATACTTACAAGTATGCATACAATGTGTCACTGCAGAAATGAAACTGTCCAGAGAGATCTTTGATTTCAGCAGTGTAATTACAAAGTGGAGATGGATTTAAAAAGGAGGGAGATTAATTAAGGAGCAGAATAATAGTTTAGGGGCCCCTGCTTTTCCCCAGTTGTGGTATCACAGAATGACATAAAATTTCAGAATGTCAGTTTTCCGACATAATTAAGCATTTCAAAATTGAACAGGGCATAATCAGTTCATACTCCAAAGTCATTTAACGCACAGTAAATGGTAAGTGTTAAATAACAAGCAAAGCTCAATGATGTAACCAAGAAGCAACAGGGGCGGGGGAGGACACATTTCTGTGGCAACATTGCTATACTATTTAGGAAGCACAAACGGCATCTGTAACCGGCACAGTAAATGCAGATTGTAGGTGTTGTAGTGATACAATTGCTGTGTTGTTTTCATTACACATTTAAGAATAGTTGATAGCAAGGCATGACACAATGCAGAAAAAAATTGTTTCAATGTGGTGAAACATCATGCATTTATCAGCTAGCATGTAGCTTGTAGCAGTTACAAATAAAAAAAAAATGGTACTTGCATATATGTTTACAATTTATTTAACAAATTATCAAATTACTGACATTTGTTAGTTAACTAGCTAGTTGTAGCTTGGTTATTACCCTTCAAGCTAACTAACTTTATAAACTGCACCTGGCAGCATAAACATCAGGTTTTCAAATAGGAAGGTCTCCAGTATCTGTGCACTGAATAGCAGAAATTGTGAAATCATGTTTGACCTGTGGACTCCCATTTGTTAAGTTTTTTTATCTGAAATTCAAGTTTGAGTATTAACCTTGAAATGAAATAAGACACATCATTTATATTCTACAGGCATTTTCTTTGTGAAATGTTTTCAATAAATATCTTATCTACAGAAATCAAATTTCCCTTCTCCTGTTAATAATTTATGCAGCCTACATACTGTGTTAGTTCAATCAAACTTTGAAAACCTTGGGTTGCCATCAGTGTTTATTAAATAGCTCAGGATTGCTAGGGTTCACATATGAGGTATACATGACCCCCATTGCAGCAGTTTGGAACAACTGTAATCACATCATTACAATCACAGAGGTACTGAAAGATATAACATAAATCATTGTATTTTGTTAGAATTACACCTGTCTGGATTATAAATTGCTGTCCCTGGAATCAATTGCCTTAGAACTTAAAACAATAGCCTCTTTAACATATTACACAGGGTTTAGTGAGATGCAGAAGCAGGTAAGGCAGTTGCATTCAGAGATGTCTCTGACTGATGAAGGTATCAGGTGGAATCTGAATTTCTCTAATAATACTGAACTCTGAGTTGGTTTCGCACCTGATCCATTCCCTTGCTGCATACCCTTCCTGTGACCTTTGCATGGGGCCCACTACTCTGGTAATTGTTTACCACTTGTGGGTCTCTTGCCATTAGTGTATTCATTCATCATCACTTCCTGGTCCAACCCCCCACAATCTGTCCTTCAAATACAATACTCTGCAAATTATAACAATCAATCAGTCCTGTACAAAGACATGTTGGACAACAATTAACAGAACATGCTGAAAATGCCCAGAATGGTACATAACAAGCATATTCTCTAAAAAGAAAGGCTGCTGTTTTTCCCTCTCTTTCAGTGATGTGTTTCTGTGAGACAGAGAGTGAGTTATTGTGTAAATCTGTACATATTTGTCCCTACAATTATGTTTGAGCAATAGAGGCCTACAATAGGATTTTTAAATGAATTGACAGTACTGAGCATTCAAATCTCAAATTTGTGGGTCAGAATATTCTAAGCATTATAAATGTCATTAGCACATGTCTGCTCACTATTCACAGAGAGGCTTGATACAAATAAAGAACAGAATTGCTGAATACAAGGATCTATAAGTGCAAATATGTACTGAAGAAATTAACTATTATTGTGATCTACTGTAGTGTCCTTGGGATAAATTTGTTGATAACAAAAAACAAAAAGAACAAAAAACAACAAAACCTCTTTTTTCTTATTTTAACCCAGACTATTAATAGCTTCACTATAAATCTGTAAAATCAGATTTTAAAACCCATTGAGCAAAGCATACATTAAAGTGCATTGCTGATATGCAGGCTACCTTAGGCCTACACCTGTGGATAGTCACAGCTGATGGGATGTTGGGATGAATTGTGGAGGCTCTGTTGAAGTGAGGTCGGTCCGTGTCTGCATCCAAGATGTGCACACATTAAAAATGAATTCATTTAAGATGTAGTGATTGAACAACCAGGAGAGAGAGGGTTATAGAAATGTATGAAATAAGAGAGCTTCTGTATCAGACCCACTGGGGGTTTGAATGACAAGGTGACATGAGGGTTTTTTTGTGCCTTTACCCACTTTTAATTCCAGAATCTACAGAATACAGAGTAAACAACTGTCTGTCATTGCTTTTAGCAGGCAGCAGTTATTAAGCAACAAAGTTAAAACCCTTAAAACTACCTAGCTAATGCTAGTTGGCAAGCTATTACAGTGATGCATCTGTGCTGTGTTCTTTAAATGACTTTTTCTTTAAATAAATACATACCGTAACTAATATTTGCTGTCCCCCATTTTAGCAACTGTGTTTTGCTAACTTCATGTATACTCCATTCTCAGGTCAGCTAAAAACAGTATCACATAGAAAAGTGTGACACATAAAAACGCACATTACTGCTTGTTATTTAATTTATCATAATCAGTTATGAACTAGAGTAAGTGCCTGGTGTTGTTCAAAATGAACCAGTCAAAAAAGGCATCTCATAATATTTTTAGATCACAAACAGATCTGCTATTGGAATGACAGATATATTGTTGTTCAAATATGGTCATAAGGTCTTTTGACTGCTGCTCAATGAGACCAGGATGCAATGTAACCTGACCGCAAAACATAAAAACCTCATTCTTGGTCCGTTGGCAAACACACTCTTATCTTTTTCTTTCCCTAAAAGGAAGAGAAATATCATGACTGTAATAATGGGCTTTTTTCTTTAAGGGTAAGCAGTCAAAATGTCTGACTGAGGCCCTCCTTCCTCTGATGCAACTGAAATTACTGACATTTCCACATAACACAAGTTAAGATAATATTTCCACATAAGACAAGCACAGCTTCTGAGCATGTACATTTCCTCATTCACCATTTTATCAATGGGATCTGAATTTTTAAGCCTTCATTGAGATGATAACAGAAAACCTTTTAACTGACATAAGTTTTATACCATAAAGGTATAAATGGGATGGTGTGGAAAAACTAAATCTCTGACAACATGTATAACACAATCTGCATGTATTTTCCTATAATATGAATATGATTAAAATAATATAAAAAAATCAAATCTTTGGGACACCTCTGGGTTTGTCTGCACTTCTTGCATAAGTTATACATCAATATACATTAATATACAATATACATTAATACTCGAAAGCCTCAGTTTACCTACAGAACAACTCATAATTTTAAGAAACTTTCTCCACTGCAGGTTGAGACACTGTCAGTTGTAAAGAGAAAAAAAGTGGAAGTGGTTTCATGTTAGTGGTACTCTTTTTTTATTACTTCATCACAATATAAGAGTTGCATAAGTCTAGACCATGAAAAAAGGTCTTCAAACCTTGTGGCCCTTCAGCATTGGAATAAATGTAGTCTCACATAACTTGCCACTGAATTTGCAATAGGACTTCACACTCAAATTGCAGCTGAAAGACAGCCCCTCACAGACTACAGCTGAAATATTCTGTTTGGTGTAGTGATTACCTATTAAACAGTATTCCTTCTTGTCCACAGACTCATAGTTCAAAGACAATGATTGTGACTAATAAAGCACAATAATTTGGGGTTGTTCTGCATATCCGGAGAACAAAGAGCAAACCTTGGCCTAAGCTGATTGTGATGCAATAATACCAAGGGAGCTGCCAAGGCACTTACGCCTACTTCACAAATCAGACCTTTAAATGGCTTCTGAAACATATAATGATGGCAGGACACATGTCAGCTGGTCTGGCTGCGTGACACAGACTGTACACAGCAGTGACCTTCCTGAAACTGCAAACAGCGCATCCCGGACACTGCATCACTTCGTCTGACATTAGTGCATACATCAACCTCAGAGCAGATTTAACAAAATCTGCCAAAATACACTTTTTAATGACACCTATTTAACATGTTAAGCAAAGTTTGCATTAAGCAGTCTTTTACAGGTGCATTGTTCTGGATACTGCTGCTACACACACCATTACGACTCATGTACAGTAATGAACCTTTTGTCAGGAACAAAAATGGAGAGAAGCAATGATCTACAACGTTTGTTGTCAATATTGTTTCATTGTTTTTAATGCGGTTTTATGCTATTATGCTTCATAACTTATACTTCTGCAGGGTTGATTTTTCACATCAGGTCTCCTATTTCCCCATAATAAACTTTAAAGCCTATACAATAAGAATTGTGCAGCTGTTTATCTTAATCTTTGCCCAAATATGCTGGGGGTCTGTATGCTTTATTTTCTTCAGCCCATAGAATTTTCATTACTAATGGAGTACTGCATTTGCAAACCATCTATGGGAAAAGACTTAAGGAAGCTCAGTCATGGGAAGACTGGAGAAGATCTTTTAATTAATCTTACAACATAACATTAATTACTTTGTTTAAATGTTAATATATTCATCACAGGATCTACGGGCTCAATCAACATGCGTTCAGACATTAAAATTAAGTTTATACACACATACACCCATATATGATTGTCATAAATAGTTGATTTGCTGAGCCTTATACATCCTATCACCGTATTACACAGTTGGGTTTTCGGGCAATCAAGGTACTATTACATGCTCAAGGACAAAACAGACACGCCCTGCTCGGAACTCAAATCAAAAAATTTTCTAACGTTCAATATTTGAACCATTTCTCTGGCGTGTGTATGAGTGGATTTTTTTTTCTTACCGAAACGTATATATTCTATCCCATTAGACTGAAAAGTAATGAGTCCGTGATTTATTCACAAACATTTATTCCGTTTAAAATTTTAAAACTAAAGGCTAAAACTAACCTTAACCTAAGCAGCTATTAAGCTCAAAGATATGGTAAATACCGCGTATGTTGGTTACTAAAACAGCATACAGTTACAGCATAACGTTAAGCGGGTCTCGCATTTTTAAAAACCTGTGGTACAGTTTTGTAAATTGACACGGGCCCTATTTGTATTCCTTCTTCAAACTCTGTGCGGACACGACAATTCACCCTTGACAGCTCACTGCATTGGAACAGCCCGTAGTGACGGCATCTTACGCGAAGCACATTGCTAGGGGCTTGCAAGAGAGCTGGATCTACCCCAACAGGCTATGCAATCGTGTGCAGGGCCTTAACGCCATGTGCGCCTTCTTCCAGAAAACAGCGTCAGGTTTCGCATCAAAGCGATGAGGCACAGCACTGTCACCGAGCCCCATGACGTAACTCAAACGTGAAACAGACTTGCGACGCTGTCTCCCGCGATCACCAAGAACGTTACTCTGCCCGTTTTCAGTAATGTCAACACACGACTTTCTACGAGGAAAGCAGAGGGACATAATAATATTAAGTAACATTTTAAACACATACACACAAATTGGTACATCTGATGCAAGTTAATGTGTGCAGCGGTGAATAGCTACTTAGCCTGCTTGAAGTTATAGCTCTACCTAACCACGGGATTAATGAGAAAATTAAGATTTGTAATTTTACCCTATGTTTTTGAATACAGTAAGTACTAAAACACCAGTGTATTAGAGCTAGCTAGTTCGCTACATCGGATTTCTCACTTTGTAGCGTCACGAACTGGAGGCCTAATGCCAAGCGGGTTAGTTAGTACCTCGACTTGTTCCTCCATTATGCCTGATGTTACGCACAACTATTCAGACAAGACTGAGAGAGAAATCGACATTCGCAAGTCAACATTACAGCTAGTTTGATGTGACATTACGTGTGTTGCAATTAGAAATGGCTGGCTAGCTTAGCTACAAGGCAGCTCAATGACCGGCCTTACCATACCCCCCACCCCTTCCCTTAGGCTTGCAGGACTCCGTGTTTACATTCGCTTTAGCTTGATAGTTAACTTTCAAGTCAGTGAGCAAACAAACTGGCAAGGCAGTTAGCCAGCTATTTGTTCAGATGATGTGTTAAAGTAGTATTGGCTCGCTAGACTGTTATTCAAAGCGTAACTAACTAGCAACATAAGCTAACTTGTCTAGTTTGATAGCCGGCTAGCAAGCTAGCTAAATATGAAGCACATACCGCTTTGTTTACATACAGAGAGCTAGCTAGCCAATGGGAATCGAACAGTATGGTGGCCTCATAATAAGACGATGGCTAACGTTACACCATTTGATTCCAAATGTTAGCTAAGTGGCTAATGCTGGCCGGCAATAATAACGGTTATGATAACAGCTTTCTCACTCACAGCAATAACGTTGACGAAGGTAGTTTTCCCAGAATACTGAAGTCCCACCAGCGTTAGCTCCATCTCCTCCTTCCAAAAGAGGGACTTGAACCAGTCCAAAAGCCGGTTTATCAGAGCCAGCATTGTGAGATTGAGAGATGACCACACAGGTACTCGGTCTGAATGTTGTGTCTCCCTCAAAGCTCCAGACGGGAATGCTATGTGTAAACTGTGTGCAGGAAGTGCGCGCTGTCATATGACTGTGAAACTGCAAAGAGAACTCGCTCGAAAGGAGGTTCGCTAACTCGTACGGTGGCTCTGAAGAAACAAAAACGACGATCATCGGCAGTCGCAGTCCCGGGTGCTGCTGAGAGTACCGGTGCGTCTTTACAGTTTGCAGTTCTTTTCAAGACATACCAGTACAATGCAGTATAATAACAAGAAAAGTTTCAGTGCGATACAATGTCTTGCACACAAAATTATGTGTCTAACGTTTATTAAAAAAAAAACTTAATAAGCAACACAAACCAATAATGTCGAAACAACGTTTATAATTGATTTTTGATGGGGCTATATAAACTAATGTTTTTTCATCAGATTATGATATTTCTGAATTGTTCTATTTGTATAAAAACAACAAATTAAAAGTTGCCCTCTGAACAATATCATACATACTTCTGCCATAAGTGGGGGTGTTTGTTTACAGCACCTATGAATAGTGGGATCATCTGGGAAAATACTGAATTAAATCATTATTAGTAATATTTTATGATTTCTGATATTTTGGTAATATTTTTATGATTATGTTTTTTTTTTTTCCTCAAGAGGCTGACCTACATGTGCTATAAAACCTGCTAGTGTCCTTGGTAGTCTTTGAGGACAGAAGCAGAAAGACCTTGTCGGTTCTACTTCCTTGTGATAAGCCAAACTTCTCTTCATTTATTACAGCAATGCACCAGGAGCAGAGAGGACTCTGATATCTGAAGTGAACTGGCACAGCCGCTGCATGCGTTAGTGTGAGTAATCACACTGCCAGTCATAGCCATACCTATCCTGTACAGTGGAGACAATTTTAGCAGTAGATTGAATACAGCATTACTGAGAAAAACAAAAAGATGATCTGCACAGGCTTACACTTTAAACATAATGAATACATTTTTGTCCATTTATTTTAAGGATGAATGGATTTATCAGTCATGTAGTACCATTGTAACACACTGGGTGGCACGGTTGCTCCTTGAAAAAATTAACCACAAACACTGCATGCGTTGCATATCTTAAAATCGCAGTAAGAAATCCACCATAGGTAATACCGACGTCATTGTTATATGACAATTTTGTTTCTCTTGTCAAACTTTTATTTCTCTTTGTGCTAACTGCATCACTACAAACTACTAATTTCCCAAAACTGGAAACAATTCCATTACTTTAAGTAGAGTAAAAACAGAAAATGATTTTGTTGCAATATTTTGATTACAATTCTCAAAGCCTCGACTGAATACCACCTATTATTATGTTAAAATTTGGCAGAGTCTTAAAGTGACTCCTATTCTGACACAGTATGGTGTGTTAAATATATCACAGCAAAACATTACAGAACATAGAAAATGGCAGATAATATCTCTCATTCACATAATTCTTTTATCTCTCAGGAGGGAAAAAAGGACTGTGGTGTAACCCATGATGTGGTTGCATATTAAACATATATTTGTTCAACACAGTGGTATTGTTGAGCTTCCTGTATGAGCTCAATATAATAAGCATAACACATAGGCCAGCACAACCCACCTCTCCACATTTCTCTTAGGTTATGCACTACCTGTTTCTTTGAAAGGAGTTCTTCCAGTGATAGACACAGCCTGTTCCAGTCCCACTGATACCTCACATTCTGTGGTAATGTCAGACCCCGGAACTACTAACTGCCTAATAAGCCTACATGTCTTCTGCAGGGGGTAATCATCTGACTGAGTAGTTTGGATGTACACAGAATGCTGCTGGATTTGGACTCTAATACATTGAGAGGACAAACACTCCAACATAAATGTATTGTATTATCTACAACAAAGATGAAAATTTGAATCTCAATCATGTTGTGCTACAGGGATGTAGCTGGCCTTCATCTGATACACTTGAGTCTTGGAACTGGCCTACTGCTCCTAGGCCAGATGTTTGTGTCAGCTTCACAATAATCCTTTGGTTTCTGCCATGTTTCATATTCTCTAACTAGTAGGATAAGACATAAAAGAATACAGTACCTACAACAGAAATTACTTTAATGTGTATAAGTTAACCACACCCTGTATGTATGGTTGTGACATTTTTATAAAACATTAAGTGCAGTTCAAAAGGAATTGCTTCATGTGTACATACACTGTCATACATTCTGATACTTAGGTAACTGTGAGAAGAATGGACTGAGAGTAAATGAACTTGTTTCCCCCCAGCAAACAATGAAAAATGTAGGACCACTGTTTTGTTATTGCTTGAGTTTTTTTTTACATTTTTTTAGTAAAGAAACTACAACATAAAAGTCCCATTCCATTTTTTCTATTGACAACCATTTATTTAATGTGGTATGGGGATCGAACATATCATATAAAACTACAGAAAATAAATTGATTTGTTTGCAAATAAGCCGATTCTCTACTTGTGCTTCCTCTGCTTCTTCTGGTTCTCTTGAGGTTTTTCTCGTGTGTCTCCCGATGACTCCGGTAACGCAGGTTGCCAAGCCAAGGGATGTCTCCGGTACATCGGCCAGGGTGGAAGCGTGAGCTGCAATGGATTGGAATGGAGATTCAGCTGGCCGTGCAGAGGTAGATTGTATGAAGGGCGGGTGAATTACATTTTAAACTCACCAAACAAGACACAGTGAAACCGGCCAACATAATATAAACTGTCCACCCGAACTGTTGGATCATCATGCCATAAACAAACCCAATAACCTGCAAAAAAGGGTAATAGACATTAGTTGTGCAACAAAATAATAGTCTATTGTTCATAAAGTAATACGTGTGGTCCAAATAGCTACTTACCGCAGAAACGAGTATGATTCCTTGGAAAATTTGTTCTGCAAGTTTTTGTCCCTTGTAGTCCTAAAACACATATTAAAATAAAAAAGTGTGGTTCGCGCAAAACAACTCGACGTACCAACATCTAAGTTATAGTCTATCAAACATCTGATTTGCTAGCTATTAGTCAAGTCAAGGATGGATGATCATTTTCACAATAACGGAAACGTAGTTTGCAAGGACCCGCACTTATTCGAACCATATGGTGTGACACTGAGTTAAACTGGAAACTTTTCCACGCAAATATCAAATAGCTAACTCATATAGCTAACTTGGCGTCTGACTTAAATTTCCTATTCCCTTTTTCATTGTAGTGTTGAAACACGAAGGTGAACGAGGGTGGCTAGTTAAATAGCCAGCTAGCTAATATCACAACATTCTGCTGAAATTAAAAGTTGGTGACGTTACTAAAGATCAAAAATTGAACAAAGCGTAATGAGCTGGACAGACAAACCATAGAAGAAGAATCTTACCATATATGTAGGAATGGAGTCGAATATCGACAACATTTTGATACCTCACTTCTTCCAACACAAAATTTGAAAACACAGATCACGCTTTCCGGTTGAATTAAGAGTACGTGGTGCATGAAGGACCCTGAATTGGCTGTCTGTGCAAGTCCTGTATAAAATGTGACAGGACGGCACTCCGATTTTCTACAAAGTTGAAATACATCGAGTTCGACAGTGTACCTTGACTTCACGTGTAAAACACAGCGTGCACACAATTTAAATCCTCTTTGTTTTTACTGCAAATTACACCATTACAGATATGAATGTGAAACAAGCCAAAAGTGAGGTATAGTACCCGGGAACATGTCCTATACCGTTCAGGGTGTACAGTTGTATTTTATGAAGTATGCGAATGGAACTAGTAGCCATATACAAGTCCATTCCATAGTTGCATAGAGGATGACTTAAATCCTAACTCAGGAAAATAAGCAGTGCTATATTTTGACGTACCTACCAAGGTGTATATACAATTCAGATGACTTTGCGTAGTGCAAAATGCTACAAAACAGAATAATTTGAATATTATACATTCCTAACCATATGGAATCCTTTAAGAAATTAGGCAAAGATGGGAGTCGATGGGAAGCATAACATTTCTAAGTGAAATCAATCATAACTCTTATGACCCAAGGGATGCTCCTGCCACCTTCTGCCACCCTACCCCAGCAAAAACCTTAAGCATTAATTCCAAAGTACATTATGACTGCACCAAACTGTTCCATCTGAATGACTGAGCAGGCAAGATTTTTTACAAAAGCTATCTATGACTTCATGCTTCTCTAGTGAGTTGAAAAATGCATGTTGGAAATATACAGTTTGATAGCAAAGATGGTGTACAGAAAAACAATTTAAGAGAGAATTCTACACACTAAAACTTTACAAATATCTTTTAATAGAATACACCATTTCAGATGAATTCATATTTCAACTGAAATGCAATTTTGTCAACAAATGAATCACAGTTCTACAAGAATCACCTAATATGTGAAATATACATTCCACCCCCCATTAAAAAAAAAAATCCATTGCAGCAGAAATGCAGACTCCTCATTTGAAATCCGTGTTGAAGTCATATGCATCATTGTCGTTCTTTACTGAAGACAGGTCTATGCAGACAGGCACTGGTTGGAACTTCACTTTTGCAGGACGCCCTGTCAAGATCAAATTACAATTAAACTTAGTGTTTTGTGACCATATATGTGCATGTGTCAAGATGCACCATGCCTATAGCTTTCATTAGGGTCAGTACAGCTACATACCCGCTGCATCTTTAACTTGTCTTCTGTTTTGTGGTGCTTTCCCATTTTCTGTTTTTTCTTCCACGGTCGTCTTTGCTTCAGGCACCAGGTTAGGCTGAAACAAGAGGAAGGAGTTTTGGGATGGTTATAGCTCAGAAGTGATCCCTCTTACATATCCTTCTCTTGTGTCCACTGTGAAACAGATTTAAGTTGGTCTGTTTGCAACCCCCTCCTTTTTCAATATCTCCTGCAAATACCTGGAAAACAGTCTTATAGGAGTAGCAGTTTACACAATAGAAAGTCTTATTGCAGTCAACTTTTAGCACATTTTACACAACACAAAGAAGCCAGCTGGTTTTAGCTTCATTGATACCATACAGCACAATAACCCTCCTTATACAACCAAAAACCAGTTCCAACCTTCCACCCATGCCCACGTTGGCTAACTACACTTGCTGCTTACCTTGCTTGTCACATTATGTCAATGAGAGGGCGCTTTATAGGCAGAGACACCAAATATAAGAACTTTACTTGCTTGTATGTGATAACTTGAATGTTTACAGGGAACAACCACCAACTGCAATGTTCTTGAGCTATGGTGATTATTTTCAACAAGTCTTGTAGAATGCAGTTATTCAAGGCTGATTACTGATCTTTCAGTATGTCCCAGGGTTTCACACATCATCTTGCCCCCTCCCCTCACTATTTCCTACTGATGTGGCCCATTTGGTGATGTCAGCAAATCAAAATACTGAAGCAGCCTCCCATCAAGAAGAGACAGAGGGAAGGGGCAGATTGGAGCTAACCAGTATGCTCTCACCTCCTCATTATCACAGACTTCCTCACAGAAGTCCTCTTCTGCTGACTCCTCCACCTTGAGATCTTCGTTTATGCTGAGAAGTCCCATCGTAGGACCACTGGAGGTGAAGACAATGCTGCTTGCAATGTTGGGGAACTTTGCACCTGGTCAAGAACATCAGATTCACCATCCCAACTAAAACGCATTGCTTCCATTTCATCTTGGTTAACATCAGGCTTTTGAAAAGTAGAATGGTTAACTTACTGTTGATGGTTTCTGCATTGCCTTGCTGCAATCTGCTCATGTCCCATCCCTTCTGCATCTCTGTTACTATGGTGTTTGAGAGGTATGAAGGAAGGTTGACATTCTCAGGCGGTTTGCAATGGTAGCTTAGTTTAGCCCTGGTGTAGAAAGCCAAAGCAAGTATTTCCAAATTAGTACAGCACAAGCAGTCAGGACCGTCCAAAAAGTTTACAATCATTTATGAAAGAGGCCTCCCTGACAATAGATAAATTAAGCTTATACTTCTGAAATATGTCCCCTTTGGACTTTGGAGACCTCAGAAAGTGTGACTGTGCTCAGAGATCAGAGTTGGATTAAAGTCTTCATTATGACTCAAGACTTGCTATATTTTCCTCATTTCTCTGTCAGCAGCATACAGTAAGCATAACTGGATCTGACTTTTATGAGAGTGATTCATCTCACCCTGTCCAATCATTCAGAAAGGTTTCAGCAGCTAGCTCCGTGTTAGGAACACCACCTTTCTGCATGAACCCCCGTTTCTTGGCAAAAAGTGTCAAAAATTCCAAGGAGTTTTTGAAATCGGGAACATTGTACTGAAGCATTATCTGAAAGAGAGGATTCCGCACCAATTATATCTCAACACATCATTCAAACACACTGTCTTTACCACATTAGACACTAATTTAACATGTCATCACAGAATCATACAATACAGAAAATTATATGGTTAAAAAGTCACTGTTACTTAGATGCACCGATTCTTGATGTTCTTGATGGTGCATTTCAATCCCCTGGCTTTCATAAACCCTACAAAAAGGTATTTTATAAATATTTACATTGTATTTCTGGTGAAGCATGTAGCTTCCAAGTTACTAAAGATTTCTTAGAATATTTATAGCAACATTTTAACTAGAACTTTTAGTTTCACTCAAAAAAGAATAAACACAATCAAATCATTTTATATGGTACCGTGCTGTTTCCACAGCCTCAGTGGTATTAATGTAAACCTACATTACACACATTTACATTACCTGGACATATCAAAGACTGGAATCAAATATAAAGGTAAAATATAAAAATATATGTCCTAACTAGGCTAACACTGGGATAAAACACAGTTCATGAAAGTTTAATGGAGCATCACCTTCTTTCGGAATCCCTTATTTACAATAGCTAAAATACAGCTCTTCAACCCCTTGTCCTGTGGCACCACCACACATCTCACCTGCTGCTTGTTACACTGCTTCAGCAGAGCTCTGACTGCATCCAGGGCATTCTCCTGTAGCTCTGAGGCTGGCAGACTCCTCAGAGCCATAGCAGCAGGAGGATTATCTGTGGACACTATAATACTGGGGCTGTCAATCATCTTGACATTTTTGGCAATGTGCACTTCTTGCATACACCTGAAAGGAAGATAAGGTGATATAAAATGGATTCCATATGCTAGAATGGAACGGAAAAGCAGTGAATTACAAATACTATGCCCTCTGGCTTGAGTTTTTTTCCCACTGATTTCAGTAGCAGACATCCTAACCCAGGGCTTCTCATTTTACACATTCTAAGACCCAAATGGTATTACTGGAGCAATTAAGATTAATTGTCTTCTTCCACATCCCTTAGGTCCAAAACCACTACTCCTCAGTACTCCTCAATGCTGTCCATAAATAATGAGGTCAGTAAAAAGGCTGCCCATTCCTCCTGTCTTCCACTCACTTTGTCAGTCCCCGTTGTACTCCAGCATTGCAGGCCCGGATGCCTTTAAGGCTATTGATCAGGCTGCTTTTCCCCACGCTGGGGAAACCTGGTGGAGGAATTAAATAGTGTTACAAGCAAGCTGGCAACCTGATGATCAGAGGCCAATGAGAACTGCTGACACTAAGATGAGATCAGAGTTGGATTATTAAAGTCTTCAATGATTTCAGTATCCATGAGTCATCCTTTCTCATCTCACACAAAAAACTGTTTTAATAACCAACACACGGAAATCTTCGTTTGCTCTCTTTTGGACAGAAAGCATCAAATTTTGTATTGAACAGTGGTGAGATACAATAGAAAAAAATAACTACAAGTGAAAGGGTTCAGCTGAAAAAAAGCTTGTGGTTCCTCTTACCAACAATTCCAACTTTGAGCATGTCTTTACTCTCCCGGGCATCCACATAATCTTGCAGAAGCTGCAGAAGGCAGCTGTTGCCAAAAGAGGCCACCCCTTTCGTCTGATCAACAGCTCCAGATGTGGTTCTGTTCTTCTTTTCTTGCTACAAACATAAAGATAAGCATCTCATACATGTTCCTTGATTTTACAACAAATTTAATAAACAACAGCAACTTTAATATGTACACCTGGCCGACAATGGACACAAGCAAGTACTGTGCTGGCACAGAAAGTTATGCACAATATCATCTCAAATCATGAAATCATGGCATTCATGCTGCCATCTTTTTAACACAGCTCAGGACTTACCACTGTTTTGTCTTGCAACTGCGTTGATGCTTTGAAGGCTACGGCAGGAAACTCGCGCTGTAGGTAGTTCAACCACCTCTCCACATTATCTTTAGGTACAAGATCTGCAAGGGGGGGGGGCAGGTCACAGATTAGGGCAGGGCATTAAATATGACCTTTTGTGACCATCTCACAAAAGCCCCAAACCCAAAATTTAATGTAAACAAATGTCCACAATAACGAAGTAAAACAGGGAAAGCTGATTTACCAATCTTATTCAAGACAAAAAGAAGCTTCTTGTTTCCTTCACTTTTCAGCACCACCTCCTCCAGCTGTGGACAGCGGCAGCCCAAGGGGTCCCTGGCATCCAGAACCTCAACAATGACATCAGAGGCACTGATAACCTGTGGGAGCCACACAAAAACATCAACAGGGTGTTTGAGGTCCAACAACATGAAGGACATATAAGCGTGCAGTAAAGGCTGCATTTGCTGCACTGTGGACTGATGTGATAACACTTGTAGCGTTCAAACACATCCTCCACGCAAGGTTCAGGGGAGAATGGGTCCATTGAAAAGGTGAACAAAAAAAAACACCCAACTCTGCCCAAACCTATCTGAAATAATTAAACAGCATAACTCTGATGCTTCAGGGACATGGTTTAACCTTATAAATTCTGCTGCAGTCATGGGATAAAACATGTTTTGCCGGATTAGACACCTTCATATGTGAGGCATTCCCTCTCAGGATAGAGGCATTTGAAAACAAAGGGGCACATTTAATCTCAGGCCTTAGAGCAATTATTAAAAAAAGACCACCCCATTCAATGCCAGGTCCAAAACAACTGTTTATCTGAAAAGGCAATATATGGCACTTAAGTGGATCAGGTCCTGCAAGACCAGTTCCACTCACCATTGGTTTACTGATTCTTAAAAATGATCCTAACAAGAATTTTGCTCACCTTGTTTAATTCAGAGCAGAGGAACTTTCTGGTATATTTATCTTGACTCACAGATGATTTCTTAGGACGATTCTCCTGCCAAATATTAGATGACAGTCACAAAACAAGTCCTGTCAGATTAAGACAAATGTAGATGATTCTAATAAACAAGATCATTCCCTTTTATTTCTCACCTTCTTAGCTTTTTTGGCTTTTGGATCAGAGTCATTAGTTGTGGCCTCTTTCTTTCGCTTCTGTGCTCGTTCCTGTTGTTTTTCTAACTTCTTTTTCTGTTTAAGTTCTTCAAGCTAGCAGGAGGAAGACAACTCAATTCTTACAAGGACAAAAGCTGATTCAGTGTACGGCAACAACCTTGGATGAAACTAAGCATCACAATTTCTCTTCAGATTTTACAAATACCAAAGTGACATGTACTGCAAAATCTTAGGAAGTGACAGGAAAATACATGTTTACAAGGCTCCACTCTGTACAATATGGCAAGCTTTTGAGGAACTGGTATGAAATCTTATTTTTGTTCATAGTAACGTAATTGAATACAAAATTCCTGCATTTTCCGTAAAAATCTATCTCCACTTTGATGGACAATAGCAGTGGATTGGGACTGTTTGCTAATATAACGGCACACAAAACAGAAGGACCGGTTCTCACCTTCTGTTTCCTAAGTTCTGCCTCCCGTAAAATGTCTTCCTTGAAAGGTGCGACACTAGGAACACCTGGATCCTTCTTCACCCGTTTTGTTACACCTTTCTTTTTTGCCTCCTTCCGTAGTTTCCTGTTGTGCTCCCGAACCTGGTCAAAAATAAACAATGAAACAATTCAACATCAGAATGCTTGACTACTAGCCAAACTTTGCGTGCATGCAGGTCGATGTGTATAATGAGCAATTATTAAACTGCATACGATGTATATCTACAGAATGAGATATATACGGCACACATGAATGTGGCAAAACACAACGTGGATCTTGATGTAATTTCAAGAAGTCAGCTAGTTTGCGAATCGTTGACCAAAGGAAACATGCTTTACGGCTAGGTAACTGTCTATCGCCACCGACGATGCCTGACAGACAACCAGCCAACTAGACAGATCGGATACAATGAGGTCTGAAAACAGTACCTACCTTTTTCTGTATTTTGTAACGTTTTGCACAGGACAAGCGTTTACTTGCTTTCTTCAACTCTGGAAAACATATCAGCTAATTAGCTGGCTAAATGGCAACAGCTTTACTCATTTATTATTAAATCGTCAGCAAATGTTACCCTTTTATCTTGACATATACTTATTACAAAATAATTCATGCAAGCTACATGATGTTTCAGAATTTAAAGCTGCTTAAGTGCTTTCAGAACAGAATACTTTGCTAGCCTTGGTATATTAGTATTGGTCGAGCTCGCCAGGTCACTCCTCATCTTGTGGAAGCCAAACCAGTGTATCAAAGACATACATACATGTGTGACCCAATACTATGTGTACATTCTACAAACTATAAAACATAACACGTTCGTTTTAAGTATTGAAATACAGACTCACTCGGACGTTTCATGGTTGCCTGCAGCCAGTAGACTTCACCACGTGTGTCACAGGCCGGAGTAAAGGGGTAACATGTCGGACTTCCGTTTCCGTTGTATCGCTAAAGAGGAGGAGGAGGAGTCAGCTAGCAAGCTAGGTAAGCTAACAACTAGGATTTTGCTAATTAGCTAGCCAGAAAAGCTGTAGTTTTACATGAAATATTTTAGCCTGTCTTCACAGCTACTTCCTCCCACACAGAGACAATCACATTGTATTAGCTACCGGTAAGATTCATGGAGATTTCCTTTTCGCTGGTACAACTGGGCTGGATCTGGATGCGGTTATCTCCATCTGCCTTCCCATTTGTCTTTGTTTTTGTCAGTTAACGGCTGGTGTAGTTGCGCTCTTTTTAGCCGGTAGCTGGCTAACTAGCTGTAACTGATAGGTACCATTTAACTTTTCACAGCGTACATCTGTTAGCGAATTAGAGCAATAACGTCACGTCGGCATTTGTGTAGTCATACCTGTTGGCCAAGTTAATCACATTATTTTATGTATGTTGCATTTGGGGTGATGTTAGCTACTGTTAGCAAGCTAACCGGCTAGTTCTGTGATGCTGTTTAGGTTAGCTAACATTCGGATATTTTGAAATTTAAATAAAGTATTCAGCTTGCTAAATTTTTCGTTTTAGCATTGTTTGTGAAAAAAATGGAATTAAACCCGTCCAGTTATCATAACGTTTACTAGTTAGCTGGGTAATGTGAATTAGTTGGCTCGCTGTCTAGCTAGCAAATGTGTTACTATTGTAGCTATCCTGTAATAGCTAACTAGTTTTGTTTTACACCCCTTAACGTTGGTTAACTAACTTTCTATTATCTGAAATGGGACAAGCCAGGTTATTCCCTGTTAATTTACCTGGTTATTACGTTTCCAGTGGATAGATAAGTAAACATGAAAAGGGGATTTGATATGTGGGCCATGCAGAAGCTAGCTTGCTAACGTTAGCTTGCCTGCATCTTCATTCATTGGAACACATTTGGAGAAAAGTGTGTGTAACTTATGGTAGCTACGTACAGTTTTACCTTCTGATAAAAATAAACGACAGAAGGAGATGTCTTATATCGTGACACAGTCAAACATGTCTGTCACACCTTTGCAGTAGCGTTTATATATTTGTTAATTATGTTTGTATGTCAATTATGTGTTGGAAGGAATTGCTTCGATGGGTTCCAAAAGGCGAAGGGCCACCTCCCCCTCCAGTAGCGTAAGTGGAGGGGACTTTGAGGATGGACTAACGTCCTCCTCCACCCCTGGAAGCAGCCGAAAAAGGAGAAGAGCCTCCAGTATCCCCACTGTAGATCCAGTAAGTTGAATTCCAAGAAGGGCAGTGAGAGCTGTAATCCTTCGTCTTAACATGTAGATGGTTCACCTGGCATTAGCACAGGCTAATCATTTTATGAAAGGGAACACACCAGGCCTTTGTTGGACTATATATGCTGTATCTTATTACAACGTGTCTCTTATCTTTTATGTTGATTACATACACAAAAGCAGCGCCCCCGCCCCATTTGTATCCTATTTCTCCAGGCAATTTCTCTTAAGCTACTCCTTTTACATAATTGCAACAAAGTTAGTACTTCCTGGATTCATATTATCAAAAGTGTGGGTTGTTTGAGATTGTGTTCTTGTGTGTCCAGATAGCAGTGTGCCACGAGCTGTACAATACTATCAGGGATTACAAGGATGACCATGGGAGGCAAATCTGTGAGCTGTTTATCAGAGCACCAAAGAGAAGGTACAGCACTACATTTGTACAATCACACCATTACTGTTCAAGCACTCCTAACCTATCTGACTGAAAGTGATGTCCACCAAACACAAGTGCTCTAGTTAACTTTAACTGGCTGAATGGCAAAATGAATAACTAAAATTTTAGTTAATATTAAAAACTACTGTCCTTTTTTGAAGGGTTAACCTGTTTGTTTCCCTGAAGGAACCAGCCAGATTATTATGAAGTGGTTGCCCAGCCCATAGACCTGATGAAGATCCAGCAGAAGCTAAAGATGGAGGAGTACCAGGATGTGGAGCAGCTCAGTGCTGATTTCCAGCTGTTGTTCAACAATGCCAAGACTTACTACAAGGTAATGCAGCTAAGAAGCTTGGGATGTTAGTAACCAGTAGACCTTGAGAACACCAGTCAAGAAAAGAACAGCATTCAGAAATCATGTAAAAGATACATTTTCTGTTGAAGTAGTGGCCTTGTAGGGGTACATTCCAAACTTAAATAAAAATAACTAATGAATAACATAAATGATACATTTGTCTTCTTAAAAAACATAGAAAGGCATTTGTTTCTGAGTCATAATTTATACATAATTCCTGTAGCTTCATACTATGCATGAGGCAAGGGAGTGTAGATTATTTCAGTGGTTTACTTCAGCCCTGGAATAATGTATGTGTCAACCAGTCATATGTGATTTATTCATTTAATAGTATTTTTAAAAATGACATTGTAGGCAAAGCACCTACCTGCACATTATTAAATACACGTCTACAAAAATGAAATCATATATATCACTACATAAAGTAGATTCTGACATTGTCGCAGGAAACATTTTTGTAGCTGTAGGTGAAATATAGTGATTTGTGATATCCATTATCTTGATTAGTGTGCTGTTGTTTACTGTACATCCCTTGTCCATTTAAACCTCTCCTGTACTGAACAAAGGTTTTTACTCCATTGTTGATTTTTCTTGTGTTCATGTGCAATCCCCTTGAAATTATTCAAATTTTAAATGTGTCTCCTATCAATAGGTTGATAGCCCAGAGTACAAAGCTGCCTGCAGGCTATGGGACCTGTATCAGCGCACAAAGAATGAGTTTGTGCAGCGTGGGGACTATGAGGAAGAGGATGAAGATGGGGAGGATACACTGGATAACCCTGGAACCTCCACTGAAGAAGAGGTAGAATAATTTTTCTGAGCTAACAAGAGCATTCAGTTTTATATCTGAGGCATCATAGCTGACATAATAATGTCATGTATATATTAGAATGGAAAACAGGGAAGACTGTCTTGGTTACACACTGCCTTGGTTAAGCTTATGTTAGAATTGGTGCAGACAAAAATATCAACAAGCAATTAGATTTTTTTTACAGTGACCTTTACCAATTCCTTTTTCATTTAAATTGTGCTGGTGATAGACATTAAAGCTTGTTGGGTATACAGTCCTGTTTCTGGAGGACTGCAGTCCATATTGTGTTTCCTCAGAGCACTTCACCATTCCACTAATTTAGTGATGTAACATCTAATTTTTTTTCTTCTGATTAACAGTTTTGTGAGGGATAGAACTGGGAAACATGTTCTAAATGCAGTCTTCAGGGACCTTTGTTGGGCATCAAAACTGTACTGAACACCAGCATTCCTCCACTTGCAACCTGGTGGCTTTTTGTCATTCCAGCTGTATCTGTTCTGCCCACTAGTGTTACTGGTGCCGGTACACTTACAAGTGAACTGTGGCCAGAGCTGGAAAGCTGCTTAAACTCTGTCCAGTGGTGTTGGTGATAAACTTGAGAAAATACACAGAGAATGGGGAAATGAGCACTTTGCCACCCCTGTGCTGTGGATAATCAGAGGTAGATAGAAGTAATATGAAATGCAATTTTATTTTTCTCCCAAGAAAAATACAGCCATGGGCTGCAGATAAAGACAGGTCAGTCCTCAGGCAGATGTCAGTTAGACTTCATGTTCTACTGCTGTGGTTTCAAGAGATGTGATGGAAGAGTAATCTTTCTGAACACATAAACTACTTTTGGCTTCATCTTATTCTAGGCTGTAGCTTTCTAGACATTCAGCTTTACATCTAGCTGCTGATTTCTTGTTATATTGACATGTTTGGGGGATGAGGCTTATTATTGGGCACATTCGTTTTGCAGACTCCACCTAGTTGTTTGAAGGAGGTCCTGGAGCAGCTCCTGGAGGCCATTGTGACCTTTACTGAGCCCTCAGGGCGCCTGATCAGTGAGCTCTTTCAGAAGCTTCCCTCAAAAGTGGTAAGAACTGTTTCCAGCTATATGCATGTATACAGTGCACACTAGCAAGTTGGACATAATGAATTTATTTTAACTCGAATTTACCCTGGAAGCTTTGGTCATCACAAAAATGTTTCTTTTCATGCATTTCTTAAATGATATTGCCAAATAAGTATCATGACAATTTAATCTCAGATTGTTTCTTTTCCCATCAGCACTATCCAGACTACTACGCCATAATAAAGGAACCCATAGACTTGAGGACGATTGCTCAGAGGATACAGGTATGCAGCTGGATGTAATGCTGTGCTTGTCTGGCACACACAAATACTCATGTACTTGAGAACCTGAAAAGTCATTGCTATTTGTTCACTTTTGCAATGGGCGATTCCACTATGTGAATAATAACTTTGGATTAATATCACTTTCCAGATGGGATACTACAAAAGTGTCAGTGCCATGGCCAAGGACATAGACCTTTTAACAAAAAATGCCAAAACCTACAATGAACCAGGGTCACAGGTTTTTAAGGTTTGAATCAATATATTAATTTTATCATATAGTACATAAATTTTTGTCATAAATTTCACTGTTTGTTTACGTGTTGCAAGGCAGACGTTGCAAACCCATGCAATCTATTTTAATTGAAAAACCCCTCTATTCATTTCTGCTGTAAAGGATGCTAATACCATCAAGAAGATCTTTATTCAGAGGAAGACTGAAATTGAGCATGCAGAACCTACTAAATCCAGCCTCCGTATAAGGTACTGTAATTTTTGTTAACGTTTCTTCCCAGAATTTTCCTTGATTTTGAGGCACAATTTAATAGGGAAAATCTGTGGAATTCTTCTCTTGAAGTAGGTCTGAACAGCTTGAATTGACACTTGTTTGCAGTCTTTCTACTCTCCCGGGGTGGGCCCACTCATTCATGATGTGATATCATGGCCTGAAACAGTACACATTTATTTTAGCTGACTGTGCTTTGATAATTTTGTGGCGGATATTGCTTTGGCATTAATTTAATGAGAAAGGAATGAACACAGAATGAAGGTGGTAAATTGAGAAACCTGATTGTTAGGTGACGGCTCATCACATGTCATCCATGGTGTGCGTGTGTGTGTGTGCGCGTGTGTGTTGGTCAGGAACCGGAGGTCAGCTCAGGGTGATCGCCTGTCTGCTATAACCACAGCCCTGCAGTATGGTTCTGAAAGCGAGGAGGATGCCCTGCTCAGTAAGTCTTGCTCTGCATGTTCATCTTAGGTCATTCCCCCATTTTTATGGGCATTGAATGAAGTGTTGGCCTTATGAGCATCAATTGAGTTTATGTTTCATGATCTTAGATTTTACATCTCACTGACCTCTGCGTGCGTGTCTGTCTCACATGCGTGTATTTGCGTGTGTCTGTTTGTGTGTGCATGCACATGTCCGTGTTTGTTGTGCAGGTTCTGTGCGCTACGACGAGGGTGAGTCAGAGGCAGAGTGCATGCAGTCCTGCATGGACATGAGCAACCCCATCTTCCAGCTGTACGAGGCCGTGCGGGGCGGCCGAAACGGCCAGGGCCAGCTCATCGCCGAGCCCTTCCTGCACCTCCCCTCCCGCAGGGAGTATCCCGACTACTACCAGCAGATAAAGCATCCCATCTCCCTGCAGCAGATTCGGTATGACCACTTTTATTCTCCTCATTCCCTTGTCATTCATTTACTGTCACCTGGTAGCTGATGGTGTGGCCTTGTTAGCCTTGTTTGATTTTAGCCTTTTGATTTAAGATCATTTATGATCATTTGCAGATATGTAAATGCTCAATTGGATTCTCTTTTATTAATGGTATTCTTGGAGCAGAATTTTTCTGTCTGAAGTCAAATGAGTAGCCCACTTCTATTCTCAGGGAGAAGATGAGGAACAACGAGTATGAGAACATTGAGCAGATGGAAGCTGATCTCACCCTCATGTTTGAGAATGCTAAGCGCTACAATGTCCCCAACTCCGGCATCTACAAGCGTGCCCTGAAACTGCACCAGATTCTACAGGTCAGCGTCTTACATCATCTTAAGACAATCTTTAACTCTTGAAGCGTGCCAATTCTTATGTGTTATTTTAAACCTTTAATATATGCACATAGTTTAAATTAGTCCGTTTGCTAGCTATTTAATTAACTTATTCTTGTCTTTCTATAGCATTAGCCATACTTATTAATAGTTTTCATAGTAACAAAAAAGCATATGTATTACTATTATGTTTCTTATGTTTGAATGTGTGGCTCATCTCTGTCATCATGCAATGTCCTTCTTACAGCACATTTAAAGTAGCCTGGTTCCTGGGCAGTGTTTTAGACCAGAGCAACTCATGTTTGTGTTTGTGTGTGTTGCAGCTGAAGAAGAGAGAGTTGTCAAGAGAGGAGGAGGACGGTGACAGCATGCTCTCCTCCACCACCTCTGATGCCGGCAGCGCTAAGAGGAAGAGGTACGTCTCCGTTTGTCACCCATTCATCTGCAGCATACAGATTCCGGTTTAATCTGCGTCCCTCCAGATGTTTTCTCCATCACCACGGTGTACACATTCCCATTATAATGGCTCAGCCACCAAGATCCTGCCAAAGGTGCAGCTGGGCAGGGGTAATGCTAAAATCCACAGCATAATGCATGAGCCTGCTCACTGGTCAGAAAGCTTTAGCATCATCCGTACTGTCTTATAGCAGAGGTTTATTTACCAAAGATGATCAGTAGCTTTATTAATGAATTGATTTAAATATGAGCTTTATTTATTTCTTACAATACAACGCAGAAGAAAAACTGTATTATGTCTGAATTAGGTAGAAGTCCAGAAAGCTCTAAGCATGTCAGTAGTAGTGGTGATATAACACTGACTGTTTTCTTCAAACCCCCGTGATGTGTGGCAGCCACAAAAAGAACACAAAGAAAAACCGGATGAAGATCCTGTACACCGCGGTGACGGAGGCGCGGGATGCGTCCACCGGCCGCCGCCTCTGCGACCTCTTTATGGTCAAGCCGTCCAAAAAGGACTACCCCGACTACTACAAGATCATCCTGGAGCCCATGGACCTGAGGACCATCGAGCACAACATTCGCGCCGACAAGTACCTGAGCGAGGAGGCGATGGTGGAAGACATGAAGCTGATGTTCCGCAACGCACGCCACTACAACGAAGAGGGCTCTCAGGTGGGCGTCCAGTCAGTGAGCCGATCAGTCAGGGGTGCCGGAAGTCTGTGGCATCTTCTTTGTTGTAGCCATTTCCAAATATACTAAAAGGTTGATTGTTGTTTGAATTTTTTCATTACATCAGCAGCAGACTGTTGTGTTTATGCAGACCCCAAAATATACTAAAATTAATGTATTTTTTGAGTTGTAAACTGACTTTAATAATATTAAATAATTATTTAGGTCAAAGCAACAAGCAGTTTATAATGTAGATTCTGCTGCAGTCATGGAGAGTGTAATGCCAGGGATAAATGTATTAAATATTGAAATGCGTGTGTGTGTTCAGGTCTACAATGATGCCAACGTCCTGGAGAAGATCATGAAGGACAAGAGGAAGGAGCTGGGGCCTCTACCAGATGAGGATGATATGGCTTCACCAAAGCTCAAATTAAGTATGTCAATATGTGAATTGGACAGCTTGATACTGTAATTGGCAACTATAACCATATTTCAGCTTAGTCAGGAGAGGAGTGGCTGTTGCTGAGAATTCACTGGACAGAATCTCCTGTTTCTTAGGACTATTTAATGTGTTTTTTAGATATTTTGGTAAATTGACTTCTATTGTCAATTCTGAAATGGAGAATTTATACAAATAATCTCTACAAAAACCATGCATTAAATATTAACGACTCCAAGGTTTCACCTTCCATGAAGTTTAAACCCTGAAACAATTTTATTTCATCTGAAACCGAGTTGTTTCATAGGAAAGAAAATTGCAGTAAAACAAATTTTGGGTTTCATTTGCTTCCCATTTAAAGGACTATTCACTTTAACTGAAACAATGCTAATGCTAAGCTTTGTTTCCCCAGGGAAGAGTGGCATCTCTCCTAAGAAGTCGAAGTACCTGACCCCCCTGCAGCAGAAGCTGAACGAGCTGTACGAGGCGGTGAAGAACTACACGGACAGCCGCGGCCGGCGCCTGAGCGCCATCTTCCTGCGGCTGCCGTCACGCGCTGAGCTGCCCGACTACTACATCACCATCAAGAAGCCCATGGACATGGAGAAGATCAAGAGCCACATGACAGCCAACAAGTACCAGGACGTGGACTCGCTGGTGGAGGACTTTGTGCTGATGTTCAACAACGCCTGCACCTACAACGAACCCGAGTCGCTCATCTATAAGGACGCGCTGGTGCTGCACAAGGTCCTGCTGGAGACGCGGCGGGACCTGGAGGGCGGCGAGGACACGCACGTCCCCAACGTGCCGCTGCTCATCCAGGAGCTCGTGCACAACCTCTTTGTGTCGGTGCTGAGCCACCAGGACGACGAGGGCCGCTGCTGCAGCGACTCGCTGGCTGAGATCCCCGCCCGCGACCCCGCCAGCCCCACGCGGCCGCCCCTCAATTTCGAGATCATCCGGGCCAATGTGGACAACGGGCGCTACCGGAGGCTGGACGTCTTCCAGGAGCACATGTTCGAGGTGCTGGAGAAAGCCCGCCGGCTGCACAGGTGGGGAGATGGAACTAACACGGACGGTCTTCTTTTTCTACACCTCCATAACTTTTAAATCCCTCTAATACAGCGTTTCCCAAACCTCTCCTGGAGGACCACTTGTCCTGCATGTTTCAGATCTCTCCCTGCTCCAACACAGCTGATTTAAATGATCAGTTTGTTATTAAGCAGCTTCAGGAGTTCATAACAGGTTGATCATTTGAATCAGCTGTGTTGGAGCAGGGAGAGATCTAAAACATGCAGGACAAGTGGTCCTCCAGGAGAGGTTTGGGAAATACTGCTCTAATACATCAAGGGGTGACTCAAGTGTAAACTTTAACTGAGCTCATCTTTCTTTACTAATGATCTTTACTTCTTTACACATGGCTGGCTTGGGAGGACTCAAAGTAACCATGCTGCTCGATGTCTCTCTCAGAGGACGGATTCTGAGATCTTCGAGGATGCAGTGGAGCTGCAGCAGTTCTTCATCAGGATCCGAGACGAGCTGTGCAAAAACGGCGAGATCCTGCTGTCCCCGGCACTCAGCTACACCACCAAGCACCTGCACAACGACGTGGAGAAGGAGAAGAAGGAGAAGCTGCCGAAGGAGATAGAGGAGGACAAGCTGAAGAGGGAGGAGGAGAAGAAAGGTGCTGCCCTCCTTCAGCTTCCCGCCCCACGGCTCTGCTTGGCATTCATCATAAGAATAAATAGATGAACGCGTGACAATATTATTTATGATTAAGAATAAAATAACAAACAATAACTTACATTGACATAAGTGAACACAAATCTAGGGCCTTAGGTATAGACATAGCAGGAGAGCTGAGGTGGGCCTCATCTATGATTACAGACATGATGACATCATTCATTTTCACAAGACCTCAAAATAATGTGCAACTTATAGTCAGTGTAAAGTCAATGCAAAAATGATGAGGCACAGCAGTGCTAGAGGTAGTTAAAAAAGTGATAAGTGAGCATAAAACAAAATATCAGAATGGTGAGTTTCACCAGGAAATATTTTGTGGCCCTGAGAATATGCCACAAAATACCATGTGAATAAAGCTGGCTAGAATGTAATATACATTTCCCAAAAAGAAAAAATTATGTCAGTGAAATGTTTACGTGCTTTAATTGTTCTGACCATTACTCTTCTCGAATGCTGTTTGTATTTTTGTAGTCATTGAAGTGTTTCTTATTAGAAGCATACTATTGCCTGTCAGCATTATTTCTCAGCAGAATTTCATGATGATTTCATGATATTTTTGTGTTGTGTACCCCATTTTGTGAAATGTATCATATTGTGAGCTGAGTGTCTCATGCCTAAATACATTTTGACAGTTGTAAGCATTTCATGTTTTGGACCAGCCTGTGTACTGGAATTCTGCTGGACTACATTAGACTGACCGCTCGATTGCACCGTTTCTAATCCCAGAGGCAGAGAAGAGCGAGGACCCGGCAGGGGGGGCGTGGTCGTCGGGCCTCCAGCGCACTTACAGCCAGGACTGCAGCTTCGAGAACAGCATGTACCACGTGGGAGACTGCGTGTATGTGGAGCCGGCGGAGCCAAACCTGCAGCCGCACATCGTTTGCATCGAGCGCCTCTGGCAGGACGACGCCGGTAACGCCACTTCCTCTTCTGACACTTCAGTATCGACCCACTCACCCTACCAGCAGGGGGAATTTAAATTGTCGGAAAGTGAAAATGTGGTCAATTCCTGTTGACTACTTTAATGTAATTCAGCTGTTATGTACTGAACTTGGTGATGCATAGAAGGAGTAAGTTATGTAAATGGAGTAAGCCAGTGCAAGTATAAATTGAATCTTCATACTTTATCGATTTAGTATAAATCTAACAGCTAGTTTGGGTGAGGTCTCCCTTCTTAAACAGGAAAATGAGAGTAATTAAACTCAGCTTAATTGTGCTCCCTTCCCCACGCAGGTGAAAAATGGCTGTATGGCTGCTGGTTCTACAGGCCCAATGAAACCTTCCACCTTGCCACACGCAAGTTTCTGGAGAAAGAAGTATTTAAGAGTGACTACTACAGCAAAGTTCCTGTCAGCAAGATACTGGGAAAATGTGTGGTCATGTTTGTGAAGGTACAATCCGTCTCTCCACAGTAGTACTGGCTAATTGGCAGTATGTGTTTTCAGCCATTTGGTGGGTTAGGGAAATGTCGTTCAATCACATTCACTGGACCACGTACTTTTCAGTGCATCTTAATTCAGCCACGTCACCTGTGACTTTGGTTTGTGACCTTTCAGGAATATTTCAAGCTCCAGCCTGAGAGCTTCAGGCCAGAGGACGTGTTCGTCTGTGAGTCGCGCTACTCCGCAAAGACCAAATCCTTCAAGAAGATCAAGATGTGGACGATGCCGGTCAGCTCGGTGAGGTTCGTCCCTCGTGACGTGCCGCTGCCGGTGGTGAGGGTGGCATCCATGTTCGCCAACGCCACCAAGCACGACCAGGAGAAGTCTGCGGAACTGGAGTACGACAAAGCCGCAGACACCGGTGTCATCGTTGATAAGGTGAGTAGACGCAAATATAGACGTCAGCGCAAAGATGCGGATTTACTACACTAATGACATTTGTTCATGGCTGATGTGAAGTGAAGCAGTAAGTTATTCTGTCTCTGCAGGAAAGGGAGGATGTGCCAGTGGACGTGAGCAACGGTGAGCTGGGTTGCCAGTACTTCGAGCAGCTCCGCTACAACGAAATGTGGCTGAAAGTGGGAGATTGCGTGTACATACGCTCACACGGCCTGGTGCGGCCGAGAGTAGGCAGGTGAGCTGAACCCCTCACCGCTTCCGACTACTCCAGAGGTTTCACTCATTCATTCATTTCTGCCTGAAGTAACACTTCTGTTTTCCTGGGTCACAAATTGGGCTTACAATTTCAGTTAAGTTTCCCATTTATATAGACTGTACTGGAGCAAGTGAGATGAAGTACTTTGCTGCAGGGTGCCGCAATTGACTCTTGATCCTTTACCCACGATATTTTATGCATATTCGTGGTCATTAGAATCGGGACCAGTCTCCAAGTATCTCATTTATTTACTACAGCATTAGAATGTACTCCTGTTCATCATAATATCATAAAAATGGTATTTTTATGAAGTGTTATCCTTTTATTTTGTATTCAACCTTCATTTGTAACAGGAGGATGAGTGGGTACTTCTCAGCTGATGTGTAACGGAGGTTTTTGGAATAAGCTGTTATAATGAACACCTATAATGCCTAGTGGTCACATGGTGACAAGGTGTGTCTGGTGGTTACAGGATCGAGAGGATGTGGGTGCGAGATGGTGCTGCCTACTTCTTTGGGCCCATTTTCATCCACCCTGAGGAAACAGAGCACGAGCCCACCAAGATGTTCTACAAGAAGGAAGTTTTCCTCAGCAACCTGGAGGAGTCCTGTCCTATGACCTGCATCATAGGTACACGCCCCTCACACATCTTTCAGTCCTCCAGGCGTACCTCATGACTAGAGCCCTCAGTTTTTCTCAGCCGTGTCATTCTTGATTTGACAGATGTTTTTGTAAGTGCAAATATTTGTTCTGCAAGGAAAATCCATCACTCTCAATTTGTCATCCTTGCTGATACGGCATACCTTACTGCCGCGAATGACTCCTCAAGTGCAGGTGAAATGCTTACAAGATTGCCAAGTCGATTTTGATAACGTAACTGCATTTCTGTCCAACAATGCAACCTTATATATAACCTTATATGTTAAAGGTGTATAATGACATCTCCCAAGGCTGGTTGCCAGCAAACCCTGCACAACATTTCACCCATGTTTGCATTGTCCGTGGTTCTAAATGGTTGGAGTGAATTCAATATCTGACAGTGTTGAATCTAAACATTTCTGTCATTTCTGCTTAATCAGTGCTAATTGATTCAACAGATTAGATGATTCAGTGCTAATCAGTGCTAATTGATTAATCAGATTAGATTATTCAGGAGCTGTAATCAGATAATTGTTTCACAAGCAGCTTGAAAAAAGATCTCTTGGTGTTGGAGGACTGAAGTAAGAGTAAGTAAGCAAGAAAGCAAGTTGAGGAAAAACTGAGGGCTCTTCTCAGCTGCTTTAAGCCACCCAGTCATTTCCATTATATATCTGTTACTGGCTGGCCTCACAGTGACCATATCGTGTACATTATAGGGTTTCTCAGTGTTTCACTTTTATGAACCACAGTGTCTGACACACACCCCCACACCCCACCCTTCCATTTTACCCGAGTTAAAGGAGCACATACTATGCTGTGAAGTGTTTGCTGCCTTATGACATTTAATCTAACCCACTGCCCTCTTCTGCTTTATTTCTTCATCATATTTGTAGGGAAATGCGTGGTGTCCTCTTTCAAGGACTACCTGTCGTGCCGACCAACGGAGGTCCCTGAGGATGACGTGCTGCTGTGTGAGAGCCGCTACATCGACAGCGAGAAGGTGATGAAGAAGTTCAAGGGCTTGAAGCGCTTCTCACTGTCTGCTAAGGTGCTGGACGATGAGATCTACTACTTCAGGTGAGCTGCTTTCGTAGGCTGTGTGTGGCATCGAGCTTCCAGGTGAGTCAGGAGAATAGCTACACCTGTCCAGTCAAACTTCATATTAAGTGGAACTTGACTGAAAAGCTATGTGTAGCCTCTGAAGATTCAAATGCTGGGTTTATGTGCCTTTGTCTTAAATAAGATGCTCTCTTCTCTCCATCCAGGAAGTTGATTGTGCCCCAGAAGGAGCCATCTCCCTTGCTGGACAGGAAGATCCAGGAGCTAGAGGCAAAGTTTGCGGACATGGACGGTGCAGATGACGACTTGGACGACCAAGGGGAAGAGGATGGAGAATCTTCTGAAACCCCCATGGTTCCTCAGATGCAGACGCCGCTGTCTAGCGACATGGATATCATGCCCTACACCCCACCACAGGTTGCGACCCATACATTCCCAGTCCAGTCTAAATCTGACCCACACACACTACCATTCATGTCTGCTTGACAGATATACTGTACCATACATGTCCAAGTCTGACCTATGGACTCCATATATCTCTAAAACTCATTTACAAGGTGTACCCTGCTTTCAAATCTGAACTATAGGCAATGGCACCAAATCAAAAATATATTTTATTCAGTTAAAATGATGGTAAAGTGAATGGTGGTCATCGATCAAATCTAAGTATTGAGTATAATTCTAGCTAATACTCTCAATGCACCTGTGTTGGTTCCAGTTGACTCCAAAGACGATTAAGGGCCTGTCCAAGAAGGAAGGAGCGAAACGGAAGATCAACATGAGCGGGTACATCCTGTTCAGCAGCGAGATGCGCGCAGTCATCAAGGCCCGGCACCCAGACTTCTCTTTCGGAGAGCTGAGCCGCCTGGTTGGGACAGAGTGGAGGAACCTTGAGGCCACCAAGAAGGCAGAGTATGAAGGTAAAAGCAACGTTCATAACGCCATCTGGCTCCCAGAACATCCTGCATGTCACCTGGAGAAAAGCTTTATTGGGGGCTTAGTGTGCAGGAATGGGTAGACCACATAATGCTGAATTACAGTGAGTTATGATTAAGACATCAGTTCAAAGGAAATGTGGCTTCTTACTGGCTTGTGGACTCCAAAGCTGTTCCCATTGCTACTTGAATGAATGCCTGGAAGTAAATGTTGGAGAATAATCTCTGGCCACTTTTCAATATGCAGTTTGGACTGTTTCAGGTGATCATGATTCTGTGATTAAGACAAAGTTACAGCTTTTTATATTGTGCTTATCCATCCAAAAAGGATATGGTGATCATATGGTGATCTCCCCATGTCAGAAGGGGGAGGACTTAAACAGTTTTATCGCTGCTGGTAGAATGGCAGCAGCGTTGTGACTGTGAGCATGCATCTCCAACAGCAGAAGCTCTCTAGCTGTGGAAACAGGTGTCACAGTGTGTGTCGTGTGTGTGTGTTGCAGAGCGGGCAGCCAAAGTGGTGGAGCAGCAGGAGCGCGAGAGGGCAGCCCAGCAACAGCAGTGTGCTTCCCCAAGAGCAGGTACCCCAGTAGGGGCGCTCATGGGGGTGGTGCCCTCCCCAACCCCTATGGGGATGCTTAACCAGAACATGACGCCTGTGTCAGGTAACCCCTCACGGATACAGTAGAACCCTTTGGTGACTTTGGAGCAGGAATATGAAGCTGAACTGCTTAAAAAAAAAAACCATTCTTTTACACCTTTTCCTCCATCCCTTCCCAATTCATGTGATTCTGGAACCTCAGCAGTTATACCCCATACCTCCTCTTTTAATCACATCTGAAGCTGACATTTAAAAAAAAAACTCTGCCAACTTAACATTATTAATCATTGAGTTTATTTTGAATGTTTCCTTTATTTTCCCAAAAGCATAAAAATCAGTGCCTGTACTATCAAATCATCAACTGCATGAACATAAAATAACTTTTTATAACCCCCCCATATATGTTTTAACTGTTGGTTTTTTGTTTCGTTTTGCTACATTTTTTGCTACTTGTTTTTGAAGATAACACCTCTGTCTACGTCCCTTACTAACTTTAGTTTCATTTTATGTAGACTTTCTTCCTTCGTGGGTAGTGCATGACTTGTAATAGCCAGTTGCATGGTACTGATGCATGGATCTGTTGTGTTGTCCCCCCCACCACAAGGCATGATGGGTGCCTATGGGCCACCTTTAATGCCCATGCAGGGCCCTGTTGAAGGCATGGTCGGTATGGGCAGCATGCCACCACATCACATGGGGGCGCCTGCATTCCCCCACCATCTTCAGCCAGGTATGCCCGGGTTCCCTGGCATGCCATACCCGGGTAAGGACACCTCTCCCCATTACCCTCCTAGCCACGCCCATGCAGTTGCTTCCTGTCTGCCACTCACCCGCTGGAGGGGCTACCTGTACCACAGGCTTTAGACACGTCACCGACCAATTGGGTTGTACCCGGTTGCCAGGCAATGCAGTTGGGCCACCTCTGCACCGGGGGCTTTCACCTTGCTTGGAGTCCAAATTCAAATCCCCATGATTCCCATTCAATTTTTTAATGGTTTCAGGAGCCGTTTGTTTGAACAAATGCATGAACTAATACATAGGCTAATCTGCGTGAACATAGTTAATATCCTAGAAAGAATACTAACCCCTTCACAATTATCAGCTTAGGTCACTCAGGACTAGAGGTTACGTTTTGTTCCACCTATTAATTCCACATAACTGAACCCTTTGACAAGAGGCTGCTATAACATATTGTACATTATATTTGATGATGGGTGTTCAGGTAAGTATGTGTGTGTACATATATAATTTAATTTGTTTAAGATGAAGTATACCTAAGTTACATTTAAATTAACCACTAAAGTGGAATATTTTATATAAATTTAAATTAATATTTTTCCTTTTTACAATTTTGCTATGGCTGACATGAAATAGCTTGAATAACAGATAGACTAGGTAGTTTTCCAGTTAGCAGCAAATCTGACAGTTACTTACTCTTGTGGTAATACATTTGCGACTGTGTCTAACTGTGGTTATGGTTGTCCTAGGTGTGATGGGGCCTGGTGTGAACAACATGGCAGGAAGTCCCGCAGCTGGAAATCACTACGGGCAGCAGGTAACCTCACCCTGTCATTTGCAGTACCTTTTGAAAGAAATATTTAATCTGGTCTTTTCCTTGTGAAGTTCCTGTTCCACATAGATATTTGAATTTCCTTAATATGCATAATCTAAGTACAGAGTAAAGGTGTCATGTCGATATTCTGATTACACAAGCACATCAGGAACATTTGATTTGATTATGGAATATGTTGGAGTTTATCCGTAGAATAACAGGGTGATTAATGATTTGAGTACTGATGCTGGGCTTGCTTGGGGTCTACTTCAGATGGGCATGCTTGGTCAAGGCCAGCAGGCCCCACCTCCCTACCCAGGGCAAGGCCAGACAGCCCAGCCTGCACTCCAGCAGCCCTCCACCCCCATGTTTGTGGCCCCGCCTCCAAAGACCCAGCGCCTGTTACACTCTGAAGCCTACCTAAAGTACATCGAGGGCCTCCAGGCAGAGTCATCCACCATCAGCAAGTGGGACCAGACCCTCGCAGGTGTGTCTCTCCATACCAGAACCCCTTAACTTACACCCTCCATTCACAGAGCTCAGACTGACCCAGAAAAGTTTAGGTTTTTGTAAGGAAAACCTGCTCACGTGTGAGACTTTGCTGTATTCATGTAATATTGTTAAACTAATAGTTACACTGAAATGTAGCTTTCTATTGTATTTCAAGCTAAAACTATATTAACTAGCAACAGTTCTCAATGAAACTTTGCAATCAGTTTTCAGTGGAGTCTTTCATTTCAATGAACTAAATGGGATATTCAAGAGGTTTTGTGAAGGATTAAGTTGGTAGCCCATAACATGATAAACAGTCATACTACGGATACTACTCTAGTATCACAACTGGTCTTTTATGCATGTGCAATTGTCTTTGAAGTGGAATAGAGTGATTTTAGCTAAACAAATTTAATAATTGCATATATTGAATGTTTCCTTAGCCCGTAGGCGAGATGTACACTTGACCAAAGAACAGGAGGGCCGTCTGCCATCCCATTGGCTGAAGAGCAAGGGGGCTCACACCACGATGGCGGACGCACTGTGGCGACTGCGAGACCTGATGCTGAGGGACACGTTAAATATCCGCCAAGCATACAACCTGTAACGCACTTGACCACACCTTCCCTCAGGCTCTAGTGATGCTCATGTTATGGATTTGAAATGTAAGGGGAAAAAAGATCACAAAAAGCAGTAATATTTTGTTGTATATTAGTTTTGCCAGGGTTTTACAATGTAGAAAAATAAGCTTAGATTTGATGTTTTGTTATTTTCTTTTTTATGGTTGTAAAGGATTTTTGTGGAAATGGACATTGGTCTAAGGCCAGTGTGAACACTTTCATATTAAATTTGATGAGAAAATTCTGTTTCTTGACTGCTTTTTATAATGTCATGTTCCCAGTTCATTGTCTTTGAAGGGCACCATGGGTTATTATATAAGAAAATGCAGACTAGGTTAAATGTTTGGACATAAGCATTTATACATCTGTCCCATACAGGCCAGTTATTGGGTGCGTGATTACTGCATTTAATCCCTGGACTTCACTTTCAGTATATGCTGACCAAAAGTGCTGTGGGCCGTGTGTACGGATGCATAATTGTGTTTCCAACATACTGAGTGTAATATTTTGCTAGCTGGTGCAGAGACCTTTCAAGCACCTCTTTTTAAGGGTCTTTTGTTGGTGGCAGCATTCACATGTCTGACAATTACAAGGATGAGTGTATACATTGATTTTTTTGCTAGAAGCTTACTAAACAAGCAGATTTAGAACTCAGACTGAAATATATGTATATAAGAAATGTATAGTGTAGATAATATTTTATTATTATTATTTATATCTTGTGTCGGGTCTGTATACATTCTGCATGCTTTTAACATAGGGCAATATTGACTTGTATGTTGGATCTCTCACGTTCCTTACACGCACACAAGTATTATCCACGTTTAGCCTGTTTTTTTCTCTTTTTTTAAGAACATCATTTTATAGCAGGCTCGACGCAGATCCTCTTATAGGGATACTTTATGAATCTGTTAAAATCATCATATGTGTGCATATGATGATATATGTGTCTTCTTGAGTGCAGATTCAAACGATCGCACATGTGCGGAGCATGAACTGCAAGAAGCCGTGCGGATATGATGTCAAAGCACAGATGACAGCGAGTTCCCCGTTTTGCGCCTGCGTAGTGATGTAACCGCGCCGTTCACGGGCACTTTTGAAAGCGAGTGAATAGCTAGCAACGTTGGTTAGTCTCTTTTCCCCGCGTTTGAGGTGTAGCCATTCAAAATACTAGGTACGAAGCTCCACACGAATTTACAAAAATCGATACTCATTTTTTTGTTACACTGCGAAATGTATTATGTTGGTATGACACCCAGTATTGTGATCTATTGTAATGAGTGTTCAGCGAGACGACAAGAAACATTTTCAACTCGATTTGGTAGCTAGCTACTGTTTAGCCGGCTAGCTAGTGTAATGTTAGTTGAAATAATCACAGAACACAGCTGCACTGCTGTTGTTTGTAGCTAACGTTGTAGCTAAGGATTTAGCAAGTTAACTAGCTGGAACTATAGATATGGCTGAGAGACCTTGCTAGCTGGCTAACGGTATGTTAATCCTCTTATTTGCTCGCCGGTTAGTTAGCTAACGTTAATGTTATCTGATCGGTGATGGTTAGATAGACTAATATTAGATAGTTGTCTGATAAGAGAGCGTTACCGAAAGCTGTACTGCACGGCCTTTCGGTAGCTAGACATCTAGCTACATTGATCGGGTTGGTAGTTAGCCGTGTACCTAACGTTAGCTAACTTTCCGTTCCTTCTGCATTGTTGCCTGTGTTAATGTTGCTCGCACGGCTTGCGAGTTTGCTAACGTAGCTACACAGGTGGCTAGGTGCCAGTGTGACTTCTCTCAAAGGGCCGGGAAGCGTGGACATTATAGCTAATGTTATAACCTTACCAGGCGGTGATGGATGCTCGACAAAGATGGCTAGTTGGCCAACTACTATTATGCTCGTTGGTTCCAATGTTGTGTTTTAAATTTCATTGCAAAGGCCTCTATTGGGGCCTAGCTAGCTAACTAGTGGACGTCGGGGGATCGGCTGCTTTGCGTAGCTCACGGTGGCTAATTCGCTTTACTTGTAAGCGTGCTAACTAACTAGGTTGCAACCAACAATATCAAGTCTTACAGTTGGCTAGTTAACTGGCTATGTTCGTGTATTTTGACAGTAGTGCTTAGCTCAGTGGGATAGGAAAGCGTAAACAGGTTTATGAATACTAGCTTGCTAGCCAGCTTGTGAGATAGCTAGCAGTCACATTTAATGTTTCAGTGATTGTCTATATTAGCAAATGAGGTAGCTAGCTTGGACAGTTTACTCATGGTCTCAAATTTCGCTAAATCATCGCTGCGCTAGCTGTGTGACTGAATGGTTTGGGTCGGCTGGTTAGGTACTATTTGGCGTGATACTTGTTGATCTTAGTGAAGTGCCCACTCACATAGCAATCTGGTCAAATCTGATTTGAATTTGTAAGTGTTTACCTTTACAAAGGCATTTGTTTTGCAGCCCATCACAGTAATATTAATTAAACCCGATGAAAGGTAATGACAGATTGATAGTTAATCAGCAGCGGTGTATAGCATAGATGAAAGCTAAATTGGAGGATTCAAATGCATTATACTTTCAAAGCATTCACGTGTAATTTGAGGTGGTATGTTGATTTTGTCCACAGGTATAATTAGGTTTGATCCACTGCTGGTAGGTAGATGAAGCCTCCCGAATATACCGAAGCAAGCGAAAACAGCGGCAATGAGTAGCGAAAGGCGTAAGGAGTGATACCCCAAGGGGCAAGAATCTGAGCAGCTGGTGCAGCCACAGGGTTCACACCCTCTTGCCCCCTCGCAACAGCTCGCAATCACGGGCGAGCACCGGGTGGGAGTTGCCATCCCTGCTTCTCATGAAATTCCAAACGGATGGTTCAGAATGTCGGCTTTATCTCCAAGGTTTTGAGGGCACTGAATAAGCTGTGCCATGTGGTAGAGTGAGAAATTGGTGGAGTGGAGCTGGGCATGGTAGATGGCATTACTGTGGAGGGTATGGTGATTTTGACATGTGACTGGTGGCGGGGGCACAACTATTTAAAGTAATGCTGTGTTTATGCAGTTGTTAGCTAATCAGTTGTAGGCAGTATCACAGCGATTCTTAGATGTGTTGTATGCATTGTATTAATGTTGCAGCTGGCCAATTTAAATATGTGTGCAGTGTGTAATTAGAAGTGTTGATCTCTTATCAGGCAGCCATGGAGCTGAATGAAGCCAACCTTCAAACACTCACAGAATTCCTGAGGAAAACTTTAGACCCTGATCCAGCCGTCAGACGACCAGGTATCAGATGAGCAGTGTAGACAGTGTTTTATCAGTGTATTCCTGTTGTCTAGTCAGACCTTACAATTGCCCCCAATTCACTGTTATTTTTGAGTGGCAGCTGCGTACACTTAATTGCTAAACCAGTGAAGTGGCGTGGCTCTTTCTGTTCATCCAGCTGAGAAGTTTCTGGAGTCGGTGGAGGGGAGTCAGAACTACCCAATCTTGCTGCTCACTCTGCTGGAGAAATCCCAGGACAACGTGATCCGTGTGTGTGCCGCTGTCACGTTCAAGAACTACATCAAGAGGAACTGGCGCATCGTGAGTTTTACCGGGGGCAGGGTTTTGGAACCTGCTCTGCTTCTGTTTGTTTTCTTCTGCGCAAACGAAACAGCTCATCCCTCCCATCGTTCCGGTTTTTTCCTTTTTGTAGGTGGAAGATGAACCGAACAAAATCTCTGAACAGGACCGAACCGCCATCAAAGCCAACATTGTGAATCTGATGCTGAGCAGTCCAGAGCAGATTCAGAAACAGGTCGGTCAGTGCAGGGGACAGGAGGGTGGGGAGGAGCCAGTGTAGAGTACTGTCAGACCTGAGGAAGTGAGATGGACAGGGAACATTAAGGGTGTAGCAAGTTAAGCTACCTTCAGCGGAATTGGAATTTTACTGGATTGGTGGTTGTTGAAAGCTGCACAGTGTTCTTTTTAATAATCAGTTGTAGTCCTCAGCGCATTTTTGTCCATCCAAATGAATGTCTTTTTATTTTCTTCCTTCCAAGCTCCCAAAATTCACCAAATCACCTACAATTATCGGTAAAATCAAATCCTTGTATGTAGCTGGAGTGTCCATATAATGCCTGCATAGCCCACTCTAGGGAGAAAAGTTCGCTCCAGAGAAGTGGGAGTTCTTTGTTGGGACAAAAAGCTGTGGCTGCGGTCACCACAGCGGCTTTGGGTCAGGGTTGAGCCGCTGGGCTTCAGTCCGTTGCCGCGTGACGCGTTTCCTTTCCTGTCGGCTTGCTTTTGCAGCTGAGCGATGCCATCAGTATTATCGGCAGAGAGGACTTCCCACAGAAGTGGCCCGACCTTCTGACAGAGATGGTGAACCGTTTCCAGAGCGGAGACTTCCACATCATTAATGGAGTCCTGCGCACCGCTCATTCGCTCTTCAAGAGGTCAGCAATGGTCTCAGCACAGGGGAAGCCTGTGGTGTGGTTATGCACAATAAACATACCAGGACCAGTGGTGTCTTAGTTTGTACAGTCCTCGATCAGATCTGCAGGAGTGATTAAGGGCTCTCCAGTGATATTTCACTGTAGGCTTTGAAGTTATGGTCAATTTTAGACAGTGGGATAACCAAATCATGTAAATCAGCGTAAGTCAGGAAAAGCACAGCAGTGATCCAGGCCTGGGACTGGCATTACTCATCTTAAATAAGCCCATGTGATTGTTGCTGTGAAGATGTTTGTCCGACACTGTGGTGCTGTAGCGTCTTCTCTGCCTCCCACTGAGTGCAAGTCTGTTTCCTGTCTCAGGTATCGGCATGAGTTCAAATCTAACGAGCTGTGGCTGGAGATTAAGCTTGTGCTAGACACGTTCGCCCAACCACTGACAGAGCTCTTCAAGGTGGGTAATGTAGAGACACAGCTTACAACAGTTAGGACCTGCTAAGTATGATTAAGAGGAACACCATTAAAATCACAGGGGCATTAAGATATTTGTTATAGTGTCATTTCAATGGATGGAATTGAATCTGTAATTACTACGAGTGCTTTCACATTTTTGATACAGGGCTTTAGTTCTTTAGTTGACACTTTGGTACACTTTGCTGTTGGAGTGGAAAATGGAACCATGTCAGAATTTGGATATAGGCCAAGTAATATGTCACATGGATTCGTTTTTTTTCTTGCCGTGTTCCTCTCCGCAGAAACAGTTGGTCTGAAGTTAATCACTGATCCTTCCAAAAAAACAGTTTTGTGTTAAGCTGTCAGTTGTCCTTTTTTCTTTCATCTCTACAGACAGATAAATGGTGTTCTGCTTCACAACATGCCCTCTTGACTAGTTCTGTCTGTCACATATCATACTGCTCTCTCCCACACACCCACAAAAGAAACTAACCAATGTATTATTTTGCTTAAAGTGATAGGCCCACTGTGGTTTGTGTTGCTAAGTAATGGGCAGAATCACTTCCATTTCCTGTATCCTTCCAAACCACACATCAGCCCAGCCCAAGCTGCCACATGAGCCAAGAGGTTTAGCGTTCATCCCTCTGCAATAAGGTTTTGCCATCGCAGGTGCCATGGTGGGCAGATTAAGCTGTCGGCTGCTTTCCAGTGCAAATTGAAAAAATGTAACTGAAATAACCTTATTTTGGGTCTAATAGCACCAATTGCTTTCACTTGTCTTGATTGTTTGTGTGCTTGTGCGGTCCCTCTTTTCCCAGGCTACCATCGAGCTGTGTCAGACTCACTCCACAGATGTCAATGCCCTGAAGGTCCTCTTCTCCTCTCTCACCCTTATTTCAAAACTCTTCTACAGTCTCAACTTTCAGGTGAGGATCCTTTCTGGCATCTTCTGCAGTTTTCTTTTTGTCTCAGGCTTTTCATTCCATGCACCTCAGAATGACAGCATGCAGTGAAAGTTGTCTCCCTGAGGCAGGCGTGTGTGTATGTGTGTGCGTGCGTAGAATTTAAAGAAGGATTTGACCGTTAGAATTGAATGCATTGGAAGGAGTTCTTGGCATCACGTTGGATTTTGATAATGTGTGTGTTATTTTCAGGATCTTCCTGAATTTTTTGAAGACAACATGGAAACCTGGATGACCAATTTCCACAATTTACTTACTTTAGATAACAAGCTTCTCCAAACAGATGTGAGTGGTTTTATTAGTTTGGTTATATTTAAATACAGTCCTCCCTATAAGACACTTTACATATAACCATGCTTATGTAGCGTGGTTCAAGTCAGTAGCCTCACAGCCAAACCCATATACCAAAAGATTTGCTTGAAGTGTGCAGTTCTGTTAAGTCACACTGTGACAATTATGGCTATCATAAATGGATTGTTGGTGGCTTTTTGGG
Organism: Megalops atlanticus; assembly: GCA_019176425.1. Taxonomy (NCBI): domain Eukaryota; kingdom Metazoa; phylum Chordata; class Actinopteri; order Elopiformes; family Megalopidae; genus Megalops; species Megalops atlanticus. The sequence continues at coordinate 26,275,630 of CM032882.1, forward strand.
GGAGGAGTGTATAATACTGTATAATATAATAATCCATTATCAGAACTCTGCTTCAGATGTTCAGCACTGTAAACACATATTAAAAATGGACTTAGAATCTGAAGGTTCTTTGCTTTATAAGTTTGAGTAATAATGGGGCATTATATTGTGATTGCAAAACATGTTTAACGTAATTGTTAAGCTGTGGTTTCGGCATCTGACTGCAAAAGGTCAATTTTTTGTTTCATTAAATAGAGCCTTGATTTCAGTTTGGCCTGCAAGTTCATTTGTCTCCATCTGTTTCTCCTCCTTTCCGCATAGGATGAAGAGGAGGCAGGTCTGCTGGAACTATTGAAATCTCAGATCTGTGACAATGCTGCGCTGTATGCTCAAAAATATGACGAGGAGTTCCAGCCATACCTGCCCCGCTTTGTCACTGCCATCTGGAACCTGCTGGTCACCACTGGACAGGAGGTCAAATACGACTTGGTGAGGCCTCGGCCCTTCCCTCAGTTTTCACATTACCTGTGTTTCCTTCACTCCCACCTGTGTTTACATTCAGACCTGGCAGTTTGGGTGATATTGTGTATTCTCTAATGGTTCATATTTGGAAACAGAGGCAAATGAAATGTTTTCTAATACACCCTGTGTGTACTTATTTGCAGCTTGTTAGCAATGCCATTCAGTTCCTTGCATCTGTGTGCGAGAGACCACACTACAAGCACCTGTTTGAGGACCAGAACACTCTGACTAGCATCTGTGAGAAGGTCATCGTTCCCAACATGGAGTTCAGGAGTGAGTGGCACAGGGATATGACACATGACACAAGACAGAAGGAGAAATGGCACTCTGCTAATGTCTGGGAAACATATACATCCATGTGCACTTCACTTCAGGAATAGAGTATTAGCTTTTATGCAGCTCAGTCTCTCTTCTTGTGTTCAGTCAAATTGGCATTAAAATAGTATTTACAGGGCACTCCAACAAATGAATCTTGTATTTCTGTATATATTATATAGATAGATTATTTCAATATTAGTAATGGCCCATATCTCATCATTTTTAAAGTAAATCTTAATCTCCAAAGAAGGATTTCCTCAATATCACTGTTACCTGTACTGATAGTCTTTGAGACTGTGGTATACCCATGGATGATTTAGTTTTGAAGGTTGAAGTGACTGACTGATGTCCACAGGTGCGGACGAGGAGGCTTTTGAGGACAACTCTGAAGAGTATATCAGAAGGGACCTGGAGGGCTCAGGTAACACTGCCTCATTGTATCAACACCGGCCACAAACACCATGCTGGATGATACTATGACTTTTGCTGGCCAGCACCTGACCATGGAGTATGTGTTAATAATGTGGCACAAGGCATGTCATATGGTTGTGGTTGATTTTTTTTTTTTTTTTTTTTTTTTTTAAGAACCTTACAGCAGTGTTTCATTAGAGCTCAATAACACTGCATGTGGGTAATCAGAAAGGTAATTATAAATAAATGGGACTGTAAGGATTGTGTTGTGGGCTGCATTGCATCTTAAGAGGGCATAACAATGATTGACCTTAGTTTTCAAGTAACATACAAATTTTATTTTAGAACTTTTTTTATTTTGAATGCAACCTTTAAAATGAATACAGAGCACTCTGCTTGTAAGGAACACATCTGTCCTGGACAATTTGATTGTAATAAGAGGTTGATTCTTAAGTGGAATTCCAAATGAATGGATAAAATTCATGTTTGTTTTTAAAAAAAAATCTCATTCAGTTGATGTCCTAAGCTAAATACCTTGGTCATAAAACAACCTTTTTGATTGCACAATGTTTTATGCTGTTTTTAATAAAATAAGCCAATTATCACATTATTAGAATTGCTGGAACTGCATAGTTTAAATGCTGTGGCTGTCAGTGTCCTTAACTAGTGACATATTTCTGGGTCTCATTCATCATGTTGGTCCTAGAATTTTTGACAGCATAGAATGTGGAATGCCTAGTCCTAAAGAAGGCAGTGTTGCTTTGTCCTCCTTTTTCTTGCTGTGGCGATTGGTATCTAGGCTTTTGCCTTAACAGGCACTTAGCTGAGCACATACAAGCACAGAATAGTACAAGCTTTGTCAATATACATTATGTGGTAGGTGCTTCGATAATTAGCGCCAGATAATGAATTCAACACCAGTCAGTTCAAATTCGGAACTTTTTTTTTTTTTTTTAGCTGCATCATTGAACTCGATTCAGTATTATAGGAAAGTTTTTGTCCCAGTTGTTTTGATTGCGCTATACAATTAATTTCTTACCTGTATTGTTATCCTGTTGAACAGTGTACCAAATTTTCAGATGAGCATTTTCCCACACTCTTGTTTACCCATTTTTGTTGAACTTGACAAGTGTCAGGGTTTTCCCTGGGTTTAGAAATGACTGATGGGGGGCCCTTGAAAAATGTTGATTTGTGGTCTTGAAGCTGTGATATGGCTTCCTAACCACACACAGTCAGCTGCAGTTAATAAGCAGATTTGCAACTTGACATTTTGTGTGATGTGTGGCGTCCGTTTTTTCTCACAGACATAGACACCCGGCGCAGGGCGGCCTGTGACTTGGTGCGTGGCTTGTGCAAGTTTTTTGAGGGCCCGGTCACGGGTATCTTCTCTGGCTATGTTAACTCCATGCTGGTGGAGTATGCCAAGAACCCTGGAGTGAACTGGAAGCACAAGGACGCTGCCATCTACCTAGTGACATCGCTAGCCTCCAAGGCTCAGACACAAAAGGTACTGTCACAAGGGCTGGGGGTGGTGGAGTAATGGACAGGGCTCCAGAATCACCATGGAGTGGTCCAGTAACAGCAGAAAGCTGCTGTTGTAACCTGTATTATCTTTGGACTGATCCTTTGTGTGTACTTTTATATAATGTGTGCTGTCTACTGTGAGCTATACCGTGTTTAACTGTGTGTGTTTGTTTCCAGCATGGAATAACGCAAGCCAACGAACTGGTGAACCTGACAGAATTCTTTGTTAACCATATTCTCACAGACTTGAAGTCACCCAACAGTAAGAATTCATTTTACCACTTGAACTGACCAGTTAAAATGAGCAGTTAAGAGCCCTGTGCAAAATACCTAATTTGATAACATTCTGTTGTCAGAGAGAGAGGCTGTGTTATTACCCCCTCTAAAGATGTAGTAAGATGGTTCCCAGACCTTTATAGTATTTAAAATAAAAAAAAAAATTATGCATGCTAACATTTTGCAGTAGGTGATAAGTGCAATCATTAAGTACAAACATGGAGAATAAAGCATGACAGCATACACAATGTGTAAGAGACTGAATAAATCTTCACTCAATTAACTATCTTTCTCTTCCCTCAGTTAATGAATTTCCAGTTTTAAAGGCAGATGCCATCAAATATGTCATGATTTTCAGGAGTCAGGTAAATGAGAGTTTTTCAGATAGTGTTTCAGACATTTTGAAAGGTTTTTTTTTTTCCTGTTGACCTGTTTGAAGAGTAACCTACACTCCTCCCACCCTCCTTGTGCCTATCCCAGCTCCCCAAGGAGCAGCTGCTTCAGGCTATCCCTCTCCTGGTGGCCCACCTGCAGGCTGAGAGCATCGTAGAGCACACCTATGCCGCTCACGCCCTGGAGAGGCTTTTCACAATGAGGGGTGCCAACAACACCTCTACGCTGTGAGTACTGAACCACAACACCCCTGCACTGAGCACTGCAGTCTAATGCCTCTACTCTGCACGTGCTGCAGTCTGACACCTCTAAACTGAGAGTACTGAACCCCAGTACTTATGCAGTCCTGTGGTACTCTCACATATTCTCATTCAGAAAACTGCACTTCTCGTTTTGACTGCCTTGACTCACTCACACAGTAAGCACTTGGACTGTGTCATTTTGACAGAAATCTGGATTTGAGTTACTTTGACACCTGTCCCTCCTGTGTCTTTCAGCATCACAGCAGCAGAGATAGCTCCTGTCACAGAGCAGCTGCTCACCAACCTGTTCAAAGCCCTGGCCCTGCCTGGGTCCTCTGAGAACGAGTACATCATGAAAGGTGCCCTGAACTTTCTTACTGCCTCTGACTGGAGGTCAATTTGTGATTACTCATTCGTTTTACTCATTAGATCATGTTTTGAAATGTCGTCATACCACCCGGCAGTAGTCATATTTAGTAGTCATATTTAGACACTAAACCATGGTGTAACAGGGTGTTTTGCAAATGCCCCGCCCTCAAGCTAGTTCTCTCTCCTCTGCAGCAATCATGCGCAGCTTCTCCCTCCTGCAGGAGGCCATTGTGCCATACATCCCCACTCTTATTGGCCAACTCACTCACAAGCTCCTCCTGGTCAGCAAGGTAGGTCCCTCCCATCTGCAGGCACCACCCAGCTATATTGTTGGCAGTCAGCTGTCAGTGTAAAGTTGCTACCAAGCATAGTTCCTTCACTCAACACCATTAACATTTGTTGGATTCTCTTCCAGAACCCCAGCAAGCCGCACTTTAACCATTACCTGTTTGAGTCGCTGTGCCTGTCCATAAGGATCACCTGCAAAGCCAATCCTGCCACGGTGGGCAGCTTTGAGGAAGCCCTTTTCCCCGTCTTCACAGAGATCCTACAGAACGACGTGCAGGGTAGGCAGCCAAACCACAGTGTCCTAACAAAAAAAACCCTGTAAAATGGCAACCAAAAAGAAACCAAAGCTGAAAACTCTTTCAGAGTTGGATGAGCTTATCCGTTAGTCTGAACATGGGCAACTGCTTCCTTTTCAATCTCATTAGCTGTGTAGTTTTAATAAATACAAGGTTAAAGGCAATTCTTTCCAGACTTTATGCTTATGGAATCCCTTTGGGGTGTCTCTGTAGTTTGCTCATGACCTCTCAGGCTCACCTTGTTCTAGCCATATGATATTGCAACTAACATTGGATTTTTGGGTTTAATTTGTCGTGCATGGAGACTTGATAGAAGAAATGCAGACTCAGTTTTTGATTTTCATCTGTTAAGGGTTGATTTGTTTGGAATATCTTTGCTTGTATGTGTGAACTGTGCATCAGCTAAAATGTATTGATCCCTTGTAGCTTGGAATCAAATAGTGGCATGTTGTAGAGGTTCTGCAGTGTGGAAAACACTTCAGAATTATAATCTGTATTGTGAGTCTCAGGGTCACTATTTTGTACCAGCTTTGTTTTAGGTGGAAGTGTCAAGATGGCTGCATTAAGTGCTTCTCACACTTCCTGTCCCATTCGATTTTTGTCTCCCAGAGTTTGTGCCGTACGTGTTCCAGGTGATGTCCCTCCTGCTGGAGATCCACTCCAGCTCCATCCCCTCCTCCTACATGGCCCTGTTCCCCCACCTGCTGCAGCCCGTGCTGTGGGAGCGCACTGGCAATATCCCCCCGCTGGTCCGCCTGCTGCAGGCCTACCTGCAGAAGGGGGGCCCCACCATCGCCAGCACCTCTGCAGACAAAATCGTGAGTGTCGCCCCGCCATTGGGGGAGATGGGAGAGAGGGTTCAAATCGGGCTCCACAGAATACACGACGGTCCTGTTCTCTCATTTTAGTCTGCACATACATTGACTTGCACTGAATCTGGGTTTGAGCCAACTAAATGTTCGACCTGGGTTGTTGAGCTTGTTGTATGCATTCAGATTTTGCCGCACCATGTTTTGCTGTTGATTGCATTTACCTGGACACACAAACCAAATATATTTGAATTGTGGTTGTGCTGCAAGTATGCAATGACATTACTGTAAAATTCAGCATTAGGTTATTGTGATGCTAGTTCCCCATTCCTTGCCGTATGGAGTGCATATCCACACTAACATTTCCAATGTCCTGACAGCCTGGCCTGCTTGGAGTGTTCCAGAAGCTCATTGCCTCTAAGGCCAACGACCACCAGGGTTTCTACTTGCTCAACAGCATCATTGAGCACATGCCCCCGTGAGTAACAAGAACATTCAGAAGACACACTATGCATTCCTTCAGAACTCTTTACCGTGATACAGGTCACCACTGCATTTACCATCGGGCTTGAGATCAGTTTGACTAAATATTTATAAAAACGTAACCCATAGTGTTTCAGTTGCATAAATCAGCAATTGAGTGACATGTTATTTTGTAAATGTGTTAAGCTTGTAGCTTGTAGCTTAGAGATTCTATTCTAGATGTAAGTTGCTTTTGATACTGCAACCTTACTGTGGAATGTACTGTGTCCCAGGGAATCCATCACTCAATACAGGAAACAGATCTTCATTCTGCTGTTCCAGAGATTGCAGAGCTCCAAAACTACAAAATTCGTCAAGAGTGAGTACGGCTGAAATGCACCACAGTCAACACACATACACTCTCTGTTCAAATGGCCACTGCTACCAGTCCATCATCTGACAACTGCTCACTGATATGACCATCTCCTTGAGTCTAGTGAAATCTTTTCTCATTCTTAAAATTAGTGAAAACATGGAATAGAATTAACAATTTATTTGCTTTTTTCAGTCAGGAGTTTTATGCCACCTTTCAGTGATTGTAATTTCTGCCTCATTTGATGTGCAGGTTTCCTGGTCTTTGTCAATCTGTACTGTGTGAAGTATGGAGCAATAGCATTGCAGGAGATATTTGACAGTATACAGCCAAAGTAAGTCCTTTGTGTTTATGTTATGGTATTATACATACGTTTGTCTTGTCAAATGTTCATTGCCCTTCTTGTTGGATGGAAATGGCAAGCAGACAGCCACACAGTTTTCTGTGCTTCTCGCTCTGAGCGATATGTGGAAATTTCATCCTGAGTCCCAGGTCTGTGTCTGTCTGACTCAGGATGTTCGGCATGGTGTTGGAGAAGATAGTCATCCCGGAGGTGCAGAAGGTTTCTGGTCAGGTGGAGAAGAAGATCTGTGCTGTGGGCATCACCAAAGTGCTGACAGAGTGCCCAGCCATGATGGACACGGAGTACACCAAGCTCTGGTGAGAGAACGGGCCCTGCAGATAGCATGGGCAGAGAACTTCTTTGGGAGGAATGGGGGTCATTTTAGTCATTTCCTTTGGAGTTATTTTACTCAAACACAGTGTGCAGTAGTTTAATCCATCGTTCACATACATCTTGTATTGCGTAAGCAGAGTGAGTGCAGATTCTTATTCATGGGTCCAAAAGCAGTGTTGTTGACAGATACTTGAATGAAGAACGATGGATGACAAGTTCAGCACGATTACTGCAATTTGATGAACTTTTACAATGTATGTGTCTTCACATGGGTGCAATGTTGCTGCTTGACCCAAGACTGGGATTTTCTGTTAAAGTAGAAAGCAGCCAACAATAAGTCCTTGAGTTCAAAAAATTACAGCTCAAATTGAAGCTACTCAACAAAAACAGAAATGGATTAAGCTAGCTGGCTATGCAGTATTTGTTTATTTTTTTAAGTTAGACCCTCATTGCTAAAGGATTCTGTGCATGTGCAGCCATGACCAGTGGTCTCTGTAATGGTTGTTTGGCAGGACTCCTCTGCTGCAGGCTCTCATTGGTCTGTTTGAGCTGCCAGAGGACGACAGCATCCCTGACGATGAGCACTTCATCGACATAGAGGACACCCCAGGTTACCAGACTGCCTTCTCTCAGCTGGCCTTCGCTGGAAAGAAGGAGCATGACCCCATTGGAGATGCCGTCAGCAACCCCAAAATTCTGCTGGCCCAGTCCCTGCACAAGCTATCCACTGCATGTCCAGGACGGGTGAGTGACTCATGGGGATCGGGTGGGGGGCTTAGTTCCAATAGCTAGGGAATGTTATTGTGATAGTTTTATTGATACAGATACCAGTATGTAAATCCATAGTCTTAAATCCAACAAAAATACATAAGGCATTTTATACTAGCCTACATTTCATTTATCAGATGTTATCTATGATTTACATAGTTCATTCAAGAAAGACAACATAGGTTGTGAATTACTGGATTGTAATTATAAACAAATACTTCCCTGAAAGAAGTTGGTCACCAGACAAAAAGTGGAATCTGTTCATGTCTCAGCTTTTGCTGGGATCTCCACTTTAATGTACCACTCACTTTTGATTATCAATCCCAATAAAGCTCACACAGACATAAAGCTTTATGTCTGATGAAGGGGCACAAAACGTGATTGTAGGCACTATGATCTGATAATGCCAGAAGCTTCAATGTGAATTCTGTTTTTCAAGGTATTGTGCTAATAAGTGGTACACCTTGCTAGCAGCTTTTACACTAGCTATCCTGATGATATAAACTGTAGCTGATATAATGGTGCTGTGATGTCATCAAAAATCACTCAACATTGTAGGTGGTGCTGCAATTGTACAGCATGTTTCAGATTTACTACAGCGCATACTGTCAAGATCTTGAAGGTTCTCATTTGGATCTGCTTCTGTTTTCCCCTTGCAAACACTGGCTGATACCTTGGCTTACATTTAAGATTTGAGCACAAAGCTGTTTCCCTATTTTTCCCTGTTGGATTCTCAGTTTCTTCTTGTCTTCAGTCTGTCGAGCTGCTTTCTCCTGGAGGCATTCCCATACTTAACCTACTCAGATTCTGTCTTTCCCCTGTTTCTTCACTTCAGCTATGGACCTCTCTGTGTCTCTTGAATCTATTACTCACTCTTCTTCCTCTTCACTTGAAAACCCATTGTTCCTCCTAGATTCCTTCGGCCTCAGTCAACGTTCTTCCTTTACTTTTGCTTCTGCTCAAGTAATACAGTACTCTTAGGTAGTTCAGTGATTAGTTTTGTGATGGTCTGTTATGGTTTCCCTTGGCAGGTCCCTTCAATGTTGAGCACCAGTCTGAATGCAGAGGCTCTCCAGTTCCTCCAGGGTTACCTGCAGGCTGCCAGCGTGCAGCTGGTGTAGCAGAGATCAAGAGCTGAGCCCCACGCACTGGAGGCTTGGTTACAGAGAGAGGCGGGGCACTGTGGCACTTGGGAGAGGCTGGGACCGAACGGGACATGAGAACGATCAACTGACTCGACTGACTGAACACACAGACTGCGATTATGGTTCACTAGGTTTCATCCAGGCTGCGTATTTTTATGGTTTTTTAAATTCATCAAACTGTAAGATAAAAAAAAAAAAAATCACAAGATGGGAAGAAGCAACTTTTACAAAGAGTTCAAACCGTCAGAGCTTCTCAAACTGGAGCTGTCTGTGTTCCCTTGACTTGGCTGGAAAATCAGCTTATTACAGTGTGGAGAGGGTAAACATAACAGCTATCTTCAGTACACACTCAAAACCATAGTGTCCATGCTATAAGTGGATTTGTGTAACTGCATGTCAGTCTTAGCATTGATGCAGTAATTGAAAACATTAAGCGTGTTCTTCCACCCACTTTTTTTGGAATAAGGCAAAACTGTTGACGGTGACAAAGTGACAAATTTTGACGGCACTTGGAAGTCCCCTGGCCTAGATCTGTCCTGCACAGCTGTCTGCAGAATTCATGGGAAACTGTCATTTTTTGGTTCTTATGGAGATCTGTTTTCACCCCCAGTTGAGGGCTTTAGTTGTGTAGTGCTTATTTGCCAGGGAAGCTTTATTTTCCACATCTGTTGCATCTAACCCGCTTGGATATACTGTCTTGTTTTTGTCTTGTCTGATTTTCTGCAAATGTGAATAAATAAAAGCACTTGTATGAAGTATGTGGTAGTGTGACATTGTTCCTTTGCCCATAATTGCTCAGAAAGCAGATTTACACACAAACGTTTGCCAGGATTAGTTGATATAAGAACTTGAATTTCTATTCACCTAGAATTCAGGCAATACTGATCTGTTGACTTTCTTTCACTGGATAGCCCAACTGAACACCCCATTGAGTTCCAACTGACCATCTACAAAGTCTGTAAAAATGTATGTCGGAATAGTGAACATTTGTTTACTTATGTGCATACGTTTTAAATGATACTTGACGGTTTACGTGTCTTCACAGGTAAAGCAGAATTACACTGCACTAAACTGCATATTAAAACAAGAGCTCGAGACAAGCACTGACTGAGATGATATGCGTAGAGAAGATATTGAGATAATGCGTATGATTATGTTATTACGATTATGCTTATGCTATAATCTCGTAACCCCAGCACCCCCTGCCCTTTGCTAAGGAGCTTCCATTGGGAACTTCCCTTTGGCTGCCTGATGTCACTTCCTGGAAGGGGCGGCTGAGACTGGGCCATTCTCTTTAGTGTTTGCCCTGTCTGCCTTGTACTTGCCACCACTTCACAAACATTTAAATTCAAATAACAAGGGAAACACCGCAGTTGGGGGAAAAATTAAACACAAATACCCCAAGCACCATAGCCCATGGATTAAATAACATCTGGACTGAAAGATTCAAAGGTGAGGTTTAACGGATATTTTTTTTTACCTTGCTATCTATATTCCACTGCTAGCAAGCTATCTACCTCGCTAACGTTAGCTAACTGGCTGATTGGTAGCTGGCTAGCTAACTAGCGTGCTATTATTTTGAGGTTCAGTACCTAGTAAGGTAGCTATCGCCAACACGTACAATAAAACAGTTGTGTGGAATGTTTCTGTTTATTCTCCTCCCCCTCCACTATTAGCCTGATACTTCTAAGCATTCAGTGAAGCTAGCCGTTGCTAGCTAACACAGATAAACGGACGTAAGCGAGGGTCTTGGTAGCTAGCTAGCAAGTTTGAGTAGCTAACGAGACAGATTTTCAATACATTTGTGTCTGTTCACATTGTCATCTGTCATTAGTTAAAAGACAAAGCGGCTAGATCGCTTTTGTGATCACCGACTGTCTTTGTCTTCTCCGGATTGCCCCTATCTTGCTAGCTAATTATTCAATTGACTTGCTAGGTACGGGCACTTGCATTGGGTGTTTTCTTGCTTGTTGACTAGCAAGCCGGCTAGCCGGCTAGCCATATAGCTTCTTATGTAGACTAGGCTTGCTGGACGGATACCTAAATGAGACATTATGCTTGACACATAGCTAGCTAGTAATCTCATTATGTGGCAAGATAGTTTTTTTTTCTTGTAACGTTATGCACTCCGGGGAGAGAACTGACTAATTTAACATTACCTAGCTAATGGTCACAATAGCATTCAGATTTTTATTTCGTTCATGGTGTCCGAGGCGAGATGTCTTCATGGCTGGCTAGCGAGATGTCTGGCTTCTAATCCGTTGTCTGTGAATTTGCAAGGCCCCAGCCCTCAGACCCCCGACCTTCCTTGGGGTCGGAAGATTACAGCTGGCTTGACAACACGGACTAGAGAAAGAATAGGTTACTAGTCGATGACTATTATGTCGATTATGCCTTTACTAAAGCTTCCTAAATTGAAGTATACGGGCTTATGTCGTGCAATACCTATACCAATACCTCACTTGTGCAGCATGCTTAGTTGTTGTTATAGGGTACTTGCTTTGAGTTTAAGGTGGAATTTAATTGAATGACAACAATTAGCCGGCAACAGCTGAATATTGGTACCATCATGTATATAATACACATACAGAAATAAGTCTGTGTGTATGTTTGTCCCATCAAAGCAAACAGTAGAACTTTAAGGAACTTAAAGTGATTCATGCACTGCATGGATTTTATGAAGCTGAAGTAAATATTTAGAATTATATGAATAATGTAAATCATTAACTTGTAAAAACAAATTACTAATATGAGAAATTGTGATGACCCCCCCCTCCCTCCCGTTCTTTGCCTCTCAAGGAAGGGCTTTAGTCTCACTCCAAACACTACGCCAACGCTGCCTGCCTCCTAGCCACCTCACCCAGCAACCAAACACCGCCAGCCGCCAGCCCGTCAGTATGTCCCAGGTCCAGTTCCAGCTGTCCCCGGGCAGCCCTCTCTCCAGTGCTGCGCCCTTGCAGCTCCCCAGCCCGGGTTCAGCATCCCCTGTGCCTCTGGGACCCTGCCCTCTGAGAGTGCCAGCCACCCCCTCCGAAGCTCCGCCCTGCCATCTGCTTCAGCCACGCCCTTCAGCACACCTGCAGGTATGGCTCAGCATTATTTTAATGTATGACTGTAGTGAAGGGAGAGAGCAGTCACCCCACCCGACCTCGAACCCGGGTCTGTGGGGTACTAAACCTGCAGCTTGACCGTGATGCCAAAGAGCCAGGCCCGTTGGTATGGCAGTCAGAGCGCATACTCAACCGTAGTGACGACACTCCCTCACAATGACCCACTGGCTTAGTATCCTCTTTACCTGTATGGGTGTGGATATGTGGAGGAGAATGACTTAATGTATGCGCACGTAACATTTTGACAGCTGCCATCGTGACTGGATTGGTAATGTTAGTATAATGTTGTCGCTTTCAGTACCTAACATGGCAAACCCTAAAGAGAAGACCCCCATGTGTTTGGTGAATGAGTTAGCCCGTTTCAACAAGATCCAGCCCGAGTACAAGCTGCTCAGTGAGCAGGGACCAGCTCACTCCAAGGTTTGCTCACCTCTTTATCTAGGTCATGATTTTAGTGTGCTAGCATTTTAGTATGTGTTAGCATATTTACTTAACTTCATTGAGATATAAAAGAGAAATGAAACGGGGAACACAGGCAGATGTGTTTGTCTTCCTGTGTGTGTGTTTTTTTTTTTTTTAATCTATCATGAAACCAAGTCAGTTGATATATATAGTGAGTTGACTCAGTCATGTAATATATAACTTGTTTGAACAGTGATCATTTGTCCGTCATTAATTGATGAGTATGTTGTTTATATCTAGTGACTTTAAATCTACGAATATGTATAACAGAGTCATGAATTACCTCAAGGCTCTGTAAGTGGTATGCAGTATGTGATTGATGCGGCTGCCCCTCTCCGGTGCAGATTTTCTCAGTACGGTTAACGCTGGGCGAGCAGTATTGGGAGGCTGACGGAACCAGCATCAAGAAGGCCCAGCACTCTGCTGCTGCTGCTGCCCTGGCGCAGACCTCGCTGCCCAAACCCAGCGCACGCAGCCCCCGCAACACAGGCAAGAACCCAGGTGGGCTTTTCCAGGGGGGGTCAGCGAGTTTGTGCATTCAGAGCAAGGGGAGGGTGGCTCTCACAGGCTCAGCTGCTGAAATATTCCAGAATGGAATGGAATGATGGTTCTTTTAGACTGTTGTAGAAAAGCTGTTCACAAGGTGATCTTTCCAGGTGTTGCTTTTGAGTTTGCTCTTAACTAGCTCACTTGAATTTTAAAACAACTAAAGAAGTATCAGTGCAGTGGCAGCAGTGTGGCCCAGTGTAAGGAGCAGAGCTTGCAACCCAAAGGTTGCCAGTTCAATTCCCAGGTGCAGCACTGCTGTCGTAACCTTGGGCAAGGTGCTTACCTCAGAATTGCCTCTGTAAATATCCCATTTGCCTAAATGGATGATGAAACTATTTAAATTGCGGTTAAGAGCACCTGTGCTCCAGAAGTTTTGGAACAAACATTGTTTGTGCAAATCAGCAATTGTGTAAGTCATGATTTATGATTGTGTTATGTCCGTCTACTTTACATCTTGTTTATCTGAGTGTGCATGATCCTTATGCAGCCATTTTCTGCCACAGTTTAATCTGAATAATTTGTCTTCCTGAGCATGATGCAGTTTAGCTTTATAACATTCTCGACCACATTCTGTTAGGCCTAAGATATATCAGGGATATGTCAGTTTTATTCCATTGTGCAGCTTTCAGCTGCATTGAAATAAAATCTTGGAGCAAATGTCTGTAACAGGTCAGGCCATGTGTTTTAAGTTCCTCACTGGATTTCCTCAGCCTTGTAATTTTGCAGTCTTACTGCTGTTGTAAGACGAAACTTTGCCCCTAGTCTTACATGCTCAACTCAGCTGTAATACTGCATTTTTAAAAAATTGATGTAAAAGCTGTTGATTGATTATAATCCTTTCTTTCATGCTCTGTTCTGCTCTTGTGTTTGTAGATAGTATAACCCACACTGTGGAGCTAAATGCACTTTGTATGAAACTGGGAAAGAAACCAATCTACAAGCCTATTGATCCATACCCTGGAATGAGGCCCAGCTTCAACTACAGTGTCAGGGCCCCCGGCCCATATCCACGGTAAGCACACATCTTATGGCCATGGTACAATCATCTCCAACTTTGGTTAAGTTGAGGTGCACAGCTCTAAACAATGCCTCAGATGTTGTCATGTTTAAAGCAGAATAGGTTCCTCGTTTCATTGTGTTCGGCAGTGCAGCATAGTGGAACGGAGCAGGACTTATAACTGAAAGGTCGCTGGTTTGATTCCCTGTTGGGGCACTGCTGTTATACCCTTGGGCAAGGTAGTCTTTCAGTAAGTATCCAGCTGTATATATGGGTAAAATTGTAACCTCTGTAAGTCGCTCTGGATAAGAGCGCCTGCTAAATGACAATAATGTGATGCATTCAGAATGAATCCAGGAAATTCAGATTGTTCAGTTCTGCATGTCAGCGTTTTGTACTCTCCATTTAAATGCTCCTGAAAGAAACCTGAATTTGAAGCGCTCTCCCTGGCACAAGGGCAGTGCGGTGTGTTTGTGCTGACGTGGACGGTTTTCTCTCCCGGGGGCAGGTACTACTACCCATTTCCACCTGTGGGGCCGGTGTTGTACCATATGGAGCTGTCGATCGGGGGCCAGCAGTTCCACGGGAAGGGCCGCACGCGGCAGGCGGCCAAGCACGACGCCGCCTCCAAGGCCCTGAAGACACTGCAGAAGGAACCGTTGCTGGAGCAGCTGCCAGAGGTGAGACTTTTCTCCTGGCTGCACGCCGTTACGCCTCAGATTAGCATGATAAATTACACCTGACTTCCCTAAAAGCCCCCTGAGTCCCTCTTTATGGATCCCTACATTTAGTTGCAGGGTGGTTTTAGAATAACCAAAAAAAACTGCTGTTTTTGCTTTAATCAATTGTTTTTTTTTCCTGTGGTCAGTTAGCTCATAATTAGTGAGCTAATTATATAAAGACGGGCTGTTGTTGCTTGTTCTTGAGAGGGGATGGTGGTAACTCACATTAGAATCCATTTACTGCCATCATTTGGTTTAATGCCCAATGTGTTGACCTTTACTTAGTCATCCCCACTTTACAGCAGGCAAATCACAGTGCATTTCCCTGCATCAACATCTAACCAGTGTTAGTGACCCTTAAGTAATGACAGGAGTTACTCTCCATCTATGGCCTGAGGAAGGTAAACTTCATATTTTATTTCAGATGAATGGGGAGCCAACAGAAGAGAACCTTAACAAATCAGAAATCAGCCAAGTGTTTGAAATTGCACTGAAGAGGAACATGCCTGTGAATTTTGAGGTAAGGAGAATTCCATGCACTGCCTGTCTGAGGTTATAAAAGACTGTTTTAATTAAATTAAGGAATGCACTTAGACATTATGTGAAACAAACATTTATTTGGTAGAGGAGTATTTCCAGTTGATGTGATTTTCATATTTCTGTGTCATTCCTTCTGTGTCTATTCTCCCTCTTTACCTCTGTTCTTCTTCCCTCCCTTTCTACAAATCTCTCTCCTCTGCCTCTCGCTCCTCCCTTATCCTTGTGCTGCCTGTCTCTTTCCTGTCACCCTTGCACAACCTGCTCTCCCTCCTCTTGCCTCTGTTTCTCCTTTTCTCCCCTTCCCCCTGTCCTCAGGTACTGAAGGAGGCGGGCCCTCCCCACATGAAGAGCTTTGTCGTGCGGGTGACGGTGGGCGAGTTCACGGGCGAGGGGGAGGGGAAGAGCAAGAAGATCGCGAAGAAGTGCGCGGCGGCCATGGTGCTGGAGGAGCTGCGCAAGCTGCCTCACCTGCCTGTGGTGGAGAAACTGCAGCCGCGCATCAAGAAGAAAACCAAGTCCATCGTGAAGGTGAGGAGAGGGGAAGGCAGAGTGGAGGTGGGATAGGTGACCAGGCATAATTCATTCTGTGTACGAGAAGCCGGGGTGGAGGTGTGACAGGGGAGTAGTGATATGCCATTGTCAGTATGTGAAGGCAGGGGGAGTTGTTTTGCATTATTGGCTGGTGTTAAGGTGGATTTTTAGGTGTGGAAAGGATTGCCAGAGAAGTCAGGAGTTAGAGAGATCAGCGTGGATAAGGGCAAGAGGAAGAAGGAGATCGGTTTAAGTACTTTCCACCCTTAGCAACTGATCCTGGATCAGGATCAAATGTCCACTAAAGGGTCTGGTTTAGGACTAGGGATGAGAAAAGGGTGATCTGGTAAAGACGTCTGGACAGCAGGGTCAGTTTGATGTTGTGAGGCACTTCAGTTACACTGTGAAAGTCTCTGCACTGCAGATGTAGCTGTCAATGATTTGTGACGCTCACTCACCACCCTCCACCCCCAGCTGCAGACCAGCCCAGAGTATGGCCAGGGCATGAACCCCATCAGCCGCCTGGCGCAAATCCAGCAGGCCAAGAAGGAGAAGGAGCCGGAGTACAGCCTGGTGACGGAGCGGGGCCTGCCCCGGCGTCGGGAGTTCATCATGCAGGTGAAGCCTCCAACCCCCTGTAACCACTACACACCATCCATGGAGTTACCCTGCCCTTAGGATCTTGATCTTTCACCTCTCCAGCACACGCAGTCATTTTACGTGCGAGACGTGATTATTCATTTCAGAACGCCAGAACCCATGGTGTTCGCTGCACAGGTATTATGCAACCAGACAGGTCTCGTTTTATACGCTGGTTTTCCTGTCTCGGCGCGGTCAGGTGAAAGTGTGTGGCCAGTGCGCGGAAGGCATGGGTCCCAGCAAGAAGGTGGCTAAGCGCAACGCGGCGGAGAAGATGCTGGAGCTGATGGGGTTCAAAGTGCCTCAGCCTCAGCCCCCCAAACCGGCGCTCAAAACTGAGGAAAAGGTGAGCGGGAGATCTGCTCCCCGAGGCCTGCAGCTCACCTTAGCAGCTCTTCCTACGGTTCTGTAGTCACATGACCAGGATTAAATTAAGGAACTCTCACGTTCATGGTAACCACAGCAACCTTCATGGTGTGTATATCTTTGTTTAAAGCCGCCAGTCAAGAAGGCAGGAGATGGACGGAAAGTGACATTCTTTGAACCTGGCTCGGTGGAGGAGGGGACAGGGGGTGAGTGCCTGAAGCCTGAAACAGGGAGTACTCCTTGCTTAAATCAGGGGACCCTTACACACACAGGGATGTAGCAATAGGGCTTATTGTATCCTCAGTTTCTTCTGACTGGAATCACTTCAGAAAAAATTGAAATTTAAGATGGTGTAATTAAATAAGATAACATTCAGTTAGCAACACCTTAATTTTAAGATTTGATTTAGTCACTCTTACGCTCACTGCGAATAGTGTTCTTCTGTGTTCAGCTCCGTTTGTCTCTGCCCCTGTCCCCAGGTGCCAAGGAGGACGAGTTCCGTCTGCCCTTTCTGAGCCACCAGCAGCTGCCGGCGGGCATCCTGCCCATGGTGCCAGAGGTGGCGCAGGCCGTGGGGGCCAACCAGGGGCCCCACTCCAAGGACTACAGCCGCGCCCCGCCAAACCCGGCGAAGGCCACCCTCACTGCCATGATCGCCAACGAGCTGCTGTACGCCGGCACCTCCCTGACCGCCGAGACCATCCTGAAGAGCAACAACAGCCTGACCCACCTGCCCCTGGGGCCCCTCACACGGCCCTCCGAGCAGCTGAGCTACCTGGCTACAGTGCAGGGTCTACAGGTACACACACACTCACACTCCTAATACACCTGAGACACATCTGTGCGAATTTCAGGAGTATGTTTGCTCAGTATGCCATTGTGTACGCTCAGTTGTCAACATACGGGCAACCATATTTTAAATGCTTGCAGTTCAGAGAGAAACACTTGTAGCCACAAGGATTTCCTGTGGGAAAAGATATATAGTCATTTTCTATGCATTGGGGGATTAATATTTCAAAAATGCCATCTCTGATTTTGCTCATTTTTTGATATATTACTATCTCTGTATCTCTCTATCTTTGATTGTATCTCCTGGAAAGACAGAAAAATGAGGCAGCAGTGTGTTAAAAATTGAGTTGACAGTCTTTCAGAATTCTCGTTAATGTGTTTCACAACATGTCTGTGGCTGTTTTCATCTTTTTTGATACCCTCTTCCTGTTGCTGTAAAATGGCGGCTGACTGTGTATTGGAGCCTTACTGTGCCATATCAGATATAAAAGTGTGATGATGACTTAGGACTCAGTTCTGACTAGCTTACAGCAGCAGGAGGAGTGTATCCAATGTGAGAAGAAGTCAAGATCACTTGAATCTGTAAAGAAGGTCTACTGAATAGCCTCTTTTGTTGAGGCTGTTGCTTTGTTTTTCAGTCTTCATCTTTCACTTTATTGGTTACAGAGCCTTCCATTATGACTTTCCTACTCTTCTTGAGTCAGATTACAAAAGGTATCAGATAAAAATGACAAATATGTCAAAAATGAACAAAATCAGAAACAGTATTTTTGAAATATGAATAGCTAATAATTATGTTTTGGATAACAAAATTAAGTTGAATATGACACTGATTCTATTTCTGTTTCTGTAGCATTTGTGGACCGAAAGTTAGAGTCCGTTAGGTACCCTGAGTAGGCACAAAAATTAAGAAATACTTTAAATACTTGAATCAGCCATATCAAACGTCAACAGCCTTCCTTCTTTGGAGGTGCCTTTATACCACGTTTCAGGGTAATCAGAAATGCTTGTTCCAGTTTAATGTTAATTTCACGTGGAATGACTCAAGAACTTTGCAGTGGCACTTAGTCCACAATAGTGCTCTAATATGTGAGAAGAATGACAGCAGAACATTTTGTCCGTTGGTTACTCAGGTGGAATACAAAGACTTCCCCAAAAACAACAAGAACGAGTTTGTGTCACTGATCAACTGCTCCTCGCTGCCGCCTCTCATCAGCCACGGGATTGGGAAGGATCTGGACTCCTGTCACGACATGGTGAGTCTCACACCGCGTCATGTTCCCTGCACTGTCCCATAGATAAATCCCCCTGCTCACACAAATACACTGGAAGACTTAGGTTCTGTGGACTTTTTCTTCTGAATTTTCCTCTTTTTCCTGTAAATGATGTTTCCATTATGCCCTTTAAATCATCTTGAGCACACTAATAAGCAATATATAAAGTATATTTATATAAATTGTTATTATTGTTATTAGAAGATATTTGAAAATTTATTGAATTGAGTATGTAGATAGCATGTAGGGTAGAGATGAAAGCACTGGACGCTGAGGGTATTGGATTCATATTCCCTGTACACTGCTGCTGTCGTTGAGCAGCTACCTCATTTTATCTCCTGAAATATCGGTCAGTATGTATATGCTGTGCAATGATCGGAGTCTTGAGTTGCCCTGGATAAGGATGCCCCTACAAGATAGATTATGTAATTTACTGTCAAAGTGATTGAACAGGGGTGAGGGCAGTAGAGATGCCTTGGTAAAATTTAAAATTATTGTCTCTGAAAATGTACAAGGGGGATTGATTGAAAGTAAAAGCATTGAATGTGTGGCATTATCTGTATGGATTGGTGTTAAAACATTTCCCCTCCACGTCTCTCTCTCTCTCTCTCTCTCTCTCTCTCTCTCTCTCTCTCTCTCTCTCTCTGTCTCTGTCTCCACAGGCTGCACTGAATATATTGAAGCTACTGTCAGAGCTGGACCAGCAGCCTAATGACAGGACAGGGAATGGACCAATCTCTGGGTGAGCTCCTAGATCAGAGGCCAAAGGGAGGACCGCTATGTCTCTGAGATGTCGCAGTCGTTGTTCCTTTACATAATTCTGCCCTATAGGACCATTACAGCAAATTGGTATTTAAATGCAGAGACAACTTTTCACTCTTCTGTATAAGTGACAACACTTTTCACTAACAGTAATTTCATGTAATCACAGCAGTGAAAAAGTTTTAATATCGAAGAAACATTTAGCCAGACTTCAGAGTACTAACTTTAATAACCTTTACATGACAGAAACTAAAATAAATTATGCCAAATGAGGAGTCTTAGAGAAGTAGCTCTCCTTTCAAAAGCATTGAGTGGTACTGCGGCTCTGGCTCTCTTAAATTGCCGTTCTTTGTAGTGCTAAACGGTTAAATATGGTATTGCAGTAATTTACAAGCATGATTGTCACTGCTGACTAATACAAATTTTCTCTCCTGTAGATGTGGCAAGCAGGAAATCGAAGGTGATTCTCTCCTTAAACAGGCTAACTCAAGCACCCTAGGACAAACTCTGGATGGCACTGTGTAAACATTTTTCAAGGGGACGTTGAGCGATTGAGAAAGCACCAGAGAAAAATCAGACACTGTGTTTCTGTGTAACTCAGCTGTTTTAGAGGGCTACAGTTAGATTGAGCCACTGTAGTGTCTAAGTCATCACAGTTGCTAAATGTTACATAATGTCCACAGTTAAACAACATTGATAAACAAGACTGCTTAATGTTGTTTAATTGTATACATTATTTTTTTTCGTAGTAAATAGTTAAGAAATTATCTCATATCCAAGAATATGCCAGGTTATTTCTTTTCAGGTTTCTTGAGAAGAGAACACTAAGGAGAAATGTGAATGTTTTGAGTAGATTGGTTTGTTTCATTCAAAGTGGGAGACTTAAGTTGTTTTGTTTTATTTTCTTTTTTTAAAAACCCCAGTGTTAATTCCAGGGCGTGTTGTGTTAGCACTTGTGCAATGCAGTCAGGCCCCATGGAAAGGTATGACAATGCTAGCAAACCACTGTTGATTTTCCTTGAGTGCTTTAACAAGAAAAAGTGTTTATCTACATTTCCATGTAGGGCTGAAAAGGTTTTGTGACTTAATGTACTGTTTGTGATGTCCTGTGATGTTGCCCCCTTCCCTGATATTGTGGGGGCAATAAAAGTTTGTTGCGTATGGTGCCAGCACCTCCCCTTCGCCTCAGTCCCACCCAAACGCTTCTGCTCCTCATTGTAAACCATCACCTTTCTGCTCCCCATGGAATGTAAGTAAAACTTGTGTGCTGTTACGCACAATATCAACCTCTCTGAGTGGTGTGTTTCTCAACCTATAGACAGAAATGGGTTCACACGGAATAGAGTGTGTCTTTAAACAATAAGGACTTCAAGTTCTGGAAGTCAGCAGACATTTTACTTTAAATACATACAAAGAGTGGATCTGGGAATCAAATGGTCAGCTGAAGCTTGACATATATGACTAGATAAAATACCAAGCCAAAAGTGGAATTAATAATTGCCAGTTGCAGTGGTTGGCTAGTTATACTTAATAACAAAAACTGAAATATGTTTGGGTTAAAAAACAAGCAGTCAGTAATATAACTAACATTTGGGTGGAGGTTCACCACCTGTTCCAGTAGCAAGACATGTCAGCAAATTTACCCTGCATCCAGTTACAGAGAATGAATGCTGCCTCTGTGGTAGTTCAGCCAGGAATCAAATCTCACACCAGCAGCATGCCCTTGGCGTTCCAGAAAGACCCATTTGCAGAAGTCTTTAACTTGATGGTTGGAAGTGGAAACATGTTGGTGCAGGAATTTAGGCAGCATTTGCCTGGCCGTTGGCCACTCGCTGTTCCATAGTCTTGATGAAGGGGTACATGCACTTGTCAGCCCCCATGAAACGATAGGCCACCACATTGGCCTCCCAGGGCAATAACCTGCAGTAAAAATGCAGTTATTCTAGGTCAGAGGTCAAACGTGGAGGTCAAAATTACAAAGGACATCAAAGTCGGCTTAGGTAAGCAGCTGGGTAATCACAAGGGACAGTGTAGAAATGCTGTGTGTGGAATGTTGAGCATGCTACAGTGAACAGTGGGCTATATGATCCAGTGTGGTGTGCGTGTGTATGTGTGTGTGTGTAGTATGTCACAGTTGTCTGGGAATGTGTGGTCCTGGGGAGGTGTTGATGGTATTGTGAGTGTATGCAATTGCAGGCACTCACGCTCGTGACAGGAACGGCAGGTAGGTCATGCGTGGAATGCACACCAGGGGCTGGTCCACCAAGATGGCGTTCATGGCCTGCTCGACACAGTACTTGGGCTCCAGGGGTGGGAGGAAGAGCTGAAGGTCATCCCTGAGGGGGTCCCATAAGGCAAACGGCAGGTCAACGACAAGCACTGAAGAACTACCTGGATCAGTTACCCAACACAAATCCTACCTCCAACTATTGCATGAAAACAGCTAACATTGATCCAGCCTGCTGGGCATAATCAATACATTGCAAAAACATGTCAGATAGCAGGTCCACATATTTCCAGTGCAAAGCCGATGGAAGAAAGCAGGAATGTGTCAACACAGCAAAGAGACCCGTTAACTCAGAGAAAAGAGCAGCTGTGTCACATCCAGCATTCAACACTGTGATTTCATTTCACAGACGCTATTCAAAGCAGACCTGTGGTCAATAATTATAACAGTTGGGAATGACAGGTAAACTCACCGGATCTTACAGCCAGCAAACATGCCAGTGTCAACAAGGTAAGGGCAGACCAGTGTAGTCTTCACCCCATCCACACCCTCCTCTGTCAGCAGCTCATTGGTCAAGGATTCATGGAAGCCCACTGCTGCAAATTTACTAGCACAGTAATCCTGTGTGGAGGATATTACAGACACAAACAGAGCTTCTGGTTGGTCATGTAAGATCCACGAGATCAGTGTAGAATCCTGATAGTTCCCACAAACTGTTAGCCACTGGACAAATTCCTGTCTGACTTGTTTATCAGATGCTGAAATGCACTTCTTTTCAACTGAGCAGTAGCCATGTAGAGATGTGTTCAGGTCTACTGCCTCTGGGTTCACATCTGTGTGGGCATTGCTTGTGTATCACCAATTGAATTCAGTGAACAACTAGTTGTGCACTGCCAAATTATCATTGAATTTATGGAGAATGACATGCTCTATAACTCTAATTGGGTAGAAACTGATCAGTGCTGGCTGGTGAACTGGAAACAGGAGGCACAAGCCTTACCTTTAAACTGGTCATTAGTGTCAACTGTTTACATCTACAGTCTTCAATTAGCAGCTGAATAATCCAATGGCTTGGCAATTTCCTGGTAATTTGTCACCAGTAAACACCTCCTGTGAACAGCACTCGGAGGCTAGTGCTTGCCCTCTCTCTTTTTTGCACCTTGCCTCTGTACACCCCACTCCCCATCCCCATCTTACCTCCACACAGGCAGTGCTGAAGAGGCCCAGGGTGCTGGCGATGGTCACTATGTGTCCGTGGTTTTGAGCCTTCATCTGAGGCAAGAAGGCCTTTGTCATCTGCTCCAAAGAGGTGAGATGAGGGGAGGTGAAGCAAGTGGTGGGACAAGGGAAGATTGAAGGTCAAGTGAGCAGGACAACCTGCCTCACCTTGGGGTATAAATACAACACCAGCAGTTCCAATTCAGTCATCCACCTCATCCATCCATTCATCCATTCATTGAGTTGATATTCAGTGTCCACCTGAACTACTTCTGTTCTTATTGATGATGTCTGGCAGGTTACTGAAGATGATAAAGGTGCTGAAACAAGGAAACACTGTTGAGGGATGAAGGTCTGGTTCTGAGAGCTAAGCCAGTTTGTGTACACAGAGACCGTTGTTAAGAGTAAGAGGATCATGGTGGGAATCACATTCCCTTGTAACTGGGGAGCTTAACTTTTCTTTGAGGTGGAGAGGGCTAAGTGGATCAAAACTGGAAAAGCTGTACATTCTGTGTCTGCATCATGTGTGCTTATGCTTATTAAACCCTCAACAATAAACCATACTGTGAATTTGAGGTTGTGATGCATCAGTTCTGTGGCATTTCTTAGCAGTGGTACATGCTAAACAAATCTATGAGCACATACTAATCCTTTTTTCTCTCACACATTTCATTTGATCAGTTGAACTAAACAAAAACATCATTCACGTCTCCACCACACCTTTGTGTTTATGTCATGTCCTTTATGCTGTAAATCATGCACATCATATTTAGTAACATGTCCCCACATGTTGCACTGTTGTATGTTTTCTTATTTAGACCTTTTTTATTCCACTGAACAAAATAAAATTTCAAATATTTCTTCAGAATAATAATTTACTGTTCACTGCACGTCAAACAAGATTGTTTGCATGCGCTGACAAGTTAAGCATTGTTAAGTTTCAACAGCGCAATAGCCATGCTAAAGGGGGGTCCCACATGAACTCACCCAGAAGAGGGCGTGGCAGTTGACTATCAGGGTCCTCTCCAGCAGGTCATCGGGGCATTCCAGCAGCCGCCGTCCCGCCACCACCCCGGCGTTGTTGACGAGCACGGTCACGTCGCGGCCCACCTCGCTCCGCACCTGCTCCGCCGTCTGGTAGATGGCTTTGCGGCAGGTGAGATCGACGGTGTAGGCGTGCGCCTTGACCCCCAGCTCCCGCGCCAGCTTGGCCGTCTGCACGTTGGCGTCCGAGTTGCAGTCCCACAGCACCAGGTCGGCGCCGTGCTTGGCGAACTCCAGGGCGAAGAGGCGCCCCAGAGCACCCCCCGCGCCCGTGATAAGGACGAGTTCACCGTCCACGGGCTTCATCCGCGGGCGCAGTACGATCCGCACGGTGTTGCGCAGTATGTAGTACGTCACGTCCAGCATTGTCACGAGCAGGTCAATCAGCACAATCATTCTGCTGCGGTTTCAGACAGACCTTGTGTGTGAGAGCGTGTAACAAGGAACACCAAGAATCCAGATGGCCAAGCTGGTTTTACTCCCCTTTCCAAGACTAGCACAAAGTCCCTCTGAATTTATACAAACTTAGCTCGCTGGATTAGCGGATATCACTTTGAACCACCAATAGGAGCCCTTCTGACAGATTAACGTGAGAGTTTTTAACACATGGATTTATTTACCACTGGGTGATAGAAATATAAAAATAAACACAAGAGTCATTATTTTAATGTTTCAGTAGTAAATTCAGTATAAAGACACAATCATACCTTTTCCTAGTTTTCAGATATTTGCTGAAAACTGTCATTCTGATAAATTACCACTCTTGTGTGGTTATACATATGGTTTACAATATTTAATGTGGGACCCTGCTTATTTCAGTATGTGTGAAAGGTTTGGGTAAACCTAGAAGGCATGTTCCATCATATGAGTGTTGCCCTTGGATTTCACCAATGCATAAAACAGGTTAATTAATTCTGCTTTACAATATGAGAAATTCAAGTATTATATATTCCTGAGGCATTGGAAATTGCACATTAAGTATAACAGGAAGAAATCAAATTTATATGACCCTGGCTTATTCATTAATCATAGGGCTGGAGAACGGTATTCCCTGCCCAATCTGACCTGTGTAACATGAAATGGTAAAATCTTAAATATTTTTATTGGAGATCTGATTACATTAACACATTACTGAGCTACAAGAAATCTTCACCTGGTTTTATAAACAATTTTACAATCAGCTGTAAGTGAAGCAGTCATTAAGACAATCTACCATGCTGAAACATATGACAAAGACATCACTGGCCCTTGATATCAAACTGTCAAAACAGGGTGAAAATTAGCAAAATATTTCAGTTGTACCTCATTGGGGGTGTACCACTGTCAACGCCTGAATTACAAGTAGTGGTGATTCTGACTTTCCACAAGTAGGTGTATTATGCATATTAATATAAAAACACACCCTTTGTGTAAAATGTTCACTCACATTTTGAACCAGACAGTCTGAGTGACACCGAACACACAAACCATTAATCTGATTCAGGTTGCCAGCACTGGATCCAGTGGGCTATGTGATTTTTTTTTTATCCAGCTTTGCGATTAAAGGAAGTATTTGTGTTCATTTACATAATAACACCAATGACGGTAAATCCAGGGATTCAGCTAAGAACTGTGGGCAGTAACAGATCTCACATGTGTGAAACCTGGGCTGTCTGTTATGTTGCTTTCATTGGAGGGACAACCATGGTATGATTTCTAATTAATGTTCCACTCATACTTGAATCTTTTGCATAATGTTCCCAGCCTTTTATGTTGCCAAAAAGCATTCCTCCCCAGAAGCATTGGCTGTCACTGCCATATTGTGTCTAGACATACTGATTAGGAATGCACATGCCTTGATTCCCTCTGTGCCCGCTGAGTAACTTGTAGAGGTGCATAATCAATGAATGACAAAGTATTTAAAACTCTTCTATTAAACAAACATGAAATGGACATCTCAAACCTCACTCTCAAAACCTTTTGCTGGCCCCATTGTGTTTCGATGTCACCTCCCACTGCGACTTCAAAACAATCATCTTTTCTTACAAAGCCATTAGCTGCTTGTCCCTTTCAGACATGAGCTAGCAGAAATGTTCAGTACCACAACAGTTTGCCCATCTATTACTGAAAAAGCATAAAAGGTCACTTCAAGCTAACAAGCAAGCCAATTACTAAACTAAGATTTATAACCGATATGTTAGCAAACTAATGCTAAACGTCTGTTAAAGCATTGTTGGTGTTGTTTTAGTCCAAATAAGCTAGCATTGCTGGCTAAACCATGCTATGCTAGCTAAACTCTATTACACTGCTACTGACCTCTTCAGAAAGGTGTCATACACAAAATGACACCATAACAAACTGAGCCCACTTTTGTGCTTAATATAGCATTTAAAACAATAAAACATATCTCTTTGTATGTGATCCTTATTTATTTATTCATCTATTTTTAGATGTTAATTATTTAGCCTTTTATTTTTTTACCTTAGTTTTAAATATATTGTAGTCAAGAATCCAAAAACAATTTATTTAGACATGGTTTCACACATCTAGACAACTAAATAAGTCTCAATAATTAAGCTTAGTAATACAATGTTGTCAGGTAATACATGGATTATTTAGCTGTGGAGAGGACATACTTTTGAGTGGTGTGATGGGTATCCTGTAATATCTATTTAATTGCTCTGAATTTTTAAAAAAATATATTGCGGGGATCTTGAACTGTCAAAAGATGTCAGAAACAAATATGTATTTTATGAACAGCTCATTGAAACCTAACTAATCAGCTGGAATGAAAGCCAGCATCACAATGAATCCCCAGACCCTGGATAGGGGGACATTGAGATATGAGGTAGCCAGGGCCTTATTACTTTTTTAAACATGCCCTGGTGTGTGAGACCTTTTCCAATCTGCTCTCACACGTGTGAGAAATAGTGAGAAAATAGTGAGAAAACCATGAACACAAGAGGTGAGGCCTGGGCAATGATTAAGTAATAATGAGATTACTCTAGAGTTTTAAATCTCAGGGACAGAATGACTAAGCTTTAAAGAATTTTTTGTCTGTAAATTCAGTAGCTATGCAGATAAACACTGGCTGCCTTGTTATGCCTCAGACTTGAAATAACCTCATGTACATTTTCTGTAGCTGTTTCTACCAAGATGCAGAACCTAAAACAATCTCTACGAATGCAGGCAATTTCATTGTAACCGTTTGATGGTCACAGCCCTACACTTAAAAACAGACAGGTTACAAAACTGGTATGATATATAAAAATAAGATTGCATTACATGATTGTCATTTAGCAGACACTCTCCAGAGGGCCTTACATGGGTTACAATTTTTGCATGTTATCCATTTATACAGCTGGAAATTTACAGAGGCAGTTCTGGGTTAGGTACCCTGCCCAAGGGTAAGACAGCAGCGCCGTAGTGGGGAAACAAACCAGCAACCTTTTGGTTATGAGCTCTGCTCCTTACCACTATGCTACACTGCCACTTAGTAAAATAGAAAGATGGTACTGGTTTTGTTATCACTGACCACTTCTTCAATTTTTAACTAAGTGATTACTGACCTTTGTTGTGAATAAAATGTGTCAAACATGCAGCCCCATACAAGCAAATTAGCAGTTAGGGTGGAGCTACACATTAGTTCATTCACCTGTTCTGGACAAGTGTCATACCTATCAAATTCATTGACTTTTTGTTGAAGACTTAGATAGTAATTTAATGACAGCTTGACAGCTACTAAACATTAGATCTGTGTGCAGTATAGCCTGGACTAGAAACTACTGTAAAGCTGCATAATATTTTGCAAGAATGGCTGAGTGTGTGTTGAGGAAGTATGTCTTTGAGCTGTCCTGGCTCTGCATGTTGGACTCAGAGCCAAAACAAGTGATGTGTCTGCCGCTAAACTGCCTTGAAAAGTCAAACTGTAAGATCAAAACTTGGCGTGAAATTCAACTGGTTTGTTCTGCTGCCAAGAGAGCCAGGCATTGTAATCCGTTCGTGCGCCAGCCAAAATTCTTTGGTCCTGGCTAGAGGGCTAGAGGGCTAGAAATTTTGCCGTAAAGCTACAACAATAACAAAAGAAAAATGCAAGCTCAGACAAAAAGTAATAAATAGTGATGCGCATACAATCCCTATTGACCCTCTGAAAATTTAGTGGAAATTAAATAGGTTGTGTTTTTTTCTGCCACATCATATGAAGGGATGTTAAATTAAAGTGAAGCTAAGCCATTGCAAAATTGTGTGGCTCATGGCAGCTGGTGAGTGGTTTATTTGTTTTTGCTACAGGAACACAGGGTCATGCAAATTGCGTATTTTAAGGAACATGATCAGTGTACCGTATATGTTGGCAATGTAACACTTATTTATAACATATAAATAACACCCATATATGAATAATGATTTATATATGGATGTTATTTAATGAATAATATGTAACACATAATCAACAGTGCTAAATATTACTGTAATGGCAGCACTGACAATAATTTTGTAGATTGAGATGTGAATATATTCATTAATATAGGTGGGAGGGACACTAGAAGTAGGATATCCAATGTAACAGAGATGACAAGACTGTTGAGCTGTCATTTATTACATGGCAAGCTGTGGTTTTTGTGACCAAAATACAATAGGGGATCAGAAGGACTGTTTGTATGAGATGCCAGTCATGAAAACACACCTGGTGTGAAAACATGGCTGGTATTATGCACTGCACTAGTGTCATTAATGTATGGCCTGAATTAACTGTGAGGTTGAGAAAAATTCAAAACATGCAGTGCACATTGATATATTGAAATATGCCTTTTGCTGCTCTGTTTAAACTACATCTCAGACACAGCTGTGTAAGATATATTTCAGAGGAGCATTATGGCAGACCTATTAGTTGCTGCCTTAATAGATGTCAGTAGTGAGAATGGGACATCCTGTTCCTGGGCATCTGCAGTTTCTCCAACTGTCTTGGCATCATTCTTAGAAGTAAGACTTCAGTGCAGTGACAGCTGGTAACAGTAGAAGGCGCTGTATTGCAATTTCGCATTGAGGAGACCAGCTGATTCAAGCAATTTGAAGTGTTGGCGTGAAGAATGGGAGCACAGGGCAGTCTGACAGGCACAACTTCAAACTGCATCTTCAGAGTACTTGTCTATTGTTTCAAGAGCTCTATTCACTCTGTAATGTGTGGAACTATTTTGCACTGTCATACTTACAGATGCTATTGGTAAAAGTGGAGCAGTTGAAGCAAACTTAAAGAAAATTAATTTAATATGGATGTAAAACTGAGTAAGGGCACTGGCAGTGAATCTCAAGATTCATTTTGTCCATGGCTGGTGCCAATGACCTACTATTTGTCTTCACTGTAACTCTTATGTCGTTAAATGGAATGAGGGGAAAGAAAATTATATTTGTTTAGAAGAATTGAAGAGACTGTAGATTTCCCATCATCTCCCATCAGTGTGTTAGATCAGTCCTAGAGGGAACGAGGATTATTTTTACTCTCAGGCCCAGTTAGGTCAGTTCAATAAGAAAATCTCTTGAAAAAATTGATCAAACAGCTTTATTATGCCAGGACACTTACGTCGGTGTTGACCCCACCTTGCAAATAGTCACAATGCAAACCTCAACTGCATATCTGTCCAGCTACAGCTTAGCACAGGGGGGAAGCAATCAGAAGCATCAGGTGACGAGGGGCTCAGGTAGCATTTAACCATACCCCCTGGCTGTTTTAAATAATTAGTAGCTGGGGTTGCTAATTATGTGACAACACAGCATGGAGTACAGGTTCCCTCAGCTCTCACTTTGTTTGTCACCCCAGGAAAGTGGCTGATGTGTGTGTAGTCAAGGGTATAGAGATGTTAGAGGTAGCAATGGCCTCATGTCAGCATTAATGTTGTTACATTACAAAGTACGACAACCTCAGCCCTCAACCCTTATATGGTCAGACTGAATAACACGCAAGGGGCAGGAGAGTGGCCAGCCACAAAGTTCTGTCCCTAGCCACTAACAAACCAGCCTGTTACCATGGCAACGCATGTTGTTGACTGAGCAAATTGGTCAAATTGTTTCAGCTCCTCACAGAATGTGCGCTGCTGTTGAGTGTGTGCCTCTGTGAATTCAGGTCTATTAATGACGTTCTGTTCCCATCCAGCTGTGTTCTCACCGCTTTGTCCCCTGATGGGTTTGTTTTGAGAACGAGTGAATTAGGAGCATTTATTGTACCGTCTGGCCATTGTCGGCCTGCGGGGCGTCACCAGTTTCGTTTCTCAGGACTAAAGGTTGCAGTGAATCAGTGATGACATCATATGGACAGGGAGGTGCCTATTTACTGTATGCGGTGGGGTGTTTGCTTGAGCAGTTTATAGCGCATTAGGAGTTCCTGCCATTTATGATGCGCCGCTCATGAACAGCCAGAGCAATTGCAACACATGACAGCCAGTGCATTTTATGTTAAGCATTAATCATTGCAGCCAGATAAACTGTATGCTTTCACACCGGTTGACCTTCATTCCAGCTTTATTAGTTAATGACCTTTATAAGTCATTCATCACAACTACAAACTTTCTGTCTGTATTTTGCTCCATTATAAGGTTCAGTGTTATACTTTTGCTACAGTGGCAAGATCGATGAGGAAGAAAAACCAGTTTATGTGACTCTGTCCCGCTTTACTGGATCAGGTAAAATTGCAATGTTATACTAAAAATTCAAATATTTGAAATCGCACAAATATTTCTATAGTAAATAGTAAACTATTTTGACGCAAACTTTAATAGATATTAGGATAATCCTCCTGTGGATTGTGTACACAAATAAAATGGACTAAACAGCAAACTCGAGAAGTTTAACTGTGGGTATTTGAGTGGCTCTCTGTCAGTACTGACAAACCATTCATATCTAGAGCTTACAATACACTGGAGGGGGAACTATAATCGTATAGAATTACAAGATATTCTAATTTTACAACATTCCTCTGTCCTGTTTGTGGCAGGCTACGACTTCAAGGCTGTCTGAAACGTCTTTACTGTTTACTGCATATCACCCCAAAATCTTTGCTGATGGCTGCAGAAAAAAACAACTTACTCATATACATTGATTCAATCAGACTGCCAAACAGTGAGACAGCAGCTGCTCTGCTCTGAGTGTAGAGTCTGATATGTTTGAGTAGTGTCACCTTACAGTAGCAGCACTTGTTCAAATTTTCACATAGAAATGTGCAGAGCAGACTGAATGCTCCAACTGGGCTGGGTTTGTGAGGGTGGTGAATACTGACAGTGTTTGCCAAAGGTCAAAGGGCAGGAGGGCTGAGCTATTGGTCAGTACAGTACATCAGTGTTGTGGAGGGTGGGCGGTCATGTCAGTGCCTGGGAATCTGTTGAATGGGCGTTCTTACCGCTATGCTGCCCCGTTATTGTTGTTTCTGCATGAATGGCTGCAAGCGGGAATTAAATTAATCCACTCCTTTCACATGTTTGGACACAAATGGGCAGTCAGGCTAGCTGCTTAAACCAACCCAGTTAAAAGGGAAGGGCTACGCAAAGTAAACAGTCTGTTGAAACCTCTATTAATTCTGCAGGCAAAAATGAATATGTGGCCCCTCTGCATGGATTATTGTCCTGATCTATAGAACACACCCAAAGACAGGGGGCCTTTACAGCTGGACTGAAAAACACTCACATGCACTCCAGTAAGCACGCACACAAACGCACACACACACACACACACACACACACACACACACACACACACAGCTTTAACAAGCTGTGTAGCTGATTACAGCTCCCTCTAAGATCATGAATGCATTTCTCTTCAGATAAGATTAGGAAGCGCTCCAACAAGACAGGCTACATAAAGTCCAGGAAGATTGTTGTGAATGCCATAGTTTCTTGATTCCAGTTCATCCCTGATTTCACGTTGCAGATTAACTCCTAACACACAGTTTAAAAAGAGGGAAATGCACAAGGCTGACACTGGATGTGAAGAAATATCCTCATTAGAAGCATTTAAAATAAGTAAGCATTATTTTAACATTATTTTTAGAAATCGTTAAAGATAGCAAGAGTTGCTAAAGTATCTGAAGTTTTGAAGTGGTTTGCATTCAATTTAAATGTAAAGCTGTTCAAAGTTTCAAAATAAATTCCACAGGGAAACGTGGAATGTGCATGATATGCCTACATTCTTAGGTTGGAGATTATATTGGGTTAATATTCTACCAATCGTAAACCCATCTAACACGTTCAACATCCAACAATGCTTCTGTTATGTCCTGTCAATGTAATTGCCGAAAAGGATAAACTATTATCTATATACATAGATGTACCTGTCCAATGTACCTCTACATATAGTATCTTTCCTAATCTACACTCTCACAGAGACAGTAAAAAAGCTTATCTGTAGATGTATCACTTATAAGCAAAGCCATATGTTTAACAAGAATGGAAGTAATTAGACAGGTAAGCTTATCATATTGTATGGGACATTAGTATTAAATGAAAGCCAATAAAGACAACTAATGAATGTCTCTTGGACAATGGATGGCAGTATTAACAAATACACACAGTAAGATGACACACTACCAATACCTAAACCATTTTGAGTCAACTTGTAGAACTCGTTTTCATCAGCTGTTGTGAAGTCATTTAATTCCATTTGCAACGTGTGTGTAGCTCAAAGTTGCATAATTTTGCCATAAAAATATGAACAAACTGGGTGTGTATATGTATACAGCTGCATGGCCCTGTCACTTATGTCCTGTCACCTGTCATTTAGAGGGTCTTGGGAGATGAACTGGTTGTTAATAAATGAGCTATGAGGGTGCCTTGAGAAGTTACTTCTCTTGGAATCAGAAGGCCTGAAATTCTGAAAAAACTTGTGCTAAACTCTAAAACACAGCCATACACATACAGCATGGACCTTCCCCCATATTTCATAACAGGTACTAAAATGTACCTTGTAAAAAGTAAAAATGACATTCAGTGGTACCCTTATGGTCACAAATTCAATTGTGCTTGTCATTAGGTGTACCCTGATGTATACCCTTAAAGCTATGCTGAGTGTATACCAAAAGTACAGATATGTCTGTCAGCTGTACAGCTACAGTGGCAATGCTTTTGTACCCTTCATGATACATAAATAATATTTAAATTTACCAGACTAAATTGCTGTTTAGTACCATTCAAGGCATTTGAACCCTGAAATTAAAACAAAGTTCATTTGTGATAAAAAACAGCTTTTAATCAAACTGGTTTAAAATAGATTATGTTATGATAAATACCCTCTAAATAGGGCAAATATACACACATCGTTGCTAATAAGTAATAAATGAAAATACAAAAAATATAAAAATGCATAGCGCGTTAAAACAAAAATAAATTGTTGTTCAATGGAACGCACATGTCTATGTACATTTCTAAACAAATGGTTTTGAATGAAAATATGGCAATTAAAACCAATAACACCAAAATCCACATTTGGTAAGCGCAAAATGAGGATTATTATGGTTGTTTTGTGTGGGACAGTACAGTTACGATATCGGTGTGGTCTCAATTTAATCATCTAAAAAGACAGATCATTAACAGTTGCTTATGATTAACACAACCAGGAGAGGAGATGTGCTGTCCCTTTAAGAGAAATATGAAGTTGTAATTCACATGTGAAGAGGGAAAGGTTAACGGTCAGGCACTGCTTATTGGTACTTTGTCCCGCTGGTGTACAGTTGAGGTCCAGGAAGGCTCAGCGAAGACGCGCACCGAGCATCGGCGGGGGAAATCCTGAACCACTTTTTTGGATTTTATTAGGCGTGTTCAACTGAAACCTCGCGTAAAGCGAATGATACCCTTACTGCAATCAAGACAGTATCATCACTCCAACTGCAGTAATGAACAGCACCCAATCTGACCCGAACATTCAAATGGGTATATGAGCGCGGTTTGGACTGTATTTTGTTGACTAGCGCAGCGAAAGTACCAAGAACTGTTAGGGAAAAGAGGTGTTTTGGAGCTGTCTTAAAACGAGTTTCAGTAACAGCTATGGCCTTACATAGAAGGGTTTGGCTCTTGTGTTTAGTCGAGCTGTCTCTTCAAGTCGGCAGTAGCCTGGGCGGGTGTCATGACTCTGGGTTGTGTTGTAGCGGCCGGGACCCCACTTGCGTGAGTAAGGGATGGAGAGCCGACCGCTCGTACGGGACCTGCTACTGCGACCAAGCCTGCTTATCTACACTTGACTGCTGTCACGACTACCAGCAAGCGTGCCCAGGTAGAGTTCATAAGCGTAACTGAGTGATTACACTAACTAGTGATTTTGCGTATTGTCTATACTTGCAATGTAAGGCATTTTACGTAAATGCAGTCATCGGCAAGTTAGCCAAATTCTTCCTAATGCAGACTATAATTACAGAGACGTATACACGTGAACAAAAGTTATTGCTAAGTTGCATGTAAAAGCAACTTAAGTAACCCTTTGCATACAGTACTATAAAGAATCATGTGGCGTGTGATTGCAGGGAGTGGCGGGTCGGTGGTTAATTAGTCTGCATGACAAACATGCCAATGCTGTAGTTACCTTACATTTACATTTATTCATTTGGCAGACGCTTTTATCCAAAGCGACGTACACAAGTGCAAATAGTGGGCAAACAACAGGCACAAGAGCAAGATGTGTACAGGCCATACAATGCAAATAGTGCTGAAGCTGAGCGCAAGGTCAGTGTCGCGAGCCAACTAATCTGAACTAGGATTGCATATCAAATACAATTGCAGGAACAATAAAGTACAGCTATACTACCTAGGTAAGTGAGCAACAAGTACAAGACAGGAGTCAGATTTACAACGTCAAAGTTACAAGTTACCTGTCAGGTTATGGTTGTGATCGTAAATTATTACCAAAATAATAAAACTATAACTCAACTTTGAAGCTTTATTTATTTATTTATTTTTGGTTTGTTTTTAATTTGGACCATATCTGTGTGTACAAATTATTCCTCATCATTTGCACATTTCAGCTATTGTCATTGGTTATCGCGGATGGCAATTTTCAAGTCGATCACCAGTAAAAAGTAGGCAAATTATGAGTCATTAAGAACACAGTTCTGGCCACGTGCTTTAACGGACGTGATCACAGCCGACACATTAGCAACGCTTCAAAAGCTTTTAGAAAAGTAAATGTCTGTGTTTATAGCTAACAAAACTTTTAGCTAGCTAATAGTATTTATTAGCTATCTACCCTCCTTTTTTAAATAACCAGGAAACATTTAAAGCCGGTCTGAGGCTTCTAATAAATTGTCTTAATCTCTCTTCTAATAAATTGCAGTGGATGACCGTCGATATTCATTCGTTTTTTTTTTTACTTAAGTTTCAAGCTTTAATTTCACGACGTTTCTTATTCTCGCCAAATAATTATTTTGCTAATCCATTATTCATAGCTTTTTCGTTGTTGATGTAGCCGACTACCAATATTTTTTGGCACAATGTGGAGAGGCATGAGATGTTTAAAATAAGTCACATAGGCATTGACTGGAAGGTGTGTGTGGCATATCTCTTCTCTCACAGTTCACACCTGTCTTTGATCACCGAATTTTCAATCGAACATCAAAGAGCATCCACTCGGCCAGAGTGTGCATTATATGCAAAGATGGAAAGAAAATTGCTTTAACTTGTCATATATCTTAAAGGGCAACGCTGTGGAATTGTTAGTCATAACTTTGTCATACCATCTGCATTTTAATGTTGTCCACCCCTTTTCCTGCAGTTTTGCACTTGCATCTATGTGAGGAAAACTGCATTATGAGAAAAATACAATTATGCTGCATTTCAGATTGAGCTACACTACAAAAAAGCCATTTAGCTGATTCCAGTCTCACTCGGCTCACAACTCAAATAACAGAACCATCCATTACAAACTTGTTCTGATAAAGAACAAATACATTGCCAGCTTCTCTGTGTTCCTCTGAACAGAATTTTGAAAGAGGTGTTGATTTTGTTCTTTCTTGGAAAACACTATTTACCCTTCAATCAAGCACAAAATCTTTTTTTCTTCCCCAGCCCTCTCATGTGCTTACTCTGCACGTAGCTATTATTAACCCAGAACAGCTGTGATTTGATATGATACCACTTTTCTGAACACTGTTTTAAAATCCATCTCATCAATCTGCGTTGAGGAGAAACTCCCTGTTCCACAGGGAAGGAACCAAGACGCAGAGGGAGCTCGCTGACTGGATGGATGAGCAGCGGTCGGGTCATGCATCTGTGTCTCTCTCCCTCTCTGCGCCTCTCCTCCTCCCTCCTTCTCAGCGGAGTCCTGCGAGGTGAGCACGTGGAGCCCATGGTCAGGCTGCGCAGAGCCGTGCCGGGCAGCGGTGCGCATGCGGAGGCGGGAGGTGCTGCGGGAGCCGCGGAATGGCGGGAAGCCGTGTCCCCAGACTGAGGAGTTCGCCGGCTGCGCTGAGTACTGGGGCCAGTACAAACAGTGCAGCAAATCACTGGGTGAGCCCCCCCGCCACCACTGCCACCACCCTCTGCTTTCCTCTCTGGGTCCAGGTGTGCTGCCCAGATGTGCAGCAGTCTCGTCACAGCTGTTGTGTGGTTGGTGTTGTGGTGCTGCTCTGCAGATGTGTGGTAGACAGGCTCAGTGCCAGGAGACAATACCCAGGAGGGGTATTTTCCTGACAACCTGACAACTGGGGGTGCACTGAGGACCGTGTGGTGGTGCAACGCGCCCCTAAGCACCCCCGAGCCTGGTGGTAGGAGTGATGGTGCCTTTCTGCAGGTTGTATTGAGCTGTTGTGCTGTCTATCTGGAGGTGTGTGGAAGATGAGGTAGTGTCTTTAAGGTGCGGCCACCTCTTTCAAATGCATGAAGGGAAAGTCCATAAGCTGTTGGAGTTTGAGGAGTGTAGGCGTGTAGCAGGGGTGACGGTTGGTGTCTTTGCCTCTGTAGTCCCAGCCCTGATCACCACAGGCGGCTACGGCAATGCCAGGAAGAAGAGGGACGTCTCCAGCAGCTCTGACGTCACAGGGTGAGGAGTCAGCCGTGTGGTGATGAGTTTTCATATGCTGTGCACAGCTGGAAATATTTATGTCCTGTACACATCAAGCTGTATTTATCTCCCGCACACACCTGGCTTGCTGCTCTCTAAATGCTCCCACCTTGTTGCTCACTGCAAATGTTGTCACCTCTGTGAGTGGTCTTATCTGTGCATTCAGCTTTCTACTTCACATTGCTTGTTTGCCAAGCAGATGCTCTTATCCAGGGCAATGCATGCACAGTGTTACCTGTGTGCAGATCTGGCTTCTGTATGCTGGCAGGTACTGTGTGGAGTTCCAGCTGACCTCTCTGACCGCGGGGTGTCAGCACAGCTCAGAGCCACACACGCGGTGGATGCAGTACCTGCGCGAGGGTCACCGGGTGTGCGTGGAGTGCCAGCCCCCGGCCCTCGCTGCCGGACATCAGCACTGCTCCGGGGACGGAGGGGACGACGGGGAGGACAGGTGAGGGTGGGGCCAGGTTTGGGGAAGAGAGATGGTCTGGCAACAGGAATGTATTCAAGCTGATATTAATTTATCAGAACAATGACTTTTTCAAGGGTTCTGTTATGATACTACAGGAAATTGGGGAAAATATCATAGCTTTATTAACTGGTGTTATTAAACTGAATTATACAGTAAATTTAGCAACTAATGCATCACTGTTTTTAGCCAGCATTGTTCACAGTTCACATTTGGTCATAACCTGCTCTAAAAATGAAGAAAGTACAGGATCTGATAATGTGAAGTACTGGAACTGATAGTGTGAAGAATTACGATGTTGAAAGTATGTATATTCTGGTGTATCATGTTTTTTGTACCTATTTAATTAGGGCTATGCATAAATATGAAGGGCACTGTATGTGCCTAAACGTTGCCGCGCAGCAGGAGGGATTTTACGGTGGTGACTGTGTAGTCTGTGCCATTTCCATTAAAATGAAATGTTGCCTTAGACAGTGATCTGGAACATTTGCAGTAGTTAAGACTTAGTGCATTGTTAATGGTCAGTTCAACAGGGCGGTAAGTGTGAACTAAAATCCATTTGACAATGTCATTGAATGAGTTACAATTGCTGTTCACATTTCATCAGCCAAAGCCTAGAATTACTTGTTATTACATCAGGTTCAGATCTGTGATCTGTGGTCAGCGCGACCAATGAATCATTTTTGAAATATCAGGATAAATTTGTTTGTCAGTTATAATTCAGAATTCTGTTGTGTGTTCTGTTGCACAGTATGAATCAATCTGGTTTGGATCTGATCAAGGCTAGAAACACTCAATGGTGACTCTGGGTTGTCAGGATGAAAGGAAAATCAATGTTTTACTGAGGTCATTTGGCTATTTCCTTCAGGGGTGTTGAGACTAAAGCCTTTAATCAATAATGTATTAATGTATACTTTATTCGCTGTGGTGATTGTGCTCTTTTTAGATGGTAATTCACCGCTTTTCATATCTCACTGTTCAGAAACCATTTTACAACATTTGCATATTTTATTTCTGATTTTTATGTTTTCGGTTGATGCCAATGTGTAAGAAATGATAAACATTTTTACTGTGATTGAAAACACAATTAATGAATTTGTTAACACATAAGTTACAATGACTTCTGTTCTTGCTCTCTTTTCAGTAGTTGTCAAAGAGTATATGAGTATTGAGCTTGCCTTTTCTCCAATCGTGTTGAGTTTACACACTGTGGGCAGAGGCTGATCAAGGAACAGATTAAGCTTTACTCCTGCTTTAGAATTCTACACCAATGACACTTCACTGACCAGAGCAGTTTCAAAATGACAAAACAAACTATTGCGAAGAGTTTGCATTTTGTATTGGTTTAAGTAAGGAGACCCAGTTAGTATAGATTTTTTGTTAGTTGAGGAGTTAAAGAATTCCATTGTTGCAGGGTAAGAAATTGCAGTTTAAAGGAAACAGATCCAAATGCTTTGACACTTTGTGTTTTTGACTTTCTGTTTATCCATCTGATTGTTTTGTGTGGGAAGTATGGCATTTGAACACTAGAAGGCACTCTGAGACCGGAAAATATCTTACCCGGGTTGTCTCTCCCATGTCTTATTTTATATTGTTGTGGATGTCCTGGCCTAGACATGACAGAGCAAACAGCAGGCCATGTGTCACGTTCTCTGCAGAGTTTACATACTGGGTTTGGTATGCTTGTTTTTTTACCTTGTTTTCTCTCCCTCTCTTTGTATCCCTCTGTCCTGCTCTCAGAAAGCACTCACTCCTGTGGCAGGCCGTGGGGAACTCCAGGTGCAGGGGGGCCTGGAAGCGCGTCAGGAGACTGGAATCCTGCTCCTGTCCCACCGTTCACAGCTTTCTCTTCATTTAAACATGTATCTGCCATGGCTTAGGGTACCTCCTCTCGCTCAGTCACACAAATGCAAACGCTCATGCCATGGCTAGAGTTGCATCACATTACGGATTCACATGTGGGGTTTACGGGACAAACAAAATGGAGAAATATGCAGGTTTAAAGATGATGTGGTGAAGTACATTTATTTTAAAAGATTGAGATTCCCAGCGGACCATTCAGTGTTTATGTTTGCTCAGTAAAGGCTTTTTTCAGCACACTGTTTTGATAACTTGTACATTTATATCAGAGCTTAACGCTCAGATGTGGTCTTATACTCAAGTATTCTGTGGATATTTGCCTACATGCTATTTCTTGAGGGTTGACTTATGTGAAGGCTACTTAATGTTGAGGCTGAAGGTCAGTGAGGTTTACTTAAAGAACTGAATGGAGCAAATCTCTCAAATAAAGTCAGTTTCTCAGTGTACAATTTTAATTTGAACATTCCATAGTATGTTTTGTTAAATTGCACTTGATGGAAAATAAAATAAAAAAAAAAAGTTCCTTCATTTCTGAGTGTTCAGGTCTTGAAAGTGAGACAGATCTGGGGAGACATTAATTTCAGCTAACGCATAATGTCACATGAATTAATCACACACAGCAAACCAGAGGGAAGTTTGTTTCTTCTTCTGTTGTAAGGATACTGTGATTGTCATGCACAATATATGCAAACCAGGGTGTCTCTTGTCAGGGGGTTCTCTGAATATAGGCCTATAACCAACTCTAAGCACAAATGTCGCTTTTTAAAATTAGGAAAGAGAATGGGCACAACTGCAGGATATCAATAACTCATATAATTGATTTAATTTTCAGTCAGCAATGGGGAAACGTTGATTTAAAAAGAACTAAAAAGATCCTCAGACATTTAGACACATTTTCTTTTTTTCACAAGACAGGTACAGGGTCTGTGTGTCACGTATAGTCACGGTTCCAAAGTACAACATGCATCGAACGACATAACGTCATACAGAAACAACGGCATAGAAAGTCAACAGGTAGAAACTTTACAAAACAAACAGCCTCGAGACCTACAAACAACGTTAGAGAAGGGCAGGGTTATGCAAATAGATATTTTCTCTTTTAAAAGTCCCTGGAAATAGAAGGGCCTTTGTTTACAGGGGGCCTGGGGAATTAGGTATTAATTTACATTGCATTTGGCTGCACCCTTGATATAATATCTATATATTGTTATTTATGTATAAAAAAGGAAACATAAC
This sequence comes from Megalops atlanticus, assembly GCA_019176425.1. Classification (NCBI taxonomy): domain Eukaryota; kingdom Metazoa; phylum Chordata; class Actinopteri; order Elopiformes; family Megalopidae; genus Megalops; species Megalops atlanticus. Next base: position 26,316,281 of record CM032882.1, read on the forward strand.
AAACCAAATAAACAAGTCACTTGTTTGTGCTTTCTCTTTTAAACATGACACTTACAAACCCTCTTTTTCACATTTACAAACCCTCTTTTTGAGAAAAAAAAAAACAAAACAAAATCCTTGTTAAAGCTTTTTGCACTAATAAATGTGAAGATCGGTATAGCTAATCGTGCTCTGTGGACGAAAAGTAACATATTTCAGACTTATATAAAGTGCCCTTTAAGGAAATGATCAAACAGCAGGAAAAGATGAACAGCAGCTGCAAAAAGGGTTCATTTGGATCAGTTTTCTGCAGCCAATTACCACAGCTCATGGACCAAAAAAAAAAACAGCAACAATTTTTTCCCGTTGGAAAATACAGCCTCAGAGGTCACAGTCATTGTTTTTGTATGCTTTGTAAAGATGTTCTAATTAGACTGTACTCGTAAGTGTTGCCCCCACCTAAACTGAAGGCTTGCAAAATTACTCCTATTTTACTCCAAAATTACTCCAAATTACCCCACATTCCATGTATTATTATGACTACTTAGAAGTCAGAGAGATAACAGAGTAGGGATCAAATCCATTTCAATTCAGTCAATTTAGGGAATGAATGTAAATTCAGTTCTTGCATCGAAAGATCTTCAAAGGAAATGAAGGCCGATTTTCAGTTCAATTAATTGAATTCCAGCACATTTCCTGAATTGACTGCTCAGTTGCAGCTTAGGCTGACCTTGTTCAGTGAAGTCAAAATCTGTCCTCTTAGATGCATTTAAAGATGGACAGCTCAGTCACCTGCGTAAGCTTGCCCCCCCCCCAAAAGAAAGAAAAATTGTACAGTGTTGACCGTCCTCAAGAAGGTGTATAGAAAACTAACAATTAGAAATTCAGTAAGAGATGGGTTGATTGTCTTATCTATTTCTATGGTGCTCTGAAACAATGCCCCTCCACAACCAGGCACGACGGGAGCTAATGTGTCTTATAATGATAAATGGATGAAGAAATGCATCTGCAACAGTGGAATCAAACTGTACGGAAACATCTACATGTGGATAAGCCACCCCATACTGTATGAAATGATATACAGGACAACATCAAGAAGTCAGAAAAATGTTTTAGAGCGTAATGCTACTCATAATCCAGTATTTTAACGTGCTGACATGATTACAAAAATTATTTTATCACCAAAGTTGGATTTAGACTCTCCTCATATTAAACATGATAATCTAAGATATAATGAGGAATCTCTATGGCGTAATGATATTTTAATATCACGATTGTTCTTACTAAAGGAAGCTAATTGTGTAGGGTAGGCTGATGGTGATGGGTTTGACCGAGCTTAACGCTGATAGTGTTACGCTGAATTGTACACTGAGACAAGTGACATCCTACCATTAATCTGGACACTTTTCACAACCCTATAACCTCAGAATTTCAACTTTATAAAGTCCACACAGTTCAGATCACTCTGCCCCTAGATGCTGAGTTCTTTTGGCCCGTTCTGTGCAGATCCCTCTAAAGCTGTGTGACTGTAGGTTGTTATAGGAAGCTTGGCCAGCACTATCGTCACCGATGGTGCGCTGGGCCCAAAGTTCCCTGCATTGCCCCCTCGGTGCCCCCCCCCGTCTTGTCCTCTCTCCCAGCCTCTACTGCCCTCCTGCCCCCTTGCACCGCCCAATCTGACAAAGTTTAGTTTTCAAGAACTCAGTGACACGAGCTGCCAAAGGCACGGGTGAAACCGAACCCGTCTGAGTGGATCCGCGCTTCCTCCAGCCGGCCCAAGCCTCTATTTATAGCCCAAGAGATGTATCATTAGAACAGGAGATACATTCAAAACCTGCTTTAACCTTTCTGCCATTGCCGCATTTTGATAGCTTTTAAAAAGCTCGATATGACTGCTCAAACATACACATTCGCTTGCACACGTACACTCACACAACCATCCGTCCACCAATGAACATACAAAGAAACATACACACACACAAACATACACATACGCACACTCATACAGACACAAACACACAGTTTGGAGACAGCGGGACCCAGAGCAGCCAATGAAATCAGTCACGGAATTTCCTTTTTAAATTTCATCCCATCTAGGCACTGAGGGACGAGCATATTCCAGTGTGGATTGGGCCTGAAACAACAGAGGGGAAAAGCTTTAAACATCCTCAGCATTTAAAGGCTAACACTAGCTGGATTCATAAGAGCACCACTCTAATCCTCTTAAGTGGATTCATTTTCCCTCTCAGATGCCTACGTCTTCCTGATAGAGTTTCCCTGTGAAGCTAACCTCGGAGGTGATTGCCAGGTTAACACCTGAAACAGTTAACAGCGGCAGGAATTAAGTCTGGAAAAAAAGGTGCAAACGATTCCCTTCCTGAGAGGTTTGTGTGTATCCCCAGCAGTCTGAGCTGTGATTATTCAATACATTCCATATTACTTTGTCATCAGTCCAAAAAATCCTTAGATGAAAATACATTCCCCCTCCCATCCCCACAACCCCACCCCCAAGTAGCACTGGGAATGCGACCGCTGTCTCTGTCGCAAGCGGACGTCGGTAGTGGCGAGGTGTTTCCACCTGCGTCCACCTGACCAGTGGGTATTGTGTCATTAAGCAGAAAGCGCATGGCTCTAATCAGTGGGCACACTGCGGCGCTACACAGGGAGCCCCTCCTGCAGTAATTGCTATTCTTTTCACACCTCAGCTCCACTCGGTTGGATCCAGCTGAGACAGGAATGTGCTCGATCCACTCCGCTCTCCCGAGAAACGCGATTCTCTTATCTGTTCCTTGAGAGACCTCTGAAAACCTGCCCGGAAGTGTACATGTATGTGGTTGTGTGTGCTTGTGTTTGTGTCTGTTTGTCAGTGTATGGTTTTCTGTATGAAAGAGTGAGAGAGAGAGAGAGAGAGAGAGAGAGAGAGAGAGAGAGAGAGAGAGAGAGGAAGAGACAGAGTATTTGGGAATGTCAACCACACCCCCACCACCAGCTCTATTAGGCCAGCTCTGCTGCCAGAGTGGATCTGCTGTCACCATGGAAACTGGATGTAGTAGGGACTTCAAGACGTTGTCCTCCATACCTGTGTCTGTGTGTTATCCTCTTTGCAGGCGTGTGTCTGTCTGCTGACCTGGTGACCACACGACAGTGCCTATTACACTCACAGCACGGCTAACCCATATCTCTCAGCTCTTCTGCATTTCTGTCTGCTTGATATGTGGCTGCAGTCCTTTGCAGTGAATGATATGCCCTCCACAACAGAAAACGGGAATGATCAAGTTAATCACAAGTAAAGGCACAGAAAAACAGTTTAGACACCATATACCACTCATTACATATACCAACCATGTAAAGAGCCAACAAATATTGAAAACGAGACATAAATCATACAGTGAATGATTTTTTTTTACCCTTTTTAAGGATAGTCACTTGTATTTTGTGTACCAGATATGCCTCACATCTGATAAAGTGCTTGAGGATGCAGGATATAGAGTTTAATTTATGAGTGACGTGCACTAAAACAGTCTGACAGGGAGATGGGCAGCACAGGAGAGTTTGTCTCTGTCCTGATGTGGATATGGAATGTGCCAGCACAACGAGGGGAGACCGCATACCAACTCACCAGTTAATGGTGACACTGTGAGCGATGGCTTCTGACTGGACCACACTCCAGTTGGGAATGACTGTGCTTTGTGTGTGTGTGTGTGTGTGTGTGTGTGCATACGTCTGTTTGTGTGTCTGATGGCTAACGGGTAAGATGGATGCTGGAGCACCTTTCTGCCAAGCATTACCTGGAGGGCAGCCAATGAGATCATGAATTATTCTGTCACTGTGAGATAAAGTGCAGATTTCTGTCTTCTCCGTCTCTTTCTGTCCCCCTTTCTATTTCTCGCTCTGATGCACCTCCTCACCCACGCTCATTCCAGAGTGCACTGGAGTGCCTCCCCACTCCGCCCCCCGCCTCCCCTGACCCCCCCACATGGTCGTCCTGCCAGCACTGTCTGCTTGGGTGCACCCTGGTGTTGGAACGACCATACAGGTCCAATACTGAGGATGGATGTGTGGCGTGTGCAGCTTTGAACCACAAGTGAGATGGACCCCTCCCTGCCCTGGCCTTCTCCTACAGCCTACTGAAAGAAAAACTCTTTGGCTCTTCACATAAAAAAAAGATACCGAGAGAAGTTGGGTGAAACACACATTGAGACACAATGGCAAACAGTATCATTCCCACACAACATTTTCTGGTAAATATACCCCTTTAAAATAAACAGTGTGTGGAAATGCAAAACTATGACATAATTTACTTATCTCATATCCATTCTTTAGAAAATATCTTAAAAATATACATATCAGTTTTTTTTCTTTTCCTGTCAATTTCCTCCTCTCTCCACCCACATGTACATGAATGATAGAATATTGTATTATTTCTTCTTTTCATATAAAGGTGGAACTTCCCAAAACCAGTTCCTAATGCTCTGACAAAAAGTGACAGGTTTTCAGTGTGTCCTTCGCTTGTGAGTTTGTCTCATGGTCTACATGCTCGCATTTTTGGAATCTGGATGGAATTTTACTGTGTAAAACATTGATAGATTGGTGCAAGGCTGATTCTCCTGAATGTGTTTGAGAAATTCAGCGTGAAAATTTGAAGGTGCAAATTTTTTTCTGGTTTGGATGTATTTTAACAGTGGTTGATATTACATCCATATGAACATCCAACAAAACAAAACAAGTAGCCGTAATAATAAAAAAAACACGCTGAGGTGCTGAGTACATGACTGGAATGAAAAAGGACAAGTTGACAGACAGTGTGTTTATAGTGACTGCATTTCCCCGCATTATATCTCAATCTCAGAGACTCTACTGTCCAATATCAGGATGTGCCTTGATTGATATAGAATTTCTGAGTTAGTCATGAAGTAAGAGGAAAACGAAACATACAGATATTTCTTTGTCTTAAAACAAGTTAAATGAATGATGTAATATGTGTACACAACATGGAGTGTGTATATGTGTACATTTGAATGTGTATTTTTAGATATACACACACACAAAATACGCATGTACATACTTGCATATAACTAAGGCCAGTTTTGAGGGGAAAAACAGGAAGTAAACTCAAAAATTGCCTCTAACTCAAGCTGTTTCGGTAATACCTAAACTACAGTGAGTGATCAGACTCTGTAGAGCAACAAAGGCCAGGTGAGCTACTCCGGGGGAGAAAAACATTGAGCTTATGGACATGTCCTTTCAGTTCTCAGTGTCCCTCCCCCCCCGATCTGCTCTGTCCACTTGGGTCATCCCAGCCCTCATGTGCAGGCCCCGCCTCTGGCCCCGCCCTGTCCCTGGACTTCTGCCACACCGCAAATTTGCAAGTGCAGCACAGTCCCGCCCCCTGGGCAGGCTCTGTTTGACGGGCGGGAAAACAGAGGGAGGGGAGAAGCAGTTCCTTCTCACGAGTCTCACTTGGCAGAGTCTTCAGCAACACCTCTCTTAAATGCACCTGCAGATGTTATTTAGAACCTTTTTGTTCACGTCAATGGCTTGGTCAGAAGTTTGTAACGCCGTTGTGCAAAGCTCTTGGCATGTTGTTTTTTTTTTTTTCCACCAGTGTTACTCACTCACCCCCCTTCTGTCTCAGCTACCCGCTCTGATCCGCAAGCCTCCCTGGCTCAAATGCTGTCATCGTAGGTGTTGGAGCGGCTTCTCTCACCCTGAGGCATGCGCAGCTCTTGCGTTACGTGGTTCTCCTGCCCGCTCCCCAGGGGGAACACGCAGTTCTGGCCCAGCATTCGCTGAGACATCTCCAGGTGGTTTGCCCCCCGCTGGTAGCCAGCGTTGATGTTGAACTTGGGGCTGCTGTTGTCCAGCAGGCGCTTGGAGGGGCTGGTGCTGGAGCAGTCCTGCAGGTGGTCCTCGTCGTCGGTGTCGGCGTCGATGTACTTGCTGATGGACGCGTCATGGAACGTGAAGACCGCGGGCATCAGGCTGAGGCTCTCAGGGGACTTTGGAGGGGTTTTGCTACTGGCCGTGGTGTAGACCGACACCTCGGGGCTCAGGAGGGAGCGGTCGGAGAAGGCGGAGCTGTCCGACAGAGGGGCGCTGCCCACGTGTGCGACGGAGGAGGAGGTCCCTGCCTCCCCGCCCCGGAAGTTCACCTTGAGCGAGTGCGACTTGAGAGGGTTGCTGAAGCGCAGGCCCCGTGGGCTGTCGGAGAAAAAGCTGTGCCGGGAGCCCTCCGGGTTGGAGCTGATCTCCAGGATGGAGCCGCGCCCGGGCTTGGAGACTGAGTGTGGCGTCAGCATGGGCTGGTGCTCCAGTGTGATCTGCAGGCTGGGGTTAGCGCTCACCCTCGCGGGGACGTTGGCGACGGGGCTGTGCGGGAAACGCGTGCTCTCTGGGAAGTCGGTGGCGCAGCTGATGTAGCTGTCGATGCTGGACAGGCTCTTCATGTCCACCACGCCCTCGTGTGTGGCCAGCAGGGGGTCCACAGGCCCCGCGATGCTGCCCATCTCGATCTCGTCCCTGTGCTTGCCTTTCAAGGACAGTCCTCTCTCTTTGGTGTTGAGGTTGGGCTGGGACTGGGTCTTGGCCATTTTGCTGTACATCTCCTCCAGCTTCTGCACGTTGAGGTGCTGCGGGCTGGACGTCCGGGCCTTGCTGGGAGAGCCCTGCTCGTTCACGTTGAAAGACTTGTTGGAACTGGTCTCCGAGGCCGTGTGTTTGGGCGTCCATTTCCAGCGGTTGGGCGAAAGGTGGTTGTCCTGCACCTTCTCCTTCCTCCCTGCATTCTCTCCGTCCTTCTCGACCACCACGTCCATCAGCTCGACGCTACGAGCGAAGGCATCCTTCATGTTCATGGACACGATGCTGCCGTTGCGCTTGGCCCTTTCTAGGGCCTCCCTGCGCTTGATGGCCTTCTCCTGCCTCTTCTGCTCCTTATAGAATTCAGAGAAGTTGTTGACGATGATGGGGATGGGCAAGGCGATCACCAGCACCCCGGCAATGCAGCACAGCCCGCCCACAATCTTCCCCAGGAGGGTCTTTGGGTAGATGTCACCGTAGCCCACCGTCGTCATGGTGATGGTGGCCCACCAGAAGGAGGCGGGGATGCTCTTGAACTTGGTGTCGTCCTCGTCCTTCTCGGCGAAGAAGACCAGGCTGGAGAAGATCATGATGCCCATGGCCAGGAAGAGGATGAGCAGGCCCAGCTCGTTGTAGCTGCGCCGCAGCGTGAAGCCCAGCGACTGCAGCCCCGTGGAGTGGCGCGCCAGCTTGAGGATGCGCAGGATGCGCATGATGCGGAAGATCTGCACCACCCGCCGCACGTTCTGGAACTGCAGCACGCTCTTGTTGGACTCGGTCAGGAAGATGGTGACGTAGTAGGGCAGGATGGCCAGCAGGTCGATGACGTTCAGCGGGCCCTTGAAGAACTTCCACTTGTTGGGCGAGGAGAGGAAGCGCAGCAGGTACTCCATGGTGAACCAGGCGATGCACACCGCCTCCACGTGGGCCAGCTGGGGGTTGTCCGTCGTCTGCCCGAACTCGTCCGTGTCCTGAAGCTCCGGCAGAGTGTTCAGGGACAAGGCGATGGTCGACAGCACGATGAACAGAATAGATATGATAGCCAGGATCTGTAAAACACAAGACAGACAGCCCGGGTGACAACTCTTTCATAGTAACTACAAGACACTTGCTCAAATGGGCAGTTAAGTGTGCCGTGCTATCATAGTTCATAATTTGAAGACAGCAGCTAACAACATTTCTGTTGTGTAGTTAATGGCTGGAAATTGTGATTAATTCATGACCCACTTATCAGACCACAAAAGCTTCCTCCCTCAGTGAGAACACTAATGCTAAGTTGGCAGGATGGTAAAAATGGACATTTAATACAAAAAGGTCAACAAATCTGTGAAAACTGTGAGTGCTTTGGACCCTTAGAAGTTTTTGCAGCAGTTTTTAGGTTAGTGGAAATCCAAGTGAAAAAAATCCAACTGAAAAAAATGCATGAGTCATGTACATTTTTCATGCCTTTGAATTGAAAAGCAATTCAAATTATAATCAAATACTCATTTGCACAATCAGCATATTCAATGACATATTTATGTAGTTGATCAAAAAGGTTAGTGACAAATATGAACTTGCTCTGTTGATGACTTTCAGTCCCTGACAGCCTCACTCAGAAAGCATATAACACTGTGCACTGAGCATCTAAATCATTTACAACACATCTCTAATGCTGTTTTGGCACCAAAACCAATGCTCAGTAGTACAGCAGTTTCAGGCACTGTCCTTCCCCTGAGCCGAGCACCCTGACCACTCTGCTCACTGAGAATGAAGGTTTTGCAATGAGGTTTTGTAGTGGTGTAGGCAGGTGCACCAAAAATTCTGGCATACATCCGGTCCTGTATTAATCTAAAGATACCTCCACAGACAATGCTAGATCAAGGTAAATCATGACCAAATCAAAATTTTCTTGACATTTTCTTATAACACAATTTTCTTATGATAAAAAATCAAAAAGAACAATGACCAAGGGCCAATCAGGTCCTGCATTATAGTACAGTTATTAACCATATTTTCATAAGTTGAATGTTGGAAAAGGAATTTATACTTCTCATTTTCACTATGAAACACAACATAAAGACACTGCTACGGTCACCGATTGATGAATATAGACACATACACTTATCTCTTTAAAAACCAAAAGCAGATCATCTGAAGTACCAAACAATGATGGCATTTAGATTTAGTGAAATCATTTATTACAGGAAACAAGGTAGAAATGGAGATCTGTGGAACAAATATACTATGCAGAAACATTGCATTTTTCCCTGTAGATCATCCAATGGAAGGAGTGTGATAACAGCACTGAATTCAAATCTACGTGAAGATGCAGAAGCTACATCATGACAGCGATACCAGAGCCTAAGCACCAATCCACATGACTAAGGAAATGCACTTTGCCCTTATATAAGTTCAGGTACAGTGTCACACAGGTGACGCAGATGTGTGTGTCCAATCCAACCCCTTCTCAGCAAGCTCCCTCTGCACCTGAGACCACACTGTATCCATGGAAACCCGGCTGCAGCACAAAGCGCTTCCTCTTGCGGCTTGTGTGTGAATGGAGATCCGAGGGAGCGCGTGTGAAAGGGGGTGAGGTTAGCTTTGATTGTTGACACATATTATCTCCTCGCAGGCAAGTTGTGACATGCTATATTCCAGCAGAATTTGCTTTAGCGCTCTCCAGCCATGGCACTTTCTCTCTCTCTCTCTCTCTCTCTCTCCCTCTCTCTCTGTCTCCATCGCACAATAGAGTCCATCACCCCTGGCAGAAAACACAGTGTAAAAATAGTGCCCGTCGCCCCTGAGGCAGAACACAATGTACAAATACTGTCCTTCGCAGCCGAGACAGAGCGCATTATGAATATACTGTCCATCATCCATGCTGCAAGCATCAAGCGTGCCTCTCCAAAAAGACAGCAGGATTGTCAGCTCGTGATCGATGCGCTGTAAAGACATGAGATCGCTAACGCGCCGCAAAGACAGTGTAAATGCTGCCTGCATAGCTAGGTGGAGAGGAAAAGTGCTTAAGGTGTTGAGTGATGCCGCAGAGCGATACACACGTCGTGTGATGGGTTCTAGCTCTTCGGGGGTCTCTGTTTACAGAAGACAGATCTGTCAATCCGGTGCAAGGTCACAGAAGAGGCAGTATCCCTGACCATTTGAGTGTGGGATTACTCTCCGGACAGCTCAGAGTTCGTTATCCTTAATTAATCCTGACAGGCCCCTAAAAAGACCTCTGCCATAGCGTTAGAGGCGAGTGGGACTGTGAGGGAGAGACTAACGGTGGGAGTTATAGCATGCAGCTAAATTGTTCAAATCGAAACAGCAATAGAGTACACCAGAATCATATAAAAACAATTTATTAATCCAAATTTATAGACCTGGTTCTCTTGCAATCATGACAGCAGAACTTAGAACTAGGTATTACCATTAAAGAGTTACAGGTACATTTTCAGTAAAAGATTGCTGGTATGATTGTAGACATGGTCATTTCATTTTCCATAGCATATAACTCATCCTTAAATCGGTAGTGTAACACCTGGGCTTTGAACCTACAACCTAAAGAATCTAGTTGTCTAAGCAATTTACCCTCTTTTCAAATGCTAGGGAAGTTCTACAGCAGCCTACTGCTGGGCAGACAATGTATACATGCATTTGCTGGGTGCGGTCCACCAAAGCATGTGGTCCATTTAACAGTTCCCTACACACATAATAAGTTTTTTTTGCTGTCAGCAAAATGTTTGCTGTTTGATAATGAACACGGAGATGTGGGACTGTAGGCAAAATATCAGATGGCTGGTAACTGACCACTCTGAGTAGACTGCAGACATGTTTCCACCAGCAGGTGCAGCACAGGCATTTTGTAAGTTAACAGTTTCAGACATTTATTTGGGATCCAAATGGGAGGTGAATCCTCACAGTCTGAAATGTATTTGCTTATTTGCTCTATATGCCTTGATCTATTTATATACATTAAATGTATACATATGTGTTCAACAGCACTGCAACATACGTGGTTAGGAACCCATATATATAGGGAGCTAGCTCAATCAACAAAAAGGTGGGGGTAAGAAGAAGCAGCTGCTTGAAACATAATTTGGACAGGTATAATTAGCTCTTTGCAGTGAAATGTTAGTGAGTGCTGATGCTTGATGTACTACATATCTGTGAGTGCTCACTTCTGTATGTCTTCCTAAACTGTTCAATCAATCAATCAATCAGAATTTAACTCGTTACAGTACATTTTTGCATGTGAATTGTCACAAAGCTTTGTACATTTCGTACAAATAAAAACCAGTCCAGGTGAATGATGCAACATTCAACCACAATGTAACATTCAAGCACAAAGTAAGAATGTTTACATTTGCTGTGTGGTTGAGACATGAGGACTTTCTTTCTGAGGGCCATTTCAACTGATGGAAGCAACATTGAGGCAGTTCTGTCTGACAGCTGAAGGACAGGTTTGGTGACATACAATGCAGCTTGACTGATGGGAGAGAAGTGACGGATTTGTGTTTGAAACCTGAAGGCAAAGTTGTGTGAGACCTGACACTGATAGCCTTTTCTGTTTGACATCTGAAAGCAAAGTTTGTTGACACTTGCTAGAGTAATGGATAAGGGTGAGCTTATCCCAGACTAGGCTGGGTTATCTAAACAATAGATTGTACCTCACTAATTTCTTTAAAGTATGCCCTTATGTAAATTCAAAGATAAGTGCACAGAGAAAGGAATACATATATACACACAAAATAATGGAAATACCAAATGAAAAAGGACTCATATTTTTAAGTGAGGAAACATTAAATCATAATTAGAAAGGAGTCTACATGTGTTTCATATTAATGTCAACAGTAATTACCAATATGTTTCTGTTACATAAGGCATGGTAACAATTTCATAATGAGCATTTCTTATAGGGCACTATAACATTGTACTTCATAATGCATTATGCAACTTGAAATAACAGTATATGAATGCAGTTAAAGACATTTATGAGCTGTTACTAGCATCTATGTTGTGCATTATAATGTATTATGCATAGCATATAGCATGTTATAGATGTGCTTATAATGCATTATGAAGAGGGTATTCAGTGTTACAAAAGTGTTACCGGATGTTTTAACATCAGAACTTTAATATGTGAGTTTCTAAAGCAACACGAGACATCTAACAGACTTTGAAAGAGGTCAGACAGTTGATGCCCGACCTGCTGGTGTCTCCTTCACAGTAACAGCAAAATCATTTAATGTGTCATGGCAACGGTCTCAAAAATAATGATGGCATAAATTAAACAAGGGTAAAACTCAGGAAATCAGGACAATTGCCATCAGGGAAGAGAAAAAGTGGCCACAAGTCAAAGCTCACACACAGAGATAAACAGACACTTTAAAGGATAGTTGCAAAAAACCTCAAAATAACAGCCTCAAAAACGACCAAAGAACTGAAGCAACACCTCTGTGATCCAGTCTCAGCAAAAACTGTATTTTGTGAGTTTTGCAAAGCTTATGCTAGGGCTGCCGTAGGGAAGCTGCTTGTGACCGATGCATAATCTGGTGTAATGAGCAAAAAACCTGGACTTCTAAACAGTTGAAAAAAGTAATACGGTCTGATGACCCATCTGGATGGGTTTATGTTTGGAGAGAGCCAACAAAAGCCTTCAACGAAACACTGCCTGTTTGCAACTGTTAAACATGGTGGTGTATTATTGGTATGTCATGGTAGAAGCAGCCAGGTTGAAGTGAAACACCTTCCATGGCCTCCCCAATCACCAGATCTAAACATCATTGAGAAAATGATGAAATTTATGGAACGTAGAGTGCAAAGTAGATTTTCACCACCCTCATCTCCCAAGAACTGGAGACCCCTTCAAGAAGTAGAATCTTTCTTTCATGAAGAATGGTTCAATATCCCACTAGAAACAGTTCAATACTTGTAAAACAGAATTCCAAGAAGGACCTAAGCTGTTCTGAAGGCCAAAAGTGGGCCAGCTACTTGTTAATTCCATTCTTTTGTTTACACCCTCTATATACGTATGTGCTTTTAAAACAACGTGAACAACCGACATTTGTTTGAATGCAAGAAATATTCAACAGACTTAATCCCCATATTTAAACATAACAGCTCAGGATCCTGCATGATCTACACAGCATGGCCCTACTCTGCTGATAGTTTCAATGATCCGTTGACCCACGTAGCTACGGAAGTATCAGCTGACAGCAGTAACATAATCATGCAGACATAAGAGCCATGAAAGTCAGCTTGAACAATGTCCTCATTGCATGCGACCTTTGGCTAAATTATAACACTTAAAACCACTGCAGCAGGTTTGACTGTGGATCCCACGACCTCTGATATTTTGCTCCACAGAAAATACTGTATGTGGAAATGATCGCATTAAAAGGACATAAACGATGAGCGGAACATGCAGCCTTTAATGTCCACTACCATTAATCAAAGCAGCCTTTTGAAAAGATCACACGCTCATCAGATCATGACAAATACAGTCTGACACGCAGGCTGGATTGAACTGTCTTTCAATAAATTATATCAATTACAAATGGCAGAGCTGTAATTGACCCCAGGTGCATGTGGCCGTTATAAAAGAACACTTGAAGTGTGACATTATTATTCAGCTCTGGGCACGCAGCCAGCTGAGGCATGCTGACATACATGTGCGTGATTGAATACTTCATGGGGAGGTGTTGCCAGCAACCCAATGCACACACAGTACAGACCACAAAGCTACAGATCAACAGTACAGTACAGACTACAGATCAACTATCAGAGTACAGTGCAGATACCCCAGAGTGTACACACTACCTTCAATAAACAAGGATAAAAAGGGATATGTTACACATAGCATTACACATAGCAGATACACCACCAAGTGCACATTACACATTTGACAGATCACCATGAACACACTGCCTATTACAGATGTATAACAGCTTGTGTAAACAAGTACATGTTTACACAAGTTACATCACTGAGAACACAAAATTCATTACAGCCAAAAAATGCACGGCGCACAAGTGCCGACTATACACAACATACTTTAAGTGTATGCTACACATGAAAGATACGTTACCGAGCTCAAACCACAAATTTAATATGCACTCCTAAACTACACATAACACACACACACACACACACACAGAGGTTTATCTGAAAATACTTAATGTACAAACATAGCTATGTAATAATATGAAATGCTCAGTACCAAAATTATTAATATTTTAGGAAAAGATTTTGGCCTGTTGAGTAGACAACGAAACACACATAAATACACACACACACACACACACTTTTCATTGGTTTGAAACCACAGTACTGGCCAGTGAGGCCACACTTGTGACTGCCCCTGTTGCTGGTGTATTCCCAGCAGTAGGACAGATCATGTGCAGGGAGTAATGCAGTGATGTGGGGGGTTGAAAACTATGTACGCCCCCTTGTCGGAGGCAGCACTGCTGCTGTGTCCATAAAAGGAGCTGTCTAAATCCTACAGGCTGTAAAGCCTCATAGTAAGCCCACCCCCAAGCAGAAAATTTGCATTCAGCCGCAATCTTAAGGTGAGCGTGGAAAGCAGGGGAGCAGGGCAGGGGAATCTACCTGTACGGTGTGTGTGTGTCTCTCTGCTGAAGCAAGGCATCCCCTTACACTTCAGCCATGCAGTAATTAAGAGAAATGGAGCAGTTAAGTTGTGTTGTGTGCTAAACAGACCCTGCCTACCGACACCCTCCCTCCAACAGCCCCCACAGCTCGTCTTAAAGTCTCAGTAATTAGACGAGAGCGGCTCCCCCCATCAGCATCCACCTGAATATTTAACGTCCCGCCAGAGAGCCGCGCGGGGAGCCGGGTGGATGTGTGCAGCGGAGCGTGACGGACATGGGACAGGTAGCCCAGTTTCACTCCGCCTCCACAAGGTCGGATGCAAGGAGGGCCCAGATCCTTCACAGGGGATCCCAGGCTTCCCACCAGCCAGCCAGAGCTGGCTAGAGCCAGCCAGAGCCAGCCAGCTGCTCTACATCTACCTCCCCTAAGAGGAGGGAGCACGCCGTTGCCATAGCGGCGTGACAGACGTGAGCGAAGACCCTGCCCGATCCATCTACTTCGCCCGCTCCACTTCACCGTTGGTCACGGTTGAAATCCCGCAGCGGAATCGGCGGGAATATGCAGCGAAGGGGAGCGGGTCTCGCAAACCCTGGGTGGTGGATGGGCGGGGCAGTCAGCAGACACGCTAATAAAGAACAATGTGAGCGAGAAGGAGAGCCTATTCACCAGAGAGGCCTTTACGTGGGCCAGGTGCTCCATTTAGCAAAGGCTCTCAGGAGCACGGGCAGGAATCTGTGTCAAGAGGCTCCCCGCGCGTGCGTTCGGCACTGGCAAGAGGAGAAGGACGTTTCAACATACGAATATGTAACAGCCGAACAAGAGACAGAGAGACAGGATGAGGTTCAGAGGAGTGAGAGAGAGAGAGAGGGAGAGAGAGAGAGAGAGAGAGAGAGAGAGAGACAGGAGGTCAGAAATTAGACCCAAGAAGCGTGACTATCGCTGGCATGATGTAGACAGCAAAGGAGAAATATAATAGGATTGTGGCTCTAAATAAAGGCTTCTAAGGCAGGAAGTGTTTCCGCTGGTCTCTCTGAGGCCGGCATGCCTGCAAGTTTGTTCCCCCACAAACCCGCCGCTCTGTCTGATGCTCGCCACCACGGCCCTGATCCAGGAGGGAATTCCCTTCCTCTCTCGCCAGCAAATGCAATTTCATGACAGAAGGTTGAGGGGCGGAGGGCGTAAATAATCCCATTATGTGTAGCGGTGCTGTAATCGCCTGATAAACCTTTTTCATTTTCTTTCTGGAGCTCTCGACCCTGGTCTTGCAGGCTGTCCTTTGTCGAAAAGCCCTCAGCTGGTATGAAGTTGGAAATTTAAACAGCAAAACTGGCTAAAAGGGAAAAGTAGGGACAACATTCTATCCACGGGTGTTGGCAGTGTTTTGCCCGTTCACAGCAATTCACTAAGGAAATGCACTGTTTTTTGTGTGTTTCTTTTTTTTTATTCAGTGCTCCAGCCAACAAAAAACCCAAGGGTACCAGTGATAAAACTGTCCTCGTAAAAATAGCACCTTTGCCTGAGGTGGTCTATGTGTAAACAGAATAGAGGCAGGCCACTGCTGTAATGACAGTTTTGTGTTGGGAGCACACACTGATGCACATCTCTCTCTCTCTCTCTCTCTCTCTCTCTCTCCCACTTTCCTGTCTGCGGTATGATTGCAGCATTAGCACGTCTGATGCACTAGGCAGCCTTTTTACAACCTTTTAACAGCAGCAAAGCAACACAAAGCAGAGCAGAGAGAGACAGGGGGAACATGCGGGAGGAAAGGGGGATGCTTTGAAGACCACTTTATTGATCCGTTCATAATAACTGTCTGATTGGCCACATACATGTCTTCATCCACCTCAAGCTTGATGCTGTCACTGTAATGAGATGAATCCATTACGTACGTTATTTGCCTCTTATATGAGTACACCTGATGTCAGACAGGCCACCTCTGTTTACATTCAATGCAGTCGCAGGCTGTCACTAAAATTTGTTCCATTTAGGCACTCATAAAAGTAGTCCATTAGAGCCTATTTATATATACACATACATGTATATAGATATGTAGGTGGGATGTGTATATATTTCATAGCCACTGATTATAGCCACTATGAAGAAAAACCATGCAAATTGTATTATCATGGCTTATATGAAAAAAAAAATCAAAATGAGGCTATGATGGCAGTTTGAATGAAAAAGGAGGACTGAAAGAGAGAGAAAGAGGCTATTTGTACTCTGCAGATGGAGCTTGTAACCCCTTAAAGCAAGGACATCAACCGGGGACAGGAGGATGATTTGGTCCTGAAACACCAGAGTGACAGCATGGACACACACACATACACACACCCCACACACCATACACTCCATGACCATGTCTGAGGGCAGAAAGCAACCAGAAGGCAGCACAAGGAGGACATTCTTAACCTTGATGTTGAGCAAGGTTGTTCAAAGAATGACAGTGCTGTTTAAATTAAGCAGAAGATGCATTCAAGAAGCAATCAAAAATCCAATCACGGTGAGCCTGTAACTCCACAAGCTAAAGAACACAACCTGTATGTGGCAATATAATTGTCTCCCTCTTAATTTAGTCCCACAATTTTTTTTTGTTGAAATTGCAGACTACATTCTTTGAGTCAAATTGCCTTAGGGGAAAAAAAATAAAACAGGTATTTATGATAGTGCTTTTATTTGTGCTCTGTGTAAAAGCAGGTGCTTTTATGCAATCCCTTTTCAGCTCTAAATGCAAAACTGGAAAGCGGGAGACATTCTCTTGTTAATTCAATTTGCGTCTCTCCCCCTATTTTAAAATGTATTCTGCCTCTTTTGTCTTGCTCCATAAACGGCCTTTGAGAACAATCAGTCATTAATCTCGCTATTCTCTCTTGCCGCTCGGACCGCCGACCTGATTACGGGATCACTTCATCAGGGCTCAAAACACACAACACCGGCACTGCACTGGAAAGTCACAGGTCCAACATACCTCCCTGTTTCTGAGTCCCATCCCTTAGATTTTGTACCAGTATGCTGTAGATGATGCACAAAATTACCCATACTATTCTAGTGCTGTGCCGTGCATTCAGAACTCAGTAAAATGATGACGTCAATATTGATTACATGTCAATAGAGGGTTTAGAATTCATTATTTGTGAACAATGTGAATTTGCTCTGTGCAATACTATTAAGATGTTTTCACACATTTTACACATATTACAACTTTTCGTACATTTTCAAGCAGAAGAAAATATGGAGGGGGACTGACAGTCCCATACATGCACTGCCACTGCTTAGCCCAATGCGATGCTTGCCAAACAGGAGGCTGAGGCTACTGTGACAGCATACACTAATAGGTGCACTTCCTGTTGAGGGTGCGCTGATGGCTCAGTCCTACAGCAGTGAGTCCCAGAAGGCAATGCAGGAACTCTCAGAGTCTCCCTCTGTGTCGTCCTCCCTGGGAGGCCTCATTAGCACTTACAGCAGGGTGTGCCAGTCAGGCTCTTCCTGTGAACCATGCCCCCCTCCCCATGGCATACAGGTGCCCCCTCCCAGCAATGCCTGCTTGCCTCTGCATGTCTCCCAGGATGTGTGCTTGGCAGTACTTTCCAGGCTGGGATGCCTGTTTGGCGGTAGTCTGCATTACTTTATTTACTTAGCAGCTGAAATAGAAATGGCGTACAATGCTTCTGGTTTCTTTGTACATCTTAAGCATTCTCAAACCCATTTATACGTATTGGATCTCTTTCAGGAGAAACTGAGTCTCGGTAGCTTAATTAGCAGTACACAACAATGCCTAACTGAGGAGTGAACCAATGACTGTCTT
Source organism: Megalops atlanticus (assembly GCA_019176425.1). NCBI lineage: Eukaryota > Metazoa > Chordata > Actinopteri > Elopiformes > Megalopidae > Megalops > Megalops atlanticus. Next base: position 26,334,234 of record CM032882.1, read on the forward strand.
TGCAGCAGAAGGTTGAGTCTTTATGCTGCTGTGATTGAGAATAGCCTAACTGGCAGTGCAATGAATTTCTCCTGAAGAGTGTCTGAATGAGAGAGAGAAAGAGGGGGTTGAGTTTCAGGAAGCAATAAGAAAACACAGTTTTAAAAATATACAGGAAATGGCCAGGAATAGCACTGCCAAAATGGAGAAACTGCTAGACCTTGGGATGGCTTTCACATAGTGACACTAAGGGGACGTTCAAAATATGTCTTCTTCTGTGTGTTGGTAAATTGTCCAACAAGGTCACGTGTCTGGACTCCTCCCTGTCATACTTTACTTGGGGTCTGTAATATGTAATACTAGTTATGGTATGTCAGATAGGTCAGTTGCAAAATGCATATCAACACTGTGCTCTGTGCAATAATAGCAAACCTTTTAGCAACTGGTTATTTTACAGTTTATCTTCAGAGATAAACATACTTGTAGATATCAATTTAGCGGAGCAGATATTTCTCCAATGAAAAATATATTTACTGTTTTTGTACCAGTTGAAATGTGATACCCTAGTATACATTGCCTGTCTGGGCTCAGCAACGGTCAGGAGGAACTGAGAGCAGCAGTGTGAAAGTTAAGGGGTCCGGGTAAAAAGTGCTTGTAAGGGCTGAGTCAAGACCATTTTTATCACTGTTTTCATCATTTTAAAGGTTAGGATTATGAGTGCATAGGCTGATCTTTGACCAGTGCTTATGGGCACTTTCTCCCCAGAGACTGACGTGCATTCAGAGACATAGACTTAGCCCCTCTAATTGTAGACAGATTGTAGACTTTGCTGAGACACTGTTGAAAGCTATTACCAAGCAATGTCTTTGTAACCTCGTACAAGCCTCATGCTATACTCGGACGAAGCAGATCTATCAAATTCCTGGGGTATTGAAGCAATCAGAGACCTTCACACAGAGAAAAGAACGAGCTGTTCTTTCTTGTAATCTCTCCCAGTGAGGTTGAGAGAGTGCAGTGATCCAGCCACGTCACTGAGGCTGTGCGCCAGTGCTGGATCTGTTTTAGTGGCGGCTGGTACCTACCAGAATCTGAGGAGGCGGGTAAAAGCTGCGAGCCAGAGATGGGTGAGTGGCAACAACCCCTACCACCCCCGACCTCCACCTCACCAATTTCAGTTTTTAATCAAAGGAAAGTACAACTCTTAATGAATACAGATATTAAAATCATACCAGAACAGAAAAAAATGCATAACACTTGGCAGCAAAAATATTAGACTTGCTACATTCTCATTCTACATTCAAGCTACACTACAGAGGAATTACATGTTTTCACTATTTGATATGAATAAAACAAACAAAATGAGGGCTGGCAAGTGGTAGCGGCATTGACATACAAAAAATAGGTTCTATTAACTTTCTGTCCACACAGTACCAATCAGTCCATGACACCATCTTCAGCTAATCAAAGCTTGAAACATCACCATCGCAAAGTCATAGTCATTTCAGTTATTTTTCTTTCATTAGTTATTTTCACATCATTCCTGAAATATTTTCAGCTTCAGTATCCCTGGCTTTCATTTCAAAATAAAAGTAATCACACAGGTGAACTACATTATCAACTGTTTGATGGCAAAGAAAAGAATCATTTCTTATTTTTATCAGGTTGCACATGAGCAGCAAGTTAAATAAGAAATGTGTCTTTCAGGAAAATAGCAGCAGTTGACATGCAACAATGAACAATGTTTTAACCAATACCTGTTTAAACCAAAAACCTGTTTCCCTGACAGCAAGAACAGTCAATAGTGCTACCAATGCTATCAATTATTAAGCAGAATGTTAATCAAGATGAATGATTTTACAACACAGTATAGCAGTGTTAATACTTGATGTGCATCAAACACAACCTCCACACACACAGAATGCTTTTCTCTTTCTGAAAGCATTATTTAATAGGATCCAACGGGGCAGTCAGAAAAGTGTACAAAGCCTCTCTGTTCTTCTGTTCAATATCCTGTCTTCTGGAGGGGAATTAAATATGACTCCATTGTTGCTGTCACATTTTGGACAACACTCTGCTGAAAATGGCCTGAAAAATGCCAGGCACCGAAGCCGCTCTCACATTTTCACCGAAGCTAGCTCAGAACATGGCCTTTGGACACAGTTCACTTACTCATGCGTAGCTGTAATAGGAAATGATTCTTGTGTGAAAACCATGTCTCATCATGTACCCCTATAAATTTGTTTGCGATGTCTCCTTCTGCTGGCAATGGCAGATTGCCATGATTAACACATGAATATCTAAACCTTACACTGGCTATAAATAGGCCATCCAACAGAACACACACAAAATGTAATTTGCATAGATTTTTTGTAAATTAGACGGCAAGGTTTTAATGAACCTCATTTACAGCACTTTACCATGAGTATCCTTGAAATGCATATCAAATATTACACATTAATCAATGCCAAAAGTACATGCTGTCTTTATCCCCATGAAACAGCTCTAAATTCTTAACATGACCAATATCACCAACTGGTTAGTGAATCCCATACCCTGTTTGTCCAGCCTTTGGTACCCTAATCCAACTTACATGCATTACTTTAGCGAATCGGCCCCTCGATGTCTCCCTCTCTGTAGTATAAGTTTAAACATGTACACACATATTGAACGCATCAAATCACTGACTTTTACCACAGTTCCATTTTAACTGCTTTCTTACAGGTTTTCTTTAGTGCTGTATAAAACTAATGTTCCAAGGACCTGTACACATACTGAACCGGAGTGGGTCAAACTATTTTACTTCAGGTGGAACTGACAAAGACGCTCATGCATCCTCTGGTTGCCAGGTCTGCATATACCCATGTCTGTGCATAACCATGCCTGTGCATACCCATATCTCTGTAAACCCATGCCTGCACATAGTCATGTCTGCGCATACCCATGTCTGCACTTATTCATGTCTGTGCACACCCATGTCTGCACATACCCTCTCATTCTGCATGGGAGCAAATGTGTCCTTAAAACAACAGACAGGTGCAACAGACAGACACAGAGAAGCACAGACAGGACTGATAGCAACCCACGATAGGAATGTTAACTACAGTTACAACTATTTTATCATGAATGATAAACATCAGTACATACAGTAAATGATCTCCTTGCGTTTAGTATGCAAACACAACCAGTAAAAGTTATGTACATAACTGTGATGCATTTTTCAATCCAGACTGTGAGACTGGATTGAAATTTGTGTTACATACTTTATTTATTTAGTCATAGTGTTGGGCTGGCTTTTAATTTTTTTCCCTAGTGGCTGCAGTTGCAGACTGTGAATGGAACGTCTACTATTTCTACTTCTTAAGCAATTAAAAATTGCACTAAGTGGAATTCCATGTTTGCCAAGGAGGTCTCCCCCAAAGCTGTGCAAGCTCTGGCTACAAAGATATTGACATCACAAATATACGCAGATAGAGACTTTCCCCAGAGTAACAAAACACTGCTTACACATACATGCAAATCATTCAGGTGACGTTGGAGTTAATATCCTTACTCTGACTAAGGATATCTCAGCCATCCTGCATTCATAACATCAATGCTAACACATTTTAATGGTCATCTGCTGAATCCAAAACAGTAAACAGTATGCTTGTTTCATTTTCATGTTTGCATTTTGGCATTTAGCAAAAGCTTTTATGCAGAGCAACTTTCGAAGAATACAAAAGACATCCAAAAAGGCTCTAGAAGAACGACACATACAAAATACAACTGACCACATCAGAACATGTCAGTCTTTCACCCAACACTGTGATAACTAGTGCTGCTGTTAGAACGTGCAACAATAAATTCATAAGTGCAACATGTGAGTGCATGAAGTGATACGTACTATACTTTAATACAACGTAACCTACTGATTGCTCAAAACAAGCAATAGGCCTACTTGGTAAAAGTCAATTGAAATGGCAGATTTCCTAGCTCACATGATTGTCATTGCAACAGAAAATGGAAATTGGTATATCTGATGGCTATCATAATTACATGAACACACAGCTCTTCAGTCCTTAGTTTCAGGTTATGCCATTTTCCATATTTGGTCTACTGACATATCATTAGTTTGCCAAGCACATTAGTTACAGATTTCCCTTACTTTACACTCTTTATACCCTCAGAGTGTCCCTCAGACAGGGACACTCAAGCCTGTGAGGACTTTGTGTTCAGTGTGAAATACGAGCGGCTGAATGCAGCAGGTGACGCAGTCCCCTGTCTCAAACAGAAGGACCAGTACCGTAGTGCACCTCTGAGCACCACAGTCCTCCTTCTCCTCAGAGGACTGTGAATCCACTTCCCTCGGGCTGTGGAAAAACAGACAGATTGCAGGGTGTGACACAGCACTAATGGAATAAATATGGCTGTAGTGTTATGAGACCTCCTGTCGTGGGTGTCAGCAGAAGCCCGGAAGGGAGGGACACACAGCGGGCTGACGAACATCACCACAGAGTTTAAGACCAGACTTATGAATGCCGAACGCTGGTTTTTGAGATTTTTTGGCGCCACACAGCGATGACGGCAGACCCCCCGGGCTGCCACTGTCTGGACTCACTGGGGTGGGGGTGAGGGGGGATCGCCGCTGGTGGCCGCAGGCACTGTCAGCATTGATTGGCTTCTTCTGGGACAGACACAGGATCCTATGCGCACAGATGCATGTGCGTAGTCTCTATGAAAAGACTTACAAAGTGCAGCTGGTTGACCTGGAAACCAGCTTCCAAAGATGATGAGTCTTAGTGTCAATGCTGGTGTGTCTCACAACATCGCTGTTTCATTGCCTTCTGCAGAAGTGTAGCGTATCATTTTATCCCCTTAGTTTAAACATGCACGGAAGTTGCAGAGATACACCCTATCCCTCTCTCGCTGGTGCTATCCAGAGTGGGGAGTCAATCCCTGGAATAAAGGAGATTTGCTTGGAGTGGGATGCAAGACATGCTGTTAATTTGTAATCTGCATAAGGACCGAGAGCCCATAGGTTGTGGTACATGGACCACACAAAAGAACTGTCAAGATCACTGTTAGATGAGTAGGTACCTTTTGACTAACATATAAATAAACACCAAAAAGTGATATTAAACTAAAATATCCTTCATGCACACTACATAAATAAAGACAACATTTAGACTCTGAATTACTTAGACACATTTACATTTCAGTTCCTGTTACAAGGAAGTAGTGTGATTTAGAAAACATGACCCATTAATCATTCTCTATTGCTTCAACTACACATCTACTGAGTACACAATAAAGTTAAAGTCACATGGCAGGTGGCAGACATTGCTAACTAGTTAGCTGATTGCTAACTCTTCCAGGCACCATGGCAGAACAGAAATAAACAGGGATCCGATATCACCTGCTGTATATAGCTTTTTGGTTTGAAGTTGCTGTCAGAGCCACGCACTACTTGCATGAAAAGGAGAGGTAACCTGGTCGCATTGTTACCTGATACAGGAAGTGCGTGTTAGGAATGCCGAAACAATGAGGTAAAACAGCTGATCTGTGCCCTGAAACCTTGTCACAGCGAGCTGGACACCCAGTTCCCTGTTAATTAAGTTGTGTTTTTGTCTCAGGTGGCATCCCTTATAAAGTGACCAGGGCGGTGTCCAGTGTTAAAGAAGGCTCAAGTCGCCTGATGCTGCCGGGCACCAGCAGATCTAACCGCTATGATGTGTCACGCAGTTTTTTTTTTTCCTTCCTAAAACTGGAGTAGTGTCTCTGTTCAGCTTAGCCTCCTGTCTTTGGAGTGACTTTGCTTCCAGGGCCTTGTGACTTTGATTGGTGCTGTGGGGGTTCATTTGAGAGGCTTCATGCTTTTCTGGCTCTACCTTTGGCAGGTTACCTGCTGAATGGGCAGTGCTGTGGTGCAGTGGTAAGGAGCAGGGCTTGTAACTGAGAGGTTGCTGTTTTGATTCCCCACCTGGGCACCGCTGTTGTACCCGTGAGCAAGCTACTTAACTCAGAATCGCCTCAGTAAGTGTCCATCTGTACAAATGGGTAACATGTAAAGATGAAACATATGTAAGTCACTCTGGATAAGAGCATCTGCTAAATGACAAAAATGTAATGTTTTGTTGAGTGTTCTGTAGCTTACACAACCAGATCTCCTCAGTCCAGGTGCAGAGAAGTGCATCTGTTCATGTTATTTTACTATAAAAAAAAAAAAAAAAGAAGTGATGCAACAAGCATGCGGGAAGCCCTTTCCCACGACCTCATACGCTCAGCTGGGATCAGTGAACTCCAACCTCCGGTGTTCCCATTCTATGACCGTGAACGCTGCAATATCGAACCACGTTTTTTCAGTGCCGGTGCTGCTCGTGGTTGCCACGGCAACCACCTTGCTGCTCATCAAGTGTTGATTATGTGGAGAGTGAGTCTGACAGTGTCTCTCCCTCTCTCTCTCGCTCTCTCCCTCCTTCCCGTCTTTCCTCTTTCCTTCTCACTCTATCCCTCTCTGCCTCTTGATGCCACATTTTATCATTAACTGTTTGTTCACACTGAAGCAAGGGAATATTTCCAGCACTCAAAAAGGTAAAATACCGCAATGACAACAATTACATTGAGACAACTCTGTCTGACCTCATTGCTGTATTGACATCTAAGAGCAACACTGACCTTTACCCTAGGCAATTACTCATTGATGCTCTGTCTTTAACTGTCCAAAAATATCCTGATTGCTCCTCTTGGTCTTTGCCTCTGTGTGGATATTACAGTGGAACATGCAGTATACACAAACAGCAGCACAGGCGAGGGCTCATGTCAGTTGCACTGACAGTGGCCGATACTGTGTGAAGATTCTGTCAAAGCATAGCAAGCTGGCCTGTCTACCCCTATGAAAGGAAGGAGGTTACCATGGCGAGGGGAAGTGACCTCTGTTTTCCAGTCAGACGCGTGGCTCTCGCACACACATGAAAGCACACGTGTCCAAAACACACCCATATTTACAGTGCTTGCACACACACAGACACACACTGACATACACAGATGCACATGCATTCACAAATATGCATCAAGCAATGCTGTCATCTCATTACGACAGCACTTATTGTCACATTCCAAAGAAGGATAATTCATTTTGCAGTAACGAGACTAGATCCATAGATCAGCAGTACACCAGAAAACAACTCTGATGTGCTGTTTTCAGTGCTAGTACCCCCGGGACTGAGGATAAAATAACTGGGATAATCACAGTACAGCAGGGATAGGACTAAATGGAGTATACTATGGGATCACATTAAGAGGAGTATATTTAAGCTCTGGCTAAAGGGAGTTTAGCAGCTATGAGATGAGAGGTAGGGCTAGCCTGAGAGGAGTATAGCAGAGACTAGGATACAGGATATATAGTAGGGCTAGCATGAGGAGAGTATAGTAGGGACAAGGATAAAGGGAGTATAGCAGGGACAGGATAACAAGAGTGTTGCAGGGCCAGCTTGAGGGGAGTATAGTTGAAATTAGAATGATGGGTGTGTAGGGAAAGACTGTGCAACTACTACTCTCAGGTGAAAGACAATGGGTGGTCTTGTCTCCTCCCTCAGGCTTGAGCTGATTACCAGGAGCGACAGCTTTAATGCAGACATAAGAAGCTTCTAATGTTTTTGCAAGGCGTGAGGAAGCCCTGCCTATATGCCAGGGTGAGCCTATTGGATGAACTGATTCCGATTCGCTTTCACAGCTGCGCAGTCCTCTACCTCATAATGAGGGAGATTAGCCCCTGTTGGCCAAATAAGGATAGAGGTGTCTCACCCCTATCAACTGACTCTCTCTGGTCACATCTTTCTCTTTTTTTGCTCTCTATCTTTTGCTCGTTCACTCTCCCGCTCAGCGCGCAACAAAGAAGGCCATACGCACACACTGACAGCGTGTCAGAAAGCAAGCCAACTACACACAATGACAGCATGTCACAAGGATGGCCAATCACACACAGAGCCTGAACATTCCATCTCCTGACAGACTCACATCTCATCACATCTCGCCACCCTTCTCACTTCAATTATTCATGTCTGGGAGATAATAGCAGAGCAGGAAAATCCAGGCTCAGCGTCTATATTTAAATAACGACCCGCCCAACAGAGAGTTATAAATAGCAAGGCGAGGGTCTCTCTCTCTCGGGTGAACTTGAACTAATGTGGAAGGCCATTACCCGATCTTTGCATGAAGCCACTGCTTCTGTTCATGGGCCAGGTCAGAGGTTTGGGGACTCATCAACAGACAGGAATGATTGGAGGGACATGCAGTGCAGTGTGGGCACAGAGCTACTAAGGTCTGCTAGGGTTTACTGTGTGTTTAGCTGAGATGTATAACAAACGTTACTGTGATCAGATCATTTCGAGAAGTGAAAAAAGTGCAAATGAAAAGAGGTTTTCAGAAGTCAGAAGCAAAATGGAACATTGGGATGGAGAGATGTCCAATAAGAAGGCAGAAATAATGTCCACTTCCTGAATCTATAATCCATAGTGAATGGACAGCTCTCCACCAGAAGATTCGCCTTGTGCACTGTTGCTCTGTAGGCAAGTGATAGAATATGTGTGTACATTTGAGTGTGTGTGTGTGTGCGTGTGTGTCTGTGTGTGTGTGTGTGTCCGTGTGTGTGCGCATGCGTGCCTGAGCCTGGCTGCACAGCCAGCAGCTGGCCACAGGGGGACTCATTGAGAAAGAGACACTCTGCATGTAGGGGAGGGACGCAGACAAAAGCAACCTTTCGAACTGACCTATTTTCATCAATAAACATTTTTAAAAGCCGCCTTTCAAAAAAAAAAGTAGCTGAAGAGGCACAAATTAAAAATAGGAAAGCAGCTTTCCTCAGACTACCGACCCATAGAGAGTTACTGCAGAAACCTTAAAAAAATCCTTCATGTTGTCTGTTTCACGTGTGTCTTTAGCTGCAAGGGACCTCAGGCCCAAACATGAAAGCAACAGTGAAGAAGAGAAACTGTGGTGGCCATTATCCTCTGACATTTACCACAGGAAAATTTCAGGGGAAAATAAACCTTAAACATAATAGGGCATTCGTTGCAAAGACTGTGAACAATGCACATGCAACACACTGAGAGATACAGTTTTGCCATTGAGAAAATAGTTGACTAAGAGAGGCTTTGTCGTGGTAAGTCATGCCACCATATGTCCAATGGTGGTGGTTCCTGGGATTGGGCATGGGGGGTGGGTGGGGGAACTGTATGCCACACAGATGGTCAGATGTCGCTGTTGGCCCACAGTTGGCCGACTCATCCTCAGCCGAGTCGTGTCATTGGGACAACTTGACCAGGGTATTACCACGTTGCATTCAGCATAAGAAGCCTTCACAGCTTTCTCAATGTCCATCTACAGTGCATACATAAACATAAGAAACAAGCCTCTTGCTTGGTTAAGTCACAGTAGTTCACATGTGTTAATGTATACAAACATTTTGTATGTAAATATATTTATAATGATAAACAATAATGCATGTACCTCAGACAGACCCAATATTGCTTATAGACAGCAATCACACAAACACACACTGACAGAGTCCTTCGATTGTAGATTACCCCAAGGCGTACCTCTGGTTGTAATCTGATTAGAACAAGCACAGATGGAAATATGGGAATTATAAAAATGTGCAGGCAACCTGGCCTGATGCTATCTGGCCGTACAGAACCTGCAGATGTCTATGGGTTTATCTGAAAATGTTTCACGCACAAACACAGCTATGTGATAACATGAAATGCTCTGTGCCGAAATTATTAATATTATAGGAAGAGATTCTGGTCTGTTAGTGTAGACAACGAAATACACATGCACACACACACACACACACACACACACACACACACACACACACACACACACACACACAGAGAAACACAAAGGGGAACAGATATGGATCAGCATGCACGCACAGACACAAACACTCCTCGGGAAGACAACCGTGTGTGTCCGCACATCACAGAGCTGACGGTTGCCATGGTGACGCCAGGCTTTTTGCATTGCGGAGACGGCAGGGAAAAGAGAGGGGGGGTGAAGGCATTCACAAAAACAAAACATAAAAAAGGGGGAGAGGAAGAGAGCACAGAGGTACCAGTGCAGGGACTGGAGAGTGAAGGTCGCCTGCCATTGATATGGGCACAGCCGAAGTGAAGCAGATGAATATTAATATCAGCGCTGATAACAATAATCCTCCATTTAAAAAGCAAAACACAGCCCTGGAAACTGCCTGATGGGAAGCTCTGAGCGGCAGGGTCTCCTTTCAGTTAGCAAGTGATTAAAACCTGGAACAGGAAAATAGGGGATTTGATTTCTCACTCAACCAATAGCCTGAATTGAATAATTAATAGCTGAGCTGGAAGGACGAGCAGACCCGCCTGGAGGGACGTTCTCACTAACCTCGGGCCAGCCAGCGCCTGCTCTGATCTAGGGACACACCCTGTTGGATCAGAGCACTGAGCGGTAATTGTCCAACTTTTACAGCCACTTACCGCCGAACACTAAAAGTCAGACTAAACACTAAAAGTCCATAATGAGTAAGAATGTAATCTGTAAGCAAACTGAATAGCTAAATTGTAACAGGATACATTGGCGTCACTGGATGTACTCTGAAGAGATGGAGAGATGGGGGGGGGGTTGGGGGGGTTGGGTATAGAAAGTTAGAGAGTAGATGGGGGCATTTTTGGGGGTCCCCAGCCAAAGAGGAACCCCCTCTCAGATGCACAAACAGACACAAGGATGATGGTGACACTCGGCCTGACACCCACACTCATCCAGTCATATAAATGGGACGCTGTTCTCCCATTCACTCCTTCTCAGATGTCCCTCTACTTACACGGAGATCCCTAATCCAGCCAGCTCAAGCAGCTCCTATCTGTCCCCCCTTTGCAATATTGATCAGTCAGCGATCTTTTGATCCACACCCTCTGTTTTGTCTGCTGTCCTGCTGGAGAGAACCTCAGGCTGCACTATCAGGCTCTGGAAGCAAAGGTGAACTCACAGTGTTCTCACAGAGAGGACATGAGAGGGTGCATACGTGTGTATGAAGTCACAGGTTCAGACCATTGCCCTGTTAAATCAGCATGACATGCTGCTGTTGTCCCTTGACCAACCCAGAGTACAAACTGCCACATAAAATGACACATGGTCATGGAGTCGGAGAAAAAGTCTTGCTCGGAGAGTAATGTCCCTTTTGGCAAATTAGTTTCCAAAGGAAAAAAGAGGTCAGGAAACTTGAAGAGGTGGCAGAGGGGATGTGTGTACGTAACCAATATATTTGCCAATTCGTTTTGCTAAGGGGAAAAAGTGGGGCAATATTTTTCCAAGCAATGCTCACTGTATTTGCATTTGCTCTTTACGGTATGTGACGCGTAAGCAAATCTTAATTCTGGACCAGATTGTTGCTGTAAAGGGACGCCTGGATGGTCGGCATCCCTGGCAATTTCCCTAATCCCCTTCACGCGTTAGAAACGGGGAGGCTAAGACTAGAGAGGAAATCCTATGTGGTGTTGTAACTCTGGCCATCATAATGCAGCCAGATGTCCAGCATCTTCATGGAAAAGCGCTGGTTGATTTTCCATGAAGAGTGCGAGTCATTCGAGCTGAAAGAAAGCAGCTGCAACATCCGTTTGACTAAATACACCTTGGGTCAAAGCATTAAGTCAGAATTAACACAGTATTACGGTAGTATTACTGGAATGAAACAGATCAACATTTTCTTGCATCACTGTTCATGTTTACTACAGCGTGTAACCAGAATTAATACCCTGTCTCAGGAGTTGCTAGAACCAAAATAGATTCACTGGATTGCACTATGCCTGTGTGAACATGTGGCTGCTTGGTCTTCCAGACTGCCTGGCTTTGACAAGGTGAAACAACTCCAATGTCAGTGGTCCACTACCCTCTGTCTCATCGTTGTTCGTTTGATGAACGAGCGCTTTCACGATGTTTCCTATTTTTGTGATTGCAGTCTATTGGCCTGTCAAAGGCATTCAAAGACAGATTTAATCAAAGAAAAATCCTCCACTGGGGACGGCCTCTAAGCTCAGGGACACAGGGCCATTCCCCTCCCTGTGCCTTATCATTCGCTTGTGATAGTGGACTGCTCTGATATCGATTGCACCGACCCCTGAGGAAGACCCTTTCGAGGACCACCCATCGCCATGATGATGACAGCAGTCAGCCGCGGATCAAGATGCAGGAGGCCTCGGGGATTGAGGGGCTGTAATGAGACATGATGTAGACGATCCCCATCTACTTTCCCCATCCCTCCTGTCTCCTGACAGAGGCGTAGGAGAAGACCCCCATCTCATCAATCAATGCCACCTCTCCCCAGCAGGGGCATGGGGGTGGGGGGCTGGGGCACCCCTCCTCTCCCCTCCACTATCCAATCAACAGAGGCCTACGGGTTCCTGCCTATTGCGGAATCCCTCCACCACACATCGATCAGCCTCTGCTTACTGCGCTGTCCAATTCCAGGGACTCTCCCACTTCCTGCATGCTTCCTTTTGCTCCCAGAGGTGATCTGCTCCTCACATCATCCAAGCCTGTGGCCCCTCACTCCTCCTCTCAGCTCACCTGCTGTCCAATCACAGCAGCCCTTTGCTTCCTGCATTTATCAGCTGCCAAAGCAGTGGGTGACATGATGAAGGAAAAGGAACTGAGGGGGGGGGGATGACCAGGGATTACCAGGACTCCTCAGGGATTCATGCATGAAGGAGATGGGATAACTCACTTTTGTGAGGGACTCCTCTCTGTTCCCATATGCAAGGGTCACCCAGCAACAAATTGGTTAGTACAACCAGAAGATACAACATAAATCACCAAGGAAACATGAAAACACCCCTAAAATAGGCACTAAGCGCAAGCAAGTTAACTGTCATGTTTTTAATAAAAACACACAGCAGAGCTCAGAGGAGCACAAGTCCATTCTTAAGGTGATGTCATCCCTCAAGTCCTATGGCTCTGTTCACTTGGCCCACACCAGTTACAACAGTACTTTACATTTACTCACCTTATGTTCTTTGACAATTAGCCTTCATTCAAATAGCAGACACTCTGTGCTTACATTTACACTATCTCACTCTTGTGTCCAGAGTGCTGGCAACTCAGGGGATTTGAGTCTCCCAGTCTAAATGTCTCCACTATTCTACTGTCGAGATATTACCCATAATGCCTTTGGTGAAAAAGTAAAACTGGGCCTGACACTGGTCTGTCTTTGAAACAAAAATAGACCAGATGTATAAAAGCAGAAACAACAACTTTTTATTGAATAATTTGTCATGAAATTATGTCCAGGCTTTTCTACTTCAAACTAAGCCTGCTGTCATACCACTATTTAAAAATATAAAAATAGTAAGGAATATCTATCTTATGTCCTAGTTTTAAATAGCTACAGAACCTAATACAGCACTGCTGTCCTGTAGAGAACCACATTCACTGACTGTTTGACACTACACACACACACACACAAATTACAATCATTATAGGAAGGGATTCTGGCCTGTTAGTGTAGACAACGAAACACACATAGACACACGTAAGTGTGCACACACATGCATACACACACACACACACACACACACACACACACACACACACACACACACACACACACACACACACAAACACACCCACACAAACACTATTTTAGCATCCTTTAAAACATGTACTGGACTGGACTGCAAAATTCTGACATTCTGTGAAACAGTACACTCAGGACATGGACATAGTGCTCCTGCTGATGGAATCTCGCTTCTTGTCCACCATTCAAATGTCACCATACAAGCCAGACACATATATGCTCTCCTGTAACACACACCTCAGCCAGCATGACCGAGCACAATCATAAACACCTATATGTGCTTTTGTGCATGCGTGTGTGCATGCATGTGTGCGTGCATGTTTGTGTGTGTGTGTGTGTGTGTGTGTGTGTTTATGGATGCATTCACCTGCATGTGGTTGCTTGTGTATATATTTTGAGCAGAATCTAGGGAGAGTATGTCGTGGAACAAACACACACTGAGGTATCTACTTAGGTAGAGAACCAAAAACAGGTGTGCCAAAACAGGTTGCTTCCATCATTTGCCAGACATCTGTCCAGTTAAGATATCCGTCACAGCAATGATTGTTACTTCTTTACCCTACAGTGTGATCACATTTATTACTTACAAATCACACCGATGAGGACAGGCAGATGTAGGCACATTGTGGATGGCTGAAATCATTATACACTGCACAGAGTTACAACTCTCTATTGTTTACATCGTTATTTATTCTACCACCCCCTGCTGTTGTGCATCTCTGGAGCAGGTACCTCTTGCGCAAATCATTCTCAAAGGGTTAACACCTGTACAGATGAGGTGGGAAAATGGAAACAATTGAGTAATGCACCTCGACTCTTCCGACTGTTATTTCCGCACAGGCAAGCAGAGCATTGCCCTGGAAACGTCCTGGTCTCTATGGCAACCGCTGCTCTGCCTCTGTCCGTGGAGGTGAATGGGAATGGATTGATCAATGGGAGAATCTGTCACACTGCTGGAACAGGTGAATGGTAGATGCACAAATGTCAAGAGCTGAGCCTGACTGGGCTATCCATGTCTTCTCAAACACAGCATGGCAGCAGATAAGCACTGGCGCACAAATATATCTATATTAAGAGGTAGTGTTCCTACACTGCTATATGACTCCTTAGAGACACATTCAGAAGTTATAACATATGGTTGTACATATATCTTCTGGATAAGAAGGTCATTACAGAGGTTCTGTTGCTGCTTCAAAGAGGAAAAAACGCTTAGTGAAATATTTTGCACCACTTGATTTTAAAGGTGAGGTGCCCTAATCACCCTAAACGTAATCAATGAGTATATCATCTGTTAAAAAAAACCCAGGACAGGAAGACCCAAAAAGTTATCGAATAAGGATGAACAAGGCTTGAAGATAATATCCTTCAGGAAAAAAAAAAAGACCAGCAGGAAAACAGAACTAGCAGACAGCTCTGATGTTGTTGTCCATCCATCAGTGCAAAGGTCTTGAACAGACATCAGAGAATAAGGGACATGTTGCAGTTAGAAAATCTCTGTTAACAAAGGGCAACAAGAATAAACGGCTAAACCAGGTTTTATTTCCTTATGCAGGGTCTCGGTAGTTTATATTGTTATTGTTATATTATGAAAATGTAAAATGTCTAGAAGTTATGCACAGCAGCATTCATCACCTACATGTCTTTCTGACCACAACATTTTGCTTTTCTCCACCTTCTGCACTGTAAACTGACACCACCCATCCCCCACCCTCCAGCCGGTGGCCTCTCTCTGTGTCGGTTTCTAGCGATCACCTTATCCATGTTTGTTTCTGCTCTCTGTTTATCCAAGAGCAGAAGCCACAGTGATCGCCCATCTGGACGGCAGCATGTTTCATTCTCCCAGCAAACAATTATATGTACTTCCTCAATTATGCACTTTCTCGAATCTTCCCTCTACTTCCTGTATTGCCAAATGTTGGGTCTTCCTGGATCAGAACCGAGTCACTCCTGATAAGGTGTCCTTGATTACAACAATGAAAAACATAGATCAACACACAGTTCAAACAGTAAGGTGGCGAGATCAAAAGAGACAAAATGGACTATAACTGGAACATTGGAACTGAAATTACTGGAACACAAGGACATACATTAAAATTCTTCAAAGAGAAATCGTAGCTACTTTAAAATACTGTGGAACACATAGATAAAAATTGGTTCTTATAATAATGTAAGAGCCAATCGGGAACGAGCGTTGTGTGAGGTGGTGACAGTACTGTGAGGCACAGAATCCCACGCATGTCCCTTGAGAGATCCTGAATTTCATCATGCTAGTAATTCTAGAAACTCAATTGTGTTGCTCCCAACTACATGTATGCTTCGCTATTCTGACTCGTGTGTTTTTCAGCTGATGGTTGACTATTTCCACAGCTCCGATGCAATTTGCTTCCTCGTGTAGACCTGCTGTAAAAAGGGGAGGAGGAAAGGTGTATTTTACTTTGGAAGAAATCTTTTTGTTTGATTGTTTAAAATACAAATTCATTAAATTTTGTTTATTTAATAATTTTCTCCTGTTTCACCCTGCCCCTCTATACACTATAGTTGTAGCAGTAGTAGTAATAACAGTAATAATAACAACTAAGTAAACTGATATTAAAATAAATGCTTTCTTAAAGTTTGCCGGGGGGAATGCTGAAACCTTATTGCAGAATTTCAAACGAAATAGGGCCTAAGAATACATGCAATTTTCCTGCTCAGTTCAGTGCTTCTATTGCTAAGTCATCTACAGAAGCTATTATAGCTAGCCTGACTAACCCAATACGATACATGAAGAGCTACATGGCTTGTTTCTCCACAGTCTACCTGGAAATGAGAAAATCATTGTTAAAACGTAAAGTCAATTAATTAAAATGTGTTATGATCTTCACATGTTTTTCATTTTTTAATGTAAGTATCACGTAAAACAGTTTCCCAATCAATTGAGGACATGGAAAAAAAGAAAAAAAGACTGTGCTTTATTTTCTGGGAAATCTGATCAGCCTTTCTACATGAGTGGTTTAGAGTTTGACCACACCACTGTGGAATGGTTCCAGTATTGTGTCAGCTTACAATCACTAGCCATGGTGACTGCAATACAACAAGCATCAATGATGAAAGATCACGTCATTGTGTGAAACATAACCTAAATGAATGTAGCACTCTGTGATAGCATATGGTTTGCTTATCTACACACAAAATTGTGGGAAAGTTAAATCTAGTTGAATTCCTTTTCAGAGATGTTCTGTTTTGATTGAGGAACGCAACCATATCCTGGTGTAAGTATGCACAGTCCTGAGTATGTAATAGCAGTGGTGTCATAGTCTGGAAAAACCAATCTCTCTGATGGCTCTTGCTCCTACTACACCTCTTTGATATTAAGAACACCTGGTTTGCATATGAATCAGCCTCTATCTCAATGATAATAAGATACCTTTGTGATCAGAGCATGAATGTAAAACATAGTTGCCATGATTACAAGAAATCCTCACTTCATGATGATGGAGTTTGCAGTGATCCCTGTGTATATTTATATGAATTTATATTCATATAATGAATATAATATGAATGAATATGAATGCTGCTATTAATTGTTTTAGGACACAAAATCTTGATTTTTTCCATGACAGCAAGGCTGGGAGGTGTGACCAAGAAGGAGAGTTATTAAAAATGTGGATAAAAAGTAAAAAGATACACACAACCATAGGTGTTTCTATACTGGTGACTACTGAGACACAGACCAGCTAGTAGGGAATATGGAAATATGAAGACAATGATGATAACAGATATACATTTGATGATGGACACACAATTTATTCAGACATGATTTTTTTTAGACACCCTCGTCCTGCAGCAATTCGTAAGGGATTCAACAACAAACAGCTGCCCAGAGCGTTTCATTCATTTAAATTGATGCCATGGTGCACATTCTGTTGGAAATGTGTTGAAAAATCTTCATGTGCTGCAACCTAATGGCATTGACCTAAAATGCAGAAAATGCAAAAGAGCACACATCGGTCACTGCAGCATTCTCAGAGTTGTCAGTGATGTACTATTATTAATCAGTCTCCCCTTCCCACTTCCCTCTCAGCAGAATCTACCACCTCATATTTCACATCAAAACCCTCCAGCCCGTGAGCAGTACATCTATGACCTGAGCAATTACTGAGGAAGGAAAAAGGTATTCCCAGTGCTTCTGATTCTTAATTCATAATGAAAAAGTTGGATGACAAGTCATTTGTGATTATGTGCAGAAATCAGCCAGTGGCCCGCAGGTGACCGGGGCCTTTTTCAGTGGTGGGATGAATAATCCCTGGGCTCTTCCTGGACAGGAACCACAGCCTCCTACTGCAATCCTCAACTTTACTTCACATTGAACTCTACTTCACCCTGGTCTCTCTCTCTCCCTCAACTTCTAGCATCATCACCCTGTTATTCCTCCCATTTTTCCACCTCTCCAGCCCTGATCTCTCCCTCACACTAGTCTACCACTCACTCTACCTCACACTGGTCTCTCCCTCGCTGTAGTCTCTCTATCACAATGTTATATCTCACATTCTATCTTACACTGGTCTCTCCCTCACTCCAGTATTTCCCTCACATCGGCATATCCTTCACTGTAGTTTCTCTGTCACACTCATCACTCTCTCGCACTGGTATATTCCTAACTCTAGCTCGTACTGGCCTCTCCCTCACCCTTGTATATCCTTCTCTCTAGTCTTTCCCACATGCTGGTACATCCATCATTCTTGCATCTCCCAATGTCTAATCTCATGGTCACATGGGACCCCTACCACAACGACAAGATAATTGCCAGATAATATTTAATAATCAGTTTTATTTCATAGCTTTCAGTTTTTTATCTGCTCCTTACCACCCCCCCACCCCAACAAAAACCACCTCAGCTCTCCCAAAAATCAACTCCATTCTGAGAGAACTTTCCAGAGGAAACATCGAGCTCCTTCGTCCTGTGGCCCCAATGCTTGGATGACCGGTGTTTACTGATCCAGAATACAGGTTCTTCCTGAATAATGAATAATGGCTCTGAAGTGCAGCGACATAGCTGCCCTGCCATTGCCGCTTCACGCTTGACCCCTCATCTTCTTAACTGTCACCTCAGAGGCCGGTGGCCAGCCTCTCTGTCCCCCTTCTCCAGCCAAGAACAATGGCGGTGGAAATCGAGACCCCCCACCGTCACTGAATTAATAATGCATGGGGGTTTCAGGAGGGATGTGAGCTCCTCCACTCTCCACTCCAACAATGGACTTTCCTCCTGGGGCAAAGGTAACAGGGAGTCATGAATGACTCATGTACAGTCTATACATTGCACCCGCTAAGCTGAGTCTTTAATAAGTTAGAGAGAAGAAATGGGTCAGAGCAACCAGGTTAGTTTACATGCAAACACACTCTGCGGGAGGGAGACAAGCACATGAGGGGAGAGGCTAAACAGAACAGAGTCTGTCTCTGCTAACCATCACAGAGAAAAGCAAATCACACAGAAAACAAGGAGGCAGGCTGCATGGACGGATACATCGTGCTCCTTTTACTCCTTTTATTGTCTGATTTGTATACACTTGTGTGTGTGTGCATTTGTTTGCATGTGTAGAGGTTTTCTGAACTTCTCGGGGGAGGTAAAAGTGAGTGTGGTGCAGTTCAGTAAGAGGTGCCATTTCAGTCTGTAGTTTCCATTTCCCTTCAGTGCTCATTTTTTAAATGCACATTCCTTCGATTTAAACTCACATCAACTGTTCCTCCAAGTGCAGATCAGTTGCTGTTTCAAAGAGACTTACAACAAAAAACATCTCGGCAGGAGCACACCTTTCAAAGACTGGCACTCTCAACGCCTGCGTGCCTGCTAAATTCAGCAGAGCCTGCCAACCATGATGTCCCAGGGTACTCTTTAACAGGGCAGAAGCTAAGGTTGGATGAGGTCGAACACAGTTTTCTTCTGCCCAGGGAAGATTATCAGAGTTCTTCTCCAGGTAATGAGTTTATGGTCACATGTCTCCCCTAGCAACCAAAGAACAGACCTCTCTCTCAGTTGCCAGGGCCTTTACTGTGACTTAACACCGCCCACGATGCTGGGACAAACTTAGCTCCTGGAGGGCCACTGTGACCACTGGGTTTTGTCCCTGATTATTTCAAAGTGGCCAGAATGGACTAACGTAATTGGATTCATTACTTAATACTAGGGATGCACGATATTGGATTTTTGCCGATATCCGATGTGCCGATATTTTCAAACTCATTTTGGCCGATTGCCGATACTGATATAGTGTGTGTGTGTGTGTGTGTGTGTGTGTGTGTGTGTGTGTGTGTGTGTGTGTGTGTGTATTTATTATATATGCCGCGTAATTTTAAAATGGTCTCACTCCCCCCCGGAAGCAGAGAGAAGCTTATCTGTCTTATTATGATCGCTGTCTTATTTCCCGTCGCATTCTCTCCTTATGGAGCCGCGGTATTTATTTTGAATGAGCAGAGACACAATAAAGTTACAGGCTTTATTCGCTGTTCAGTGTCGTTGTGTAAATGTACAAACACAATTACGCCCTCTGTTCGAGTCCCAAAGCAGGAACTAGGCGATTGCGGGTTGTCTTATTTTCCATTGCTGTCTCTGCTTCCGGAGCCGCGTTATTTAAAAATTTTCTCACGCCCCCTCCAGAAGCAGAGAAAAGCTTAGCAGCACACAGCTAGGATCCTCCCAGAGTGAGAAACTTAGCTATATATTTTACCCCTCCTCGCATCACTATATATCACTGGTGATCACTACCTCCTCAATCACCAATAATTAACTTTTAAAAACTTAAGTTTTTATCGGCCGATACCGATGTCGTGCCGATATCATCGTGCATCCCTACTTAATACCTAATTGGATGCCAAAATGTTCAAACTTGGTTTTTAAGACAATTGCCTCCTTAAGCAGTTTTATACAGTTAGCCCAAGTAATGGACAGCTGTGACACACCTTTAATAAAAAATGATTTAATCTGTGCCACCAATCTCATCACAAAACAGGATTTTTGGTATTTTGGTATTTTTACCAGAAATAATATATTTATAAGTGGAGTGCTTCAGAAGTCATATAGATGATATTTAAACCATCATTACTTGTTGGAATCAATCCTTCAATATAATCTATATATTGAATATAATTTATATTTATAATTTATAATTTATGCAGCATATAAGCAACAAACCCCATGACTACCTCCTCTTTACTAATGTTTTGTAAAATACTTCTACTTTTGAATCTGGAATGTGAATGTATGGTTCAGAGGCTTTAAAAGATTAAGAAGGGGAAAGCAAGTATTTTAAGTATTCACTTAGGCCTCCATTCAATATAACAGCAAACACTTTGAGTAATAAATTTGTGGGAGGGTAATATTTTCCTCATATCACCAACAATATTTTAATTATTTTAAAAAATTGCAAAAAGCCCAATATTGAGATAGTGGGAAATGTAATGAATGTAATGCTTGCTTAAATTTGTTGCTCAAAGTGAAGAAGAGAGTGTACTGCTGTTAGATAGAATTGAGGCCCTTGATATCATCCTATATTTCACAAGTGGAATACTGCTTAATCTATCATCTGTCTATCCTTTAGAAACGTGGAGAGATATGGCCTCAGTCTTACTGAAGTTGACGTGTTTCATAATGCAACACAGCGTGCTTAATAAACCATTTAATTCTCATTTCAGCACTGCGGTAAAGGTGCGGTTATTTGACTGATCAGAGGGATCCCCTCTTGAGAATTGTTAGTTCCCGAACATATCTCCTTCTCCATCTGTATTTTGTGAATCACTGATTGATCTGTATCAAAGGCATTATGCCAAATCAATAATGTGAATCTATTACTGTAGGGAGAGAACATCTTCATAAGAGGAGGGCTCCGATCTCTGCCAACAATGGGTTGAATGGATACGGTGATCAAGCCAGACAAACAGTTTTGGAAAGTACAGGTGAAAGAATTTTTATGACTCAAGTGTTCATGTGATAAAACTGAGTCTGTGAGACTGATGTTGTTTCTTGGGAACAATGGGGAAAGAAGGTGTCTCCCTGGTAGGAGACCTTGAGCAAATGAACTGAATACTGACCTTACCTTTGCTGTCAGGGCACCACATTCCTACCAAGTAAGTCTGGAGATAAGACAGGGCTTGGAAAAATACAATCTCATCATCTGAACTCAAGGCAGAATTAGTGTCCATCCAAACATTAGGTAAGCCAGTGTTGCAGGAGACAAAATGCTTGCACTAAAATCCACTGGACTGGAAAGTAATCCCTCCACACGTGATAGAGAAAGGAGGTGGAGATCTCAAAATTATCCTGTCTCATCACTCAGTGTCTTCCTTATATGTCAATTTCCAATCAAACAGAAGCAAAAACCATTAATCAACCATCAGCCTACACGGAAATAGCACTGGTGATGACCATGGTAAGTGAACTTTTGCCTCTCAAACCTGTGCTCTGAGCAGATCCTGGCAGCTAAAACTGCCTTCAGCACCCTATTAATTTGACCTCTCACTTCTAGAGATGCTCTCGGTCTGTTCTATAACTGCCTTCACTAGACACCAATGACTTCTGTGAGTTGACAGTGGAGACTGCAGCACAGACCTGTTTTGGACTACATGGTTTGCCAAATAAATGGATTGTCTTATCTCTGGTTTACTGGGGCAATGGAATCAAAGCATCTAAGCAGCATTGCAAGAAGAATGTCAAGGGTGATTGGCAAGTGCATACGTGTTTTAACTTCTGAAATTACACCCAGAGGCTGAATACTTACACGATAAGAGTCTGTAAACTAACTGTAATCACAGGTCAGATTCCCAGATGGAGGCCGTATCCTGTTGTTAACTGTGATGCAGTGAGACTAGGAGAGAGTGACCGCCCCTCAGCACCATCTCTCTTCCAAAAGCTCATGTTCAAAGCCTGACTGGAGAAATATGGTGGTTGAATGAGCAAGGCGACACTGACTGTGTCCAATGAATTTACAGTCAGTCAGCGAGAGTTTCTGTAAGCTGCAGATAATGTATACTTGGTCTCAACGGATGTTTATACAGCAAAAGCAAACCTGAATTTGAGTTTGTCCAATAAGCGATCTACCCAAATTAAATTTCACTTACATATAGATTTTGCCAGTGGTGAGTCATATGATGGCAATTCTACCGTGCCATCACTGTTCTCCACTGTTCACTGTTCTACCAGAGTACATAATCTCACAAAAATATAATCTTATCCTATCACCTTCCCACTGGTGACAACTGACCACCGGCAACACTGTGATAGTCGCACCTGCCGTGCACATCAGTTGAACGTCATTTGTTAACATTATTTTGAACTTCCTAACATCAGTCTTTCGAGGATGCACAGTACTTACGTATGGTGGTTATTATGCAAGTTTATGAAATGTTGTTTTGTAATTATATGTAACTGGTGTAGTGTTGATTGCATTGAACGATCATGGATTAGCTGCTTTGGGAAAGGACACATGTTGATCGTAATGTTTAAAAGACCACAAATGTAAATGCAACATGGACAATTGTATCACCCATCTCTATTGTAGATGGATAACAAGAACCTATGCTACATACATTTATCACATCATTCATTTCTGTGATTCATTTTGATGCGCATTTTTACTGGAAGGAAACCCCCTATGGGATTTATACCCCAAACCACTGAGGTCAGTGCTCTAACCACTACTCCTCATGACTGCCCATAATAAAATAACCCAACAGAGAGTAAGTGCTCTGATTACTAGCACTTCCATTCAGATATCCATTAGACATTGCTTTGCAGAAGTTAATACTGTGTGGAACCTGCTTTATATGTCCAGTGATAATACAAAATACTGTCAGGATCTTATTAACAAGCATTTTACGCCTTTATGATGATTGGAGAATGCCTTCCATAGAGGTCCAGCAATACAATCAGTATCCATGCAATTGTCATTGGCAGTGTCTGTGAAGGGAGGATAATTTTAATGTTGACATGAATTGCCAATAATTGATTGATCCTTATTTGTTTACAGTTTTACATTTCTGATACAGCTTGGTGCTACCATTGCCTACCATGCATACTTGATTTAGGAATGTGAAAATATAAACAGTTATAATTTGTCATCAACAGTACAACACAAGAGGGGTTTAATAGAAGTTTCTGCTCAGTACTGACAACACCAGGTGACAGCATTGCAATTAGCCAAACCTGCCTAGTTTTTAAATTGCGTCGCTCAGTTCAATAAAAGAACAGCAATGCAAACTCTGGCTGTAAATAGATGTTAGAACATGGACACAGCAGGCATGTGGGTAATCTGTCAGTGTTTATACATGGGTGTTAAAAAGCAAAACATGGATATTCTGTCCATGTATTTGTTGAAAGAGGACTTTCAGGGTTGGACAGCTTCATCAGTTCTTCCCATGAGCCGTGCTACATATATGTTTGAAACTTATGAAACCAAGCCATACAGATGATGACCCATGAGGATGCAAAGGCCACAGGGTAGCGTCTTCCGCGGGCAGTGTGCACATGCAAATGCTCTCTCTGTTCTCACTGTGTAATAGTGAACACTTGCCAAAACTATATGAGCCTCAAAAGCCATCTCTGCTGTATGATTGAATGGGTACAATACAACACATGTTCTTCTACACATCAAAGCCGAGTTCTGGACATTAAAGGATGATAAGACATCCTTTTCATGATGTGGCCAGAATCGCATCACGACTCAATACTCATTCTGTTTGTTCCCTCAAGCCAATCTGATCCAATCCAATCAAGAAAACATGCAACGGATCTCAGCTACATTCCAGAATGCTAGCAAGCATCCACAGCTCCTAGATCTAAGGGGAATGCGTTCAACTTGTAGGTGGAGTACTGCTGTTGTATCCTTGAGGAAGATACTAATAATCGTTCCCCTCTGGAATAATCCTACTGTATGCATAGGTTACAGAGTGTATGAGTGGTAAAACTGTAAGCAGTGGCCATCCACCTGAATAAGGGTATCTGCACATGAATAATGCAATGTAATGAATAAATAACACACATGCACACACATGCATATACACACATGCACACAGGCATACACACATGCACCCACATACATACATATTGCAGCCTCTACATTTAAAGCAGTGCACATTATTACATCATTAACATGCTTGGTAGGTCAATTGATTATATATGCACTGAAGATGCACAGTTTATTCTATACATTCAAAAGATATGTGATATTGTGAGATATGGTTATGTGATGATGTAGGTATGGTTTCTGAATGCTGTGCCAAGCTCTTGTGGCCCAGTAATAATGTGCACAGACAAATACAGTAATGGTTATATCCATATTGTCCCGCTGTTATGAGATCGCATGATGTTATTACAGATGATATCCTTACACATTGATACTTCACAACAAAATGGTGTTGGAGATGGCTGTAAGAAGCTTGTCAAATGTACAGCAGTGCTTGTAAAGTGCTAATAGAAGTTAAAGATAAAAAACAAACGCAAGTGTAAAAAGATCTCCAGAAGTGTCTCGGACAACAAGCTGCTGAAGTGTCATGCAGTCATTAATAATCTCATCATGGAATGCTATATGCCCAAATCTGATTTCAGAAGGAGAGTCAGAACTGCTGTTCACTAGAAAATGTGAGCATTGAAGGAAGAACTAAATCGGACCCGGAGTCTAATCTCGAATAATTAATGTGACATTTCCCTGACATTTAGCTGAAGGTGTTGGGAGCAGCCTCAGAGACAACCGTGGCCCTCCAATACCATAGCTGCCATAACCACGTGAACATCCCAAACCCAGTGACTAAAATGACTGCAGAGTACTATCCTTAGTATCCTACCCAGAAAGTACCATCAGCTGGCATCACAAACCCTGATTTTACTGATTGTGCTAGTGCTGCACACATTTACACACTCAGTGCTCAGTGCTGAAATTACAATCATTATAGGAAGGGATTCTGGCCTGTTAGTGTAGACAACGAAACACACATAGACACACGTAAGTGTGCACACACACACACACACACACACACACACACACACACACACACACACACATACACACACAAACACATCCACACAAACACATCCACACTAAGAAACACAAAGGGGAAAAGATGCAGATCAACATGCACACACAAGCACAAACACACTTCCGGGAAGACAACTATGTCCCGTTGGCTTTATTTCACCTCAGACAAATTTTGTTGAGCCCCCTTCCCCTATAAAATCAAAAAAGGAAATATTTGTCTTTCTGAGTAACTGCTTACTCCACTGACTCAAGCGCAGCCATCTGCTCCCCGGCTCTTGTGACCAGAATCAACACATCTGATGTGGACGGGGAACCCAGGTGACACGCCGAATTACACCTGCCTCATGCACAGTCAGGGTCCAGCACGACAGGTACTCTACCCTGGCGTCTCACTGTTAACAATGCACCGTTCAAGATTTATGGAGACGTGATTGCAGGAGAGCCACTTACAACAACGCTTAACCTTACAGGTCTCTTTATTACTCTATCAAAATGTCCAAACCACTAAATCTCCTAAAGCTCTTATGAATGGCAATTTGCAATCTTTGAAGTGCTTAAATATGTGAAACAGGGCTTCATCCTGCCATAGCCTACTGGATAAGTCTATGGCTGCAGTAATGCATTTAGAGTCTTGGGGGTAGGAATGTAGCTCTGTGGCTTCCTTTTAAGCTAATTACGTATTGATAAATGGGCCTGTACAATTATGTGGAAGCTGATTTTTTTGTGGGATCAGCTTGGCAGAGAAAGTATTCACTGACAGATCCTGGAGTTTGTAGATGGCTACTCATTATGGTAATATTTTTCCTAATCACAATCCAATGCGAGATACTCACTATTACCCTGCAGTGCCGATAATCATAAAATGGCAAAGCATCTCACCTCACCATGAAGAGAATTACAGAATACTAACAACATTTGGTACTGTGGATTAAGAACAGCCCAACATGGAGTAATTCCATACAGCTGAGTTAGAGACTGAGACGTGAAATAGGGAGAGCTATTTATATGAAATGATGTATGTATGTATTCTATATGCACAAACCTCAAGAGCAGTCAGAGCAAAGGCAGGCAGGTGCACAGGGAGAGAAACTGTGAGTAGCACAGGGAACAATATTAGAGCTTCATTTACAGCTGTAATCCTCCATTAACATAAAGAGCACCATATATATTGATCTTACTCCTCATCCCTAAAACGCTTGAGTGGATTACTCTAAAACACTCGCTGCGCTGCTCTCTACTGCTGGTGAAAAAACAGCAAACAGCAAACTGAAACCAGTAGCGATGTGCTTCCCACAAGGTGACATTGTGGAAGAGTATCCACAATTAATAATAAATATCAACATTATTTTGCCACAAATATGGGTTGTCTAATAGGTGTGTGCATCTGTACAGACCTAAATCTGGAAAAAGGGTATGTATGCTTATTTGCCGTGGGGTATTGACACATATGGCTTTGGCTATTAGAATAATTAAAATAATGGTCCACCTCCAGTTACAACACCTCACCCAGCTGAGGTCATTACTTGCAAGTGAACACCACAAGCTGACTTGTGCTGCACCTGTTGTGTGGTCAGTATGTCCACCTGGTCATCCAAAAGTACATGCCCACTTCAGTATGTGGTCAGTTTTGTGCTCACACAAAATCTACAGGATCTGTTTTTCCAATGAGTCCCACATCATGAGATTTTAAATCAGATACATAGCTCAGTAATAGATACAGGATTGTGGTCTGAAAACAATCTTCCTATACCAGAAAAACCCTCAGGGGTTATAACTGTGGTGATCATTGCAATGTTACAGTTTATGTAACATTAACCTCCTATAGTTACCACTAGTCCCAGTATTTCATCTTCACTGCAGAACAATATCGATCACATGACTTTGAATGGGTGTTTTATGATACTTCTGCATAAAGCAATCATTCAGCTAACAAAACAGATTGCTCTACAAGGAAAGATACCGCCTGTGTTCATGATTTTGAATTAAATCATTTAGGGCAATTAAGATTTGATTTGGAAGCTATTAAATCCTTCTTCCACCGATGCAATGGCCAGTATAACAAGGATATTTTTCTAATCAAATGTTTTGTGAAACATCCATTTTGTTGGACTCTTCATCAGTTTTAAAATGTCTGTATTATCACCCAAATCATAATGTGTTCTCGCCGCCGGACCGACGGTGTGACCAGGGGAAGAATCCCCACTCCGCACACTTAATAGATTACAGTATACACTTCCATTTCGAATCTCGCTCACTTGCCAAGGATTTAATTCAAGTCTTTGGGCCCGTGTAATTTTTTCTGTCCATATGAACACCCTCGGTCCAGTGACAACTGTGTTAATAACTGTGTTAATAATGACGAAAAGTAATAGCTGCTAGTGTTCCAAACTTTCTCAGGGACGGCTGTGAAAATATTTGCTTTTTGGCCGTGCTTATTGGTCACAGAAATTACTAAATCACCAAAACCCAACAGCTGTAATTTATATTCCGATATTTACGACAGCATTTCAAATGCAATGAATGCATTATAGTAACTGTCAAGAAAAGTGTAACAGATAAATATAACACAATATCCTACTAACAATAACACAACTGGACTAGTTATCTTAGTAATAAAAATATAATAACACTATTGGTTTGAAAACTAATTTCAGCATTTCAGCTTTGTCTTGACAGCCCATGAGGGGTCCAAAACCAAGTTGACAACGCCTACATGCAATACACAGAGCATTGAATATGAAACCTTAGAGAGCTTCACATGTGTAATGTGATTGATGCTTGCCAGGAAACTTCTGGCAACATGGACGTTATAATTTATAACACACAGTAGGTAAACAGCTGTGTCTGTGTTGACATGAGGACATATGAGCCTGTGAGGATGACTCTGGGAAGTAGGCGACCGCTAAAACACAATATATAATTAATATTAGATTGAAAGCAATCACGTGACAGAACGAAAACAATATAAGAAAAACGCGATCTACTATCTAAACAGAGTGTGTGTGAGTCCTCACGTCATGATATCTAGTGTCAGGATATATAATACTGCGCAAAAGTGCAACAGAATACTTACCTTGGCTGCAACTGACGAACTTGGCTTTTCTAAAAGATCCCAAAGTTTCTTCCTTTTTTCTGCACAACACGTGTTATCAAATTCCTCGCCTTCCCTTTCCTTCAATGTATCGGCTTCGCGTTTCAGCTCCTCGTTCATTTGTTCCTTTTTCTGATGATACCGAGCTTGGCAGCACGATTCCAGATAAATCTCATCAACTCCCCAGTAGTCCAGTTCTTGACTGAAAGATAACGCGCACATCTCCTCCATCATGTGCAACTTTCCTGTGCGGTAAAAATTCAGGATAGAAGTGAACGCCCCCGGGTGTCTGTCAAAAAAGTACTCGTTATCTTCTAAATTGTAGTCATCGCATATGTCCATCAGCGAATCGTGAGTGTTGCAATCTTTTAATTTCCCCAGTCGCGTTCGGGGTAACCTGTCCAGCGTTCTCCACAAGACTTCGTGTGGAAGACCCCCGACATTGAGCCTTACTCGGCGGTAGCAAGTCTTGCTCCGCATGATATCCACCGGCTCAGGGGGCAGCGAGGATGTCGATCGGTAGCCCGATTTATTCATCCCTAAGGAGGATTTTTCCATTTTAGAATGAGCAAGGCCAGATTTCCACTGAATTCAGTCAGTCCAGAAGACAGGATGAGGGTGTTGAATTAGCGTCTACATTTGTGTTTGCTTTCCTCCATTCTGGCAGCTGCGAGGGAAGAAAAGAGAAAGAATATCAGCGGCACTCTCTAAAATGGAGACCGAACCCAGATGACCCACAGCACTGAGAAAGAACATTTCTCACACAGTATCGGGTGGTTTATCCACTAATCAGAGGAGCAAATAGATAATTTAATCTGCTCTAAGACGCCCAGCAGCTTCCATCGCCCCTGTGTAGTGCGGTGGCTGGGGGACGAGGAGCAACAACTGCGATCGAGCACTGTCCACCCGAGCAGTGCTGAAACGGCCGTCCTCCCCGCTTAGAAACTGAGCTCGCGTCGTCTTTCTTGGAAACAATCAATTCCTCCAGTGCCGCCTTCGTTTGTTACTGAAGTCATTGAACTTCTCCAGTTACAATTAGAGACACCGTTACTGCCGAAACACGCAAGAGAGAGACCAGAAACGGACACATTCTCGTCATTCTAAGGTCTTCTCGAACTTACCTTCTTAAGGAAATAACAGTTTCTAACAAGGATAAGTAGGTATTACAGGCGATAAATGGTGGGAACTCCTCTCCACATTTTATTTAGGAAATGGTCACATCTCTCTGTAGTGGTTAGTTCTACTCAACGGGCAGTGATCTGTTGTGTAACAGTAAATGTCGCTGTGCAGAGGCCAGAAAGAGAAATTATTGAACGAATGGGGACATGGATTCAGACTGGATACGTGAAAGTACGATGAAAACGTTCTACATTAAAATATAGAAAGCTTGCAAGATTTAAGATTAAAAACTCAGAAAATTCATTTGCCCAAAAATAATGATTGAAATGTTGATTGTATATTTTAAATATAATTGAACATTTGGTTGTAGTCTTCGAGCTTCTGTGCCACGTTTCTGTTCCCAGGGTTGCAACAACTCTTCTACCCCGTCTTTAAGAATTGTATCTAGAATGACAGAAACAAGTAGCCATTGGTAACTATCCTAAAAGTGTAGTATTTGAACAATTACGTATTGGTCTCACGTGTCCTTTTACTAAGCTGAAAACAACCTATAGATTCCGTTTAACCACTCTCATGTTGTCCAGTGTTGGACCAACAGTATCCACTAATTCGCAGGAACCCCGTCCTCACGTAACCACATCTCTCGGGGACATGGCGGTCAGTTGCAAGCCCATAGCAGCAGACTGGTACCATACACAACATTGCTTTCCTCCGTCATCAGTTGTTATGCTCTGAAATCACCCTACTACTTTTTTTCATCTGCAAATATTGTCCATATTTAATTCTCATCTCTTCTCCTGGTCTATTGTGCTTGGCAACATAAGAAATGCGCAGGGTCTTATTACCTATCGTGTTCCACGTTGCTTTAAAAAAATCTCCATTGTTTTGTTTTTACTTAAAGTGTGTTACAATTGACTTATTTCATAAAGTGATAGTTACTGTTACCGGTACTCTACGCCATATTATTTTTCATTTCCATTAAGTTCATGTGGCCATATAGTCAACGAATAAATGGACTGTATGGGCACTGGGCAAAAAATCCAGGGAACAGAAAATGACCCAGTTCAAAAAGGATTGTACTAGTGCTGGTGAAATACAATTTACACAGATATTTGCAAGTCATAGATATACATTACGAAAAGAGACAATTTAAAGTAGCCCTCTGCTGAAACAGATAAGCTTAACCATTGTGAAGAAACTAATGCCAAATCATTTCTTAAAAGCGTGCACACAACATAAACATTCGAACGGCAGTGCTGTTGATTGTAATGACACTTTTTATGGTCGGCCTATTTTTTGATATTTGTATGTTTGTTGGTGTGATTTCTGCCATACGCGTTGTGCCTCGCACTGGATAAGGGCGTTTGCTAAGTAGTAATAGTAGTAACATCATAATATTCAGAATAAAAGCTAAACTGCCTTATTTCCTGCATGCCAGCGAAGCATTTAAGATTTTCACTCATGCACCACGGCGACAGATTATGTACATACCTTCGTTTTAGCAGACTCATAAAGGAGGGGAAATTTGAAAAACACTCATCAAATGGAGATGAAAAATGGGAATAACATCACTGGTTTACTATTCCGTGGATCGTCTACCCCAAGTTCAATCCTTTCCTCTGAATTATCCCTGTCTTTCCCCGACATGTTTCAACAGGGAGCCGTACATTATCTATATCACTATCCCGTCCGTCCTATCGCTACCTTTTTTAAAGGAAAGATCAACAAGTAGATAAATTTTGTGAATCCACATGTTTTTTCTCTACCTGATTTCGCCAGTCGCTGCGTGAAGGACGACACAGCACACTGTTCTCCGCAGAGGGGGGAATCGCTGCAGCTCCACCAGCCGGCTCCAGAACGACAGCGTGTTTAACCCTTACCGCCCGTAGTCTAGCAGCTTTTCAGACAACAGCGCGGCTCTTAAAGACGCCTCTGACAAAAACATCACCGATCATAACGGTGCTACGAAAGCTGTATATCCTTTCACCAATTTACCTATTAATGGGAAAGGTAGCAGGATCCATGTAACATAATATGGATAGGCAATGCGGCCTGCAAAGAAAAAAATTAATTAAAAAACAGCAAATTTCCTTAAGGTAAATAGTAACGTAATACTACAAGAGCAGATTCTTTATTGTTAAATACAGTTAGCCAGAGAGATGTAATACATTCTCATATTTTATGGAGGTTTATTACATTCCTTAAATTGGTACGTGTATCTGTGGGTAGATCCTATTCATTTCACTAAAAGGACCAAATAAGAAGATTGCTGTCATGGCCAATACATTTGTACAGGGTATTGAAAGAGGACACCATAGTGCCATAGTTTGCCATGGCCTTCAGTCATTTTATACACTGCAGACCCAGCAAGAATTCAGCCCAACTGTTAAAGTGCCTTGCCATTAATTTAAACAGATTAGACCAAGCTTGTTACTATTCTTGTTCTTAAACATGTTTGTGTAAAAATGTCATCAGCCTAAAATGTAAGAATGAAAATGGTTCTTCAGAATTAAGGGCAAAGTACCACAGAAGTAAAACTCAACCTAGTTTGGGGTCCCCACCCTGACATTGGAAACTCCTGCAATAGTTCATACAGCGGTATGATGTATATTGCCAGCACTTTTCCTTTACAGTACAGTAGAATTGCAGTATTATACAGTATTGCAGCAGACAGACCATCAACTGCCATCCATACATGTACACATGTGATACCTTGCTATTCAGCAGTTCTGCTGTGTAGGCTGTTCAGTATTTTTTCATTTCAGCATCCCTGATAGTCAGACAAAGCGTGTTAAAGTGTGGCCTCTCCCTCACCCGGCTCAGGCTCAGCTAGTGGAGCAGGTGGTGCTACATCATCACTCTTCTTTGTAATTAGTCTGGGAGCATTCGGGTGACCCGGGATCTGACAGCATATTACAAGCCAATTTGCTAAATACTTGTTTATTTTTCATTTTTCACCACACTCTGTACGAAACAGTTTTCCATTAGTTTACTTAAACTGATTTCTGTTCTTTAAGAATGGACTCTGTTTGCTTCCTCCTCTCCTCTCTCTCTGGATGCCTCTTTTATTCAATTCAACGAAAGAGGACACTTTGTGGAATTGCACAAATAATGTGCAATTCCACATAATTGAGACATTCTGTGGAATTGTACAGTATATTCCATGAAGAATGAATCTGGAAAACATCTGAAATTTGTTTTGGGTTTGTATGATTTTCAGATTTATGGTGCCTAGTAGGGATAGTGCAACATAACATTACAGTTGAGAAAGCACACCTAAGAAGTTCATTAGTAGCATGCATCATCATGGTTAAGGTAGGAAAACTCTATAAACTTTTTTACACTGCAGACCCAGCAAGAATTCAGCCTGTTACAGTGCCTTGTCATTAATTTTAACCGACTAGATCAAATTTGTTACTATTCTTAATTGCACAAATATATTCCATATTCCTATAAACACTGCAGAAATTTATGGCTAAGACGTGCAAGCATACTTCTGCAGTGGCAACACTGCGTGGAAGCAGATGCAAGCTGCCACACACTGTGAGACAAGTGCCACATACTGTGAGACAAGTGGTTTGGGAGGCTAGTAATCTAACAATATATAGGCAAAATAAATAGGTAACTAAATAACACCTGCATCTTCACATATTAAGTATCAAAATGTCGTATTCAACTGTCCATATACATGTAGTATTTATGGCTGTGTTGCAAAGAAGTCACAAAAAAGGTTTAGAAGAAGAGGCAACTTGAATATGCCAAACTGTAAAATTGGAAACATGGATTATTGTAAAGTGATAAAATGAAAGTTTTTTGGTAAAAATAAAATAAGCTTTTTGGGGATACCCATCAACATTATGTTTGACGTAAAATGGGACAAGCTGAGAAAGTGCAAATGTACATTGTGATATGTGATAGCAGGTCTGTTATGTTCTGGTGTTGTTTTACATCTACTCGTCCTTAGTAAGATAGTGGGAGACATGAACTCCAGAACTGGAACATTCTTGCCAAAAACCTGGTTCTATCTGCCAAGAAGCTCAGGCTTGGGTGAAAATGTACATCCCAGCAGGACAATCATCCAAAGCAGTCATCCAGATCTACAAAGAAATGGTTAACGAAGAACAACAGAAATGCTGTCATCTGGTCTTCTCAATCTCAGTCCATTTGAACATTGGTGGCTCAAACTCATGAAAGCAGTTCACCAAGAAAAACCAAAAGATTTGATGGACCTTGAATTATTCTCCCTGGAGGAATGGTCAACCCCCTCCCCTCAGGAGTGCTAGAACCTCAAAATGCTACAGGAAGCATCTTCTCAATGTAATCCATGTCATGATCTGTCTATATACTGTATGTATGTGTGTGTGTGTGTGTGTGTGTGTGTGTGTGTGTGTGTGCGTGCGCGTGTATGCATGTGAGGGATTGAGAGAAACAATAAGATACAAAATAACAACACATATCTAATTTTGGAATTATATTTTATCATCTTCTGTTACGTATTGCACGTTACTTGACACAATCACAAATCCCTGCAGTCAATATGACATCATTTTAATAAAACAGTGCAAAATAACAAAGCAAACATTAAAAAACAAGTGCAAGTACAAAACAAGTGCAGTACTTAATGTGAACAATGAATGGATTTACAATATTTTAAAGCATAAATACAAATATATAATAGGATATACAAATAAATCATTCTGTAGAACAAATATGGACATGGAATTATTAATATATTCATACTATATTTGTATATACTTCTTTACAGTGCAGTATTTGAGCAGGAAGACCCCTCACTGCCCCATGATGTTGGATTCAGTCTTTTCAGTCTATACCGGATCTCCAGTTCTCCGTTTGGCTGAAGCATCCCAAATCCATAGCGGCTGGTGTTCACGGGTGGCATGGCTGCGTTTGGGTCACACAGCTCCAGATCCATACAAGTCAGTACGGTCAATACAAACCTGGTCAAACATGATCAGAACAAAGAGAATGTGACCACGTGTTAACAGGCATGCGTCTCAATTCTCCCTGCATTCACCATATACCTCAAGTGAGAGAGCACGTTGAAGAGGCACATATTTATTTCTACCAAAAAATAACCTCAGACATATCTGCTAATTAAGGAAAGTGCTGGATACCAAAGATAATAGAAAAAGAATGGCAACTATTTTATGCTCCCATTTGATTTTTTAAAAAGGACAATGTTTTGAACAGCACGGTTTTCATCAAACTGAGGCCTGCTTAGGACAAAACATGGTTATTTGTTTGTAACAAATGACTTGCATCTTATAAAAATTGTGTTGTTACATTCCTTTACCTTCCCCATATATGAATGCATTCTTTCCCAGCAGGTGGCTGGGCCTGCACTGATGGATGCACACATCAGGCAACATCTGTGTATGAATGTAGCCTTGCGGAAATGCTCCGCCGCAGCTGACATGCGATGAAACATGCGTCATGTTACATTATGTGTTTGCAATATCAGTGTTGTTGCATGTGCCACTTAAGTCAAAATGTTAGTAATTATTCATGCGTGCGTGCTTCCTGTGGATAGCTTTAAAACGCAGACTGCCCAGCCTTTCAAAATGCAACAGTGGCGCTGGGGACATCTAAAATACATGCGGGTTGAACAACGCAGAGGCTTGCAGCTAGCTCACTGCGTGTCATCTCAGAGTGAGCACTGACTGCGGCCGCTGCATTTTCCATCTTTCACTCTTACTAAGGGTAAGGATAGGATTGGCCTTTAACTAGCCTGATCAACTTTACTGTCTGGAATTAAGCCTGTCTTACTGGGAGTTAGCGAGTGACCTCAGAGCCACGTCTCTGATCTCTGGCTAAGGAGGAGTGGAGGAATTTGGGGTACTCACTGTTTGATTATGCTGACGGCGAAGTGTCTGCCCACGCAGATGTTCTTCCCAGCGCCCCATGGCATGGTGTAATACTTCAGCCTCCTCCCGTGTTTGAAAAAGTCCTTCTTCTCTGTCCCATCCATGTTCAGGAACCTGTCATACTTGAATTTCTGCAACCACAAAACACATTTATGAACTCAACCATCATTAACAAAAAACCAACCACAGTGTGTGTAAATTGCCAGGCTTCCAGAGGGATATTAAGCACACATGATGCACTTTGGGTACTGCATTCTTGCTTGCACGTTCAGTGACTGAGGACATACCTATGAGACGGCCTGTCAGCCAGCCATCACGCACCTGTTGTGTGTGTATCTATAGTATGTAACAGCAACATCCAGTTAATGCTGCAGGATCCCACATCTTAACCTCTAACCCTCCCAGGAGTAATTAAAACAGTGCTCACTACTGTGCATACTCACTTAGATGCTATTACGCAAAGTCACAATCAATTCTCACCATTTTTTAACAATGCATTCCTCATTGCTCTTAATGTTAAAAGGATATGATGATTTCTCTATGTTCCAGCAGGTGGAACTGGCAGGGTGAGGTTCAGATGTAATAAGTATGGCCATCACGCAAACACAGCAAGCAAAGAACCATCTCATCTACTTTGACCCCCGCCGTCCTGACCTGTGTTTGACCTCTTTATTGCCTGTTACAGGACACCTTAGATTCAGATGTGGACAAGTACCTCTGGCTTGTGGTGGACCTCAGGGTCCATCTGGGGGCTGAGGTAGGGGAAGAGACACACGCGATCCCCGCGTCTGAGGCGGTACTCCTGTCCATCCGCCATGCGCAGTGTCTTGTCCTGCAGTACCTCTCTCGTGATGGTGACGGCAGCAGTGAGTCGCAGCGTCTCGTTGAGAGCGCTATCTGGAGGATGTGAAAGGAGAACAGTACAGTGTCAGGATCATTTCTTAATGCTGTAACCCACATCTCCAACATATGCTTGTCTTTAGTGAAAGGGAGGAGTTAGGATAAGGACAAGGAAGGCATTTCAACTTAAAAACATGAATGCAGTGCACACTTACAACAGTCTGCATATTTGATGAAACTCTGCAGACATGAGCATCTTGATTTTACAATCAGGCATGTCAGAGTACACACTTTTCTGACAAAGACATTTTTCCACAGTGAGTAATGGTATTTATTTTTTTTGTTCACAGAGACCTACGTTATTGTTACCAAAGTACTGGCAGTGTATGTTAGGTCGAGACCTGTTAATCTCATACCTTATGTTTCATTATATGAAAGCTGGAAATTGTAAGAATTTAGCTTTCCTATATTTTATTTCCTGGATCTCAACATTGTCAAATTTTCAAGTTTAAAGTTCTTTGTATTCCAGCTTTCATTGGATGAGGTGAACCTTCAGGCACAAATGTGGATTAGATAAACTGAAGTGCTAATGTACCTGACACCTTTTTCAATAAAAATTGCCATGACAATTTTTTTTTATTTCATATAATTACTATATAATTACTTCTTAGTACGGTAATATACTGACACGACTCGGGCAGGGACTCAGTCGCAGACCAAAGAATGCCGGCAGGCAGAAATCGTCACCGTAAAAAACAGGCAGGGGTCAAAAACCAGAAAGGCAGTGCGAAGGGCTAAATCCAGAAGGCGGGTAATGGGGCAGGCAGGGTCAGACAACGGGCAGGCAGAGGTACAGGCAACGGGGCAGAAACGGCAGGCAAAAGACAGGTCAAAAACGGGAAAAACAACGAGAGAAAAAACACGAAGCAAATGCGGGAACGAAACGGGCAGAAGCAACCAAGACGAACTGGCAACAGAACAGGGATGAACAGGGCAGATATAGGGCAGGGCTGATAACGGGAATGGGAAACAGGTGCGCAGGCAGGCAGGTGAAGATAATGAGGGAAACAGGCGGGCGGAGACCGGGCGGGGAGCAGGGCAGGGCAGGAACACAGAGAAACAAAAGCACATGGACAGAAAAAAAAAACAAAAACACAACGGCTAGCGGGCGGGAGTACTGACAATATACGTTACTATTTCCTAGTAACCCAAAGCTGTGTCCTCCTGTAAGTATAACTGTCTTTGTGGAATCTTTTTTTGACTGCAGGCATATGTATTTTTAATCAGCTGGAATCTCTCTTGCTGATGTTTTGCTCATATGATTTACTGTCAGGCCACAGGTGCAGGTCGATCCAAGGCCTCAGGGCCAGAGGGGCTGTCTGTTTTCCATTCCATGCCTGCTCTTATTTACTTAATGGAAGTGGCTATTTGGACAGCACGCCAAATCACCTGTTAAGCCTGGGTCTGAGTCATCTGCTAATTGAAAGGTGCTCTGAGGCCCTGAAGGAGGAACTGAGCTACCCTCGTTATCTCTCATCTGTGAGGCTCTGTGTGCTTACCTGCAGCCTCACCTTCGGTCTCCCTCAAACATACTCTGGCTCAGCTACACTACTGTGTTACATCTAACTACAGAGGGACTCTAATGGCACAGTAAGCAATTAAAGTGCTTAGAAATGAGATTGCAGAGCAAGATTTAAATTAATGTAAAGTTCTGTCCAGCTCAGAGTGAGAAACTAACCAAATGTTATGTCCAGCTCTCCTTACCTCAAGCCAGTTAAGACCTCTGCTGAGTGCTCTGCTGCTCAGTGTACTCAAATTCCTATAAAACGTGTCTCAACGCAAAGGATACATGGCTCACCTCTTTCTACCTCATTGATTACCAACAATTATTTATTGTTTCTCATTACCAGTTATTAGTTATTGCATATGCTTAATTGAATTAGCATATTAGCATTCGCAAATTCAAATTCTCTTTTAGTTTTTTGGTCTGACATTGAAAACTGATTTAGGGTTTGTGTTTGCACAGATTCAGTTATCTTTAGGGAATGTGGATCTGCCGTAGTAGAGAATTCCACTCCACGGGTCAGTCAATCAGATGGTTTAATCATCAATGAACGAGTACCACTTTGATTGTGCAAAACACCACGCCCTTTCTGTTCACACAAAGCCAATGGCCAATCACAGGACAGTGTGCATAAATAAGGGCCACAAGAACAATCCCATTAAAAATATTACAGTGACCCGTTACAAGAAGAGAAGATCTCACCAAGCACAGGTGTGTGCTGTAGCTGGTCCAAGGGGAGGCGCTGTTGACACCCTGCGTGTAGTGAGAGGCTGTCGATCTCTTCTTTTACAGCTCTCAAGGCCTCTGGGTTGGTAAGCAGAAATCCCAGGAACCAGAAGGCAGCAGGCCCTGCATTACACTTAAAACAACAGACATTTATGTTAGCAACAAACTCTGTGCCCTTCCAATAGCACAGCAATCATAACTGGTGCATTAGTCACCAAATTTCATTGTCAACAAAACATCATTTCCAACATGCTTTTTGACTTCTCAAAATATGCAATAAGTGTCTTTGATTTAAGTTTATTTAAGCATTCAGTATATACACTACATACATATGCAGTGTGTATGACTGTTAGATATGAAAACCATATCAGACTACTGACTAACCTACTGACATATATTTAAGTTCCAGTGTCATCTCTATCAAAGTGTTTTTCCACACAGTGCCCTCAGAAAGCTGTTGTAAAATGCGCAAAATCAAAAACTGACATAATTTACAAGGTGCAGGTGTAGAGGATATGTCAATGAATTGCATACTCACTGACTGCCTGAAGCCACAATATTCTGCTGATGTTGAGATCAGAATGTATCAGAAAGGAGAACAAAGAAAACTATGCAATATTTTGGCACACCTCTG
Source organism: Megalops atlanticus (assembly GCA_019176425.1). Classification (NCBI taxonomy): domain Eukaryota; kingdom Metazoa; phylum Chordata; class Actinopteri; order Elopiformes; family Megalopidae; genus Megalops; species Megalops atlanticus. The sequence goes on from CM032882.1 coordinate 26,373,656, forward strand.
GCCTCTGGCAGACACTTCCTTTGACTTGTGTAACTTCACCTCACAAGCAACATTTAGACAATTCCACTTCTGGAATTATTGCTTGTTGATTTTCAGGTTTGTTCTCCATCAGACGGTATCAAATGAAGACCATATTTTCACATGTGTGTGAAAGTTTTAAGTTTTCTCTTCAAGGCGCCCAGGGAATCTGTTGTCTGAATCTCGGCAGGAAGCTCATTCCACAAGTATGGAGCCAGTACTGAGAAGAGGCGGGTTCGAGAGATGCTGCCCTTTTGGGCCACACAGGTGACCTGAGGTAGCAGAGCACAGCACTCTTGCTGGCTTGTAGGCCTTGATCGTGTCCTGTATGTGTTGGGGGGCTGATCCATTAAGTCCCTTAAAGGTTAGTAGCAAGGTCTTGCTTGAACTTGATCCTCACTGCAACTGTGCTTCAGGTGTTTATCTCTGACTGTCTTCAAAAACAAGCCTGGCACATCTATATGAAAATTTTTCTCTCTGAATAAATCACAAAAAGTAAAATGTGCACACAAGAGACTGCACAGTATATTAATAGAAGCCAGGATGCTTGAAATGCTCTGGATTTATTGAATATGACATACCGTCCCTAATGTCCATCTTTCTTGGTGAAAGCAGGGCATGTGGTCCTGCCATTAAAGATTGAGGAAAGCTTATTCAGCATTTAATTTGGCATAGGCAGCTCTATCCTCAGAAGATTTAGCAGACAAAAGGTAACCTAAAATAGAGTACTATTGGCTCTACTTGTCAGAGTTTACAGACACGCCCTGCCACCCTGCTCTTTTCCAGTCAACACATTACATTCTCACAACATTTCCATTATATTGTAGTCATGTTATTTTGTTGTGAAAGTGATGTTTTGAGAATATCATCAGTTAATGTAGCCAGGGAATGGTGCATATGGGTTTGCTTGCACATCAGCTAAACAGCAGCCAGCACTGCACTCTTGTGGCAAACATATATATTGCACGTGGGTACCCAATTGAAACACTCAAGCATCTCATGTTTACTGGGAAAAATACGCTCAAACTTTCAGAGCAGTTGCATGTCTCTCAGTCCTGATTATGGCAGTAGGACAAGCTGTGGTCTTCCACAGAGCTGAACATGTCAAATGTGACCATAGTGGGAGCAGCAGCACAAATGCTTTGCTGGTTGAGACACATCCTCATTGCTTCACATTATATTATTGTCATTTGGCAGACAGCAGACTTATACAGAGCAACTTATAAACTGCATCCTATGTATCTTAAGCCTCCTATGCCCAGACTGGTCACCCCAATGTGCCAAGTTTGAAATGAAGCAACACATATAATGACATGAAGTCACGGACCTCGCACAAGGAGAACCAGTTTCTCCACTCTGTCTTGTTTATGCCTGCAGGCATTTAGAAATGTTGATTGTACGTGTAGTGCAATTACCAGAGCCATTCCTATTACGGCTGTTAGCAAAGTCATATATCCAAAGTTATCCACATACAAATATTGTTACTACTTAATAATGCTTATAGTTATAATAATAGTGTATTGCATTTCTGTAGAACCCACATGGGTGAACCAAGACTGGCATTTTGTGCCAGATCATTCAATCATATATCAACAAAAGGTGTGAGGAATTAATTTAGGCAATTACACTGGGTGGTCAATAAGTGAACAGCTTGGATATGTTGTCAGGACACTGGGTATTCTCAAAGATCCAAAGTGAATCAGGATCTCATTAAATTACATTACATCACATGCATTTAGCATACTTTCTCATCCAGAGCAACTTCCAGCACAATAGAACATAAGTGTATCCATTCGAAATAATTGAGCAACAGTGCTAAACCAGGTTAGCAACACTCACAGACCAGTGAGTGTGGGCATAACACCATTCAAGCCCTACCGCAAGTTAACTTGTGCAACCTGACTAGGCAATGGAAGCCAGGTACACTACATCACAATACTACATGTAAAATAAATATCAAAACCTGGAGGTAGTAGGTGTTAGGGGGCAGGGATTGAAGTTTAATGTTTCATCTTGAAGGCAATGTCTGTTACAGCACAGTATTAATTTCCCATTCAAGTAGTGACAAGGTCTATACCCTCATAAAACTGCAACTTTTGTGACATCATCAAAATTATTCACCACAAGACAGAATGAAAATGGAAATTGACAAAAATAGCAACAATAAAATGTGGCTGTCAAGGAGCTAGTGTCACAGTGAAAATAATTCTGCACCCTCACTGTACTTTTATTGTGTGCTCACTGTGTGACTTATAGACCGTTGTTCCATGTCTACCAGTCCTTTAAAGCTGGTTGCAAATCAGACAACTGAGATTGTGAAGTTGGTATTTGTCTGAGAGGGATTTGGAGCTGTCTCAATGTGTAATGGACATTTTGTTTTTCACAAAGCCTCAGTAAAAACAGATGTATCTGGAGTGGTATTCTGCAGCAGATAATCAAGTGCAACATCCTGCCCTTCTTCCTGAATGCATGTCTCAAGTGATCTTTAACCTTTGTCTTCTACTTATGTCTCTGAACCATTTTTTATTTTGACAAATAGCTTGTCTGCCGTATTGAATTTGGCAACAAGTCTCAAAGAACATCACCGTATGCCTTAAATATGCAACTTGCATTATCTTTCATAAAACCATTAATTAGTTAGAATTAGTTAGAATAAAATCCTCTTCAAATGCATTAAATGGATTGATCATTTGGTAAATTCAGAAAGACTCAAAAGACTTGTATTTACTTGTAAATCAGCTTTCGTAGATGAATTTCTTTAAGAATTACATAGTTTAAGATACTAAAGTGTTCCCGAGAGAATAGTTTTTGCAGACGTATGCCCTCTATTATATCGGATATCACACGGTGGTAACCGCCCAAACACATCTGGCTGTTTTACTAAAGGATTCTGTCTCGGAATTGTTAAACTGAGACTTTCAATTTGCATGTATTTTTGATTTTAAATGGTCATCTGTTCTCGATGTTCACAAATGGTCTAATTATTTGGTGCTATTGGTAAACTACAAGTTATGCAAAATGTGTTGCCTCCATCTTTGTACAATTCACCGGAAGGATATTGCCACACATGTTTTAAAGAAACACTTTTAGATGTCGTTACTTCTTTGATTATCAGAGTTCTCTCATTTGTTCAGTTCATTGATTATTTGGTTACGTAGTTTTTGCCAAACTCAAAACAAATGGTCTCTCTTTATCCAGTGAATCAAATGCTAATCAAAGCCAATCATCTTGTTATATTTTCAACTAGAGTGGCTTTAAACTGAATAAATTGCAAGGCCATATCATTGAAAATGCAGAGCTCTACTTTTAATAGATTGGTAGTTTGTTTTTATTAAAGAGACAGGCTACATGGAAACTTTGTAACTTCTGTTGAATTTTGTCTTTCTGCAAAATGACATGACATTAGCATACTGGCATGCAGACGGTTGTACAGATCAGAGTTTGTGGTGAACGTTGACAGGCTGAAGAAGGCAGCCAACTGTTTCCTCAGTGAAGGGTGTGCCACACAGGAGTATTAAGACCCATCATTCAAGTTCATTTCCCACGATCTCACAAAGAAAGTTATTATAGTGTCATGGAAACAAAAGCTTCACCTGATACAAAGCCAGGAAGCTAGGCCAAGGTGAGAGCTGGAAAAGGAATGTTTGGGAGAAGGAATCCTTTAAGCAACAAGAGAACTATTCACCTATTCACGGGGAGGTAATTCCAAAGAGTGGTGGAGCACAGGAAATAACCCGAGGAGTGGCTGTTCCCCTCTGGGTGTGAAGCATCTGTATTCCACCTGTCTGAGATGATGTGGCTCACCTGTGTGGTCCAGAGCTGCAGCAGCATGGCCCGTCTCTGCGTCTCCTCGTCTGCCCCCTCGTCCCGCAGGTGCTGGCGGTAGTTCTGCTGCCAGGAGCCCGGCTCAGCCGTCCCGCATCGCTGAGCTGGGGACAGGAGGTCCCAGAGCCGCTCACGCAGCACACAGGCCATCTTTTTCTCATCTGTCTCACGGGGTAGAGTGGGCGTGGGGGGTGGGGGAGACGTTGTTAGATGACTGCTCAGAGAGTGGTGGAGAAGTGTGGTTCATATGTGACAGTCAATAAAGAAAGGGACAGATAAGTTAAATGATAAAGGTGTGGCACATTCTGACTTGTAAGCACAGACATGTCACTATCACTTATATCTCACTGACTAAAGGGCAAAAACAAAGACATGATAGGATGGCTTGGTTTAAACCCTGAATATACAGTTTTCACTTAGAATGATGGCTTTATCATTACTCAGCACTGTGTTGGCATACCCCTCTTCAGTGTTGAACGTGCAATTTTTGACAGCAGGCCATCAAATTTGCGGAACTCCTCATAAACAGCAGTCAGTTCACTGCTGTTACAGCTGTGCTCCCTGCCAAACAGTGTGAGGTATCCAGCCCTGAGGAGAGAGAAGGAAAAAGAGACACAATACAGATGGATGACATGGTCTAGGAACACTTCCTGTTTTCTGTAACTGAGCATTTGAATGTACATCTACAGGGCACAAATTCATCTCAGAACAATTATCCCTTATCTCCTGAAAGTGGCAAATAGTCTTTGCTGTGGCTGAACTGTGGAATAAACTCTCCCTATGGCAGGGCAAATAGTCACACAAGGGCGCTGAACTGGTAACTAAACTCAGGGTGGGCAACTTACTCAGAGCGATGCCACTAAGATACCATTAGAAATGATCCTATCTCTCTGGTACAATGTCTACTTCCTGTCACAAGTGATAAGGCAGGGTAAGTGTTCAGACTGTTTTTTTCCAAATGTATACTACTTGTAAGAAAACAATCAAAATTATTTGCATCGCGTGGATACTTGGTCTCAGCCCCCACAGATAACATCTTGCATTTTTAGCATGATGTTCCGGAAGTTTTACCACCAGCAGAGATGATGCCTCAGCAAAATTGCATTCTGGAGTGGACACAAGTGTTTAGCTTAGTTTAGCGGAGGTGTTTTGCTGTTGCTCCCCAGATTGCAATCTGTCTCACACCACAAGAGGGGTCCTCTATAACCATATATAAGAGAATTCAGCTGTTTTGTCATTTGAACATGATGTGAACTCTTTCATGATAATGTTCCCATGGCCGGCTGTGAAGAGAACTGAGGAAGGCACCTGCTGTTATAGACTATGCACACTGCTGTAGAGCTGTCAAGGGAAGATGAGAGCTTGTGTTTTATTAATAGCAGGAATAATTGCTTCTTGTATTCTGCAATATTTAATTCCATCTCAATTTGAATCTCAAGACCACTTTACGAACATCAACAGTCCCTGCTAATTGATTGACAGAATTCAACATCCACATGTTTTCAGTCATCATCAAAGAGCGCTCCCCACTCAGCCACACTGAGCATGTAGTGTGCTCTGTCTTTCGACCTATGAAGCCACGTTGTGAGATGTTAAACAGCCACAACTTCTGCATGAGATTCTCCCAAGGCAGCATCAAGAGATAGATTGTATAGACGATGAAGCCTTACCAAAATAGGATGAGGGTCATATGAACACTCATATGTGAATGGGTGTGTATGGTTGCATTGCTTAGGGTGATTACGTAACATTTACAGCTTCTTGTTTGTGCAACTATGATTCATCATCTCTGCAAGTGTGTTTGGTGACAGTCTAGAGCAAGAAGTGTCTGAAGGGCCAGACTCAGAGGATTCATACCTGAAGAGCAGACCATAGCAGAAGCTGAAGAGCCCATCCCGCTTCCAGTCTGTCGGGTTCTGGAGAATTTCGGGAGATGAAAGCAGAGAAAGGACATTCCTTTGCATGACGTAGCTCAGATGAGCCAGACTCTCGCCCTGGAAGTATCTGAGTGACACATACAGTGACATCAGTTTCACCTTCCTGTTCTTGTCAACCATGTGACACATTGTGCAATTTACCCCTTTTTTTCCCCAGCACTTTGCATGACATGAAATAATCTTCATGTTTTCAGCTGACATCCCAACCCATTTTCAATTTAACACTGGATTTTGCACTCTCTTAAGCTACACAGTCACATAAATAGCTGCTCATCAAAGGATCTATTAGACTTGAAAAATTCCACAGATCTTCTAATAATGGAAAACACAGTCCTTTTTCCCAGGAGAGTTCCAGTCAAGCTACAATAGACATATTGTCCAATGAGGACCTATAAACAAAGAATGAAATCGTCACACTTGAAATATTTGCAGTGTAACTCAAACACAAACGAGTTGTGAAAAATCTGAAAATTGCATGGTTGTGGTTTGGACAGGCTTCTTGTGTTAGACACCTACTGCTGCATCCAGGCCCTCTGAGCTGCGGGATCATGATTAGGCAGTTGCACGCTGAAGATCCTCTGCATCAGCACCTGGGCATAGCGACTGAAGTCGAGAGAGACAGAGTCCTGGAGAACTGCATCGTATGAGTTTGGATCCAGCAGCACAGTCACGTAGTGCCCAGCAACACGCACCTATGAGACAAGGTATTATTATGATTATGAATATCATTATTCTTGAGAAAAATATCATAATTCTCACTGTAACAAGATGATGATGATGACGACATTTATTGCTATTCGAACCCGAGACACTTACAAGTGAGATTCATATGGCCCACAGAGTGAGATTGAACATGCACTGTCTAGGATTTTCTCAGTCCTGGATTGAACCCCATAGCTCAGCCTTTGAGTTCAAGGAACCAATGACTCATGGCCTCCTTATTGCACTCCTCTGCCCAACACATTTCTACACACATTATTTCATTCATATTGATTTATTTAAATTAAATTCATTGAATGGTAGATAATCAGGACGCAGCAAATAATGACGACCAGTTTCTATTTCCTCTATTTGTAGTTACATGCATTCATACATTCAATCAACAGTATACAGAAATATACTTATTTTTAAAGACCAGATGAGGACGTACATTTGAAAGGCTTCCTAACTCAGTTGCAAAGCCAATAAAGGTCGAGTGGGAAACACAGTCCATATTCTAATCACAGGTATGTTCTTACTGTGAAAATATCACCATGTTTCATCTTCATTCTTGTCAAAAACTTCGCAGCATCCTTTGCAAATTCTATGGCATGGCCCAGCCAGGGAATCCATCCTTTGTCTAAAGGTGGTTCATTCTTAGATCTTCAGAAGACAGAGATTTGATACATAAATAATTACAATACATTTGAAAAGTGTTGGAAGTTGGAGAAAGCTTTAGGTCCCACATAGGGTATCAGGCTAAACTGCAAACGAAGGTTGCCAAATAGGCACAAAAATCAGACCGTGAACTTTTTTCCAGTGTAAGTACATGGAACATGTAAGTTGGTGGTTTAAACAACACCAGTAAAACACGCAACCACGTTGTACAGACAAGCGAAAAATGAACTGAAATACATTTCTGTGAAAAGAGGTGTAATTCGGATTACATGGACTACATTTAAACACTTTAAAAAAATATATTACCGGTAAAAGAGTAAATAATCAAATAATGTACTCACCTCGAACGAGTGGAAACAAACAAAAAAAGCAGGAGCAGCAACAGCAGAACTATTGTCCACATCATTATGGTGTCCTTAGAAAAAATGCGAGTGTTGCAGTGTGTTGGAGACTGTAATTTAAACGTATGATTGCTCAACATACCTGATGAAGGAGGTGTGACGTGGTGGCAGTGTGTCATGTTACAGTTTCTTAAAGGTGACGCGAGGTGGAACGTTTCGGTGATTCTACGGCGAAATCGAAACCACCAGAAACCACACATCGCTCATAAAAACAAAATGTTATAATTCAATAAATTGTATAAACACTAATATCTAACATATTGAACATTATGCAATGGATTAAAAATAACACGAAACTGTGCTGTACTCTATGTATTGTCATTGCCTTTATTCACAGCAATGCAAAATCGTTAAATACATTGTGGAAAACATTAACGTTTGTGTAGAAAATCTAATGCATTTTATATAATAAAGTCATCGAAGGTAATAACTATGAAAATTGAGTTCAGGAACACTTGCTCCCATAGATGAGGTTCAATAGCCCTAGGCTAAGTTAGGTTTCAGTTAAGCAAATCACCACAATTACAGCAATGAACATGACTTACGCAATGGTACATAAACACTGCTGAAGTAATTTAGATCATCGCTGTTACTGGTTATTACTGTTTTCTTAATCATCAAAATTTTGTGTTTTTTTGTTTTGTTTTTTTTTGAGACATGACTGAGACATTACGAAAATATATATTTCCACAAAATATTGCTCATTCTAAATTAACGGGCAATTATGAAAAAAATCATTAAAGGTATTCATTTATTTATTAGCAACTCACTAATTATTGTAATTTACTCAATTCTTTTGGGAATTTGTGGATTGCATAGCGGTTTGCACGCTACTCAGTGCTGACTAGGAATGTAGTACCTCTCTGGAATGACTACAGTATGTAATCTCGTGAGGATTAAACTGTAAAGTTCTTTTTAAAATATCCTTTACTTGGATATTCTCCAGTAATGGTTAATTTATTTTTGTAGCAATCTGTAAATCTCGCACAGTAGTTTACATGTTATTTAATTGGGAAGCTGGCAATTAACCTACTGCGTTACTTCACAGAAACAAGACAGTAAAATAAAGTAATAGTGTTTACCAGGGTAATATGCAATAATTAATCATTTACTTATTGTGCCCATCTCTAAAACTTGTTTGATGGTTTTCGTGCTAATTCGTATGCTGACAAATATTTTATAATATAGGCCTAATAGTAATGTACTGTAATATGTGGTACCGTTTGCCCAGTATTATTCCTCGTTCTGCGGTACTTACACGAAAAGTTTCAAACAATAACTACGTCATTTTGTGATTTTTTCCAGTATGTTGCAACTGAATAAAGCGATTCGTTCATTCCTTTACATACATGGGGCATGCAATGACAATTTTAAACGCTTGCGTTTGACAATCTATAAAATATGGAAGCAGCAGCTTGGTTAGTTAGCTCAAGACCATCTGTGACTGACAATCATCAGCGAGATCATGATGAGTTGTTCCACATTTTGAGAGCTTAGAAGGAGCGGGTTCTGTTTAATTCAGGAAGTACAGGATAAAAAGCTCCACAACATTTTCCCACATTTCAGAACTTCCACAGCAGTCTTCAAGGATAAACAATGGCCACTAAAATTAATATTTACCTACAGCTACAGTAAGGACCTGTAATTATCAATCATACCTGAGTGCTGACTGGATAAAAATTTTCAGGTCTAAGAATAACATATCAGGCCTATCCCTTTCTGAAATAACAACAACTCTGAGTCACACCAGGACTCTAAATGACAGATGTGTTGCTCACAGAGGGTTTATCTGAGAATAGCCTGTCTTGACAAAGAAATTCTTATAGCTGCTTAGTCAACAGTGAAGAGATACAGAAGTCCAATAGAGCAGTGCTGTCTGTCCTTCTGAGTCCACAGCACTGGCCTCCTAATTTAAGGTGTATAGATGTGACTCCTCTCCCCAAGACAAGCTGGCCATAGTCCCTGGTTCCTCTCTCCCTTCACCATCCCTTCTGAGGTGAAAATACGTCATTGTGTATGTTTACCCCACCATCAGTTGGGCTTGGTGGTGTGCAAGTGCTTGCCTGTGGTGTAATTTTATACAAAGAAGCACTGTGTTAATGCAAGCACTACAAAACCAGTCAACATGGATTGCAAACAAAGGAGAATTTGCCTCCAGAGGCACGTCTATACTTTATATATATGTATATATGTATATGTATATATATATATATATATATATATATATATATATATATATATATATATATATATATATATATATATGTATAAAACATAAAACAGTGCTGTATTTTTAGTTATGCTATAAGCAAGCAGAACTGTAATTAATCATCTCAACTGTCAATCTGACACGGAAGTATTGCTGTTCCCTAATATTTCAAAAGGGGGCAATATAAGACTGCAATATTGCTTAAGACTCTGCAGCTGGCAAGAACGGAATGCCATTCTCTGAGCCAGAGCACAAAACCTGAGTTGATTAGTTCATATTTGATGGCTTATGTAATATTGCTGAAGCCTGTCTTTCAGCAATATTACATTACAATATTCTATAAAAATATATCTGAAACCAATGACTAATAACAGTGGTTATTTTTTACAACTTTGTATGCATTCCCATTCTATTTCAGGGATTTAATCATACTTTCCTGAATTATAACTGTGTTTTATCATTTCTCTGTCTGATCTGGAAGTGGCCATATTGTTTATGTTTTGACTCACTTATATTGTATTTATTGCTGAATATTGCTTTGTATTGGCATGAAAAGTCAAGGATCTGTGCAAACTGGAGTCAAAGCGAGGAAACAACATGAATTGTTCATTTATACACTGAGACAAGACTAGTTGGAAGACATTTCATTGTATTTTAGAAAAGCATAAAGAATACTTTATTAATACTATATTCATATAATTAATATAATTATTTGTATTTTTATACAATATAATTTTTTATACTATCATTTATGTATATGTTATTTATTTATGTAAGTATGTATAAACTTTGGTCAAATTCTTCTTTCCAGTTAATTACATTACATTCATTTAGCAGACACTTTTATCCAGGGCAGTTTCTAGCACAATAGAACATAAGTGTAGCCATTCAAGTTAAATGAGCAAGAGTGTCAGACCAGGCCAAAAACACTCCCACACCAGTGAGTGTGAGCATAATACCATTCCGGCCCTACCCTAAATTAACTTGTGCAACCTAACTAGACAAGGGAAGCCAAGTATACTACCACACATCAGTCAATAGATCACAAGAATCTAAAACACATCACAATAATACACATAAAATAAACAGTAAGTATTATAAGTAGCAGGTGTTAGGGGGCAGGGATTGAGGTGGAACCAAGATGCAGTCTGAAGAGGTGGCCAGTGATTGTGCTGTACTGACCCCTGCAGGGAGTTCGTTCCACCACTGAGGGACCAGTGCAGATGGGGATCGTGTTTGAGAGGAATGACGCCATCCATCAGCGATCTCGACGGAACATAGGGTTTGAAGACCAAATGTAGGTATGAGGGGGCTTCATACAACAGACTCCCTGGGCGCCTTCAAGAGAAAGCTGAAAACTCATCTTTTCAAGCTGTATCTCTAGTCTACCTTCCTCTCTATCTCTCTATTTTCTATTAAAATGGAACTCTACACTAGCGTAGCAAAGTACCTTACCGACTGTAGCAAAAGCAGAGAGCAGCCACCCCACCCAGCCTTGAACCCAGGTCTATAAGGTACCAAACTGCAGCTTTGACCACAACACCAAAGAGCCAGGCTCGTTGGTTTGATAGTCAGAGCGCATACTCAACTGTAGTGACGACACTCCGTCACACTGACTTCTTGTAATACTTCTCGATAACTACTCTTAACATGGTGATGCTCTTATTTGGATGATGTAATGTAATGTAAGGAAACTGGGAGGACTTGGATGGGGTGAAAAGCATATCAGTTTTAGCCAAGTTCAGCTTTAGGCGGTGGTCCACCATCCAATGTGAAACGTCTTTCAGGCAAGCTGAGATGCATGCAGAAACCTGTGTGTCAGGTGGCACACAGGTTTAGATGAATATTGCCTGTAGGAAATTTATCGTAGTGAATACGACTGATTCAAATGGACGGTGGTTTTAATGAATAATTCCAAGTCTTTAATTACTGCGCATTATTTTATAACCAAAGTGTAATTTCATGGGAACATTTTCTTCTTCAGAAATGAGTCATGCTGAGTCAGAGAGAGAGAAATGGATTATCCTGAAGGACAAGCCATGACCTACAGAACACAGGTTCACTCACTGATGATTGGAGTATCCACCCAGATACTGTACATAAAAGTATATGGTTCCTTGAGTCATAATCAGTCTCCTCCTGAGGCCATGAAGCGGCAACTAATGACTTGCTGCGTCATAATAAAGGAAGGATTGTACACACTGCAATTATTTGTGTGTATATACCTGTCAATTAAAGGACGTTTAGTTTCATTAATTCCATTTCCATTCCTGCTCCATTCTTGCTGACCTTAATGACATTGTTGATATTTACCTTATGAGAATGAATATGTGCTCATGGTTCTTCAGCAGAGGCCCCCTGGTCCTCCACTAATTCATGTGATGAGGCTTTTTGCTTCATCTTGTATGATGACTATCAGCTAGCTCACAACCCTGCCTTTTTCTATCCCTTGACTATTTAAATTGTATTCAATTTTGTTTTCTTCTTTAAAGAATTGGTTGAGCAGTTTCTGTCTGCCACTGTTTGTGCACACATGCACACACATACACATGCACACAGAAAGAGAAAGCTTGATTATCAAACCAAGAAGTTTGATAAGGCTAAGTCTGACACAATATTCCTTGCCAAATTAACATTAATCAAGGTAATCAAGGTAATGAAAGTAACCGTACGGAAGCTGGCTCGGCTCCCAAGCCTACAAAGAGTGGGTGCTATTTTTACCCATTAACCTTTTTAAATCTTTAATCCTAACTTCGCAATTTTTTCTAGAGTTTGTGAGCAATTTGAAAATGCTCATTTGGCAAAATTAGTGCTTGATAGATCAAGCTTTGACATTTAAAAGGAATCGTTTCCGCATTTCTTGTTTTGAGCCTCTGCAATGAGAAGTCATGCTACACTAACACTTAGGAAAAAAAGCTTTTAAATCTAATTGTGTTGACTTGGGTCAGCTCAGATCCAGTGAACCAAATTATCAGAACACACCATGGGTTTCCACAGATTCAGTATGGAGTTTTTAAACCATGGAAAATGCTTTTCTGTTCTTGGTCTATGAAAGGTTTGCTCATGCCCAGTGTTTCAGTATGGCATATTCATGAGAACCTCGAAAGAATTGTGCCTAAAGTGACCTTTGCAATAGATACAGCTGTTCACAGGACACCAATTAATGTAGTGAAGTTCCGTGTTACTCTTAGGAATACAAATAGGCAACAGCCTAGGAATTTCACCTAAACCTTTACAGAATTTTTTGTATGAGGAATTTATATGAGGAATCTGAAGGGAGAGGGCATTACAGTTTTTCTTAGTTGCTGGAGTACATCTTTCTAAACAGAAGTCATTTTTGCAAAACAGTTAACACAGTCCCAAAAACTGAATCATATTTGCCAAAATACACTGACACTCAAAACATTAAATGCATGCCACAAACTTAAATAAGTCTACCAAAACAGTACAGCTTTCTCACATAAAGTTCTTCCTATCAATCATTACACAATAGATCAATAAATACTAACTACAGCTATCAATATACCCTAAAATATAAATATAAGTAAAATACACTAAGCTGATGATGAAAAAAATCTGTATTTCTATGAAAACAAAGTAAGGTCAAAAAGGTAAAATGAATACATTACTGTACACTGCACTTCCAGTCTGTTCTTTCATGTTGATCAGGCCACATGTTCAATGATGTTTGCCCTGTAAAAATGACGTATCCACCCTAGACAATCCTTGGTTGTGGTTTCCAGACAGCCAGCATTCATTGCATCATTGCAAAGTCACACCTTCCTCCTCCATGAAGAGAAAAATTCCTCAATAGGGATGCGAAATGGAGAGTCAACCCAAATAACATTTATTATCAAACACAATGTTTGCAGAGTGGAAATGTGGCAAATAGGTGTTGTTAAAGATAATACCAAGATAGATACGACATGAATACAAACATCAAGATGAATTGCAGGGTGCCTGAGAGATTTAGAAACACTGACTGACTGCCCTCCCCTATCTCTGGGGGAAACCAATTTGTTCCACTGCTGTGTAATCCCAGTCATTGTCAACAAATCACACAGGTGGGATATAACCTGGGATACTGAGCTCAGCTTGCATTCAAGATGAACACTTTAAACACTGAGGACCTTGAGAAAGAAGAACATTGAGAATCTTTTGTAGTATTGGGTTATACTCAGTCTTTGTCAGGCTTTCTCCTTGGTGGGGCTCATTAGGAAGTTCTGTATGGCCTGGCCCTCTCTGCATGCTCAGTAAGGCTGGATCTCTGGCCTGGGTCTGTTGTGTGGGCTGGAGCAGGACACATCTGGATCCCTTGCTCTCTGTCTCTCTTGGAACAGACAGCCTGGTTATTTCTCCTGTGTGGTTTCTTGTGATTTTCTTTGGTTGGACTCAGAGGGAGTGCTCTATGTCTGGATTAGCTCAGCGATATTCCTCTCATTTTAAGGTTCCTTAACAGTATCTCTATCTTATGGTTTTCGCTGCAGCTACAATGCTGATTGCTGAATATTGGCATAGTCTTACGTGGAGTGTTCCCTCACTCGCTACCAAGACTTGAATCCTAGCTACTTCATTTACCATTTGTTCAGGAGACAAACAACCATAGAGTACAGAAGCTGAGGGATATCTCCTTTATGTCTGTGATGTGGTGCAGAGAGACAAATGGTTAAGCTGGGAGAGACATTCCAAATGTCACCTTTACTATACCTTTGTGGTCTCCACAGCACAGCTCACTTGCTTCATGGTGAGAAAAAGGTTTATTTGCTCAGACATGCAGCACACTTCCACTTCAAATCTTTCAATAGCTCTGATAGCAAAAAATGGAACATTATTCTGAAGAGCACTGCAGTTGAAGAAATACAGGGCATGAGGAACTTTGTGAAAATATTGATAAGACACTGACAATAACTTGCATTAATGTGTTGGAGAGAGTATTGCAGAACTGAACTTTTAGAGAAGTCTCTGACACCTCAACATATAGATTTAGGAGGAACTAAAGGTCACAAGCATAATGACAGACAGTGTAGGCAGAATAAAGAATACATAAAGTAAGGAAAACAATACAAAAAGCTGCCATAAAGTATCATAATGATAGAGCAAAAGGTGTTGGAGGAAGAAGCACCTACACCAGGTTGTCAATTTTCATTCTATTGAGTGAACCGATCCCTGCACATGGATGTGAAATTAATTTAAAGGTCCTGCATTGTTTGTCCAGGAAGACCTTGTATTCATTGGAAAATACATTGGTGAACTGCATGGGATATTGCAACCACATTTAAAAACATGAGAATGTTTGCACTGTAATTTAATCAGATTCAGTTGGCAGAGCTGGTAACCTTAAACAAAAGTTTTTGGAAAGGTTCTGGAATGCTCTTCTGGCATAATTGTAAATGTGCTGCAGGACATGTTGTGCATGCCAAAGGACCATCCACCCCTAATGAGTCATATGCACAAGCTGAACATTCCACACCTATTTTGATAATATTGATAAGTTAGGAAAATGTTGTAGCATGTTGTAGTTTTCAATAAAGAAAAAATGTGATAAAGATGATTGTTCCAGTAGTAGTCCCATAGTCCCAAAGCTGTTGGCTTTATGTCAAAGAAGGGTAATGTCAATGGAGAAAAGACATGAGACAAATGACATTGCTGCAAATTTATCTCTGCATAATGTCTATCAACAATCTCATCTAACATTTTAACTGCTTAATCCATTGTCTGTTTTAATACCAATTTATTTACGTAAAGATATAATATCATATCATATCAACGATATTAATCCTACAAAAGAGAATGTGTGAATAAAAACTCAGATGGAACAAACAGAAAAAAATGGCATTAGGCCATATTTGTTCTGTAAAATTATTATACCATTTACATTCAGAATTCTGAATCATTGCAAACTGAAGTATGGTAGATCATAACATATTAAGCATAAAAATGTTAAGAGGGGAATTTTTACTTATACGTCTTCAAGAATGTATACCTTTGGTGTGAACACTTAACATGTATAGTATACACTTGTTATACCTACAGCAAACTCTGCCCTGAAGAATAACATCAAACTTTATCCCTGATGTTTGAAATTTGAAGGATTATGCTTTATATATTTTACATTGACTCTGTTCATGTATATATGCTCTAACCAGTTATCGATTTTGAAAGCCGATGCCTAGCTTAGAATTAACTGGCTGCATATTCCTTGTTTTTCTCTTTTTTTTGAAGATATTTTGCTTTTCAGAGGTTTGTGTCCATGTTGTTTCAAATGAGGAGGAGGCAAAAAAAAAAAAGAGGGCTGGTAGCTTCCAAAATAAACCAAGTGCCTGCCAAGACACCAAAGGCAACGCCAGCAGAGCCAGTGAAATAAGACAATGAGAGGGTTAAACCAGCCAGCTTCTTTCCTCCTCCCCTGATGAAAAAAAAAAACACTGAAAAAGAGCTTGATGACTTTTACACCTTGTCTTGCTTAAACTTTGGCGTTAAGATGATTGGAGGGAGAGGTTCTGGGGAGAAAGCTAAAAGCTGTAATTAACAACAGGGCTCCCTGGGTCACGTGATTTTCTGGGGTTCTGTGGTCCAGATGGGATTGTGTTTGTTGCTCCCAGCTGGAACGGGGCCGGAGAGGGGTGGGTTCCTGCAAGAGCCACAACACATGACTTTCTCTGTTCGGTGTTTACCCTGAAACACGGCACCTTTACTGCCGAACTGCACGCATTCACTCCTGCACTTCCCCTGCCTGCTCTTAATAATAAAGGTCACCAAAGCTATGGAGTGCTGCAGTTTTTCAGACTTGCAGGATTCATTTGACCTAGGTCTCTGCAAAGCATAGCCTGTTTGTAATTGCTTATGTTATGTTTTATAATGAAGTAGAACTAACAGACTGTTGTCAAAGTTACTGTAGCTTTTATTGGTGGGAGAGCATGAGGCCTATACTTCTATAAAGTAATTCTTCATTATATGTAGTATATGTGCATACTATTGTTTTCTGTGCTATCCATATTTTCTAATGGAAGAATAAAAACGGAAGATCTCAGTATAAAACAATTAAATCTATCTGTATTCTGTTTGTAGTATTGTACAGGTCCCATCTTCTGCAACCATTTTATTACAGACCTCTCAAAGCTCTCAGCAGGTGGCTTTTCATCCTCTTTAAGCATGAGAAACATAATGTTGTTGGAGCATAATTATATGCGAAACTTCTCTATTGACACCCTGTTTGCAGACGGGATATTAGTATGTGGGAATTGGAGGGTTTACAAATCAATTTTGACTCCCTCTCTGGCCAAGGAATGGTCTATCCTTCACCAGATGTGGCGCAGCAAGAATGGAGATCAACACTTTTGGGTACGTGGCTGTGTCTAAGCAACTGGGAATAAAACTGCTCCTCCATTTTTGGTGAAGTTGAGTGGGTGGCGGGTGATGATGTTAGATTGTGTAACACACAGAATTACAGTGTCCAAGATTGAATTACAGTCACATGTCCTGACTCTCCTTCAAATTGAAAGCTGCTGGAAAGCCCTTCTATACTTAAGTGTTGTGTTATGTTGGGTCAGGCAATGCAACATTAGTAAATAAATGTAATGCTAAAAAATGAATGTAAAATGAATCTAATGCAAAAATGTTTTAGTGTACTATACACTAATTTACTTAGTTTTGTAGTTTACTGTTCTATACTTAGCCCACATCAACAATTAAGTGATTGAGTGCAGAAAATCCCAGTTACTACAAATGTTCACACAACATTGTGTTGATGAGATGATGTTGCCACAATGTTACAAATACATATTGATAGCCCTTTTCTTAGCTATGAATTTACCTGTATTGTTGCTGTAATGCAGTTTTGAATCATTTTTGCATTGAAAGTTGAAAGTCTAATAAACGTAATATAGCCCGTCAGTTCAACGGGACAGATAATGGACCATTGCTTAAAATAGCCTTCCATTTATCATCAGGGAGGTGATTCCACATGCAGAGTGCCAATCTGTTT
Source organism: Megalops atlanticus (assembly GCA_019176425.1). Taxonomy (NCBI): domain Eukaryota; kingdom Metazoa; phylum Chordata; class Actinopteri; order Elopiformes; family Megalopidae; genus Megalops; species Megalops atlanticus. The sequence continues at coordinate 26,391,407 of CM032882.1, forward strand.
TCTCTGTGCCCTGATTGGTTTGTAGAGAATATTAGAATACATCACCCAGTCCTCTCCCATGGGATTAGCATGCAGCAGACTCCATATGCTTTCTGTTCAGTCCTGTTTGTTTAGTGAGATTCATACACTCCTCATGGATTGTGAAAGTGTAAAACAATGACAAGGTCAAATGGTTTGTAGAAGGAACTGGTTTTCTCCAGACAATTGTCAATTCCAACTCCAATTTTCCAAGCAATTATTGTGCATATAAAGTCTGTGATATTTTTCTCTCTTAAAGGCTTGGACATCAAAAGTATAAGATCAATGTCCTCAGTGTCCCTCATATTTTCACCAATTCCAATTAAGGGTAGTTAGCGACTCCCAACAGACAGCAAAAATAAAAAAATAAAATCAAAAATTGTAAAAATAATAAAATGTTCAATAACAAAATGTCAAAAAACCACAAACAAACAGCCATTTACTGTAAACTGTCAGTATTTCCTGTTGACTTGCAGCAAAAAGAGAGACACCCATGGAATTAGAAAGACAAAATGCAAAAGAGAAAGCACAAAGACAAAAATAGATGTGAAAGACAAGGAAATTATTAGAGCAACTCTAAACCACAAACAAATGCATTCAATTGTTTCTTGCTTCCAGTTCCCAGCATGCTTTTGGAGGTTGTTCAATCCAGAGAGTTGGCAAAATGCTTTATGGGGTTTATATGAGATTTTTATTGTTGTGGAGTTGTTCATGGAACCAGGAAAGTATGTGAAATTAGCTTGTTTATAATGTTATGTAAAAACGCTCTTCTGTGTGGATTTCAAATATAGCTATTGAACTTGAATTATACTATAACCTGTGGCCAGAGCAAGAGGGTTTATTTAAACTATTCACAAGTGCCTCTACAAACAACAAAAGTATCAATGACCATTGGGTGGCACTGGTGGCTCTGAAATCAATGCTGTGTCCTGAGGTAGTGCCATACTCTATGATTCCCTGATGGAGGAACTTATGTAGTGTGTGAGCCCTGGGTTATCCAATTGCAATGCAAGAAGCCCAGCTGTAAATTGTGTCGGGCAAACTCACAGCACATTCATGAATAATTGGTAAAATATGGCTAACTAGCAAAGAAATAACATCATATCCACCTTAAACATGAAATACACATTTATTTAACAAACATCTGAAAATACAGTAATTCATATGCATTAGCATTTTACCAAGGTTATAGCTGCACTCATAAATCTTCATCTTTTATGATTTATTGTAAATATTTTTCAACATTAACTGTGCTAATGTGAACACACACACTGTTCCACTTTTCATAGCATACAAAATTTGAAAATGTACAGAATTTGATTTACATTTCATTGTCTGCCTAGGATGGACACCCACAGTTACATTGCATGGCAGTTTGGATAACACACTTCCATATAGGGACAAGTGAAACAGGAATTTTATACTGAAAAGTTTTTTTTTTTGTTTTTTTTTTTAAGGAAAACTCACAACCCTCTTCACTGTGGCTTCTGGATAAAATAAACAAACATAATTTGTTTGCTTTTACAAAGCAAGTGCATTTACACAATTTTGAATGGCTTCATTTGATTTTTGATGATTTTAATAACAAATGTAACATTTTTGTTTATTCATAAATATTAACTTGGTTATAAAGAAGCTTCTCAAGGGCTTCATTTAACAAAGGATACCTGCATTAAATTATTATATAAGTACACAGATAGTATACTTGCTGTGTTATTATAGAGATCTGTGAGGAACTTAAGAACATATGCATGTGTACTAGTGTTTGTACTGGCTCTTAGGTTATCTTTAATTCTTCATCACAACATATTTGGGCTTACATTCTCATTTGGTTAAACTGAGATCAGTCTTCCACAGTCCTCCACAACAAGACTGGGGACATACTGTATTTCCATTCATTGCTTGTTCACAAAGTGATGGTTAAAATTACTTTTAAGAAGAAGGAGAAGAATTGATAATTATAATTATTATTTTTAGATGACTAGATGATACACAATTTTACACATAAACCTCTTTTGAGGTTTATGAACCTCACCTTTATGAACCAACAAAGCTTGTCAGTTGGTTCTTATTATCCTAATTTATCAACCTCACACAGCAAGGGGCTAGAAAACTGTCACTCGTTATAAGGCAGGATGTGGTTCTCTCCTATTGTGCGTCTATCAAGAGGTCAGAGGTCAACCCATTAGCAAAAGCCAGCCCCTGAAACTGTGTCTCTCCATTGTCACTAACTCTGAGCGTAAGGGGTGAGAAGGGTGTCACAATGAAGAAAACTCATCAAAATCTTCCTTTATATCTCACCTTTACACTCCTTAATTACTGGGATCTGTACAGTAGTCTGACTGAAGGTCACGTCCTCAAGTCAGCCTAGCTTTCCGAAAGGGGAAGCCACCTTACGTGATTGAGCACTTGGCACAAGAAACCCCCTGTACAGGGGATATCAATTATATTTTTAATAAATTCAGTGGTACTGTTCTTCTGGCTGACTGCATTACCAAGTGCATTCATTCCTGACAGAATGTGGCATTAACATGAAGGATGCAGAGGTAACTAAGGCATTACTCAATAAAAGCCCCCCTCAGAGGATGATGAGAGATAATCTCAAAGGTCCACACTTTTCAGCAATGACTTTACAGTATGGTTCCCTTTCCATCCTAATGACTGTGACTACAACAGTAAAGGAGACCTCAACTCAAATGTCACTGAGTACCTTCTGTATTTACAGTTTCTCAAATATAATGAGTGGTTTCTCCATGGGTTTGTGAGTGTAGATGTTGTATAAAATTGAATTTTTTAAATTATTTATCATTTATGATTTATAAGCTTGGCCTTTGCATACAACACTGGTCTACTTTAAATGGATTACACTTGTGCTGGGTGCCTGGTAGGGACAGCATATGCCATTTTTAAAGTTATTTTAAAGCCATATCAGATGACTAGATGAACCAACTGCACTTTGGTGGTCACTACATTAAGTGCTACACCACAAAAACCATTGGTCCTCAAGAGTGTGTTAAGAGGATGAATCAACGAAAGGTAATTGCTTCAGGTATAATGACAGGAAATCACTCCTTGTTGCACTTCAGTACAGCAGTCCCCTCTCCTCCATTTAAGCCTATGATATGGCAATTCTCTGAATTATTATTAATATTTTTCAGCTCAATATATTGTACACAGTGAAAATATTCATCACATGTGCCAAGCACCCATAGAGTAAATGGCCCCACAATGTCCGTTGATCAATGAACACTTTCCTGGGACTATTTCCTCAAAATGATGAAAACTATAGGCTCCTACAAGTAAAACAGCGAAGGTCAGTATTTAATATCCTGCAATGAACAGCACTGTTGAAGCACCTGGTCAGACCGGGATAACAATGCCTTTTTCATTACCCACACACCTGACTTCTCAAAGATTTTACCAAAATGCCATCAAAGTAACATTCTGACAATCTGAGACAAAGTACACATGCAAACTTTTGTACTCTTGTCTTTTTTCTTTGTCATTTATTACAAACTTGTTATCATTTCTGGACACTGTAAATATGAACCTGAATGGGTTAATGAGCCCATCTCCTCTAGGTAGGATTTTAGCCCAAAATTTACATTAGTAATGGGAGTTTAAAACCTTATTTGAATGACATTTTAAATAGCAACTAAGCATGGTGTAGACCCCTCTACAGTGCATCTGAAACCCAGATGTGAATAGTGAATGAAATGTGGAGGCCAAGGTAATAACACAGGAAATATTTGAGATTTCTGAGATGTTTAAGGGTATATGCTGGTTTATTTATTTTTAAGAAAATATGATAATATGGTGGTTACTTTATTAATACATTTGGATGGTAGGTATGTCATCTACCAAGTTACAGGTGGGTGGGGCATATCCCATACCAATACAGTACTAAGATGCTGAATACTGTATTGAGGCCCTTTTTGAGGTGATCCACAGAAATAACAACAATAATTCTTAGATCTGACTCCAAAGAACATTTACTTCTGCACCATTTAACTTAGTCTTAATGCATATAATTCAGAATTGACTTCACAAACTTCACAATAAATGAGCAAACATTTTGCCCCTTCTTCGTTTTCTTAATTCTCCTGCCTCATGACATCAGTGCAGATCCCTAGTATCCTAATTACTCCTCTCACAGCTGGTCTCTTATCATTTTCAGCCAACTTTAATGTCTATGCCTGTGGGCTCCTGAGTAGCTCAGTGGTTAAGGCACTTACCTTGAGCAGAAGCTGAGTGCCTCGGTTTGATATCAGCCGACAAACCCAGAGCCCAAAGCAGAGAGAAGAGCCCAAAAAATAGCCATTGGCTGCGTGCAAGTGTATCAGAGGATTGCATTCCTCTTGCCTCAGCACTCTTGCATGAGTACAGAGCTTGTGGTGAAACAAGCCTCATATACAACTGCCAATTCCAAATTAGGCTTGCATAAAATGGCTTTTGGGATGAGACTTGGAAGTGACATACATTCTGTTTAGATGGTAAGATGAAAAATCACAGGGCCAAGATGTAATGAATTTATCACATCACGTTGCTTTGGAATAGTGCCTCAGTTTGTGTGAATGTGGACTAAATTGTGCAACTTGGCTTTATTTTTATGTTTCGCAAATATTTTTAATTGCACTTAATTTTCACTAATTGTACACTGCAGTTACTATGTATAGCTCAGTGTACAATAATAAAATATTATTCATGCTTATTTGACGCATGATATAACATTAGGAAATGTAGCACATTTCTCTGGTTTTTCGTTAGAATTGTCTTCAGTTGCTGGATCACAAAGACTGGGCTGGAATCGCATAATTCTCTTAATGGGATAGCAGTTTGGAAATGTCAAGATTGTTTGGGATTAGCATGTATTCTCTTGTGAAGCACACTGTTTCACAAATTGAGGCGAAGATGCAACAAAACAAAATTCTATAGTTCATATGAAAATGCTAAAAGGAAGCTCATGTGTAAGATACAATTGCTGTATGCTGCTGTATATAGATGTAGATGGAATTCCGTAGAGTATGCCACGGCTTTCGATTTAGGTATTACAAAAAAATCAGGATCAAACATTTTCTGCTCCTGTTTGAATGTACTGAGACAAATTTGTCAACCACTTCCAAAGTTTTGGCTGTATATGGTTCTCAGAGTTACTTGAAACCTCCCAGATGTGTTTTATTCTGTGTTAAATATTTTGTCAGTTTCATGGATTCTCTTTGCCTTAGGTGTGAAGAAATGCTTAAACAATGACATATGATGATACTGATGGTTGTTTGAATTTTCACCAAGAGTTCTTGGTGACAAGTTCAGGGTGCTGGGGTGCAGGTTAGGGGTGTAGGCCACATATTTTCTGCTGGCCTCTCTTCCAGATTTTGATGCTCTATGAGCTTTGTGAAGCACTCCACTATAGCATCTATTCAAATGGATGTTTTGCCACATTCTTTTTTTTGAAAGCATGATTGGAGCTAAATCGGTTTTATCTGTTGTGCATGTGGTTGTGTGCATTTATGCAACATAAGATTAATGCTTAATGTGAACTTCTATCCTGCAAATAATTAACAAATATTTTACAATTACCAAGATAGCTTATAACACACAACATGATATGTGTTCTCCTTTTCCAAACACATGGGTTCCACCTAATTTATTAGTTGAAGGAATTTTGAATATTTGAGGTATGATATTCACCTCTAACAACTTTGCCCAGTAATGCCATGTTTCTTTTGTGGCTGCGGCTGAGATTTCCCTGTATTTCAGTGTGGTTGGCGGTAACAGTGGTTCCCACTAATGCTTTCAAATGAATTACTGAGGGGTCTTTACAATGGACCTTTGTGCCTAAAACAGTGAAGTCATCGTTTCCCAGGCTTTTTCCCTGAGATGCCTAGCAATGAAGGGAGAAGGAGGAGGGCTGTGCTGACTTTTTGTTGTAAACAAAGGAGAGACATCCCTCCAAGTGTCACAAAGGGCATCTTAAGGCATGCTCTGGTGTCCCAGGGCTCAGTACAGCTGTCACAGGTGAAATACAGAGTGGGTCCTTTGTCTGAGTGCACCACAGCCGCAACATTTCACAAAAGTCTATTAATACAGCAACCACACTGAATGACAATGAAAACATGACAGCTTAGTACTCCTAATTAAGTCATTCCCAGTACTTACTTTGCTACTGCGTAAGATCAACAAAGAGTGAAAGAAATAAAGGCACATCAAATGTAAAAGCCAACATTCAATTTATGGAGGATAACTTCAATAGAGGTTACATTTTGAGTCATTATATTCTCCTGCTGAGTAGGAAGGCACAGTACGTCCTGACAAACTGTGAACAGACAAATAGGATGAGGTTTCAAAGCCAACAGGTCCTTCAGCTGCTGGATATGATTTAAAATTCTAAAGGATGTTCTTTTTTGCCATGAGAACATTTCTACTAGGCAGGAGCTAATGATTTACAAAACATCTTTTGACAGGTTAGGAATGTATGTTAGCTCTTATTCAAAATAAGAAATAAGGATATACAGAGGTCTCAACATTAGAAAGGGTACATTTCAGGTAGATTGGCAACAATAAACCCTCATTTCAAAAGGTAAGATATGCTGTCTCCAGAATGACTAATCTTTTTTATTTATGCTGTGCATTACGATGTGATTCATTCGTCCCCACCCAATGCCTATTGTCTGTTCTAGTTAATGACATGCTTTGGTGAGTTGGCACATTCCATTTTTAGTCATATTTAAGACTGTATTAATCACACCAGTGAACTTTGAGTGGATGCAAGCAGATGCTCTCTTCTAACCTGTAACAAGTGAACAATTGATATTTATTTTTGAATATCTTGGACAGTGTTTACTGTATGTCACCATTCAGTCTTGTATACTGATTTGTCTGTGAAAAAACAACATTTACAACAAGGCTGAACCTCTGATGCTGGAGTTGTACCATACAACTGTCAGTGAGTTTAACAGGTTGCCCAGGGGGATGATCTCTCCTCCTTATTGCTGGAAATAAGGTATTAAACATGTTTCTCTTTTTAGGTTTTTGATTTGCATATTACATGTGGTGTCTGGTACCAAAAGCATTTCTTTGCATTTTTACTTTAATAATCACTTACCTGCTGGAATATATGTTCCCTAAACATGTACAAATAAAACCAAATTTCCCTCCCACGTAAGGGTAGCATTGGCTGTGACTGTCACAGCAAAATATTCCCAGCTGATCTTCTCACCACTTGTCCCAAAACCTAAGACCCCAATGGCAACATGCTATCAACAAGACCATATCAAGGAGAGTCAATCAGGAGTCAAAATATTGCAAGAACTCTGACACACACCCATTTCTACATGGTGCTCATATTATAAAGGTATGCCCTGTACATTTTATTGATATGACTGTCTACATCCCCTCGAGCTCAGGTACTGTGTAAGATACTGACACAGCGGCCCACACTTGCAAAGTACCTGGTCCAACATGTAATACCATCATGTTCTTCTGAGTCACAAAAGCCCCTATCCTGGAAATCACACTACTCAAGGTGTGAGACTGGCAGAGGCTGGAGGACTTCTGAGCAAACTGAAAAGGACAGGATTAGGCTGAATTTATTTAAAGCAAATACTACACCTGGAACTAGAAGCTTTTACCTGTGTGTGTGTGTGTGTGTGTGTGTGTGTGTGTGTGTGTGTGTGTGTGTGTGTGTGTGTGTGTGTGTGTGTGTGTGTGTGTGAGTGAGTACTGCGAAAGGGTGTGGTCACCAAGGTGATATACTGCACATTATTGTAATACTTACAGGGTTTATAAAAAAGGATGGAGTTATTTAAGATGGCATATCCACTGAGTCGGAGGCAATTACAGTGTCTTTGCCTTTGTTCAGACATGAGGAGTCCTGAAGCTTGGTGTCCTACAACAAGGAAGAATACCATCTGAGCATCTCACACATCCAACCTCATTGAGATGGGTGAAGAGGAACTTTTCAAGGAGGATTGTCAAATGAAAAGTTCAAGCTTTTCTGCACCCTTTTCACATTTCATTATGGCAACCAGACTGTACGTGACAATTAATAAGATTCAGAAACATTTTAGATATGGAAATCTAATCCCTTAGTAAGGAGCCATTCAGATAAAACAACCATACTGGTGCAGAACATCTTCCAAAGCCATTTTTGTGTCTTTTTCTTTATAAAAAATGAAACTGAAAATTGAAATGAAATGAAATGAAAATGAAATTTGTCTACCTCCACTGTATCTTTATTTTAAAGTCTATGGATGGCAAGCACATGCACCGCCTTCTTTAAAAAGGAAAATAACTGTATTTAAGCTCTATCTCTTCTTGTAAAATTATTTTACGGTTAATGTCAAGCACTTTTCACTCCTGCACGGAAGTCACACGTTGGCTCGTCCGATAGTCATATGGGTCTTCTCACGCCCATTGTGAGTATGTAATTATAATTTTATGACATATGAAAAAAACGGGAGGCGCCCAGTGGGCGGAGTTTGATGTGAGGCCCGCCTCAATTCATCCTCATTCTGCAGCCGAGAACTCGGACGTGCAGGGTGTCTATAAAGGGACGCAGTGATTGCGATTTGCTTGCGTTAAGTACATCGCTAATGGAGGGGCATACTATATTGGATTATTCGCAGCCTAGTGGTTTTCTTGCATAAACACAAGTATTTTTTCTTGGCAACCGCTGAAGCTTTCGGATGGCATGCTATTGCATGAAAGGAGGAGCCTTCGTTTTCTCGCAACTGTAGCGTAGCATTGCTTTTGCGCGAGAGCATAGAGAAGTAGATTGCCTACGCAGGTGAGCATTAGCGTCACCCAAAGTTTGTTCTTTACGCAATCTGGTTTTGGTCTTGTTCAGAAAGACATCGTGAAACGAAGAAAGCATTCCAAAGTCCGTCCTGAGAGGTGGTGTGAAACAGCCTCATACCGTAAACTGAAAATATAACGTCCAATCAAACAGACTTGTCTAGGCTTGGACATCGCACTGCGTTCTACCCTTCATTACCTCAGACAACATGTCATCTCAAACTAAATATAAGAAGGACAAGGAGATCATTGCGGAGTACGAGACGCAAGTGAAAGGTCAGTCCTCCACATTTTTGCTTCTCTGTCTTGATTCTGTGGTCTGTGCGGTTATTCTTTAATCAGGAAAAAGGGGCGAGGTTAAGAGGGGTAATACGATTGTCTCATGAATCTAGAAAATAGTGTTGGGAAACTTCACATCATGGATGGTAGAGATTAAAGCCTTTAGCTAACGGTTGTTGTGCTACTCCTCAGATCTCAAGGCTGCAATGCAGAGACGGGATTCCAGGCAAGGAATGTAAAAGGGTGAAAGAAATTCTTGTAATAAGACAGCTATGTCCCAATTTATAGCAGCACAGAGAAGGAAAATAGCAGCTGAACTGGTGAGCTCCTGCTGTACGACCTATCTGAAATGGACACTGAGTCCTTAATGTTCAATAGATTTTTTTCGCCATCGTCCCAGTACACATTCTTTCTGTGCTGTGGAGTATGTCTAGTGTAGGGCAAGATGACTTTTCATCCCTATTGAGGAATGGTTGTTCTAGCTGTACCATATAGTTACCTCAGCGGGTGGTTGTTTCAAATGACCTTTCATTTGCATTTTGGTTGTTTTGTTGGTTTTAAATGAGCTACGTCTACAGTTGGGTCGTTGTTTTGTCAAGAAAAAAAGGCGTGACGCCTTTAGGAATGACAGATTCAGGATTCTAAGTGATTGCGCAATGTAACATCGGTACAAAAAGCTAGTTGGCATCTTTTCGTAACATCAGACCAATAATGCAGTAAAATGACATGTGGAAAGTTATACAGGAGCAGAATGCCCTAATTTGTGAAGCTTTTCGAAACTTTGCATGCCTGAGTCTTTGGAGGTGACATCTGACAGATATCGAATTGTTTGTTCTCACCGAATTTATCTTGGACCATTGGGACATTTATGTCAAATGTGCGAGTATCATGCTGCTCGCGAACGCTTTGTTAATGGGAGGGTCCTATGTAACTGAAGGCCGAGCGTGTCGGGGGCTGACTTTGACAGGACTCATTAAAAATCTTTCATAGCTGCCATCCAGGCAGACTGAATAGTACTATATAAACTTGTCACGAAGGCACGAATAGGATTAGAGGTCTAGAGGTCAAACATTATGCTCGATGCGAAAACAACCACAATGATTGCAACAAAACTGTCACATCTTGGTAGCATCCGCAATGTGCTGTAGTATTTCCAGAGGTTGATATTCGCGGAAAATTGTTTATGAAACAGGCTCCTGACAACAAGGTGTCCGCAGAAACACACCCATTAGTCTGTTAATGACAAACAACAAATGGCATCCCGTGTGAATGCCAATATGATGTATGCATGGATGCTTGTTAGCGCAGAATAAACATACTAATAAAGTTATGTAGGGTTAGTATGTAATACATTCTAAAGATATGAACAGGGGAGACATGAAGATGTAGTGACAGAGACAGCAGGTATCCCATGATACATGAAGATACAAATCCCCCTGCCATGAACATTGTCCTTCAGAAAATTGATAGTGAGGCACTTTAGATTATGTGCACCCTAAGGCTTGTTATGTCTTCAGCTGAATTTAACAATCATTGTATTGGGATTGTTGGGTCTAATAGTTGATAGCGGGTTACGCCACTCCCACCAGTTACAGAAGCTTTGAGAGCCTGTTGACTTGTAACTTGTACAGTTGTACAAAGACATTTTGGGGACCTCATGGAAATGTTATACACTTTGTCTGGATTACAGTGTGTCACATTGGTTCCTGAGTCAGAGCGTGATAAAAACAGCACCACTGAGTTATGTGTGAAACACTACACACTTCACAGAGGTGCTGATGAAGTGCAGGTGAAGTTCCGAGCTGGAGTGAGAGTATTCAGAGCTATCTTAAAAGAATCTCCGATTGCCACTCTTACAGAAAGCCCCTCCACATCTGCCTATTGAACTTAACCCAGCATTGAGAAGAAACCTATGAAGCTAGAGACAGAGATAATATATTCATGTAGTATACTTGCAGAATCATATGTTGACTCCCAGCACCTTCATGAAAACCTTGGGTGCTAAAAAAGATTAATTGCCCTGATCCTTCAGTAAATGATCAGATGCAACAAATGGTATCACATGCTTCAGACGCACCCTGATTTATGTGCCGCTGTTGGTTTCTTCTCCATGGAAACCTTGCCGCTCTTTGGTACCTGAGCGATGTACACAAGGTCACATGGTTGGCTTGAAACAAATAGCTGAAGTGCTAACTGCATGATACGAGGAGAACATTCATGCCAGTGATCTCCAACATGCTTATGGGTCTTTGCAGATGTGTCCAGAGGGGTAGCATGCACATACAACAGTTTAGAATATGGTGATGAGTTAAATGGCATTCATCAAGTTATATATTTGTTACGTTTTCCACCTTTTTAGGGTGTGATGAGGTTGCACATAAAACTGTGAAACATTACTTAAAAAGGATTTTAGCGCATTATTGTGAGTCCTAGTCATATGAAAGGACATAGGCTTTGGCACCAGTTCTAAATGTTGAGCACTTTTCCTCTATCAATTGATGCCTCCCCTGAGACTGACAGCATGTAAACAAAGATATGGTCCTTGGTCCTTCAGCCTTACTCAGCCATGACATCCTCCATGTCAACAATTTAAAGACACGGAGAATCTGCATCTGGCGGCAGTAAGTGTTTGCAACATAACAGATGGAAGACAAAAAAAAAACAGGAAGCAAGATCTATGTATAATGAGGCAGAAGCAGAAGTTTCAGAAGATTCCCTGCTTTGCAGAAAAGCAAATTATTTTATTCACAGGCAGCAAAGAACAAAAACATGTTCTAGATTGTCAGCATGTACAATTCACATGACCTTCCAAAAGATATGGAGAAAGTTGCAATATTACAGTAAATATAACACAATCGCAATAGGCAATTTAGCATTTACAAGTTACATTAAATTGTAAGTACAGGAAAATGAATCCACAACAGGGTTCCTTTAACAAAAAGTCAAACCTCTAGTTTATTAAATGGCGCTGTCCAATGCACTGGGTTTTTTACAGTTCAGGATCTTAACTGACCAGATTGACTGTCATCTGGAAATGACAATGTGCAAAATCTTGTAAATAAATGAGTCAGTTTTGTGTGGAGAGGTTTGAATGCAAAGCTATTACTTGTTAACCCACATCAAATTTAAACACAGTCTTTTTTCTTCATTTTATTGGTAGATTTTTTCGTCTTGAACAGAATACCAAGCACTTTTAAAATCCAGTGGCAGCCACACTGTAAGAACTCATATATGTATGATATATTGGTGGATTCCACAGGTTAGGTCTATATCAGTATGCCTCCAACTGACAGAGAGGCTAGAAATGTATTAACAAGTCTTCATGAGTTTCCTCTCTGAGCGCAAGAGTGCCAGGAGGAGAAATGAACCTTTGGTGTCCCTAAAATGAACAAATATAGCCTTCATATTCCAGAACAATGTCCCTTAAATCAAGTATTAACTGGCCTCAATTATGTTCCTCCATGTAAGACTGTGCTCATCTCACTAGTTGATGCTCCATCATTAACAAGAGAGTTCAGTGTTGTAATGTAGAGAGACCCACATTCAGTTCCCTGCTGAGACATCCAATTATAAGTTATTTCTGTTCTTAATCCTGTGATGAGAAATGCAGTCTCCAAAAGAATGTGAGTGTATAACAAAGGTTCAGCCTTTTCAAATGTGTCTAACATGCTAACTGAAACACTTTGAGATAAACTGAATTAAAAAAAAAAAAAACTGTAGGAGAGCCAAAAAATCCAAACACAGCTACAACTTTCTCTTGGTTATAACTAAATTGTGTTGTCCTTCTGTCATCACTTCTCAATCAACTCATCAGTCACATAAGTATACAGACCACATTACCCATACAGCTCTGAGTTTTTCACATCCCTTGCTATTTCCCAGGTTTGTGCTCTGTTGGCAGAGTGCCATGCCTTTCACTTGAGGCGGTGGTGAAAGGTGAGGTTCTAAGCTTGAGGCTGTGAAGCATTTTGAATAACCCTCGTGTCACCCTCTGTGTGAAAACTTTTGGGGCTCATTACCAGTTGAACATATCCCAGACCTGCTCCTCCTGTATTTGTTGGGGCTGCCCCTAGTGTAGACTTGAGGATATCCTTGATATTTCAGCCACGTGACTGCGACACTCTCAGGGCCGTGACCCTCACACTGATGCCAAGCTAAAGAACATCAAAGATGCTTCTTCATGCAAACACCTTCATAATTAAGTCCACCCTAACACTAAACAATGTAAACAATGCTTTTTCAGGGTTGATTTGTACGAATGCTTTGATACTCTGTTCAAGAGGGGAAAAAAGTACTTCTTTCTGGATGTGAATGAATGAAAAGGCTTTGTTACTCGCTGTTCTTCTGTAGTTCCCAAACTTATTTTACTGTGTATCCCTTTCCAGATCTACCAAGAATTTGGAGCTATGGCTCTGTCATCGTGTGCTGTTCTTAAAGGGTGTTGTGAGTACATTGATAAAGTGAGAGGTTGTACAGTTTGAATGTACTGTACACTGAGATGATTTAGTAGAAAGGGTTTATATAGTGGTACATACCGTATGAGAATCCTTGCCAAGGTATTTTTATTGGTGGGATTAAGGCTGATTCATAGTAACTGCTAAGTGTTTATACATTTGAAGAACACATTAAAGCAAGTGCTACCTTTATGCACTACTTGCACATTATTATTAGTTTGGAAGTGACCGGAATACATAAAAAATGCTGGGTGAAAAAAAAACGCCTTCTTAAATCCGTAATACAAAGGTAAGGACAAAGATAATTTTGCTTAAATTAGTGTTGCACAACATTTCCTACTCTTGGTCATGTCTAGCCCTGTTTTTAACAGATTCCTTGTCTCTGTCCAGTTTGTCTTCTTATATCAGCTAAGTGAATGACTCAACATATGAAGTTGTTTGGAATCCAGAATTTCAAAGAAAAGGTTTTGGATTTTGTTGTGTGTAATACAACAAAATGTGTATGAGGTGTATATTTACTTATATGGCATAGTGTCAGAGGCAAGGATGTGGTTTTGTTCTTATCACAAGCCTTTTGTTTTTCTCAGGCGTGGAGCAAAAAAGCACTTTCACTAAGGCTGGAAACCAGAATAGCCACACTGGTGGCTTGCTCTTTACTCACCTGAGTACATGACTCCCCTTACTGAGAAAGTGGCTCTTCAGTTACACTATAGGCAAGTATATAATGCACATTAGGTTAATAAAATGCTTTAGATTCTGAGGTGTGGCACTGATACAGTAATATTTGTATGTGGTCACATTTTGTCCATTAAAGCCATGGACAGCTTATCTGAAAAAAAAAGAAATATATGGTATGATTTCAGAATATACTGTAATACAGTGTGTGACACTAGAATGTGTTGTGTGGTGTGGATTTTTGATTGATATCACTATCTGGATTTCTGATTGTAGAATATTGAGCAAACATACTGACATGTTTTGTGGAACAGTCACAGTTGCTTAAGGTATTGGATCATTTGCAGTGGGAATCATGCATACAGGGTAGTGTGGGGATTAATTATAAGTCATCACTGTCATTTCACACCTGACAGGTGCACTGTTCTTGAAATCAGTGGAAAAATATCATTCGAGTTGAAAACGTGTATTTAATCTGCAAAATTCTGAATAAAGAGTAGATAAAATTGCAGCAGCAGCAATGTTTGTTTCTCATGTGATTTGGGTTTTGAAAAAAAAAAAAGGTGGTGGTACATCTAAGATTGTGCTATGATTGATTATGTGTTCAAGGGAGGCTGGTATGGCAGACGTTCAGGCAGCAGAACGATCACTGGGAGAATTCATTTGTACCTTGACCCTTTGTCGACCCTTTGTAGTGCTTCCCCACCCTAAAGCTGATGATAACTGCAGCAACTGAAAGGTCTCATCAAAAAGGGGACAGCTAATGAAATTGGAATGTTGTAGAGGAGTGGCATTTCAAGTTGTCAGGATTCTGATAATGTCTCACTGAAAGAAATGGGGAAGCAGGTACTTTGAGTACCTCCAGCAAATGGTAAAACTGGTAAATGATGTAAGCTGTCAACATGAATAATGTAAGTTTGTGCAGCAGCAGTGGCATGCACAAGGACCACAAAGAAGGCTAAAAGCTCCCAAAACATCAACTGCGGTGTCAGTGCTTTGAATTGGAAGAGTCGGCTGTAGGTTCATGCCTGTTTTCAGATTTTGTACTTTGCCAAATTATTTTATGCAATATTTCCATGCTTTCCCAATGGTGGTAACTTTACAGTTAAATCTAGCCTTAGGGATTTCCTCTGCTCAAACTGAAAGGTGTCTAAACCTGGCAAGAGAGAGAGCACCTGAGAGGCAAACATGACAGTGCAGAAAGAGACCTTCACTTACTTTGAGGTTATGTCTTAGGATGTACCTCATGTGCTGAAACCAGACTACTTCAAAGAAAGGTCTCTTATTTTAAGTCTTTTCATTTCCAGGCTCTGGGTTTTCTAGGTTAATTGGGGTTCACCTTAGTGAGGGTGGGTCACTTGTCTACGCGAGCATTTCTGAGTAAGAGAAGTACCTGTGGACTTCATTTGCTACAATCTTCATTCAATGGGAAGTTACATTATAACATTATTGTCATTTAGCAGATGCTTTATCCAGAGCGACTTACATAGGTTAGAGTTTGCACGCGCATGTGTATATTGCTTTGTATGTATGTGTATGCTTTGTCCTTTGACCCCCCCAGAGATACAGACATCAGACTGGTGTAACTGTTCCCTGTTTCACAAGCAGCATTTGAGCTGACTCTAAATGTGGCAGATTAAGGTTTTCATAATTGCATCTTGGATCAGTCAGAGCTTGTCAGCCCTCTCTGGCAAGAGCAGCTTGGCATTCTGCAGCACTGACTCCAAGCACTTTTGTTCCATCAAGCATCAGTTATACTTACATTATCACATTACCTATTTGCTTAGCAGATTGCCTTCTTCAGGGAGGCTTACAAAGCTTGCACTGTACACAATCAGACTGTTAGATATTTACTAAAGCAATTACATGAAATTAAGGGTACCTCTGCAGGATTCTACCTTGGTCTTTTAACCTGCAATGTTCTGGTGTCTCCTTTATGCTGGATGTGCCTGCCATGGGTGTGTGTGTGCTGTGTGGTCTTCCCTTATGGGTGCACAGCTAGGAAGGTTCCTGAGGAATGCCAAGGTAAAGAGATGGGGAGGAGCAGGGTACAGAGATCACAGTGGGAGAAAGAGGGCAATTCATTACAAGTCCCAGGAGAGTTTCTCGTAGTGAACACTCAGGATTCTGGGTAAACTCTGGGGTTACGTGCCTGGACATTGGGAAGTTGATTTACTTGCACCCACATAGCAGTGAGAATAATGTTTCTAGCAGTTCTGCACGTGAAGTGATTATAGGAAGTGAATGCTAGCAATTACATTATATGACTGAACAGGTACCATTTTTATGTAGCTATTTAGCCTGCCAGGTATTGTAGCTTTCTGGCTAGCAAACCCATTACGAGTATAGTATTTGTTAAACTGTTGTTTGTTTTATTGAAATGCTTCCTAGTTATGTCTAGTTAGCCTACAATATAGTGGATCTAGAAAGTCTATGCACCCTTTCAGAATTTATTGCTTTATTGCCTTGAGGCTTGAAATGAAAAGCCATTAAATCAAAACTTTCATTAGACATTGTAACCCACAACATAAAAGTAAAAAGAAAAGGCAGCACATTTCTGAAATTCAATTTGAAATTGAAAAACTAAAACACCTTGGTTGCACAAGTTTACACACCCTTTATTATGGGAATTGTAATTGTGCTCAGGTCTAACCATTTACTGTCCAGATCATGCCCAAAGTTAAATTACTTAACCTGTGACCAATTTAAGTGATTCTGATTAGTTCAGGATAAAATCAGCTGCTCCTGTCAGTTTTCTCAGCAGTTTCTCACCTTGTTTCTTAGTGCGTGCCGGTATAAGGAAACAACTATAGGCAACAAGGAGCTGTTAACATTATACCGATTGTGATCATTACAATCATTTAGTTTTTTTTTCTTTTTTTTGCATTGTCAGTTCTGTTCATGTTGTTTATTCAACTTTGAATTCAGCTTTGAATTACTTAATTATGCTCGTTTACTTGAAGGCATGAAAAACTGACATGCCATATGATTATTATCATGACGATTTAAAGCACAGCAATGGCTCTTATCGAGGAAAGGGAAGCCAACACATTTCATCGTCTTCTAATTTTAATAAATGAATTCCTCAATAAATTGTCTATCAAAAGAATTTCCATTTATCAGCTGGTGAGGCACTCATCTGTGCACCATTATGTATTTTACTGGAAATCCTCAGCCAGCCTTATTCCTGAGTCTTGGCCTACTGGGGAAAAAAAGAATAGTTAACATCTTACCAAACTGTATATTTTTTATAACAGTTTTACATTCATGAGGCATAGCATCATTCATTGTCACTATTCCTCTCTCTATAGTCAATGTGCATGCCACTTTTAACTCCACATAAACAATATAGTCAAACAACCCCATTGAAATACTGCCATGAGAGGCAGAAACTGGTTGAATACAGTTACAAGCCTGTCCTTATTTATCAGCCTATGAAAACTAAGCACAGAAATGCTAATAGGCCACAGAGATAAGGTATGCTTATCTTATCTCTGGTATTATTCTGTTGTGCCAGCTCAGCATTTGATTGATATTACTCTCAGGTTTGCTAATGTGAGAAAACCTGTCTACTGCAGTAGAACGCACTACCCTTTCAAAGTGGGTGACCTAACTAGGGGAGAGTGGGGACGGTTGCAACATGGGGCAGTTGCAACATTGCTTATTCTTCCAATAAGGAATGAGCTACAGTGATTATATTCATACTACACTGGCTCAGTTAGCCCCTCCTCCTTCCTGGAAGAAAGCAGCCACATATGACCATTCCTTCTGCAAGAAATACTAGGTAAAAAAGTAATTTTTTTAATCATCAGAGTTTTTGTTATACTGTCTAAACTTTTTGCGTGAAGAATTGTAAAGTCATATCATTTTAATCAGCATTTTCTTAGCTTCTAACAGGCATAGCTAGCATGTGTCAAAGCTATTGTGTCAAGCTAGCATAGCAAGTTTCATCATGGCTGTCAGTGTAGGGACAGTTGCAACATGTTGTTGCAACTGTCCCTTATCACAACATTAATGTAAAAGCTTGTCATAACATAACAAAATTGCAATTTTATGGATTAATAAAGAACACCTTTCAATAGTCAGGTATCTTCCTTTTTTATTTATAAGTAAATAGCTTTTTAAAAATCAGACTAGGCCACAATGTAGCCTACATTTTATCTGTTCTGTATTTATTCAGTATGCCACGAGAGAGGAAGCGCACAACAGATGGGGGTGTCCCTCTACCTGTTCTGACATTAGCAGCAAATGTAGTAAAGGATGAAGGCAGGACAGTGAGGTCTGTGGCAAAGGACTTCTCCATTTGACACACAACCCTCTACCAATTTATAAAAAGGAGAGAGAAGCTAGGTCCAGGAGAGGAGGTAAAGGCAGGGTACTGGACTTCCAGGAGGGTCTTTTCTGAACCACAAGAAAAGAGCCTTGCAGAATATCTAAAAACTGCAGCCGATCTTTTCTATGGTCTGAGCACCAAAGAGGTAAGCAAGAGGAAGGTATAAAAACAAAGTGTGTAGGCATTGTCTTTATACTGCCAATTTAACTTAGTAAAGACCCTGTCTGTTCACAAATAAAATAAAGAAATTGCAAAATGATGTTAAACTATGACTTTATTGCATTTTAATGAATGTTGCAACTGCCTCTGTGCACTGTTGCAACCATCCCCTGTTATGGGGTCAATTGCAACATTTGAATTTGTCTATTCAAGTATAAATTGAACCTATATTATCATATGTACACATGTTACAGCAGTGTGGGTGGGTAGCTGACAGATGTGGGTTTAATGTTTTAAAATTTTGTCTTTCCAATACAAACAGTCTCTGAGAAACTGAAGGAAATGCAAAAAGTGTTGCAACCATCCCCACTCTCCCCTACCCTGGTATACAATACAATATCACAACATTGATATATTATTAGAGCAGCATTACCACAATGCCATGCTAGTATTGAGAATTTATTTTTTAGCTGAATCCTGCTATGTACAGTGTACATTTTTGAGAGGTTTTCCTTGAGTGGTCTGAGAGAGTAGAATGAAGAAACATCTGAGGCTTATGTTTTATGATTTCCCACACACAAATGTAGGTCAGTATTCCATGATCAAATGCCCGAGAACACACCCCATCCCTGCATGTACGTCATGATAGTAGAATGCAGCAAAAGCACCAGCAGACCCCAAGAACTGTAGCACTACCAGGCTCCATTCACATTGCTAAAGGCTATTTTTTATGCTAGCATTCATCTATCCCATTTACTGTAACTTGGCCTGAGAGTTGGTTTGCACTGGTGTGAGTTGCGGAGTGAGTTTATCAGTGGTGCAGGTCACATGGTGGGATTCTGCGCTGCTCTGCTCTATTTTTCTTGCTAAAACAGTAATGAAAAAAGAATGGGAAAAGAGGCATTGATTAATGGGCCCAGCAGGGAGTGCCTGCTGTAACAATGCTTCCTTTTCTCAGCTACATTCTGCCAGAAGTGTTTCGGTAAAGCAAAACTGACTTCGAATGTGGAACGAAGTGGAGCGTGCAGCGTGTGAAACTGGCACAGAAATGTCTGCCTGCGTTAGCCTCCCGGTGGCACTAACTTTGAAACAACATCTGACTGGACACCTCAGCTGGCCTTAGCGTTCTGCACACTCCAGTGATGGCATGCTTTTGGGAAAAATGTCAGTCACATCTGTGCTCACCTTAAGTGTTTATAATCTTAGTGTTCTATCTTCTGACATCTGTCTTATTTTTAAAGTCTCAAGGCAGTGTAAGTGATGTTGCAATATGTTCAAAGAATTGTGCTTTTGTCCCCTGTGACCTTGTGTGTTTTACCATGCACATATCTGTGTCGTTTACGCACTGGCAGAGTGAAAGTATGATTTTACTTTTACCTACACTGTTATATTAATATGAAATAGTGTCTTTTAAGTGGTTTTTAAAAACATGATGGGAGATAAATGAGACGTTTTTGAATTTTAGGAGTCGTGCTTCCACCGTTACACGTGCCAACTGTTCATGAAGAAAAATGCCGTATTTGCATTGAATGGAGAAAGACTGAGGACATAGGAGATGCTTGGTACATCAGAGCAACTGTCAGGTTTCATACAAACAGTGGAGGTTCTTGAGGAAACAACTTGAGTGTCTTGTCAGCAAAATGGAGGAATGATAGATCATTGAGGGATAGAGAGAGAGTGAGAGAGAGAGTGAGAGAGCGAGCGAGTGAATGAGTAAGCACCATGCTTCCTGCATATCTTCCCTGCATTCTCTCCTCCTGTCTCCCAAGGGAAGGGTGTGTAACAGCTAACACATTATGTGCCCATGCTACTGAGGCTGTGTTTAAGAGACGTTACAGTACATTGCCTCAGACTGGAGACATGTTATGAAAAGATGTTTTCGTTTGGTGTAGGCCTTGCCTGTTTCCCATCATGCACCTGCCTCAATGCCCCCCAGCGATGCTCATCAGGGATGAGAAGTTGGTATGTTGTTAGGAGATGATTTTGAGGGCACAGTGCAAGGTAGCTGGTGTTTCAGAATGCCAAAAGTTAGGAGGTGTGGTCTGGGTTCTGCACGTACATAACAGGGTTGTCCCAGGAGGGAGAGTGCTGGTTTGGACATCTGGCCTGGCCCACTGAAGACTCGTACATAAAGAAGAGGATATATCTGGGTAAGATGTAATATGCAAGACAAGCAAGTCCCACTTGATAGAGGTGTTGGCTAAAAAATAATACCAAAAGGAAATGATCACACATAGATGATCCTAGTGGCACTGGAACTGTGAAGGCTGTTAACTCTCATGCACCCTTCTAACATTCAGATGGAATCTTAAAGGAAAGGCAAGAGTTGAAACAGGTGGGCTTGGGAATTTGTATTAAAAATCACCTTGAATGAGGATGTCCTGTCTTAATCCATTTTTGTTATGTGTAATAGTAATTTATGTTGAAGAGAGAAATTATACATATCCCAAGTGTGTGTAAACACACACAGACACACACACACACACACACACACACTTAAGAGTTGGAGTTAAGTGTTCACGCTCATGTGGCCTTATTATGTGTACAGTTTCTTTGTATGTGGCTCTGGATTAGAGTATCTGCCAGATGAATAAACTATGTTAATGTCAATGTTTTTTCTTATTAATCTAGACCCACTGGGGTGTGCTTCTGCTTTCTAGTCTAAATTGGCTAGATAAAACCTGATTTCATTTAAAGCAGTCGCACCATGTTGTTGCGGCTGTTGTTTTTCAGATCTCGGTAAAAGCACTCGGTTGTGCCTCCTGGCCATATGGTGCGTCTCGCATGGCAAGGTTATCTTTTGAGTGCGTCATTTTATTAGATTTGTCCATTATTTATCTTCCGTGCCCTGCTGAGGTTGGCATGGGGACAGCAGGTTGCCTGTCCCATTGGCTGCGTTCCTCAAAGCAGGCTCATTAAAGCCAGATCTGTATGCGGGTGTGGGCTGCAGGACCTCCTTCTGTCCCACAAGCCTACAGCCGGCTAACAAGGATACATAAAAATCTGTGGGTTTGTTAATTTATTACTCTCCATCAATGCATGCATTGTCATTTTTGTTTCCTTTTGTAAATTGTTTTCTTTGTGTACATTGAACAGAGAAAATTGCAAGTTCGTCCCTTTAGATGAATTTCCCTTTAGGGAATTTGCTGACTGAACTTTGGTAATGCTGTGATATGAAAAGAACAGGTGGCTTCACTGGCTTGACATTTAGAAGAAAAAGTTATGTGAAGTGAAAGTAGAGTCATTTACAGCTATAACATCTACGGTAATGTGGGATGTCACCCCTACTGATTGAAATCCGTTCAGGACACTTCAGAACAGTTCAGGACCTTTGACAATGTCCTGAATTAGGACTTTTGTTGACGAGTCATCCAGCCTTATTGGATCCTCATTTCAGAACACCCTATTATTTATTCTCAAATTACCACTCTCCAAAAATGCAGGTATGCACTCTAAAGCAAAATGTCCATTTGCATTTTATCTCATATGAGCAATTATGTATACAATGTTATACAGAATATCAGCACTCGTCCGATTGGTATCCTGGTATCATCCTGGTATCATTGATATCATCACATGACCTGAGGGGTTGCCAGTTCATGGTGATTACATGAACATGTATTTAAATACTTTTTTTAACCTGGAGTTCAGCTAAACACACCCTATTTTTTACAGTGACAATCTGGTGGGAAGGTGGGAAATTGAAATAACTGAATAGTTAGCTGTAGGGGGGAGGGGAAATTACCTGGCGTATTTGAGACAAAGTTTGACTGGAAGTGTGGTCAGGGTGGCACTAACTGACTACTGAGTATCTGGCAAACCCCTATGTCATACTTAGTCACTCACATGATCTAATATTTTATATCTTACATTTAATCTAAAGCGCAATGGGCTACAGAATATTAAAGCTTGGATCTTGTAAAAGTTGCCAGAATGGCTCAAATGGCACTTTGAATTCGTAAATGAGTTTGGTATATTGAATCCAAAGGACCCCTTAGGAAAATTTCCATCTAAAGGTGGACTTGCTGTCATTTTAGAGGATGTTTTAATGACAGACTTTCCCCCACAGAAGCATATTTAGGACATTTCCTTTGCAGTTTTCCTTTGTTGTAGTTAAGACAGAACAAGTCACTTGAGAGTTGCGGTATTAAAGCCAAGCAGATGGAGGGAGCTGTCGTTAACTCTATTTGAGGGCAAAAAGTGCCAACTTGAAAAGTGTTCAGAGATCAACCAGGAGACCTCAGCCGAGCAGAAGAATTTTGGAGGAGAACTCTCAGCCACTTTTCAGAGATGACTGACGGGGTTGAGTGGGGTTGTCATGTGTGTTTGATGTTGTGTTCACTAATGCAGCTTTGCTTTTCTTTTATGATATAACACCTATAGCCAAGCTATAGAACCAGTCTGAAAATTAGCCATTCAAAAGGGGTTTATATTGGAGACTATTTTTTGGATAGTTTAATAAGACTTCTTGAAATATGAATGATTTCATGTTGTGCTGTACATTTTATGTCTGCTTAGCAACAACCGCCAGAGGGGATAGTGATAAGCACTAAATACTCAGTGGCTATTGGTTATCATTTTTTTAGCTTGTTGCCTCAACATAATTCTTTTGAGCATCATACAGACAGGCAGCAGAAAATAGTTGTCTTGTACTGCATATATTTTTTTGTGGATCCTTTTTCTTTAAAAATTGTCCTGTCTGTTTCCATTCATTGAACTGAATTCAACCCATTTACTTGCAATGACCTTTTCTAAATTAACTGAATAATATTGACGTCACAATGTTTTTATAAAAGGGGAAACGTGAATATTTTATGAGTAATGTTTGGATAATTTGAATTCATGTCACAGAGAGTGGGAGAGCGATCGATGCGGGTAACCATCCATGCTAATGCTGAACACAGAGGCCACAGCAGGGCCCTTCCCTTTGAGAGGCAAATGACTCCGAGAAGCAAGTGGCTAGAGATGCAAAAAGTAATCTCTTTCCTTTTTGAAATATTGTAGTAGAAACAGGTGAAAGAGGAGGTTCGGCACATCAAAATATGGAAGGGGTCTTGCTTTAACACTGAAGTTGTGGGAGATATGCTCGACAGATACTTTAAGAGCTTAGTGAATAGGTACTACACAATACATTTACGTCCAGTTTCCAGGAAGTAATGGATAATGTGGAAATAAGGGGCAATGAAGTGCTGTCACAAAAACACTAGTCCAATATGTCAGCAGGCCCTGATATACCCAAGAGTACTTAGAATCTATTTGTAAACCATTAACAGTCATGCTAACACAAATTCTTGAAACTGGAGAAATGTGTGATAACTGAAAACAAGGCAATATAGTACCATTATATGAGAAGCGAAATTGCACAGGAACCACAGGCCTACCTAGGTGAGCTTGTTGCTTATGTAAGATCGTGGAATCTGCTGTAACAAATAGGTTGAAATTATTTCCGGGAAATAAAATAGTATAATAAGGGATAGTCAGCATGCTTCACATTATGCTGGACTTCTGCTGGACTACAAAATGCTTTATGTATACATTTTTATATTTACAAAAAGCATTTGACCCAAGAGTACCCGGAGCTATATCTGTTGTGTGAAACATGCAAAGAGATTGCGGGGATATGTAGCACAAAAACTGATTAAAATTAAAGGAGGTTATGTCACACACTGAACACAGAGAAATGTGTCCAGTTCTGGGTGCTGCTATAGCATAAACATATTGTAGAAGCTGTTGAAAAATGTAGAGAGTGGGACAAGACCAATTCCAAGTACCAAACATGTAAGTTGAACTTTGAATCTCCTGTTTCTTTTACATGAAGCATATACAGTTTAAGAAATATTGTGTTCCCTGATTTAGGATACATGTGTGCTATGTACATTGTCCATTTGTATGCTTCAGTAGTGGTAAAATTGTAAACTTGTAAAATGTAAACTTTCCCCAAGATGGTGAAATTACCCACATTGACACCAAATGTAATTAAATGTAGGATCAATCAATACTGTGTATGGCACATTGGTCATTTTGAAATCAAAAGGTACAAATGAGCATAAGTGATCGTGTCTGTTCTACCATTCCCAGGACAACATTTAAAGGGCAGAAATAAACCAGCTGCCCTGATTTTCACTTAATGTAGGCTTCCCAAAGCTAATGTTCTTCTAATAATAGACTGCAGTATGGAAATGGCTGATCAGCATCAAAAAAAAAAGTTTAGACCAGAAAATGAGAGTCTATTTTAGATGTTAAGTTAGCACACATACTATGGAAGTAGGCTGTAATGCCTTATATTTAACTGAGCATTACAGTTAATGACACTAATTTTCTTTTTTTTAATCTTTTTTTCTTCATTTTTTCAGTGTCTCAAATAATTTAGACATGTCTTATTCTATCTGTATGTTTGAAAATTATTTGCTCATAACAGTCTGTAAAATGCTGCAGGTCTGTTTTTGCTTTATTTGTTTTTGGTAGGCAGTGATGAAGGCAGTACGTCATAAATCTTTTAGTACCATCTTTATGTAAAATGGAGTTCAGATCTTCTTCTTTTTTAAGGCTTAAAGAGGACAATTCATTTCAATTTAATACGTGCAGCTCTTTTTGGATTGGTTGCACTAGTTAATAGCCTTACTAAACATTGAGGCACCAATTGGCATTTCATATCTAAGTTATACACATTTATAAAGATTTCCAACAAAACAACATGATTCATTAAAGAAGGCAATAAGCAGAAAGAATTTAATTGTTTTTTTTTTTTTTTCTGTAGCTTAATATAAAAAGCTTTGCCCTTTTATAGATTAAATTTACATTGCATGCTGTGTTGGATAAGGAAGCACCCATGAATCTTATGGCCTAAATGCATTCCTTCGTTAGCTAATGTGTTTACTCCATTGAGAATGACTTGTGGAAATAATGTCACATGCAGTTTTGGAGCAAAGGAAAGAAATGGGGGAACCCTCAGTGGCCACCTCAAAAAGAATAAAAAACAAACTGCAACCCTCGTTGAGTGAGAAGATCTGACTCAGCAGGAGACCAGCAAAATTGATGTTGGGCTGTTCTTGCCACATTGGTTTCCCAGCCAAGGAGTTTCCATAGGCAATGCGGAAAGGAGCTTCCATTATTTAACCTTACTCTCACCAGGGGCAGCACAGAGAGTGGGATGCTGGGAAGAAAATGCTGAATCCAGAAATTGAGCCTCTGAACACACATGAACAAATGTGCCAGGAAAAACTGTGAATGTAAAACCATTAATAGGTCCCTAACAGCATCTGGGCCAGTTTAATGAACTAAAATGTATGGTAATATAACACATGTTCAGATGGATCCTAGCAATGAATGGAAAGAGCAGTTAGTATGGACACTCATTAGGACCCCAGCTGGCCCCAAAGAGCTGCCTGCAGGGTGAGGAATACATTTAAAATCCCTGCTGGGCACGAAACTCAATTGATGTTTGCCTTTTTACGGGTTTGGGAATGTGGCTTATGACACACCTCAGCCTTAACCAAGAGTTTGCTCAGGCAGCCAAAATGATTATGTTTTAAAATCCAAGTACCCATCTGATTTCTGAAAATGATTTATTTTTTGTTCAAATAACAGTAAAGTTCCTGTGAGTACCAGACCAACGTTGGCTCTGGTTTGGGGGAAAAAAAGGGAAATAAAAAAGCAATGGTGCACATTCATTACAGAACTGCAGTGGAATATCAGAGTCATTAGGCATCTTTCTAAGGGACATTAAAAGCAGGCGTTAAAACAGCCCCAGTGCAACGTGGGTGATTGACGGTCCGGTGGTAGACTTGCCACCATGTGTTTTACAGGCGACTGCAGACATGGAAAAGACCCCCATTTACACGCTGTATGTCACGGACTTGTCAATCAAGGCAGGGAGGGAGGTTTTCCCGGCATCTAAAGTGGCTAAATGGGTCCTGTTGGGCAGCAGTCAGTGCATTCCTGCAGACTGACATCTGGTAAGAGTTTAGTTGAGCAACCTCCTGCTCTCTCCTTCGCACAGCTATCTACTACCCAGCTACCCAAGTCATTCTTGGCGAGTGAGTCACTGTAAATAATTAATGATGCTCTGGATGTGCAGTCTATTTTAACAAAGGATAAATGGGCAACAAGCTTGTGTTTTCCTCTCAGAATTACTCAGTTGTACAGTGTAATAAACTTGCCAGAGAGGAAGAGTGCTTTTTCATAAGGAGTGATTGCTGTTACTGTGTTTATGTTTGAATCAATCGATGATGATAGGTTTATATTGCTTCATTTGAAATAACAGAGCAGGATACATTGCTATTCTGCTATGGAGGATGAAAAATCAGATCGGATTAGAAATCACAGATCCTTCATATTGTTCATAATCATCTTTGTCTTATGTATCTGTGATGTGCTGGCTTGACTCTCATGTGAGATGCAACTTCATTCTCTGACCCATCCTTTGGTCTCCTCAGATCAGTCAGGTTAATATCTCCCTCCACTGCTTGGTCAGTATTACAGTGACCAGCCAGAAGTCTGGATTGGTCATGGACAATCACCAAGGCTGCAGGAGGGAGAGGCTGGCAGAGCAGTGATAAGAGGCAGGAAAATCCATGGCCACAAAAATCAGAGTCGAAGCCCCCAAAGCCTTTTTCTGGCGGCAGCAAAAACATGCACACTTTAATCTGGGTGCCCTTTAAACAGGATGCAAATTCTCTTTACTTTATTCCATATAAACAGTGTTGTACTCTGTTAACTTCATCCTTTTTCTTTTGCTATTGAGCTGTTGGTTGTATGCACGGGGTGCATGCCTTTACACTCTGGCAGTGGATGAATGCAGAGCACAACACACCAGGGTTGTTATGGGGTGATTTCTGACTTCAGCGTTCAAAGTGTTTCCAGTTGCCAGACCTTGCATATCAGTACGCTGTGGAGTGAAAGCTTTTACGGCTGTTCACAGTCTGGTCCCTGCTCCCACCCCCCGGTGATCTAGCCACACAGTCTTGGGTAGGGATGCAGTAAATTAACTTTTAATGGGCGGTTCCTGAGGAAAGGGGACGGAGTGTCTGCACGAACAGTCCACTTAAGGTGGGGGGTGCGGTTTAGTGGGACAGGAATTTGTGCCTTCGTCGGAGGATTGCCTATTTTAATCCTGGGTGGGGCATTACCATTATACCACTGAAGCAGTGCACAGTTCTGTAATATGAAAAAATGTAATAATAAATGTAATATGCCCTACTTAATAACACCAGCATCAAGTTGAAGGTATTTTACTGTTTTTAAATTTTACAGCAAAGCCATCTTAGTGTGAATGCACTATATGAACCTGTTGTTCCTGGCGCCGTGGGGACTGTTTGGGGTCTCCTGCCCAGTGTCTTGGCTTTGCTATAAGGTGCCATGTGGAGCTAACCAGGGGGGAGACCAAAATGGAGGACCCCAGGATTGTTAACATATGGCTTGCTTTCTCTTTCCCCTAATGCGCATGCCAGCTGCATTCCCACATCCTCTCAGCCCAGCTCACCTCTTTCCTCTAGAGGAAGGCGAGACCAGAGTTCTTCCCCACTGAGGCTCAAATTCATTTTTGAGAGACGAAAAGGTATTTAGTAGATGGATAAATGATGCTACCATTTGTCTTTCTGAAGCTAATACTGGTACAACTAACAGCAGAAAAAAAACATCCATTGCTTGGATGCACCAAGCAAGCATTTATACATACAATGCATTCATATACATGTGTTAAATGGTAATGTTTTTATTGATTGCATTACTTACTTATTTTTGCATGGATACCTTTTCAAAGAAAAAATTCATGTCTCTGGCATGATTAAAGCAGTACAATAGGAATTGATGGAATGCATTTTAGTATTACACATTCCCAGACATTGTGTAGTGTTTTTATGTTAGTTTTTGTGTTTTCCAAGACTGATGAGCATCCAGTGTCCTCTAAGAAAAAGTTTGATCTTCAGAAGTTTGGTGTCACTGTTCTGCCATCTGCTAGCCCTCTTTATTTATAGCGACATGGCAAACTCTGACTCAACCCAGTAATAACAGATTGTGTGGTTTAACACGCCACATTTTACAGTGAGAGACAAAGGGAAGAGGAAACAAACACATGGTGTCATTGCGTAAACCCTGAGCGGGTAGCACACCCCACTTGGCGCTGAGTGAGAGGCCTCCCCCACAGCGGGTTGTGTGAGTCCCTCGCTGGGGAGTTCGTGTGGTGATCTCACTCGGGTGAATCCTGCAGCCGAACCTTCCCACCACACACACTGAGGGAGGACTGCCTGATTGATTTAAAAGGGTCTAGTGTTGCTGGAGGGCATTGGGTCCCTTCATGCATTGGGCTCATATAACATGCAGTAACAATCACATTGAAAAGCATCAATGCCTTTGAAAGGACTCTGAATAAAATTTATGGCCATTTACTGCCTTGTGAATCTACCTCTATGGGCCATACATGTCAAAAATAATATGATTGGTTCAGCGTGTATTTTAAATTTAGTATGACTGGTCCTGTGAATGTGATTTATGTGTATTTATGACACTCTCCTGTTCAGAGCAACCTTCAACACATTAAATGAAGTCCCAAACATATATCCTATTAGTGTGCATTCTAAATGAAGTGGGGTTTTGCAAGCAAAACCAACACACACTTCAGTCTGTTTACAGCTTCTTTCTTGACTCCTGACATTTTAACTGGTCAATTATGGTGATCAATGGTCATTTTTGTTCTGTAGACGAAACATATGACATCTTTCCTTGTTTAATTGAATTTGTCTTTTTTGGCATGCTTTCTTATCAAGAAAAGTAGAGGCAGTGCTGTTTCTCCCTGCAGCTGTACGGTACAGTTTTCTGGATCTACCATGGTTTCAGTTCTGTTTAATCAATAGTTGGTGTTTTTCTTTATTGTGTGAAAATTTTGTCCTGAGTCAGTAGGAACAGAGTACAAGTTATGGTCAAATCTAAAATCTGACAAAATTCCAGTTTTATCTTTCTAGAAGGGGAGAACTGGGTGATTGACACAAGGTCAGGTGTTGTTTCTTGTGTCTATTGTTTCAGGACTAATGAAAAAATACATTGATTATTACTTTTGGATTGTCTTCCTTTTAACTGTTTTGAAATGTTGAAATAATTTGTAAGACTGGGAATTAACTAGGAAATCTCCATTCATATTTGTGATTTTACTGATGAACTATGACATTACTTTTTTATGTATTTTTGTTTTCCTTTTTTTCACAATTACACAACCCTCTTTTGGAATTACCAACCGGATATATTTGGCTTGTGTCACTGTGACAACCACTGTACTCATGCATGAGTGCTGGGGCGTAGTGATTACTATCACATGATACATTCACATGGCAACCATGACTGTTTTTCACACTACAAGTCACTGAGCTACACAACTATTAGCGGATGGGTCTTCACTGACATCATCAAGGCAACCTGCAGGCGTGTAACAAGTCATAGGGTCCCTAAGAGTGACGAGATGAACAATCCCTGGTGGAAGGAAGCCAGTTTGTTCTGTCACTGTTGGACTCTTGGTTTTTGTATGCTGATGATGCGGATGGGATTAAACCTGGGCTGTGGACATTGCTCCATTATCATTATTATGGTGAGTGTCAGGTGATTGGTATAGTGCCACATTGCGTTTGAAAGGCTTGCTACTGGAAAGGAGTATTGTTATAGGACTTTCTGGGCTGACAGGGATTCATGAGTTTCTGAACTCTATAGTTTGTCTTTTGTAGGCTGATTGGTGCAAGATCTCAATTCTGCAAACTAGCTAGTCTGTGACCCAGATAATAATAATAATAATGATAATAATAATAATAATAATAATAATACCAGTAATAATTATAATAATAAACTTTATTTATATAGGAAACAAAGGTACAGAACAATATGTGGGGATTGGTGTATGAGGGTTAGAGCAGTTGGCATTTAGTACTGTAATGTAATTTGATTTAGTTTTTTATGTGTTCTGAGGTAAAAAAAGCACAGATAAATAAACAGGCTTTCAATAATGAAACAACACGCAGAAGACCATCCATATACTATTGTACAGAAAATGCTGTAATGAATTTGCTTCCTGCATCGGATTTCATAATGTGTTTTTATAGGTCTCATGGCTCAAACAATACACCCCAGGCAAGTCGCCACATTGTGCTTGTATCCCTGTATTGCTGCTTGCATCTATATTTATTTTTATTATTTCTTTGAAATATGGGGAAACTGTAAACATCCATCTGTTTTTGGGATTAGGTGAGAAAGCCTGGAGTGGGACTCAGACCTTTTGTCTTCCCACTGTAGCATGCTGTAATGTTATCCTGTTCTGGACCCCCTGAATCCTCTTGCCAAGGAAGTTAATACATTTGGATGTTTTTGTCATTTTGCTGGCCCAGATGTTTTAGTGTTTTAATCTGTGAGTCTGGAAGAATTCTCATTTACACACAGTTGTATTTAGGCTGAACCCTGTCCTGTCTCCATCTTAGGCAGTGGGGGGTCTATGCATACAGCATTAATGCTATCCAAATTTTAAAACCCATTTAATGCTTGTAATGGAGTTGATAGAATAACAACAGACTTTTTTTATTTGACCTAGTTTCTGCTTTTTGAAAGAAAATAAATGCTGGGGTTAAGGCTCAGAATGGCTAAGACACATGGTTGAGTCATGTGATGCTGTGATCACAGTGAGAACAATGACATAAACCCTCCCCTCTTCCTGTTGCGGCGCAGCAGAGAGGAAAAGGAGGCAGAAAAGGAGAAAGTGTGCAGAGATTCACATATGCAGCACAGTACAGTCAGGGGAGAGATCTCATCCTGGTTGTGACTGACCCAGGTTACATATCAAGTGCTTTCAGATCAATAAATGGGACTGTAGAAGTCCAATCTGTCATCATCCATCATCATAGATCTTTGGGACCAGGCAGCAGAGGTTTTTGCCCACTGTTCTGTAAGAGTCCTGTAGTATATCAAGAGCTTTGAAAGCATATAGAGGTGACTTTTTAATGTGCTTCTTTTGCAAAATCATGGATGGGGCAAGTCTGAAATGTAACAGACTGACCCTGAGCTTACCAGAAGTATTCTCATGCCCATTAAAAATATTGTGCATCAGATGTTACAGTTATACTGCATTTAGCATAAATCACTTGAAAGTGATCTGTTAAATTTCTTCACTATCACACCGTAATGTGTTATAATTAATAAAGACCGGGGCTAACCGAGAGTTTACAGGCCCAATTCCCAGATGACACACTGCTCTTATGCCTTAAAGCAAGGTTCTTAACCCAAATTATTCCAGCAAAGCTGTGTATATTGGTGATATGTAAGCCACTCCGGATATCCACAAAGCGATGTAATACTGGTAATCACTATGACAAATTCTTCATGCACGCACACACACTTCTTTTGGCTCGGCAACCCTTGAGGACACAGTTGTACTCATGCGGAGGCTGTATCGGGCAGCCTGTTATTCACTGTCATCGACGATGAACATATTCATTAAAAACCAGCCTGCAAGGCCTTCACAGAGATTGAAAACAATAATGCTCTTAATAAGCAAGCTCTTTGGAGCTCAATTATAATGTGAAGGTTGCTGTTATACATGAACTTCAGCAGGTGTCAAGAAATGATTATTATTTTATTTGTTTTGGCTTTAACTTTCTTTTCAAAATACCCAGGGGTTTCCAGGGCTTGCCTCCAAGTTAAGTAAAGCATTTGGATGACTTATATACCTAGCACACCCCCACTGTTAGCAGGCAACTGTAATTCCCGGTCACACAAATTAATACTCAGTAGTATGCTGACAACCATAGTAGTACTAATAACCATTTTTGCTGTGCATTTCTTGTGGGACTGTTAACTGCAGCTTTCACTGCCATTTCTTATAACTGTGTGTGAAATTCAGGTTATAATGAGCATAAAGGGGAGATTGCAGCCAGGTTAAGGATGTTTGTGAACAAGGCCAAAATTAATGCCTGCTCCCTGTAAGCAGGCACTTTTTCAAACAAACCATGAATAGATTGTGTGTACATTCATTTTAGAACTTTGTAGTCTTAGGATCCTTTGTGCCACAGTACATGTAAACTAAAACACACTGAGGCAAAAAGATTAGTACAGGGTATGACGGGCTAAAATAAGTTGTTTGAATACAACAGTGTGTGGTTGTGTGTCTACAGGAGTTCACTAAAATTAGATTTTTTTCATTCATTGCTCCATTAGAGCTGCCAAGACCTCAGTGAACAGCCCAAGCCCAACATCTAAGTTAATTACAGAAAACCATCTCTTCATAAAGATTGCTGAGGCAGGGGGGAGACATTGCACATGTAAACACCTAAATTTCATTTCTTGAGGTCAGAGGTCAAATGGCAAATGTCCAGTTTTTTCAACATCTTGGCTGCTGTATGTTGGGATTCACACTTTCTCTCTTGTATCTTATTTTACGAATCAAATCAGGTTAATATATCAGAAAATAAACCATTTCTCATAGCCTTCCAACACCCAAATGTGTCATCAGATGTTTTTTATGTCACCGTGTTTCTTTTTATAACTTTTATTGTATTGGGCACATCTAGGGCCTGTTAACCGCAAGAACATGTCAGTTTAAAGGATCAGATATTCTCTGAGGAGAAAGTAAACCACTTTTTGCTAGGTTCTTTTCTTTCAGTGTTCATAGATGTGGGTAGACATGGACTTGAACTATATGCAGCCTTGTGCTGTATTTCATTCTCCAGCTGTTGACCATTTTCCCTGTGAATGTAGGAAAACCACAGAGGAAGATAAAAACAGTCCAGATTAAGTGAGATTTATTACTTCAGGGAGTTACAAGTCTGGGATTAACTCTTCTGAACATGCTAGGTCTGGATTTTCCCTGCCAGCTCTGCTTTCTCAGCTATGGTGCTCCTTTGGTGAAATAGCAGAGGCAACATGGAATTAACCCAATAATGTATAATACTCCCTTTGAATTATCAGTAATCAAGATCATTTATAGTGTGGTTGTATAGTACTTGTTCTAAAATAAGCATTTACTTTCATGTTATTCACCTTTTTATGGAGTAATTATGAATTAGAACAATGCTGAAAGTCCATTGTGAGGATAGGGCAGTGTTGACTTGTAGTGTCAAAATAGACACAGTTTGTCATGCTGTGTTTTGAAGATTTTCATTGTGCTTCTGCCTCCTGTGTAGGTGTAGTAGTTGCTAATGGTAAGGTGATCTTATTGTACAGTTGGCCATTACAATGTTAGCGTGATAAAAGAAGTTACAAAATTTAACAAAATGTGACATTTTGCCTGCACTATTTTTTACTGTCTGTTTGGTCGAAAGCCACGTTGCCTGACAGCGTGGAGCCAAAGAAAGCCATCGCTTGTTCAGGGGAATTATGTTTATCAGAGTGGAATTAGCCGCATGCAGTGGCCACACAGGTCGGATCCAGCAAAGAGCCATGAAGACGTTTGCTCCCCGGGAAACACGGTTTCTCTAGGCTGTGTGATGGGGGATGGATTTCCACCAAGCACTGGATGTCGGGGCGCACACAGCAGCTATTTTTGCAATGTATTATTCCCCCACATAGAAGAGGCATTCAGAAATAAACAAATGTATTCTTATCAGGAGGGAGAAAAATCTTGTCGATTGATGGCTTTGTACAAAGGCTCTGCTGTCTGCATGGATAAATGCATAATGAATAAGTGACCAGTGACTCTGGAAGCTTTTAGCTTTTAAATTCTGCTGCATCTTCAGTTTAGTCTTTGAAAAAAGTTAAAATTTAAAAATGTGCCTGTTACTGTATGGGTGTGATGGTTTTAGGTATATGTTAATTTTTCAAAGATTAGATTAGATTAAAAATGAAAACATTTGGTCCTGAACTCCAAATGAATTTTATCTTTTATACAATGCATTGTAAAGGGCCCAAGGTTTGAACACAGAATGCACAAATAATAATATTGCAATCAAGCCCAATCAAATTTGTTTGTTGAAGTATATGTATAACAGACTGATGATTATGGTTCTTTAAGAATGTATAACATGTATTTGCCCATGTTGATTCCGCCAAGAAATCATGGGATTGCAGGACAGAAGTGGGATTTGTGGTCCACACAGAGACTGTGGTCAGTTAATCATGATGAGACAACGGTGTGGAAGGTGGAATCAGGTAGATTTGCATTGTGCGGTAGGAGGGCTGGTTTGCAGAGGGCTGTATGACTTAACGGTCCCTAATCATAGAGATCACAGCTGTGGGTCTGAATTGGGGTGCTGATGTTGTGTCCTACCTACAGTATGTATCTAGAACAGAGGTGAAATGCAAGGTTAGAATTCTGTGGAAGAGGACATTAGCCTTGTGTATCCCCCATTTCTCACACTCTCCCACCCCTCTCTCTTTCTCTCTTACACACACACGCATACACACTCTCTCTTTCTCTGTTTCTCTCCATCATTTCCTACCTGGCTCTGTGTGTTTGTTTGGCAGTAGTGAGGTGCTGAAGTGAGTAGTGTTATGTTCCCTGCTCTGTCCAAACTGGCCTAACCCCAAGTGAATTTGTGTCGGGGAGGGAGGCTGCACTGCGGTGCCTGGTTACTGCAGAGCAGAACATGACTGCAGCTCTTCCTCTCCTTGCCCCCAGATAACCCATTTTTCTCATTGTGGGCTCACTGAAATGAACCGAAAACTAAAGAAATGAAAATACATCGGGTGGGGAGGAAACAGATAGCCTGACAGATCACTGTTGAAAAGGGGGAAAAACATACTTTTTAAGTTACAGGTTGTACTTTTTGCCCAATTAGCTGAGCTGCTGTACTTTTGGCCATAAAAAGAACTGACCCTACCCTCATTTCCTCTAAGCCGAAATTACAAATGGCTGTATATTGAGGAAAAGTCCATAATAAACTATCTTTCCCATGTTGTCAAATTGCACTTTTTCAGTGTATGCCATTAGTACAGTACAGTACAGGGACACTATACACATTAATTAAGAGATCACTATAGCGTAGTGACCAAAAACTGTTTTTATAAACATATTTATGTCTGAATGTCATTTTGAAGTTATATATTCCTGTCTTAGTAGGGGCTGGGTAGTGGAAATTATGATCTCAGCTCATAACCAGTTTTTGGCCTATCTTAAAAATACAGCTAACACAGCAGCTGTAACTGCAGAGTGAGGACCAGAATTCACTGCATTTTTGGCTCTCATAGCCTGAAAAGAACCACAGAGTTTCAAAATGTCCAAGTAAACCACAGAGAACTTGTTACTCAAAGAATGCAAAGTATTTCTGAATCAGTCGTATGCTTTTTTATAAGGTTTCTCAGAGCAAACTCCAGAGTCTCCCTGATCTCCTGCCCATTTCAAGCTTCTGTTTTCCTGTCTTTTCTGTTTTTCTGTTAGGTATTCTGCCTACCATTCGTGCAAACTAGTGGCATGTTATCTGGGGTGATCCTTACAGTCATATGTTTTGCAACTGTACGTGGAAAACAAAGTGAGAAAGAGAAGATTCTTGGGAAAAGCAGTGCTTCAGGGCAGGGTGGAATGTTTGGAGTAACTTTCTCCTGAATAGCTAGGATGGCTCTGCTCCCTGGGATATGTGAGCTATCTGAGCAGGCTCCACCCATGAATGAAATCCACAGATCGGGAGTGAGACGGAGGCCAGGTTTGTGAGGAAGGGATGGGGTCACGGTGGTTAACCAAAGATCGTAGCGCGCCGCTTGAGCAATCACCATTCTTGGGCAGCGCATCACAGGAAGTTTTTTTTGTCTCCTCAAAAATATTGGTTGTTTAAATCCAAATGAATAGTTTACTTCAAGTTCAGAGTCTATCTAGGCTTTTTCCAAGACATTAGCTTAGCAGATACTTTTATCCAGAGCAACTTAACATACATAACATACATGTTATCCATTTACACCGCTGGTTATTTGAAGAGGCAGTTTGGATTAAATACCCTGTCCAAGGATCCAACAGCAGTGCGACAGCTGGGAACCAGGCGACTGCTCCTTACCTCTATGCCATATTGCTTCTCCTTGTTGAACTGACCAATATACAGCCCTTGCATGTGATTACAGCATGTTCTCCCAACATATATGTAGTGTTGCAGCAACATTAAGAAAGTTCTACTGTCTTACAACAATGTAGTGAGAGCTTAATGTTAAACTTGGGTTTTGCAAAATTTAAATTTAACTTTCAGTTAACTTTCACCTTCAGGATACAGAATTCCCATTTTCCCAACAAGAGTTCTTGTTTTGCAGGTGCGAGACAAAACAATGCTCCAACCTAGTTGCGATAGTTGAGATGCTGACTATTCAGTCATTATTCTGCTGTGAATGTAAAACAAATCTCATGATTAATGTGTATCATAAAATTAATACAACACAGATTTGATGTTTTTTACTTTGAAGCTTACAACAAATGTATGCTGCCAGTAGCACTCAAGCCTGTGTCAGGTTGGTGATGCCATTATACATTTCTTCAGTTTAAACTTCTTCTGTATATAGAAGCTTAGTTTGTTCCAGTGGAGGTAAAGCTGAAAAAATATATATGCTTATACATACTTCTGATATAGAAGTGTGAAGTATAGTGCCATAGGATGCTTTGATATGACACAGGGAAATAGTTGAATATCTTTGATTTTAGGTAATCAATGCATACAATTATTCCATTTTTAATTGAGCAGAAAGGGAATGTTCTACTTTTAAAAAAAAAGCACAATTTCAGTGGTAACAATATAACCGTTAAGAGATTTTGATTTGTAAGGCCACACTACCTTCATTTATAGGGGCAGCACTGACTATTTCTTTAAGGGAGGCTGGTACAGGGCTGTTCTAAGCAGGAACATACTACTGCTATTTGAACCTGTGATCACGCCTCTAGCTTGTTAGCAGCAGCTCCTCTGATTGCTTATGCAGGAGCTGCAGACTTGAGCTGGGAACATTTCAAAAGCAACTGCAATAACAAAGCAGTGTTATTACATTGTTCTCATAGCCAGAAAGGAGGTAAAATATATTCTTAGGGTGAAAAAAGCAAGACTTTAAACTTCAGAACAGACAAAATGTGCTTCAAGGGTATAGTATGTACCGTATTTCCAGAGCATACAAGGAATGTTTGAATGAAAGACTGGAATGCTATTCAGCCCAAAGGCAAAAAGTAGCCTGAATTAATTAATGATACTTGAATAGATGTTCAAAATCTGCCAGTCCTTACACAAATACTGCTCTGAATGACCCTGTATGGGCCTGTATTTCTGCAAGACAGTAATCCCACTGAAGCAAAGTGAGAAAGTTAAGGAATGTGCTGTACCAGTATGTGTTAGTGATGAGGGTTTGTAAGTGCTAATTGGATTTGACTACTCTAGTGTGGGTCACAGATGAAAAATACCTTAAGCTGTCCCCGGTTGGTTTGTTAATTTTACAAAAAACAATCAGCAGCATTACTCAGTGAGAGAGCTGATAGGATGAAGTCAAGGATTCTAGAAATATTGATTGGCTCACAGTAAGCATTCTTCCTCCATACTGTTGTGTTAGTAGAGAAAATGTGCCAGGCTGTCCCATTTTATATTATATATTTTGTATCTCAGGAGTGCTTTTCTCCCTGGCACAGAACTTGAGAAAGTTCACGATAATGCATATTTTAGACACAAAATGTGGGACACTGAAGCTGTCCCCAATAAAGATGTAAAAATGTAACGTGTTCTCAGCCCTGGTTTATAGGTTTGTATGTAGGTTAGACATCTCCTGCTGGGAAGAGATCGGTGTTACCATCAACAGACATAGCAGAGTATAATAAGTAAATGGTTATTTGGTCAGAGGGGATGGAAGTCTAGTTCTGAAAATGATAATGTAACCATTTTAACTATTTGCCTACAGTATGGAGTGATTTAAAGTTAGACAAGGCATGATATCTTATTGCTGTCAAGATGCTCATGTCAGAGCTTATCTTGTTGAGGTACTTTGTAGCTGAGGAGTGTTTAATGTGCTTGCACCTCACATCTAGCAACCCTAGCAGGGGCAGGAGGCCTTAAAGAGTCTTAACAATATTCATATATAAAATGTCCTGGCCTTTGTATCTGAATATAAATTACATTGTTGTTATTTAGCAGATACTCTGATCCAGAGCAACTTATATATGTTACATTTTTTACATGTTATCTGTTTATAAAGGTTTATATTTACTGAGGCAGTTGTAGGTTAACTACTTTGCCCAGGGTACAGCAGCAGTGCCCCATTAGGGATTTGAACTGGCAACCTTTTGGGTACAAGCCCTGCACCTTACTACTACGCTACACCGCCGCCCCAATTTGAACCCATAACCTTCAACTTGAAGAGTTCCACACTCTGAGCAGAGCAGAGCAGTTCATTAACACCTATGTCCTGTACCTTTGATCGACAGAAATCCGGAACCAGCTGGTGGAGCAGTTCAAATGCCTGGAGCAGCAGTCCGAGTCGCGTTTGCAGCTGCTGCAGGACCTGCAGGAGTTCTTCCGCCGCAAGGCCGAGATCCAGCTGGAGTACTCCCGCAGCCTGGAGAAGCTGGCTGAGCGCTTCTCCTCCAAGATCCGCAGCTCCCGGGAGCACCAATTCAAGTGAGTTCTGGGAAAAAAAAACACTGCCACTTACCACCCAAAGAAACCTCGCTGGCCAGTTTGTGTGCCTTGTGGGGTTGTATTTTTCTTAATCTTTTGCTGCACCATTTTTCTTGTCTATTTCTGTATTGTGTTTTGAGAAATAAGCCCGGTTGGATTTCGGAAAAAATCTATAAACATTTTCCAGGCACCTTGCTCAAGGTTAAAGCGCGGGCAGCTCTCTGGCCAGAGGACCAACTCCTTAACCAATGCTCCACATTCCTGCTGAGCCATCTACGGTGTAGGTGGTTTTGTGTTCCCTGGTTTTATTGAAACTTATTACAGGAATTGAACTTGCAAAGGCTTCACCTGTACAGGCATCTGTTTGCAGTTGACTGGCAGATCCAGTGATTTGTAACATTTTGTAATGCTGCAGTAGTATCGTCATGTTCCTGCACTGTAACACCACTGAACCATTTTCTTGTCCCAACCTTTCTGCTGCACCACCATTTGTACTGCAATTTATATACCCTGACTTGAGTAGAGGGAAAGTTCTGCCTGACACTTTTAGCAGAATGTAATCACGCTATGATTTTTTAGGCAAAATGGTCAACTTTTTGAGGATGTGTAATGTAATATAAATAATGAATTCCTGATAGAGAGTGCTGCTGTTATGGTGGAGTATTGCTAAAGGAAATGGTCAAGATGCTTTGTGGTCGTAATATTCATCCTATGTTTGATCTCACAAAGGCAAAGCAGATCTCCTGTCATATCGCACACCCAAATGCAAATTGGTCATCATAGGAAGGACTGCTTTAGAAATCAGTCTGTGAAATTCAGGAGAAAAATGGCACCTGTCTCAAAGATAACATATTGTTTATATTAATGAATAAGAATAGACTCTGATCTAATGGCAGGAGAATGCATTAAAGACTAATCTTTATCTCCTGGTAGCAGACGGACTCTGGCTGCTTAATGCATGTAGGAGAGGAACATGCTGCTCAGATGTCCTTTTTCATATTTATTTTATCTTGGGGAGTGAGATTAGAAGAAAGTCATGTCCTCTCGCATATATCATTGAGCTGAAATACTTAAATACTGGAAGCAGATGGTGACTGAAACGTTCCCCATTAACTGGCTCTTATTTACATGTCATGGAAGACAATTCCTCTTTCAAAAATGTTACATTCAGTGTTGTTATATATCAGCTTATTCTCAGTTATGTTATTCTTATTTTCTCATTTCAGTATCATTTATAGGGAATGACAGAATGTATATCATTCATTTTCTTGATCATTTTGTGAAGGAAATATTCCCATCACACATTTTTTATTGAAGGGGATATGGTCTTGGAAATATGAGCACTACGTATCTGATTATGAACAAACTCCCAAAGAAGGCAGTGTTATGGATCCTTATTTTAATTTCTTAAAGAGAGAAATGTGTTTTTGTAAGAAATTGAATCTGTGCAGGATGACAACCTCATCATTTATGTCATTAAATATATTGTAAATTTCCTTTGGTGAGAGGTGAATAAATACACTGTAATGTTATATTCACTCAATAAATTTCATATATCTTGCACAGCTCCTGAAAATTCACAATGTACATTTCAAAATATTTATATGTTTGAGCACTCCACTCCTGAGAAATACTGATGTAAGAGTCACATATAGGGGCCAATCAGGCCTGAGATACTCACGTGTAAACCATGCTTAAGTGCTTCCATGGAGAGTAGCACACCTCTGACAGTACTAAACAAATCCATACATGGTCTGCTTGAGGTCCTAAGCATTTTGTCTGTAATAAGGGTGTAATGAGCTCCTCTACTACCACCGCATCTACCGCTGCGGTGTTTTCAGCCGCCATTAATTTAACGGAAGTTGAGAAGCCTGAGGTAATCGCAAAGACTTATGGGATACCCTACCTGGCAAAGGGTACATCGGATGCTGCCTTCAAATTTAACTGAAATAAGGCACCTTAGAAGGGCGCATTTTATGATGACTTCGGTTTGGGACATGCCTACAAGGGCAAGTGTGCAAAATTGTGAAAATAGTGAAAATGCTCCCTTCAAATGCTGCCTTCTAAGGCAGCTGACTTCGTATTGGGACACAGCCTTTGTTTCACTCCGCAACCCTTCTTTGAAGGAAAAGGTTGAATAAGTTGTGCAACACAGTGGTCATGTGAGCCACAACACTGTTAGTAACTATATTGACTGCATTGAAACTAAGAATTGAAAACCAGATTTCTATTTGGCATATATTGGATTTTACCCTTGAATCAATTCACCCCATTTGTTAACCCCATACAGTTAGTCTGTCAACGTAATGTTGAAGGTTTACTTTCTTTAAACAGGAAAAAATTGTTCCCTCTGAGGTCCCTTCTGTTAATGGAGCCAGTTCATTTCTCAAAATGCTGTAACTAACTAGGTAGCTAGAAACTACAAAAGGTATTCATTTTTTGTAATGCATTGCTGTTGTAGTGTTTGAAAGGGGCAACTCACACATCAGTTCACTCATGGTAACATTAACTACAAATTGAAACAGTAAGTAGTCAGTAACCTAGCTAGCAGGGCTATATTGAATATCGTAGTCTACACACACCCTGAATCATAGTAGGACCATTGTAAAAAATATTGTTGCAAACAAAAAATGCCGTTAAATGCTGAAATAATTCCTAGAGCAGACCCAGAGCCAGGGGAGTGGATAGGTACTGGCAATGTGCTTTTACATAGCCTAAGACAGGCCTTGATTTCATCTTGAAATCACTGGAACAGCTCTGGGTCAAAACTGTGGCATCATTGGGGAGGGAACACTCAGTTCACTTGTGCTGAATTGCACTGCCATTATTAAATGGCTTTGGGTTGATTGTAGAAATGGATGCAGGCTCTGTGATGCTGTGTACCAGCACTGCAGCATGTGATCGGGGGGGATTCCGTTTTGGAATCAACCCCACTCCCCTCACCTCTTTAATCTGAGAGTTTACAGGATTTGCTGTAAGACTGTGGCAGAATCTTCAAAAAGGGGCACTGAAGGGGTCCCAGAGGCACACATCACAGTCATAATGCATGGACGCAGAGTTGTAAAGAAGCTCAGTGGGCCTGAAGAGCTGGCTTTGTGTGCCCAGGTTTACCCCAGCCCCCTCTCCCACTGGAGCCTGCTCTGCTGAGTTGATCTAAAGCCGCTTTCAAGAGATGGACCTTGGCGTAAACATGCACTCTTACACTCACAAACCAAAGAGAAGTTAAAATAAGGTTTTGATGAAGGAAATATGCACTGCAAACTCAAAACCTCATATGCTGAAGCACACATGCGGATGTTATTACATATGCCTGTATCATCCATTCTTGTTTGAGGACAGAGTGATCCCATACACTTTATAAATAGCTTTTTGTCATTTGAAGTTGAAAGTGAGAACTTGTATTTATCTTTATGTATTCATTTTGATTACTCTGTCATCGCCAGCCCTAAACACACACTTACATGCACACAAAGAAATTAGGTTCCTAATAATTTGATGTGGTCTGCCAAAGGAACAGAGAATGAGAGTGAGAAAGATGAGAGTAATCACAAACCTAGGGCAACAGACACACACTGAAGGGATGCATTAGTGAAATTATAGTGGATACTGCTGCCTTGTTAAGATGTGAAGTCTCCAAGTCAGAGAGCCATGACTCCCATGTCTCTGTGGATAATGGTGCCTAAGATGCTTTTAAGCTCCACAGACTGGCTTCAAACACCCGGAAATGAGGCTTCTCAGCAAGGAAACAAGCATGTTCATTTAGACACAAAAGTGCCTTTTAAGAGCAAAGAGAAAGTATTTTTTCCTTTTTTTTCTGAGTGTCATTCTGTGTGGATCAGCATCTGAATAGGACCTGTCACGTTCCTTTGAGGATACTGTGCAAGATCCACCATCTGGGGCTTTGAGGCCTGTTTGTGAATACTGTTTAGGAAATGGGGCTTTTAATGGGCGAATTTAAGGCTCAGATTGCACGTGGGGGGAGCAAGTGGGCATTGCTGTTATAGGGTCTTCACCTGAATTGATTCAGTAAATATCCAGCTGTGGAAAAGGATAATAGGTAAATTATGTGCTCTCTGAGTTGGCAGGCATCTGGCAAGCAAATGAATAATGCAGAGAGAAGCCAGTGTAGTTCAAAAGTGTAGCACATATCCCAGCAGAGAGCAAGGGGAGGACTCACAGATGGGCGAGAGCTGCCCATCCTTTCAGACGGAGCTGGTTATTGATGAAAGCCAGAGATTGAACTCTGGACTGCTTTTTTCGTAAAAAAGCTGAAAGCTTCAAAGCAATGCCTTCTTTGCCTAACCACTCAGTGGACGTAAATGCACAATAAACTGTCATCGGTGGATGCCGTTGATATCCGTTTGCATAGATCAGGAGACTGAAGACAATTCCTGACTTCTGTCAGTTATATTAAAATCTACGGATGGTGACGTGGAAGTAGGCTTCTCCTTTCCTGAAGCCTTGTGGTCCCTTCTCAAATACTGATTGGAACACAGTGTTTAATTTCCAACTCAGGTGTGTCAATGCATGCACGTAGCCTTCACTGTCTGAGAATCTGTCTAATCATGTTCCCAT
Organism: Megalops atlanticus; assembly: GCA_019176425.1. Lineage (NCBI taxonomy): Eukaryota > Metazoa > Chordata > Actinopteri > Elopiformes > Megalopidae > Megalops > Megalops atlanticus. The sequence continues at coordinate 26,435,215 of CM032882.1, forward strand.
TATAGTTGATGTTATATGATTTTTTGAAGTGTCTTTAACTGCACGTCAGGTGAGAATTGTAATAGATATTTTCAATAGATACAGAGGCTGAATACAAACATTTCACAAACATGAAATTAAAGTGTAATTAGACTGTTTTTTGCTTGTCAATTACCCTTATCTACTGAGTCTTACATTGCTGACATTTTGTCTGTTATCCATTCACAGACTATACTGTATACATTGAGGTCGTTACCCCATACAGGATATGAACCTGCAAGCTCCTGAATACTGCTTACATTTCCTTACCACTGTGTTACACTGCTGTCTCTCACATCTCTATAGTCTTTTCATTTGTTCAAGCATACTGAGATCCGAGACTACTGAAGTCAACACTAAGCAGCAAGGCTGTCCATACCAGTATGTCTAACAAAGTGAAGATGGATGACAGGATCTGTCCCTCTGAGTCCTTATGAGTCCGTCCGCTGTGTTATTTTACCTTTTTCTACATCTCACTTTCTCTTCCTCATTTAACAGGGAATAACCTGAAGGTCAGCTGAGTTTATCTGGTCTTTGAGATGACACGTGAGCCTCTTCTTGCTGTAACTAAGGTGCTGTGTCAGTTTGTTTCACTGTGTCTGAGATGCAGAGCTTGCAAGCACAGTTTCGGAGATGTCATCTGAGAAGTATCATCACAGACGTCTGAAGCTCTGCATTGACCTGGGTTTTCTGTTGCCAGGATGCTGGGTCAGCTTGAGTTATGCTGTGCTTAAGATGCAGCGTTGGCCAGTTTTTTTCTGTTTCTTCACATTAAAGTCTGGTGTGTCTTTACAGTATATGAAGGTTATCATGTGTTTGCTGAGAAGCAGCATTTGCCTGTGTTTGCTGGTGATTAAGCTTGATAATTATGGCAACATGTTACTGCATGTTGCTTTCTGTGAAGAATGGGAATGACTTTAGAGTTTGAGTCAGCATCTCTGTCAGATGCTGGGTTGAGTTTACCGCAGGAAATCTGAAGTTTTCTTTGATATGTGTATTCCTGACATATCTTTTTTGTAGAGGTATGGAGGAATGACAGCTGATTCAGCTACAAAGTTCAGTTTTTCTCAACATTTAGTTGTGCTGTAAGAGAGGGCCCCTTTATTGTTCTGTTTTTCTGTGTTTTCTTTAGGAAATAACAGCATACCCAGGTTCCCATTTGGCGCTTAACCCCAGTAATCTAACCATTGCACCCTGCTCTTGTGCAAAGGTCATGTTGATTTAATTGCAGTGAGACAGAACATCGGTTAAGATGCTTTTCAAGTGAAAGAGGCAATCAAAGGTCCCTTTGCTCAGCTGTAAGTGAAGTTGCATTTGGTAATGTTCACCCTTGTAATTGGATCACATAGTTGTTGTAGTGCCACAATGTATAGTTAAAAACATTGTGGCACTGCAACAATATAGTGATATTCAGTGATATGCTGCAGAGGTGTACATCCAAACTTGGGTCAGTAATGATATCTAGCAGTAGCACCAGAGCCTCATATGTTTTTAAATTGTGTAGGAAATTGCCTCCAGATGCTTGTGGGTACATGCTAACAATCATTTATTGGTGTTGTGAAGAGCAAGTACAAATATTTAAGTTAGAAATGGTTCATGTCAATGGGCCATGGTTTATAGTAGTCAGTCCTGGCCCTGTGGTAAAGCTTGTTCTTTTTTCCCCTGCTCTGGTTCCATCAGGAAAGATCAACATCTCCTGTCCCCAGTGAATTGCTGGTACCTGGTCCTAAACCAGACGAGAAGAGAGAGCCGGGACCACGCCATTCTCAATGACATCTACACCAACAACGTCATCGTGCGGCTGTCCCAAGTGGGCGAGGACGTCATCAGGCTCTTCAAGAAGGTCAGACTAGTGGTGCCTCAGATTTTCTTTCACAACATGTGCAGTGCTATGTGTCAAGACAAAACACATCTAAAACTTTTGTTAGTTTTCAAGTGTCAGACATAGACCACAGACAAAGTACCAGGTCTACAGTCTATGATCTCAGAATTTCGTATGACAGTGTTTATCCTGAGACATAAGAAATCTCAGTGCTCTGTGGAGTTACATGTCAACCTGAGAGAGGAAAAGATTTACAGCTCAGTCTCCAGGTCTTGATGTGGCAGTTTACTACCTTCTAAATATGAAGCATCAAGCAGCAATATTGGCAGTCCTCCCCACCCCCTACAGTGGCCTTCCTACAGACTTAAAACCCTGTCAGCACATTGCAGACATGACTGAGGTTGTATCCAAACACAGGAAGGTAGTGTTCTTACCTGGCAGGGCTTCCCTACACGTGACTCCTGTCTGCCTGAGGCTCAGAAGCACTTTATCTCCTTCTGTCAGTGCAGTCTTCTGTACCAAATCACACAGATTAGGGACATGAACTTAGAGGCAGTGAAGGCAGAACAGCAAGCCCATCATTTTCACAGGCCATTACAGTGAAATGTTAAACTGAATATCTGAAACAATATCTAAACTCCATATCTGAAACAGTGTTGGATACCCAGGTATGAAAATAAAAGACATTCCTGCCATGAACGTGTTATTTAGATTTAGGTATTAGGTTATTTAACTGTTTTATCTCTGTGGTGTTATGATGCATTTTGCATAAATCCAAACAGAGTGAAATACTACAGAAACTGGGGAACAACCAAACGCGACTTTCCTTCGTTTTTGAGTAAAAGTATATTGCTAGAGTAATATGAACATGAAATGAATAGAGCCATTTTCAGTAGTCATTAGTAAATTTTATATACCCAGCTAATGCTCCATTTAGTGTTTTAAATGCACCACATTTACCATATATTCCATTGCAAGTGTTTATTGACTGTAGAAATATAACATTCACCTCTGTGTTCTTTGCCATTGATGTACATCCCCTAGGGTGTAGTGTCTCCCACTGGGCGATGCATCGGAATGACATTCCCTAAAGAGATTGTTTTTCTAAGTGTCTCACAGTCTGTTAAGTTTGAACTGAAGCTGGGATAAACAGGATGTGTGAGGGAGACTGTAAGGGTACAGTCCTCTGCGTACCCCTTTACTGAAGGAATAGGAGGATAAGGAACATTGCCACAGCACACGTGTCAGAGTCATTTCCAAAAACACTTGTCCTACAAAGTGGCTTTCTCTGCAAAGACCTTATACTTAATTGGTTCTTTGTTCATACTTTTTCAAATAAACAATCCATTTGCACATGGATTTTTGTGCTTTTTTGCTGCGTTTATAGAAAATACAGCCACATTTCATAATATTCAGTGGTGTTGCTATTACTGCCTAATGTTTTCCTTTCTGTGTCATTGCCCAAGCTGAGTGCAGGGCATCTTGTGATGCTTACTGCTTTCTACACTACCAGCATAGGTATCTCTCTGTAGCCTTACAGACCTGTCTCATAATTGCATATGTTAAATGATCTTGATAAGGAAACACAATGCAATGGTTACAGTTTACATCAATGAATTGTCACAGGTGAGCTTTGGTTTTGAAGCTGTGTTAGAGGATTTGGCCATCGATTCAAACAGAATGCTTTATTGTGTAGCTTCTTCAATGATATCTGTTGGTGGGTCTGGTTTAGTTTTTCCTGTGTCCAGTTTTCATTCTCATGTGTACAGAGGGTTCTCGTCTTTGTGTAGTATAACTATTCATCAACTTTTGTATCATGTGAAAAAGGGTCAGGGCATTTTCATGCACAGGTATAATAGCAAAGCCTGAATCACAGTAGGTGGTCTGTCTTTCAGACATCCAGTCCAAGTGCTGGACCTCAGGGTCTGGTTTTATATTTATTAGTTATGAAGTAAAGACTGGTATGAGTAATGTTCTGGATTGAGCCCCATGAAAGAGAGAGCTGCCTTGAATGCATCTTAGAAAGGGAGGAAGTGTTACTGTAAATAGAGACTAAACATTAGTGGAGAAACAGTATTCTCCACTAATAGAAACTTTAAGACTTCAAGGGCACCTCTGGTAATTCCCTGTTATCAGTTTACAATAACCTTAAAATTGTGATAATAACAATTGACTGGACTGAAGGGGTTTGAGACTGAAATTAAGTAGAAAAATATATTGAAATCCCTACAGTCCACGTACAGTTGGATATACCAAGCACATACAATAAAAAATATAACATTTAACGTAATATAAATGAAAATAATGAAACAATAAACATAAATATAACAGTAAAAACATTAAATACAACAAGACTGTTTTAGAAACTGCTTGGTGTGTCGAACCAAACATTTTCTCTGGGGTTTATTTTCTCACAGAAACACCATAGGTGCCTTTTAAGATTTTTAAATGCTATGAGTGGGTAGTTTTTGTCATCAACTCACAGCTCATAGCTATAATGTGTGAACTGTCTCTTTTGTACCTGTGAAGCCAAAAAACATGGAAATAACAAGCAAAAAAATAAATAACAAGGTGTTCAAAGTTACTTGTGACTCATACTGAAAAGTATACATACTAATATTCCTTCAACTCATTTTTAAATATGTTTGCATTGTATCCTTCATCTTCTATAAAGACCCAACACTACTGCATATAGATTTGACTTTGACAATATTTTTATCTTATTCTGAGTTACAGAACAACCCACAGACTGTTAAAAGAAGGTTAGGTTTTTCCTATCTGTTAAGCAGTGTTGACATTATATTCTTTTAGTTGCTGTCCTCCCCCCTTCCAACAGAAACAGTAAGACAAAACACTGACTATTTTCTGCTCAGACCTGAAAACTCCAAACTTGCTGGTCTTCCCCCTGGCTGGCCTCTATTGTTTAAATCCACTACTCAAAATCAAGGACATGGCACACTCCGCATCTGTCATGTGCCACTTAGATTGAGAGGAGACATAGGTGCATCATGTCTATGTGAGTGTGTATGCTTATGTATGTATGTGTATGTATATGTGCTTTTTAAAGCAATGTTTGTGTGTGTGTTGTCTGAACTGTGCTACATAATAAATTACTATTATTAATGTTGTTGTTGCTTAATTACATGGTTATAATTCATCTTTTGAAATGAGGCAGAGCCAAAGACAAATGAAGGCAAAGATTCTCTGAGCTCATTATAGATCACATCACACTCTTAACAAAGAGAGAGGCTGTTAACTTGGTGTTCCTGGCCAAGTTTTAAATCTGTTGTTGTCAGCTTGGCTTCTCTTTGCTGCTAATGTGTGGAGACTATTTTGCTGGAAAAAGCTAATGTTACAAGGCAGTATTGGCTGAGCTTAACCCCAACTCTCATTCTTCTCTGTAAAGCACATAAGTGAAAGAAATGATTAGCATGAATTAATTACTTAACAGTTTTGTTGGAAGTTATAGATGTGGTTTTTGAACAGACTGAAACAAGTATAGTAAAATAATTATGAGACTGCTGATGAGGGACTTTGATATTTTCACAACACCACAGAAAATGCAGAAGTGACAGTCGTGAGAAAGAGGGAAGATCATTGTAAACATGAAACCTACAACCAAAGGCTTTTTTTCTAGTGAGTGTGTGTCAGCAAACATATAAAGTCCAGTCATTATCAGTTACGCCACACTAAGAAACTGTGATGACATTACAGAGTACAGACTTTGGACCTTATAAATTTGAAACTTGATTTTATTGAACATTTTGCTTCAAGTGAGGTAAAAAGATGAACATTCCATACTGCCTGAGGAGAAAAAGATGAGGATGACATACAAGACATTATGTAGTCAGTCAAAGTTAAGTAGCCTGATTAACACTGAGTTACCGCTCCCATTGATTGTGAAGTGGCATGTTGGATAACCACAGTGAGTCTATTTCTCAGCTTAACCGTTCAATAAGAAGGCACCCTCTATAGCACATGGTTCTTATCACTGCAACATGTGGACTGCCTTGCATATCTTTTGCAATCTGAAGAAAAATGGAGTAGTGTGTTACAGGATCACATTTTCAGTTTTAAAAATGTGCATATCGCTTTTTTAGTTTTTTTGCCAGGTGTGTTCTTATATTACAAAGCTTTTGCTCAAAGTCACTTAGCTCAAGGGCAAGGAATATTCTCATGTTCAGAAAGCCTTTGTCCATTCTGATTGATTCCTATTTTTTGTCCAGCAAGTTGATAGTATGCTTTGTTAAACAAGTCTCATAGCAGTTGTTGAAAGCAGTTTTTCCTTTTTTTAATTTTTGAAATATTTAATTTTTGATGAAGAAGTATTTTTTTCATCTATTGTAGTATGTGTTAGGCAAACATAAAATGTGTTAATTGTTCCTACTGATTGTTACCTTGAATAAAAGCAAAAAAAAAAACAATTGTGTGCTTAATGTGACAGTGATAATGTGACATGTACAGTATGTACAAACCTTGCATTTGTCTTTTATTTTCAGAGCAAGGACATTGGAATACAGATGCATGAGGAGCTGGTGAAGGTTACAAACGAACTCTACACTGTGAGTGAACACACCTGCTTTCCTTTTACTATTGCCCAAACAAAATCCACTGTCTCTGCTCTACTCCTGACCCCTCATCTAAATCCTTACACCCTCTCCATCTCTTTCACGCTGCCTCAGGCCATATGAGAAAGCAATCACTCTGCAAGCCCTTTCAATTTGCAGCAAAATGAGCCCCCATGCCTGGGCTGGCAAGTATATGATTTTGATGGTATTGAACATTGCTGCTGATTTCTAGTAGGCCAGATATTGCTTAGATCAATGCTGTATGAGGCCCTGTTTATGATATCCAGCCCCCGGGCCATCAGCAGTGGCATACTGTTTTACTCAGGGCTGATGTGTCTTCTTTTCTGACTACTTGACAGAAAACTGTAGTCGAACCAGATTCTCTACCTCTCCTTGTCTCACTCTCTCTCCTCTCTCCTCTCACTCTGTCTCTCACTCTCTGTTATTCTGTTACCTTCTTTTCTCTTTCCACTCTCATCCTCTGTCTCTAGACATTTGAAGTAATGAGACATGGGGACACAGTGTAGGTCTGGCCCGTAACCATGCTATTCCTGCTCAGAGGGCAGGAATACATGGGGCTGAGTCAGGCCAGATGTTAAGTTTTCATTGTAGGAAACATTGTAATTAGTCTTGGATGACATCCGGGCTGTCTCAGAAGTTCTGTCAGCCCCAGGTTACTGCCCATCGCAAGGCAATATTTTTTGAATGTCGTGAGTAGTGTGAAGTATTCTTTGTCATTTGACTCATTCATCCCAAAGAAATAACAGAACATAGTAGGTTGTGTTCATACACAGGGTTACAATTAGCCAGCCCAAAGACACACACACTCTAAATGTAGGCGATGAATCATTGATCAGTTGATTCATTGATGCATACAATGTCTCAAGCTTAAGGAAGAATATTATTCTATAAATAGGTATGCTCAGGTATTCTGCTGTGCTGCTTTTAAATGTAAGTAAGCCCCTCAACAGAATTTGTGATGATGAAATACATGTTGCAATTGCTTATCAATCCCAAAGTTGTACAGTGGGTTTACCCATAAAACTATGTAGCAATTTTTCCAGCATCTGTCTTTGTGTATGATGTCTTTATTTATTGACACTGTTTGAACTGAAAGCTTATTCTGAAACATTCAGGTTCAGTCTCCTATTTCACTTCAGTTAACTGACTGAAGGCAGGAAGCATTGCTCCCAGAGTGGGATGGGAGACTTCACTTGTATATGTGGATCATTCAGTCAGCCATTAACTCCCCCCAGAAGTAGATATGTATTATTTATGAATGCTTCAGCCTAAATACATGATGTTATTCCAGCTCATATTGTCTGTGTAGCCGGCGGGGTTGGCAGCAGTGTTCTTTTCAAGGTTGCTGCGAAATCTTAGAGAAGGTCAGTGCCCTTAGTCTGCTGGGACCAGCAATAAGCATGTTATTATTATTAGTATTATTTTAAATGACTCTTGTTAAATATTCCTGGCCACTGAGACAAAAGTGAATTTATTATATTAGAGACAGGTTGGCAGGCACTCCTAAATCTCTCCCTTCTGCCTGTTATGCACATTGAACTCATAAACGGCGATCTGGATTAGGCCCAGATCTGCAATGCCTTGTGTGTTGGCAATTTGTTTTCAAATATAAGTGCTTGTGGAAGTGTCAACGTTTCTGACGTTGTTACTACAAAGCTACAGCATGGAATTTATTGATCTGAAGACGGATTGATGAAGCTCAGGGTTTAATAATGTTTTGAGACTGAAATGAGAAACAGGCAAACAAACGCCTGCAATCTGTTAAGTGAATTAGGAGCCTGTTACTTCCCTACTTTTAATGCTGACACTTTTTCAGTCAATTTGGTCACAGGGGAAGTGGTCCAAATTAAAAGGTATTGTTTTGCTGATCATAAAACACTACGCTACTTATAACTAATTTATTATTTTCTGCTCTGACAAATTTTGAAAATGTGCCACCACTCTACTACACCCCGGGTCTTAAAAAGGCATTGCTGTCCAACTCTGTTTGCTTATATGTTGTGACAGAGAACAGGCAAATTGTGAAATGGACAAGCTTGAGCTAGGACCAGTTTCTAGCTTGCCAGGATATGTTTCTCTTTGACAGTGTAAATGGCTTAGTACACTGCCGGCGTTTGCAGAGAAAAGGATGTAAAACAATCTGTGGAGCAGGATTGGACACTGTTGAGGAAACACATGTCTGGGATCCATGTCTGTGTATTTATAAATAATAACAGTGTAACGACATTGGAGACTTTGGAACAAACCTATTATTATTGCTTTATTATTGTATTATTATTATTAGCTATGGTCATAAATATAGGTGGTCAGATTTATCTGTAAGCAGTACAACACATTGACCTGTATTTTCAGATGTGACATGCAAATCAGACAGCTTTTATCTACAAAGAGCAACAAAGCAAATCGTCATCATTAGTAAGGGCTCATGCAGAAAGCTACAGTTGAACTGAAGTTTGTGTGCATGGATGTTTATTTCTGTTTTCAGTATTTTTCTTTTCAATAATGAGAGTCAAAGTTGCTAGGAAACCTTTTTCTTCCTTAAAAAATCAGAGCTGAGGAGTTGTGGTAACCCAGTTCATTAAATCAGTTCAGTTCACAATATCTGTACGTGCCAGCCTATTGTGTATCCATATTAAGAAGTGACTTTCATTTAGTATGTACGTTGGTACTGGAAAGAATGGTGCAGCAACTTTTGAGTTAAAATAGAAACTGATGTAGTGACATGTAGGTGTTAAATTAATGTTCTTGAATTCATTTCTTAAGATCTTTCTTAAGGTCCTAAATTAAATGAATCTCTGTAAAAAATAGTCACTACTGTAAGGACTTCTACAGTGTTTACACACTCAGTAGAAAGTCTTTGGATCCATAAGCTGCTATACTATCTCAAACGTTGACCACGTTGCTGAATCATATTTACAAGGATATTCGTGGCTTGCCAGCAGACAAAATAGACAACAAATATCTAGCTATAGTGGAAAAATGAATCAAGAATGCTAGATCAAACCTGTATGGTAAACTTCACAAACTACTGGATATCAATAGAAAGAGTTATTGCTATGTATGCATTTTCACTGCAGTCCTTTTGAATTCTAATGTATAAGGGGGCAATTTTATTTAAATGTTTTTGTCCTGTTTGGCATGCTGATACTTGATGATGAACAAATTACCATAATGATAATTGGATATGACCCATTAGCTTTGACTGATTTTTAGGGAATGCAGCACCCCAGTGTTTGACATGCCAGGCTAGCTGTGTTCTTTATCTAGAAAGATCTCTCATCTCTCATTTGTCTTTAGCTTCTGGGTCAATATGTGAGTATGAAGTAGAGCACACATATAATTACCTTGCAATATCCAGTTCTACCCAGCAAAATGTAAACTTCCTTGTGCTCTTGAAAAATAAAAAAGCCGTTTCAAACCAGTTAACTTTTTTTTAATCATACTGGCAAATAAAATTACTTTTACAATTTATGTATGTTTGCTGAGAGCTCCGACATACATGAAGTACATGTGCACCTGCACAAACATCTTTTTTGTGTCATAGCACAGATTCATACAGACATTACATCCCCAATGACCTTCCTACACCACTAAGGATAACCTTGCAGCTGATTTTAAATGTGGTATACCTTGCTGAAATTTAGTTTTTCTTGGTTTCTTCCCCTGCTTGATTTCCCCAAGTGCCCCTAAAACCCCATTCACATGGGATGAAATAAAAGGCCACTGGGCTGTTGTATGAAGTTGTACGTTCACATGTATGGTCTTACTTTGACCATGTCTGCATAGCATTGACACACACACATTCACATGCATAGGATAGCAAAACTAACAGGTTCATATTGACATACATGAGATCACCAACATTATGTTTACTAATTACACTTTTAGTGCAATGGTAGTGGTTGTGCCACAGTCAAAATAAGGTAACCTTACCATGAGCAAAATGTTGCTAAATTCTTGATGAGCCACCAGTGTTGATCAATGTTGGACCAAAATTGTTAGCACCTTGGATTTTCAGTGAGTTCAACCTTGGATCAACCTTGTTCTGTTGGCCCAGTGAGGGAATTTTAAAACTCATCAAATCTACTGGCCCCACATAAACCCAAAGTTTAAATAGTTTAAATATTGGCCTAGTAGGAAAACAATATGAAAACTGTACTAAGGGCCAATGCCTATTATCTGAGGTGGACTTTTATTGGGGAACAACATTACACCAATATTATTGGACCACTGGTTTGCGAACTGGCAAATATGAGGGTCAAGATTCATAATATAATACCACTGTGGTAGTACTAGTACTGGGATTATATCCCAGTGGTAGACCAATACTGTGGTTGCAGTAACACCAGTATGCACAATTATGACCTTTGCTCAAGTCCTTATGAGGTTCAACATTGGCTTACTGTGTAGCCCAGATACACCCTGTGATGTTGGGCCAATACGAAAGGGCTAACTCTCCAATAATGTGCAAACCATATTATAGACTAACTTTGATGTTTTTAGTTATTGAGCCATTGTCAATTGGTGGGCCAACTGGATCAGGTTAACTGGGACCTTACACATGCTGCTGTAAGATCTGAATGCTTTCTTTCCTAAAAAAGTAATAAAATGAAACACTGCTGGATTGTCATACATTATTTAATGTTACCCAGAATGGCTACACTAGTTTTGAATTAGTGTAATCAGCTGAGATTTCTGGGAAGAGGGCTCAGGTAAGGAACACAGCTGTCAGTGTTCAGGTTACTTGGAGGCTGTTTGGGAATTCCAAGTCATGTTAGCTGCCAGCTGCCAGCTCTTGAGGCATGGTTGTGGAGAGGCTGAGATCCCTGAGTCTGACCTCTAAGTGGCCCTTTTTCAGATAGAAGGGCCCCCTCTCCGAGCCTCTATGAGACACCTCTCTTTGCACACCCAATAGTAGTGGATTTGGGAAATTGCCACTTAGGCGTGGAAGATTGGGTTGGCAGAGGCAGGGAGATGGAAAGCTAGTGGAAGTAGAGATCCAATCAGAATGCCAAAGGCTGATGAGAGCCAGAATGAAGATGACCTGTGAGGTGAGAGCACAGCTAGTAAGAGGAGCAGCACAATTCAGACACATTGTCTTTTGTCAAATCAACACCTGTGTCATGATGTCCTCCAAGGTGAAAGCACAGGTAAAGAGGGAAAGCAGAGTGCACAGGACACCATCATTTTCAAACCAACGCCTGTATCATGCCAATGGTTTGATTCCTGCATATATGTTCTGTACCCAAGTGGTAATTGGGTCATTGGAATGTTGTAAAGTGGTCCCACTGGCATTGTGACTCTTCGCTCAGATTTGTGTGGCATCCCCAGGGTCATATCCAGAGCATACCGTTATTCAGGAATTCCCTCTGAAATTTGCGCAATGTCATGAACAGCTAGCATCTGTCTGCTTTCAGGTGATGAAGACGTACCACATGTACCACACAGAGAGCATCAGTGCCGAGAGCAAGCTGAAGGACGCTGAGAAGCAGGAGGAGAAGCAGTTCAGCAAGTCGGGCGACATCAACGTCAACCTCCTGCGCCACGAGGACCGGCCACAGCGCCGCAGCTCCGTCCGTAAGATCGAGAAGATGAAGGAGAAGGTGAGGCCTTGGTGGGGGGAGCGGGGATATCCTTCATTTAACTTGCATTCTTTTCGTTGGATGGGGGCACCACATTACATTACATTACATTATTGGCTTGTAGCAGACAGTCTTATCCAGATCAACTTACATAGGTTACAGTTGTACAGTTACCCATTTATACAGCTGGATATTTCCTGAGATGATTCTGGATTAAGTACCTTGCCCAAGGGTACAACAGCAGTGCCCCAGCAGGGAATCAAACCAGCAGCCTTTTGGTTACAAGTCCTGCTCCTTACCTGCTATGCTACACTGCCACCCACATTAAAGTGCCCCCATAACATACTGTAAGCCTTATGCTATTTATTTTCTTGGTAGACACCCTCATCCCGGGTGACTCACTATGGGTAGCTTACATATTGACCATTAAGACAGTTGCATGTCTCACAGTATGTGAAGGGCCTGGGGACAGAGGAAGTGTCACACCTGGGAATTGCGCCTGAAACTTTGGAGTCTAGTTGCAAAATTGCTATTCTGCACTGCTCTGTAGCCTTGCTTGTTCGACTTTGGTGGCTTTCCCAGTACCTATTAATTACGTTTGTTTGGATTCTTTACCAAGGATTGTTTGGCAAGACATTGGCAATATTTGGCAGTCTCAGTGTGCCGAGGGAATGTCACATTGACAGCGTTTCTGCCTCCTCAGGCTGTTACATCTACAGTAGAGTGGCTGAAGTAAACCTTCAAACTGCACACTATTTATATCTACTCTGTCACCATGAAATTTCTGGTCTTCCTATAAAGATTGTCAACCTACATTTGTAGCAAAAACTACATGCTTCCGTGCTACCATGGCTACTCCTATACAAATAAAGTTACATTATATACAGTTTTTTATGAAATTGTCAATGTCAGATGAGCTTTTTTCATCTTCCAAAAAATTAAAAATGAGTCATTTCTCATATGTTATAATTATTCTTATTATAATTATTTTAATGGCCTTTATTTAAATCTGACTCTGGATGATTAATTGCAGTGTTTTATTTAAGGACAATGTTTTGTCACTGTAGCAGATGGGAAATGCAGTATGTTATTTAAAGGTGACAGCAAAAGCTCTACGCCTCCTCCAGCTTGTAAAATATTTTAGTTAAGATTGAGTTAAAGATTGAGTGAAATGATAGGTTTACCATTTTATCACAGTCATTGCTGTTATTTCCTTCTGAAATTAAGAGGTGAGTCAAATAAATAGGCCTCCTTATGCCTGAACCTTGATTGTATATGTGCCTGCATGTGCATGTGTGTATGTGTCCATGCTTGTGTGTGCATGCATGTTTGTATACATACATGTGCGTGTGTGTGTGTGTGTGTGTGTGTGTGTGTGTGTGTGTGTGTGTGTGTGTGTGTGTGCGTGTGTGTATTTCAAGTAACCCTGAACTGTTGTATGCGGTGTGCACAGTTCACAATTATGAACAGGCACCGAAGTTCTTAAGGAAGCACTCAGAGGCCCTGCTCACATTCGACACTTACAGTTCATTATTCACTGAGAGCCACCATACAGTACCACAACTATTGTTTTGTTCTCAAAAAATCTCTTCTGAGCTAAGATATTTAATTGGAATTTAGGCCAGAAATTATTTAGCCAGGAAGAAAATGTAATACACCCTTAACTACCATGAGGCATATATTAATAATTAACGTAAGGATATGGTATGGCCAGTAATTCCACATTGGACCTGTATTGATGGAATTTTCACATACTGTCCATTAATATAGCTGGATATTCTGGTCATGTACATTGCAGTGCCCCGTATGGGAAGCAAACCTATAAGCTTTGGTTTGCTATCTCAGTTCCTTAACCACAATGATTTCAGCCACAATCACTACTTCTAACAGCTAATGTTGTTTTTCTATTTCCTGTTTTCCAGAGGCAAGCCAAGTACTCTGAAAACAAGCTGAAATGCACTAAAGCCCGGAACGACTATTTGTTGAACCTGGCAGCCACAAACGCCATTGTTGCAAAATATTACATCCACGACGTTTCTGATATGATAGACGTAAGTGAATGACAGACCTGTTTGTTTGCCTTTTTGCCAAGCTTGGTTGATTGCGGTAGTTGAATCTGAAACCCATATGGATGTCTTTTCAGTTAGTTTTATCATTTGGGCAATACATTGAGATACATATTACTGCTAAGCTACTCAGTCTGTTTGACTTAATGAATTCATTTTTGTTCTTATATTTCAGTATGACAGAGTCTGAAGCCTGTGAATCAAGAGTAATACATTTAGCATGCTATGTACTCTACTGCAAGTTTGAATTTTTCTACACAAAAATAAACCCATAGAAATATATATATTAGATAATATATTTTTTATATTTCAATATGAAATTCTGAAAATATATAAATATGTCTACTCTGCATCAGTATATTTTAAATGTATTTGCAGTGTGTTCTTGGGCTTATTAACATATTTCTCATTATATAACAATATATTTCATTTTCATGGGGGAAGCTGTCATCCACATATGTGCACTGTAAATGTGCCACAACTCTGACTCCTAACAAAATTTATTAAAAATACCGTATTCAGTTTTGATTTTCACAAATGTCACCATAAAACATTTCTTTCAGTTCCTGAAAACTATATTTGTCTTTCTGGAAAAACAAGCTTTTGTCTGAGGACTGATGATATGTTGCTGTAGCAACGGCTATTTCTGATTTGCTGTAACCCTGTAGCAGTTGAATCGTATTTAACATGAACCATCTTTATATTCCACTCAAATATAGTGTGTATTTCTGTCCTGGTTGGCTGGTGTTTTGATGGGTCTTTGTAGGACTTTCTTAGAAATGCTCAGTACACATAAGATAATTAGTACATCTGTATCCTATAATGCCCTACTGAACACCTTCATTATAGCAGAGTGAATTCTCACTGCAGAAACCATCAGGTAAGATCTCCGTGGCTATATTATGGACAGTGTGCAGTTTCTCCTCATAAAATGAAAAGATTTGAAAGGACAGAAGTGAACTAGACTTGAGGGCATTGGCTGATGGTCTGTAGAGGTTTTGAGGAAACCCTTTCAAAAAGCTCACAAACAATAGAAAGTATTAAATTGAAAAGAAATGGCTTCAGGATGAATATGGGCCAGTGGAGAACTCTGTGATTGGTCACTTTCACTTTACTGGCTTGTTTCTTGTGGTTACTTTTGTGTCTGGAGTTAACATCAGTATGTTTTACCATACTGTAAATGGTTACAGCTAAATTGCTTTGGGTCTCATGGAGGGATTATTGGGCTGTCCTTATTAAGGAAGTTTTTTTTAACCAGCCACTGAAGTCAGAGTCAAGTTTTGCATTGTATATTATCTGTGTGCATATATTAAACTTATAATTTTGCAGCTTATGAGTTTAGTAGTATTTTAAGTGTCTCTGAGTCATTGGAATTATTCTGATTCTGCAAACTGCCCTAAATAGTAATAGTTGTTGAAGTGAAATGAGGCCAATCTACTTGGTTTGCGATGGAGGTTTGAAATGAAATGCAGTCCTTTCAAATCTGCAGCCTGTCAGTGACTGTGGAAATTCTAGTTAACAGAAAAATGATGGGTTATCAGCAGTCATGCAGGGTTCTACCAAGCCAGCAGAACCTGTTCACACCTGCTGTAATAGGCTGGGTAGATTTGTGGATTTCCTGGTTGGATTCATTTTGAATGCACTTTTAGTTATGTTTAAATGGGACAGATTTCATGGCCAAGTTCAGATCGAGGTACTACATCTGTTGATTTACGTCTCTAATAAACCACAAGACATGCAATAATCCACCTGCTGCACTGAAGAGTGCTGAAGAGCCTCGTGAATCCTGGTCAGTCTCTCACTGATCTTCCAGAAATGTACATTCAGAGGCATTTATTGTCAAGCAAGTTAATGTAGTATGAACAGTTTCTGTTCATTTACTTTCAAGGCTCCTTCTTTTTTAAGTGACTAGGGCTGCAGCATTCTGTAGCATCTGAAAGGAGATCTGCTTTGAGCTACACTTACCGTTTGACCACAGATATTTACAATTAATGGTACACCGATTAATGTGGTATGTTTTGTCTGGAGGACAGAATAGTCACTTCTACTTTTTCTGTGCAATTTTTATGAACATCAGTGATTCTCCTCCCAATACTGTTGATGTCAATATTGTTGATGTCATCAGTGAAATAATGCCCGTCATCCAATTAGTGTTCAATTCACTGCAGTGCACTCTGGGACTTGTACTGTGAAAAGTGGTGGTCCTGGTGTGAGGGTGCATCAAACGATTGCATTCACCTGTTCTACACTCGTGCAAGTTCAGCGGTTGTTGCAGTCAGATGAGTAGTACATTTGACAATCATAAAAAGTAGAAAAGTGGTGAAAATGCAGAAAATGATTCACTGAATTAGGGTTACAGCATTCATAAGAAATTGCACATTCTAACAAAAATGAAAGTAAATCATAAAACAAAGCTGCCTCCCTCAAGCCCTACAGTATGTCAGCTGCTAGAATGAAAAGGTTTTGGGTTTGTTTATTACTGGCCGTTCTTTAAGCTCCAAATGCATAAGACTGCAGTTTCACATGGTGACAGAGTCATTTTCCAGAGTTATATCATCATGTTCTTCTACTCCCAGTGTTGTGACCTTGGTTACCATGCCAGCCTGGCCCGCACCTTCAGGACGTACCTGTCAGCCGAGTACAACCTGGAGACGTCGCGTCACGAAGGCCTGGACATCATTGAGAATGCTGTGGACAACCTAGACTCCCGCAGCGACAAGCACAAGCTCATGGATATGCACAGCCAGGTCTTCTGCCCACCACTGCGCTTTGAGTACCAGCCGCATATGGGGGACGAGGTGAGCAGGACTTTAAACCACAGACATGTATGTGTAGGTGTGCTCTTCTGGCCAGGGCTCCAGTATAGTATTATATTAATATTGGTGGTGTCAATCGCACTAAATTGGGAGGGACACCATTATGGCACCACTACTATGTCAGTTTGCATTTTTAATTTGAAATTAGTCCTTCTTTCATTGATACAGGCACTTTTATTTTTTATTAAAAGTTACTCAGTGGTGTGTTTTTAATTGACTCCCTGAATAACCAGGCTAGGTGTTTCTGGCAGTTTGAAAGCCTCTGGATTTTCCACATGAAACCAAGAGCTGCTTTGATCTTGCCCCCCTGCCCCCCCGGGTTTCGGGCATCATGCACTCACACATGCCGTTGCGTGTTTCCTTGTGTCTCAGGTGTGTCAGGTCAGTGCCCAACAGCCGGTGCAGACAGAGCTCCTGATGCGCTACCACCAGCTGCAGTCACGACTGGCCACACTGAAGATCGAGAACGAGGAGGTGAGGTTCATAGGTCTGTGAATAGACGTTCTATTTTAAGACTTACTGCTCTCTTTTGGAATTCAGATACACAGTAAGTACAAGTGTTCAGTATCTGTGTTCAGTGTTCTGTCTCTGAATTAATTCATGCTTTGAAGAGTTCCAGATAGATGCTAGCTTCATGTATTCTAATGGACCTGATCTCTTGTGTAGGTTTTCGGTATCTCGCGCACATCATCAGGTCTCTTGTAACTGGGTAGTAATGGATGATGCCCTGCCATTTCTGGAGCAGAATGTATTAGTCTCTGTAATCTATGAAAGGTGCCTTGAGCGTCCTTATGCGCACAGCCTTTACAGATGAGGGACGGCCTCCATATTCAGTTGTTAGTCTGACAAATGACTGACCCAGGGTCATCTCACATTCAGCCACCGAATGATCGCTACTTCCCCTTCAGGGCAAAAAGGGCTGACATGAGCCAGACTAGAATGCTTAAAGGTCACATAACAGCAGATTGCATGTCAGTTTATCACTGGAATGGATATGTCAGCACTCTCACTTACATCCTCTCTGTTGCGCACATTATAGAGCAAAGTTACATTTTGGCCCAGGGCTCACAGCAGTCTCCCCTTGAACAGGGGAACTGGGTCAAAGGACTGGTATAGAATCGAAAGACAGATGTTCATTCAGTTGTGCTTTTGTTGGTCAAACATCAGCAATCTTGATTTGAATGACACAGGTCAGAAAAACCCTGGACGCCACGATGCAGACCCTGCAAGATATGCTGACAGTGGAGGACTTTGATGTGTCTGACGCCTTCCAGCACAGCCGCTCCACAGAATCCATAAAAATGGCCGCCTCCGAGACCTACATGAGCAAGATCAACATAGCCAAGAGGAGAGCCAACCAGCAGGAGACTGAGGTCTTTTATTTCACGGTGAGCGCTGCTTCCGCAGACCTTCTGACCTGAAGGTGCTGCTCATTGGTGGATTGCACTGCCCATTAGCACCAGCAGTGGAGTTTCCTTTCACTTAGGTGGTATGTTTAAGACATAACTCTTTTAAACAATATGAATGTACTTCTACTTGTCCCCTTCAGCAATTATTAGATTGCTTGCACTTTAATCTGTCTTTATGCTTCTCTGTGTGCGCCACCCATTGATAATTGTCATTTTTGCGTAATTAAATGCAACACATAATTGCTTGTTTTTATTACTTATTATTGTTCACTTTCCGTTGTATTATTGTTTGTATTTTCATATACTTCACTATGGAAAAAACATCTGGTGCCAGCTAACTCTGTGTCTGTAACAATGCTAAAATTGGGTGTATTATAGGTCAGGCCATAGCGGGGTCAGTGTGTGACATATGGAAATTTTCCTCACAAAAAGACTGTGTTGCTTATACCTGCATGAAAGTGCAGCAGGAGCCCATCACATACGTACTTACAGCAGTCACAGCTCATTAGGTCACCAGCATCTCCATCTCTTTCCACAGAAATTCAAAGAATACCTGAACGGCAGTAATCTCATCACCAAACTGCAGGCGAAGCACGACCTCCTCAAGCAGACACTGGGAGAGGGTAAGAGCTTCCTTGTCATTATCATGCAACATTGCCACAACATCCACGTGTTTCAGTGATTGTAAAATGTGTTCACACACACACGCCAAAGATAACCATCATGGAGATGGTTCAATTTATGGAACGTGAATGTGTTCTTTTGTCAGGAAGTAATGATGTGAAAAGGCACATCAGCTCCTGCTTCCACCAGCCAAGATTGGCCTCATTTGGGCTTGTCACCTTGCCCTGTGTGGTTAAGGCCCAATCAATCAGGGAGACTCACTGCTGTGGAGGCCACTCAGCAGCTGCTGGATCGCCAGGCTCTAATCTAATGGAGGAGGACAATGGCTAGGACCAGCTGAGTCCTTGCACATAGATGCAGACGTTCCCTTTCAAGCAGGACCTTTCCCCCATCTGGTCAATTAGCCACTGTCTTGTCTCGTCAGCCGCAAAAATCCCTGATATTTCTTTTGTGCACTACCATAGTTACACTGGCCTGCCAAGTCGTGTGTGCCAGCTCATTCTAAATGCAGTATGCTTTGTCTGTAACTTTGAGCAATAAACTAAAACGAATAGTTTTTTCAGATGCTTGCAACAGCATCGTGAGGTTGGCAGTCACTGCAGTTAATGATTTCTTTATTATTTATAGCATTGCGTTAAATTATCACAGTTTAGTAGACGCTTTTATCTAGAGTGACTTACAAAGTGCATCTAATAAAGTATCAAGCTCCCTTTCAGGCCCCTTTCAACAGTCTCTCTCTCACCCAATAGATCCATACTTTCAGATCCATGCTTTCAGACACACTCTCACAGCCCTGCAAAACCCACAGTTTTGGACGCATGATCACAGTCACACGAAACCCATGCTTTCAGACCCACGCTTTCAGATCCAAGCTCACAGCCACATGAATCACCCAGCCAGCCACAGTGTTTGTACAGCATGCACAAAATTTCAACAACATCCAAAATCTCACAGCTGTTTTGGAACTCTGTGAACTGGTCTCTCTCACTTTACAGATAGCAAACAAAACATTTTAAACATAAATAAATAAAAAAAGACCCTAAAATGATTCACTGAGTCCTCCTTGGCTTTAGAATAAGGTCTTATTCATACATTCCTCCCCAAACATTGACAGATCCATGGTGAAAATATCACTTGCTTCAGTGTGTTACAATAAAGGACCAGTACCACTGAATATAGACTGAGTGGAGTCATATGATGGAATGGGAGTACAGATATTGCTGAAGTTTTCATTATATGAAAAAGATTGCACAATTATCAGTTGTGTATGTAAAGATTGGCACATATTTATGCAATAAGCCCAGGCAGAAAGTATATAATTATGCAACCAGAGCAGGTATTGTACCAAAGGATGAGGCAGGAAGTGACCTCATGGCCGGCTTTGTACTGTGTACTTGGTACCGCTCCATTCCAGCGCGGTCAGATTGACCTTTTGTTCCTCAAGCTTCACTGGCAGCAGTCTCACATTCTGCGACAACCTGCAACGTAGCGTCTCCTACTTCGGTTTTCACCCGTTTCTGCCACCAGCCCTGTTCTTCGGACCATCGGGCTCGGGACAAAGGGTTCAGTGAGACAGAGCAGGCATTGCTCAGTGTCACCAGAATTAATCCCCTCTGCCACCAGCCCTCCCTCCCCAAGGCCCTCCTCTTTCCGCTTGGAGCGAGCCTGGCTCCCACCAGGTCCTCTCAGAGGTTTCTAAGGCGACCGCTGAATGTCATTGTGTCAGGAATGGTGTTGGTATCGCACCATTCACCCTGTTTCAAAAGCTCTCGATTTTCTCATTAGGCCCTTCAGGATGCCCTCCGGCCAAGGCCTGGACGCGGTGGGTGCAGAGCGTACCAGCCGTATCATTAACGCACGCCTTTCCTTTCACTCTGTTTCAGGGGAAAGGGCCGAATGTGGAACAACAAGGTAAGACCTTTAATGAAAACTAGCACCATGCAAAAACCCTTTCTGCGGGTCACGGAAGTATGTGACTTGGAATGATTTGGAAACATTCTTACCTTAAATGGCCTTATGAGCTAAGCGGCATTAGAACTGCAAGTTAAATAGAGGAAGCGCACAAGATCAGTTATCTGTCCAAGACATATCTCCACAGCCTTACATAATTCAAACTCTGGGGTGCCAACCTGACCACTTCCTGTTATAATGCTACGTAAAGACATCTCTGCTCTGTGTCAGTCTCAGAGATTAATAAGGAATTATTGTATCATCCATTCAAATAGGCAGTACAGCACAGACATTAATCCAGTAGTAATTATATTCTTATGTAGACATGTTTAATCACACTAAAGAAAATCATTGTTGTGGACAATGTGGACTAGTTAATAGAGGATATAAATAGAGGTACAGTGTATACATAAGTGTTTATCTGAGCTAATGCCAGGGAGATGGTATGTGAAACTAATTTTAGCAAAGTACAGTACGATGGTTACCTTATCTTCCCAAGATGATTTATATTTCAAATTATTTTTGAAATAATTTTATTTTTATTTGTACCTACACTTTTTATATACCTATACATATAAAATCCTCATTAGATGGTGTTCTTTCTAATATGGCTCCTGTTTTCCTGGAACATGATTTTTTCCATAATGTTTTAAGAATGAAAGGAGGAAAAGCTAGCTAGCTTCATGAGAGCAACACTTGAATATATTTTCTCTCTTAATGAGAAAGAAATAAATCATATGTATTCTTATGATATGATAAAATATCTTCAAATGAAGGAGGTGTAATCATAATTTTGCATTTTTGTGGTCTGTAGTTCATTGATGTCAGTGATGGAGCTGCACTGAGAATCAGCCTTATGAAAGGCCGCATCTCATCTCCGCGGCCAGAAGCGCTGAATGTCTGTAAATCTGCAGTGGCATTTACATCCGATTGACGGGGGGAGAATGTGTCACTGAGGTGCAGTTAGGCAGGATAAGCCCTAGGCCCAGGGAGCAGGAAGCAACATTGGACAGTCCTCAGTTCGCGGTCAGCCTGCCAAGGTCCTGAAAACAATGCGGCCGCTCGGCTTCTGACCAAAGGGTACACGCAAGCTGACCATCTGTAACTAACCACATCTTGTGCATAAGAGCCCGGCATGGAAACGAACGGGCTCAAGTGAAATTGATCAGAGCAGAAAGGAAACCGCATTTCATGTTTTGTCAGCCAGGGTTTCTCCCTTTCAAGCTGCTGTGTGCGACATCCATTCACATGCCTTTGGCCGTCAACCCTCTCATGAATAAGCGCACTGTTTCACATCAAGTTTATTCCTTTTAAAGTGCGTGTTATCATCAATGCTTCTTTTATGCATTCTCTTTAAAGTGTTTCGTTTTGTGGTAATATAAGAAATGTGTTTATCATTCTGTGAAAGAAATTTTTTTTTAATTCATTAATTATTTATTTGCATTCACAGCCACATGACCTTCAACATTTTGCAGGTCATTTATGTGAATTGTTCTAAAAACAATGCAAAAAGAAAAATTCTGCTTTCTTTTTATACTTTATAGTGAAAGTAGTTCCATATGGCTACTGAAAATTGTATAACAGTCCAACAGCAGTTATGTGAGGGCAGTGTGGTCTTCACATTGGTAGCATATAAATAATGAACCTGACATTGTTGCAGACTTATGTTTTTACCTCCTGTTGATCCATAGCCATGTTTAAATTATATTGTTATCCTTTATGCCCCATTAACTATAATAATGTTTTCTATAACTCAGGAAAAGACCATTATTTGGAGACCCAGAAGAATACTGATACAGGGACCTGCAGTGGTTATTACAGGTTAATTATGGGTCGAAGCCATTAGATATAATAACACACTGGAAACTCTTACTCCCAGTATAGATCATTCTGTCAAAGCAATGTAATCAAAGTAAAAGAGCTGTGAATGGGATACATGTCATTGTTAGTGTCTGCTCTGGATTTTAAGAGTTGACTCCTTTTATTTCGTACCTGTGTTCCTACTCACTGTAATTGGTGTTTGTCCCCTCCCTCCACCCATCATCTTCCTAGGCCCCCCACTCTGCCCCCTAAACCACAGAAAATGCGGAAACCTAGACCTCGTTCAGTGTATAACCATAAGCTGTTTAATGGTAATATGGAGACCTTCATCAAGGTACTCACCCCTCTGTGGTGTGTGTGTGAGAGATGCGAATGCCTGGCAGTTTGGCAGCTTGGTCCTCTCTTACACTGCTCTCTCACACGCACGACGTAACCTCTGATTAATCTTACCTTGACTCTTTACTTCCTTTCCCTGGCTCTGGTGATGCAGTCAGTCAGGGTGACAGCGTGGGAGTCGCTGTGCCTGGGGGAGATGAGGGAATGGCAACAAGGCTCTGATATAGCGCTTTAAATTTCTGACCATTTCAAACGTACGTGGCCTATGACACTCTTGGCGTACATAGCACTTCAACAACCCTGACCCATGAATCATGGAAAGTTTTGTAGCCTTGCCGGTTCTGTTAGCACAAAAGCAGTATTTTAAATCATTTTTCACCTCCCTATAAATAAGGTTTACAGGACACAGATTTTAGTTTCTGCACAGTAACTGCACTTTCCATCATAGCCTCTAGCCCCATGAGATAGCCCTACTGTATTCACCCTGCTGTAGCCTCTCTCCCTCAGCATCTCCGAGCTGCCCTTCCCCTAAGCTTCCCGGGCTTCTCTGGCCTCCCTGGTGGGTATGGCCATGCCACAGAGCATGGCCTATCCATTGGCAGTGGTCTCCGTGGTGGCCTTTTTCCTATGCTTCTCTAACAGTTATGATTCTTGCTTCCCTGTCTTGCTGCTCACCCTCTGTGCTGCTTACTGTCCCAGGGCAAGACGGAATTCTCGTACCCGGAACCAGGTACTATCTAAGGGAGGGTGTGGGGTCTTCAAAAAAATTCCAGGCTTGGAACATGTACACTAATCACGCCCCTGTCAACTCTCACTAACAAAATTAAAACAGCCATAGAGAACTGCAATTTT
Source organism: Megalops atlanticus (assembly GCA_019176425.1). NCBI lineage: Eukaryota > Metazoa > Chordata > Actinopteri > Elopiformes > Megalopidae > Megalops > Megalops atlanticus. The sequence goes on from CM032882.1 coordinate 26,459,100, forward strand.
AACATGGGGCCATCACAAATGCCTCTTTGTGATGAGTGGGGTGTGAAAAGTGTAATGCTTTGCTTTCTAGTCCTTTTGATGTAAAATATTGATGTGCGATGATGTGTGATTCTCTAGAAGTATTATAGCTTTTACTTTAAAATAATTTATGACTTACACAACCAGAAAGCACTAGTGTCCTTTTGCTTATTTGTGGAAGTGGTGCTAATCAAGCCCTGTTTTTTTTCAGGATTCAGGACAAGCTATACCGGTGGTGGTGGAAAGCTGCATTAGATACATCAATCTATATGGTAAATAAAACACACAGTTAACATGGATTCTTTTAAAATTTCACTTTTTTGCATTGCCCATGGCTTAATGCAAAAAATGAAAGTGGTGGCAAGCAAGTACAGTGTTAACTTGTGTCATTGTGTCAAAAGAGTGAATTCTGCTACCATCTGCAATAATTAAAAGATAAAAGTAGTAGTGCAATATGAGAATATTATCTCATGGTATCTCATGAAATATCCACAGTAATGCCTTCATGAAGGCTACATAAGACTAAAAATCAACGTTCACAATTATTTATAAATACTATTAGCCACTGATATGAAATCGAAATTCCTGCAAGGCTACCCTCCTGCACGTTTAAATCTTGATGTGGTTAATGATGTTTAACTTGCAGTTGGTTCTATTAAACCATTAAAGAACTGAGTCAAGTGCTAAAGTGGAAAAGAAACTTGCACTGAATAGTAGCCGTGATAAGTGTTTTTAGGAAGAGAGGGTGGAAGACCAGGTTGAGCTTTGCAGCACAAGTTCAGAACATTTCACCCAAATCACTGCAAGTGAGTTTGTAAATGTCCACAATAGTGCTAATGAGAGATGAAGTTCTGATCTTGTATGACTGTACACCACAACGTCTAGCCTTTCATCTCCCCCCAGGACCACTACCAAAATATAAGCAAATGTTTGGCCAATCAAATGCACAGGTTGTGTGAAGTTTGAGGGAATGAGCAGAGGACTGGTAATGAGGACCATGTGCTCAACAATATGGAGGGGCCTCCTCCTTTTTTTACGACTAACATTTCCTGGCCTGTGGTGTGTTTCCAGATTGCCTTCACGTGAGGAGCAAATCAGTGTGAAGATAATAACTCCTTTCTGATGTGAGCTCATATTTCTCCTCTTCCAGGTCTGCAGCAACAGGGCATATTCCGAGTTCCAGGATCTCAGGTCGAAGTCAATGATATTAAAAATTCATTCGAAAGAGGTCAGTCCCTGTGAGCCCCACCATTTTCCCTCCCAATTGTTTTTGAATTGAATTTTGTGCGCCTACACAAGTAACATATTTCTTCTCGGACCGTCAATATGCATTACACACTGGATCTGTTTTGCTGAGCAAAAGAACAACATAATTATAGAGAGGCCAAGCTGAAATTGACGTTGAAATTCATTTCATATATGTTTTCAGTAATATTCAATGACTACGATAATCTAAATGAAAACAAATTCAACATATTTTCTAGACACAATTCTGTATTCATATGGGACTAAAAAGATTGCACTGAAATATGTTAATTTTAAAATAGCTCATTTATCACAGGCAGTTGTGAGCTTCCATAGTTGCATATGTTTTTTGAATCAGCTGCATTCTGTGGATGATTGAAAGAGGGCCTTGAAGGGCTCCCGAGTGGCTCAGTCGGTAAAAGCACTCGTTCCGAGTGTAGACTGAACGCTACTGCCCGGGTTCGATCCCGGCCGTGTCACTAGCCGACAGTGACTGGGAGCTCACAGGCGGAGCATATTGGCTTCGTTCCGCCGGGGATAGGGGTGGGTACATCGGCAGGGGCTTCGGTCCCATTAGCAACAGTGACCCCTGCTGGTCGATCGGGTGCCTGTGGTCCACGTGCCAAAAGCTGCATATGAAATGTCTTCCTCCGACTCATCTCTGTGCTAGCTTGGCTTGTGGACCGCAGAGTGAAAAGAAGCAGCGGCTCACATCATGTGTCTCGGAGGATGGCACGTGCTTGTCTACGCTCTCCCAGATTGACAGTGGGGGTTGCGCAATGGGACCGAACATCGATGACTAATTGGGCATTCCAAATTCGGGAAATTGGCCATTCCAAATTGGGGAGAAAATGGAAAAATGACAAAAAAAAAAAAAGAGGGCCTTGAAGAATGTGGGAGAGGGTGTGTAGGCCTACAGCATATTGTGTCGTATTCTCAGGTGAAGACCCCTTGACAGATGACCAGAGTGATCACGACATCAACTCAGTGGCGGGGGTTCTAAAGCTGTACTTCAGGGGTCTGGAGAACCCGCTCTTTCCAAAGGAGCGCTTCCTGGACCTGATGTCCACCATCAGTGAGCGCACCCTTTTCCTTCAGCAGAGCAAACATGGATTCAAGCACAGGGTTGTCTAAATCACACCCCCACAGTGAAGGGGGTTCTGTAAATATCCATACATTTCTCTCCTGTTCCAGTTATGTGTTGCCTGTTCCAGCCTGTGCTGCCATGACCCTAGATCCCCTGAGTATTCATGCTTAAATGTTGCAAGAACATGGTAGAAATATTGTGCCTGGATTTGCATAGTGCAGTCAATTGGCTCCAGCACTCTGATATATGTGGAAGTGATTGTGGCACAGTAGCACTCTGCCTATTAAATAGGGATGTTATGTAGAAAAGAATATCAAATCTGATTGAAACAGCTCTTTTACCAGCATTTAACGATTCACCAGCAGTTTTATGTGTAATATTTCAGGCAAGAGCTTTAAATCAGGCATTTACTTGTAGTCACAGCCATTTACAGATAGCTAGCTCTCACACTTGTGTTAGATTATGTGTGTTGTCACATAACACAACATTTTTATGTTTTTTTATTACATTCTGAAAATCTTCATTAACCGAGTTCAGTTACACTTGATGTGACCATCACAATCTTAATAAAGATTACCATAACAAATAAATCAAATAATACATCTCTCCTGTCCATACTGTAGCTTCATCAAACTATATATATCGGAGTGATGCTGCTGCTGATTGCAAGGGGAAGGGGGTGCACTTCCAACCTAAGATATGGACTCTGGAATTTGAATTCCCCCTTGTCACAAACTGCAGTTTGACGAGAGTGATTGCTAATTCCCTTCACATACTAGGTGCATGCTGTAGATGTAGGCGAATACAGACTAACCCATGTAGACTACAGTAACTTAACGTATAGTACAAGAATGCAGAAAGAGAGGTTATGTCTGATGATCTTTTTACCATCCTTTAGAACTTGAATCGAGCATTGAGAGAGCTCATCACATCCAACAGATCATTGTGACTCTTCCTCGTACCATCATCATCGTCATGAGATACCTGTTTGCGTTCCTCAATCAGTGAGTCTGACCTTTTCTTTAGCTTTTTAGCATTGCTTTAATACCACAGCTGTGTTTAATCAATAGTTGAATTTGCAGATTGATGCAAATGGAGCCAGTTTCAGTTTCTGATGTGATTCATCCTTGAGCTTGTGGGGGTAGCAGTATGACATGCAGGGCTTGTACTCTAATTCATTTGATTAGACTCTTTTTTAAGAAAAAGCTGTATTGGATAGGATGCTGCAATCCATGCAAGCTGACAACTGAGAAAATATCATATTTTGTTACAGCTATTTTGCAGTGAATTATTGAGCTCATCACCCACCTGTGTCTAATTTATCAGCATCTGTCAGCAGTGCTTTACAACGTACAATTGTGAAACCTGTTCTTTAGTGATCCAGTATTCTTGTCTTTTTTAACAATATAGCTCTCTTACTGATACTGCCTCTATTTGGTTCCTTAACAGCGCAAATGATTTAATTCTCCATAAATCATTTGATATAATGCTATTTTAAAGAATTTTTGAAAGAAATTCTATCCAGGAAATTAAACAGAGTGCCTTTCATATGTATGTATGTATGTATGTCAAGCTGGTGATTGCAGATGTAATTTAAAAGGATGGCAATTATGCTTAATCTCATGTCCTTTAGGCTCTGATTTTAAGAAGCGTACACTTAAAATCATCTGTGGCGCTTGGGTATCCCTTTACTTTAAACTCACATACTGATTCAAAAAGAGATTTGTTAGGTACGCCATTTGCTCTTTCTAGAAGTTCATGGGGGCTCTGAATGAGGTGGTATGAAGTAACCTGTGCAAAATCAAACAATTTAACAAAGAGTGTAAGCAAGCAATTTTTGAAAAATCAGGTTTGATTCCCCTTTGTCCCAGTTTGTCCCAGTACAGTGATGAAAACATGATGGACCCTTATAACCTGGCCATCTGCTTCGGGCCCACGCTGATGCCCATCCCTGAAGGCCAGGACCCAGTGGCCTGCCAGGCCCATGTCAACGAGCTCATCAAAACCATCATCGTTCATCATGAAGTCATCTTTCCCAGCCAAAGGGAGCTGGACGGCCCTGTCTATGAGAAGTGCATGACAGGAGGGGAAGAGTATTGGTTAGTGGGCCTGTCCTTCTTCCTTCAGTCATCTATCTATCCATCTATCTATCTATCATGCATTGGGGATAAGGAATTACATTATATGCACATTTCAGCCTGGTCCTGGAGAGCTTCAGAGATATATGTTCTGTATTCCACTCCAGGTCCTGCTTAGGTAACTGTGATGATGGCTTTGATTAATTTGAATTACCAGTCACTCCAGGTTCTCTTAGTTCTCTAAATCCTGTAGGAGAGTTTATTTCCTGGAGTGCCTTACCTCCACTGATCTAGAAAATAAGGGTTTCAGTCTCTTTTTTCCTTTCTCTCTCACTTGCTCTCTTTCTCTTGCTTGCTCTCTCTACCTCGCTTGCTTTCTCTCTCACTGTCTCTCTCTCTCTCTTTCTCTCCCCCATCGTCTGCAGTGACAGCCCTCATAGTGAACCTGGCACCATTGATGAGGTAGACAACGGCACAGGGCCACACACCAGTGACGATGGTAAGTTAGTGGCAACTTCATCAGAGAAAGAGGCTTCTGCTATAGGCTATGGCCCAGTAGCATGGAATAATGACTTTTCTGGTGTCGGACATTAAGGTTCACGGTTGATATCCAGAGCGGTACCTTTCGACAGTAGAAAAGCAGTATAAATAATCCTTGCAATGGTTACATTTTTACCTAAGACGTATCCCTGTCAGTCTTCATTTGCTTCCTTACATATTTTTTCTGACAGTGTATAATTGGACACCACAAGGAACACCTGTATTTTATATGTTTATTCTGCTTTTTTGAGCTGAGAAAAATAGTGTAGGTGTAACTTGAACTAAGTTCACTCAGCAGAGTTGTTTACTGACATAATGTGCTGGCATAATAATATAAAACTCCATTGTATTGTGTCTGGGTTTATATAAATCCAGTCAGACATGCAAATCCAAACAGCAACAATAAGTATAACTGCAGGATACATTTTAACCAGGTCCCACCATTAATCAGTGAAAAATGTGCAACAGAGGAATATTCAGGAGACCATAGGCGTCATTTACACTGGGGACACTGGGGACATGTCCTCACCACTTTTTGTCATGGTCCATTTCATCCCCACCACTTTTTGAAAGCCGAACACGTTGTTGTCCCCAGCACTTTTCAAAACAAACTGACGCCCATGCAGGAGACCTAAATATATAAGAGGAGTTCAAGCTCATGATGTTGATAACATGTTGCACAACACTTAAATAAGTAAGTGATTAAAGTTATTTAGATTTCTCACGTTCACAGGGCATTGTTAAGCTCTCATTGAATATCTAATCTTTACCTCTTTATCCTACTTTGTGCTCACTAGTTGGCTAATTGGCATGATATTTTCAGTTTTGTGGCTGGCCTGCTAACTTATTAGCAGGGTAGCAAACTTCTATCATGCTATTAAGGTAACTGTCAACCAGTGTGTTAGGTCACTATTTAGCTAAATGTTTGCATAAACGTTTAACATTTTAACAATTAAACACAAACTAACAATTAACTGCATTCAGTTTCAGTGGGAAAGGTGAAGGCTCTCCTTCACAATAGATAAGCCCAATAACTTTTTACTTAATTTGGAGAGGTGGTTTATTTGAAGTATATTATATATGACAACATCTACATGTTAAAACATAAATTAATATTTTATATGTCTGATAAATATAATTTAAAGAGAACTTTTCTGACAGTCAAAGCTGATTGAAGTGTCACTTTTTGCCTCACGCTCAGAATTCAAACAGCCTTTTTAGATTGACAGCAACTCTACAATATCTAGGTATTTAAAGTATATCAGTCTCACTTATAAGTTTCTGCTGGATTTCCCTGTTGGGAGAAAGGATGGAATAGATTGTCTTTTGTCTCTTGCTCTGTAGGTAATTTCACCCCTCAGTGGATGCCTTAATGGAACTGATTGGGCTTTTCGGTTGACTTGGGAAATTTCCTGCCAAGAGACCGTGCATATATCTACTTTAAACCCTCTCTGAGCCTCTCAGGAGATTAATTGGAAACATTGAGGCATGGATGGATGTTCTTTGGATTATGCTTGCTACTTCACTCCTCCTTGGGTTACCTCCAGTCAGAATGCATTTCAGAGTGCTCTCTGTCCAATCACAGCCTTCCAGAGAGAGAGTCATCCAATCAGAGAACCGCACCAAGGCTACTCTTTACAATCGGAGATGCTCTGAGTGAAAATTGGATATTAGGGTCCTTTCTTATTACAAGTTGTCTTTTTAAATACACATTGCTGACCATTTAAGATTTAGAAAAATAGAAACAACATTCCCTGTGATATTCTCCACTGTCTTCTTGATTATTGTCTGTAATTGTGTATAGTTCCTGTTGCTTTTAAACAGAGTTCTAATGTGTTACATAATCATTCTAAAAATGTAGTGTGTTCCTGTTAATGACCTTCATAGAGATCAAACATGAGGGACAATAGAAGATTCTGCCTTGAATGTTGATGTCAACATGCAGAGTGAGTGAGTGAGTGGTTATGCAGCTGTGTGTGTACTTACTTTAATTATGATCGATTTCTTATATGAATTTCAGTTCTCAGGGAATAGTAGTTTCTACAGTTTGCTCTGGAGCTCTTTCCTACCTCTTTCATCTCCCTCTGTCTCTCTGTCCCTTTCTCCCCTCTTTTTGTCTTTGGCAGAGAGGGTCTATGCATGGAGATGAAAGAGGGATGGAAAATGGGTATTTGTTTGCTGACATTTCTTTCTTAATGTCCTGTGTTCACAGAGGTCGAGCAGATTGAGGCCATTGCCAAGTTTGACTATGTGGGCCGCACACCGCGGGAACTTTCCTTCAAGAAGGGGGCATCGCTGCTGCTGTACCACCGTGCCTCTGAGGACTGGTGGGAGGGGCGGCATAACGGCGTGGACGGGCTGATACCCCACCAGTACATCGTGGTCCAGGACATGTGAGCCCTGCCGTTGTTAAAGTGCTACTTTTAAGCCATGCAGGAAATGTTTTTCATGCTGAAAGAATGAGTGAAAACATCTCTGTTTAAGAAACTTTGGCATTTGTCTGAATCACACACACCGCTCTTGCAACACCCACATTTTTGCAGCCATGATGAGTGGAATTTGAATGTCCTGTTTCTGAATATCTCAGTATGCCTTTGAGTCAGAATTAAATCTGTGAAAATGGTATTTGACCATTTGCAGCACCTAGAAATAATAATACAGAAATAAAAATGAATGGCAGTTAACATGGTGAGCATGTTAGCCCTGCTGTGAGCCTACTGTATAGAAAAAGACCTGTACATTGAGGAGTGGTACATAACTACTACAAATCAATCCACCAGACTATAGAACCTCTTTTTACTTAGATGCGATATCAAATTCCCATGTAGGAGTCAGTGATCAGTGTTCTGATTTTAGACCATGGACCATATTCGTCATGCCTCTCAGTAGGGAATGGGTAGCACATCTCATCATCACTTACCACTGAAATTAAAGTAATTTTAAATTTGTGTTTCTTTGTGACAAGGTATATTAACAATGCGACAGTGACCATTTAGGTCAGTCACAGCCAGATATTACCAAAGCAATAACTGATGCAATAACAAATAAGAATAATTACCTTTATGTCCCCTCATATCAATCCTGGACTTTAGAGAAGAACACTGCCTGGGATTGGAAAGTAGTAATGTAATACGGTTGGCAATCATCCCTGCTCCATATTTATTAACCAGTGAAAACAGCAATGTAGACATTGAAAGTTTTGCAATTGTATGTATTGTGTGTTAGAGTAAAAACCTGTACCGGCATGTTTTCATGTCAAAATGTGTGAGTACTATGCAAAATGTGTATAGATTGCTAGGTCTGTTAGTTCTACACAGCATCTGCAAGCTGCAGATGCACAATATATCAATATTTGAATTGAATTGAGAAGTAGTAGTAAGAAGCTTCATAAATAAATCTCATGGCCTATGATTTTTTTAGTCCTAGAAGTGCTTTCAGCAGGATTCTTAGGAGTAATTCTGAGAAGCTTGATAAATATAGGCCCTGAAGGAGTATGGAGCCCTGTTCAAAATGTGATAGCACTTTTTTAACACTAAAGTAGACACTTTCCCAAAAGTACACTGGTAAATTATGGATTCCCCAGCAATGACTGTGAGCACTAAATTGCCCTAGGATACCTAGGCCTGCAAAAAAATAAATCTTGATTAAGATCATTTGTTTAAAAAGGAGCTAAAGGACATCAGCCAAGGTTAAGCCTTAACCATGGTGTACCCAGTTATCCGTCAACCTTTGTCTAATGCTCCTTATGTCCCTTATCCATCATGATAAAGGCAGCATAATTATCCACTAAATGAAATGCATGCTTGTCTTTTTCTAATTTGCAACCAATTGATTAGCATGCTGCGGGGGTCTTGGGAACTGAAAGCTGATAGAAATTGGTTTGTGTTTCCTTGTTAATTAGGCCTGACAAAACAGAAAACACTCCAAAGACATCTTACTGCCAGTTAGAGCAGCATTCCTCATCGTTTATTCATTATCAAGTCCAACTTAATCATAATTGATCTTGACATTTCATGTCCAAATCTGTAGTAAATCCACCCCATGTTAAATAAGAAAGACCTACCATTATTCCCAGTGCAAGTCTATGCTGAGAATTCGTTACAGTTCCGGTAACAATTTTCAGATATATTTTGTATGTTTGTTTGCTTTTAATGCAAGAGAGCATTTTGTTTTGAATTGTTTGTCAGAAATGATTTACAGTGATGTGTTTAAAAATCAAAGTGTAGTGTTCTACAAAATGAGTGGATTAATAGATCACCACATAAAGATGGTGATCAAAATGACTGCCTTTACAGGACAAGTGTTAATTGGTAAAATTAAGTTTTAAGTAGTTGAAAGCTCAGAGGAAACACCTAAACATGTAGGTCCTTTGTTCTGTATCTGCTTTTCTCTTCCCCTGTCTCTTCTCTCCTCTTTCCCTTTCTTTTCCTTTTCTTTCTCTTGAACCCCCCTGTCTGTCCCTGTCTTGCTTTCTTCGTGTCTGTTTCCCTCTTCTTCTCCCTGTGTTACATAAAAACTTTTGAAAGTCAAAGTCTCATTCTCTCCCTCCCTGTTGTCTGGGCTGTGTCCGCAGGGACGACGCGTTCTCTGATAGTCTCAGTCAGAAGGCAGACAGCGAGGCGAGCAGCGGGCCCCTTCTGGATGACAAGTCCTCGTCGAAGAATGACACCCAGTCCCCCTGTGAGCCCCCGCTTGACTACACCTTCGGAGGCGTCCTGGGACGGTGGGTGCAGGGAGAAGAGACTCAGCTACCACCACTGGCTAACTTCTCTTTACATTACATTATTGTCATTCAGCAGACGCTCTCATCCAGCGCGGTGAAATGAAGAAATCTTGGCCAACGTACCCACCCTATCCCTGGCTGAACTGAGCTACTCTGGCGAATGACACAGCCAGTTTTGAATGCCTTTCCAACTGTGGACTGGGGACCTAGAAATTTGCAATTTTGTGGTGTGCATTGTTTTTAAATGTCAGAATGATGCAGCCTCTTCCTGTAGGAAAAGAATCCTTTTCACATTTGTATTAGACATTCAGATGTGCAAAACTTGAAGGTTTATCACCGTGAAATGGCAAGGCACTGTTTGCTGAGAGTGAACATTGCTGTAATTAACCTTCAGATATATATTCTGAAATATATATTCTGATATTCTGAAAACAAATAAATCTTACGCCAAATATATTACTTCCAACCCTAAATTTAAGACCAATGTAAGGTTGAATATGAGTGGTGTTAAGTCTCTGCACCCCTCTCTTTGCAGAGTGAGGTTACAATCCGACGGAGCTGTGATCCCTCGCTGCCGGAGTGGCGGCAACACCCACAGCCCCCCAAGGGGGGTGGACACCCCCCCACGGGCTGCCGCCTGCCCCAGCAGCCCCCACAAGATGGCCGTCAGCAGGGGGTGCATGGAGAGCCCCGAGAAGCGACGCCTGGGCACCTTCGGCAGCGCGGGCAACGTCAACTACCCCGACAGGAAGGCCTACCCCGAGGGCCACCCACTGAGGCCCGCGCCCAGCACCACCCGACACAGCAGCCTGGGCGACCCCAAGTCCCTGGAGGCCGAGGCCCTCGCAGAGGTGACCCGAGTCACATGCACAGCACGCACACGCATACAACGCAAAAATGATGTCAATACCAGTCAGAAGTTTGGACACACTTGATAAAGATAATGGGAAACATGCATTCAAAGACATTTTGATCTAAAGACTTATGCTTAAATACTCGAAATTTGTTTGCTAAACAGATATAAATGGTGAAGTTGATGCCTTTGTATGCATTTCATTCCAAAAAAAATTCATTTAAAAAAGATTTTTTTGGCTGCTTTGAAGAATCTAAAATATTAGAGAGTTCTGATTTGTTTAATACTTTTTTGGTCACTGTGTAATTCCATTTGTTTTATTTCATAGTTTTCATGTCTTTGCTATTATTCTAAAATGTGGAAAATGGTAAAAATAAAGAATGAAAAGGGTGTCCAAACTTTTGACTGGTACTGTCTCTCCCACCCACCTCAGCTGAACTGCACATGCAGCTCAGTCTCTCTCAGCTGTATGGAGCACAGTGCCATGCATAATGGAATAATGTGTCGTCATACATAATTGGATACTATGTTGAAGGTGGGTGTCTGGGGGCTGGCGCTCTTTCATGCATTTCACCCCGTGCCATGATGATGAAGTGGGTGTCAGCCAAGAATAAATTTCAACTGTGTTTAATGATGGCTAGGCTGGGCAGTCAATGCACAATGAAAAATGAATTTACCGTGCAATGGGACGACTTGTGAAAGGATGGAATTATAATCTGAGAGACAATTATAACATTCTCTCCTCTGCAGCGTTTTCCAGCTAAGACAAAGTTTCCAAAGAGGTTACATCTTGGGAAACAGCCTATGCAGGCCTGTTTCTAATCTCTAATTGCTTTGTGTGTCTGTGTCAGTGGCTGATTAATTAAGTATTTAGATATGGGACGCACTGTGAGAGACTCATTAAAAGAACATCTCTCTGAGTGCCTATCTGCACGAGCCCATTTTTTCTGGCGTTAAGACTTAGCAGTCCAGTCTTCCATGGAAGTGTTCACAGAAACAAAGGAGGGAACAGAGACGGATGTGACAAAGGCGCACTTGAGATGAACTGAAACGAAGGATCTACAGTAAGGGGATAAATATAGCCAGCATGGTCCTCTGTGCGTTCAGTTGGAAAGTCCCGCATTAGATTATATTATCCAATCAGAAAGGGAGGCTGACTGACCCCCCCCCCAATACTCTCTGCTCTCTGGCAGGACATTGAGAAGACCATGAGCACAGCACTGCATGAGCTACGGGAGCTGGAGAGACAGAACACGGCAAAGCGGGCGCCGGACGTGGTGCTGGACACCCTGGAGCCCGTGAAGCACCCGGCCGGCTCCGAACCGGCCAGCCCACTGCACACCATCGTGATCCGCGACCCAGATGCCGCCGGACGCCGCAGTGGCAGCGGCGGCTCCGGCCCGGAGACGATGACCACCTTCAAGCCGGCCCCGTCGGCTCGCCTGGCCGGCGCTCAGTTGCGCCCCCTGCCCGCGAGGCCGTCGCGGCCGGCGCCCGTCCAGCACCGCTCCAGCAGCTCCGGCTCCTCCGGGATGGGTAGCCCCGTCGTCACGCCTACGGAAAAGATCTTCCCCGGCAGCTCCTCCTCCGACATATAGTACCACCCCCTCCATCCTGAACCCTTTGAGCTCAGGACATGAGCCTTGTTTTGTACAGATGTTTTTCTTTTTCACATGTGACTTGAATTCATGTGTTGCCACGATGACCAGTCCAGCAGAGAGTCTGAGACTGGTAGGTGCACTGTAGCACTAGCGTAAAACTCTGGCACAACCCTTTCTGCACCCCAGCACCGCTGAGAGACACTGGAAAAGCAGAAAAACCTGAAAGGAGCAAAAACTAGAAAGAAAGCATTTGACCTTTTAGTTTATGTGTTTTGTTTTACCTCATAAAAAGACTTGCCTGGCCCCGTTCTGGGGACTCATGAACTGAAGATGAGAGGCTCTGCAGTAAGTTAGGCCACCACTCATTTATACCCAACACTGGCTGTCCACAGGACAACCACATTATCTCTGACTTGAGCAGACATCTTGTCAGTTTGAAAGGCGACTGGGGTATCCCTCCCTTACATACCTGAATTGCACATTCAGTTTTCACTTTCCCTCAGATGTTGTAAGTGACCATGATGGCTCTCATCTTTAGAGTTGTACATAGATATACTTACTTGAAGTGGCATTCCTTATAATTGTATAAGGAATAATCTGCAAAATAATAATATAGCAAACAAAGTTGTTTTCAGACATACAGATTGTAGTAGGAATCTTAAATTGGTGTACAAACTAATAATAAGGAACCTGTGATAAACTTGTAGTGTAATGTGTATATTAATATTGATGCTAGTTCTACTTTTGTTAGTGATAATGTTGTACAGACCAAGACTTAAACAAGAATTTACGAATGGAATTTGGGAAGAACTCGCAAAGATAAAAACATTGCCCCAATGTGCAGTTTTGTCTCTCATTTTATGTGATGATTTTGCATTGACTGTACAACCAGCCCAACCATATTCTGTGAACAAACAAAATGATTTTGTATCGTACTGTCATTTTTCTGTCATGCTTTTGTTTTGGCATTTGAATGGGAGTCAATTCTCTGCAGTTCCAGTTAATCTAATGAACATGTTTTTCCTATGTTGTCATTGGTAGGTAGATAGCCATTGATAGTATTCCAGAATATTCCCCATAATTCAATTTCCCTTTCAATTCTGTCATTCAAATTCCAGTTAAGTGAAACCTACTTGATTTCACCTACAGTGTATTTCAAGCAATTAAATTATGCAATTAGTTAATTAACATCACAATTTGAATTGTTTTGATTTTCATGTTTGCCTTTTTAACCTACTAAATATCAGGATTTTGCATATTTTCTGTATTTTTGATCTTAGGGGGATTTGGCAGTTTTTCAAATGTCTTTATTAATGTCCACATTAACATAAATTTTAAATCAGGGATTATGCAAGCATCTGAGAAGTTCTACTGTTCATTCAGAAAATAAGTATCCAAGAATTGACACAACGCAAAGTATTTAACTGGAGAGTTGGTTCATACTTGAAGTACATATTTGTCATCGCTTCATCTACACTTGTGCTTTAACATGTGTTGGTGTTCACTTGTAACAAACATTGATGATCCCCAACTGTCCACAACATTCCATAATTTAACATGTATGTAAAAAGTGATGGAGAACCGTGTCTTAAAGTAATGCAAATTCAGAATTGAATATTTTGTTATTGGTATTTATGTGAAAGCCTATACAGTAGTTGAGATTTGATGTTTGCACTTAACGTATATATCTTAGTTCTGTTGTCTTCAAACCCTGCACACATATTCTGGATATGCTCTGTGTTTGTCTTCCCAGAAGAAGTTGACAATTTAAATAGGCTAGTATTAGTGCTTCATCTGATTTCTGTTTACTTCTATGTTCTATGTTTCTGGAGGTGTGCATATTACTTGTGTTGTGTTCCAAATAGGCAGTGGAACTGTCAAAACCAGTTGAATTCTGTTTTCTGTTTACTGCATTTTATTGTTTTTGTTGACTCAGTCCTCTCAAAAGTGTTAAACTTCATTTGACTCACACTGTTCAGATATCTGCAACTGACAGTTTACAAATGCAGGCTGAAACATAATGTATTGACATCATTAAATCCAATGCACTGGTATAACTGATAAAATCATTTGTTAATTAAATATTGGACAGGTCTGCTGGTAGGCTGATGTATTGTTTGTATAACTTCCTGCCTTACAGGGTCATTTTCTGTTTAATTTCAAAAGCAGCCACACTTCAGGATTAATTTCTTTTGCAGGAAGTAATGGCACATTTTATTATGCTATGCACAGCATTCACATGTCATGTATACAAAACTGTAGATTTACTACATACATATGTACAGGGCAAACAAAACGTTTTTCAATCCCTGATATTAACATGATTAGTGTACAGTGCATAATGGCTCACAAATATCACACAGTAGGATTATTTGCATATATCATATTGCAGATCAAAACTTCAAATATATCTTTGATATAGTCTGTATTGATACTGACTGAAATCTTACAAACATTTTTTTCTGTCTACTCTAATTTGTCACTACTTGTTCTCCTCTTGAAACACATTGAATCTATGCAGACCAACTTTGGGAGCCTTTGTGGCCTGCAGCTCTCAAAGTTGAAACATGACAACATAGAATTATCAGTCAGAGAGCACTGGTATTACTGTTGGTGGATTTCATTGATTCACGTGTGGGTGTCAAAGGAATTTAAAAGGTCACAGTTTCTCAATAGCATTTTATTGAGGAACAATAAAGTTGGATAATGTGCTGTTTTACCAGTTTTAGAGGGCCTTTAAAGGCCTCGATGAATCACTTTACTGTAGCCCGAGTTAATTTCTATGCTTTGTTTAAAAAATCAGTGTGAATATCCAAGTCATTTTATATTATTTGCAAATACTACATGAAATACAACTCCATCTCCTAACATCCTATTTATTCAGGTGATATTAAAGTAACAAAAGACACTTCCAGATAAGACAGACACCTTGGCTATCTTGTGATAAAGAAATACATGATAAAGGTGTCATAATTTAGGTTCCATAATGTATACCATTTATAGCAAATTTTTATATTGGATATTGACTTGTACTATCTCTTCAAAAGGCAGGTACTGTGGTAGACAATGTGGAAACGTGCAGCTTCTTTTTTTACAGCACTTTTACATTCTGTCCAAAATCCTCTGCATTTGACGCATAGCTGAGCAGCCCGATAGTCTTTGGAGCACATCAACAGACATTTGGATCCTGCTTAACTTTTAAATACTTTTTAAAAATGCTGAAATGTTGCTTTTTCATGAAGGCATCTGGGACAGCACTCCCACAATCCCTCAGCCTGCATCTGCATCTGTTAAATGTCAGTCTCTTGACACCTCAGACTACTCTTATCTAATTAAATATTTTGTTTTTTAAAGAGTATTTCATGGGAAACACTCTAATGCAGTAGCTCTCAGCACTTTCAGTGTACAAAATGTGCACAGCACACGGTGTGTTTCACAGGACACACCTACCCATTTCACCACTTAACTAAGATGATATTAATGCCGTGATGTAGCACAAAATTGTAACATTTCCATCCGGGAGTTTGTCCTTCATGTTACATGACATGTTATTTTTGCTACTTTTCTACCAGTTCTTTTCACTGCATGCCCTGAGGCTGCACCTTTGGGCTTCAGTCTGAAACCCACTGCCATTGCCATATTACTTTTTTGCCATTATACTGACCCCTAGTGGTGACAAGTGTATGTGTGTGTGTATGAGTGTGTGTGTGTGTGCATGTGTGTGTGTTTGGGGCGGATAGGTTGCATACTATATGGACTGTGGTACCATCTGATGGCTGATGTTGGTATTGCATCTGTGCCCTGGTAGGGGAAAAAATGTTCATCCTGAAGATGGAGTATGTGGATTGAGGTCTAGATAAAAGTGTTTCTTGTATATTGAAATATTTCAGATAGTAATCAGTTATAAGATATGATTGTCAGTAATAAGATGAATATGGTGACTATATCATTGAATAATGTTCCAATAGAGGTAAGCTTTATTTTACATTTTTTGGACCTGTCACATTTTGAACATTGCATAAGAAAGCACAGTTTTGAAATATTGCAAGCAAAATGCATTATCTTATGTATATAATTTACACATTTGCTGTGACATATTGCTGATGAATATCTTTTCCATTCTGTCAGTGCATTTCGTCTATTAAATGGATTTTTGAAGTGCCTTGTGGCATAACTTTATATTAAGCCTTTTAGATAAATGCTTTTTAAAATTATTTCAGTTATGCAATTATTAGAGGAAGGAAAAGAAATCTGAGAAGTTAAACTAACACTAGGCCATTTGCATTATGGTGCACGACAGCACGCTCACTAATAGTCTTTTGATTTCCATAAGTTACAGTATCAGCACCAATGAGGAAAGGGATGTGTGCTTACCCACACATTCAGACTCCCATTAGTTTGACTGATACAGGATCAGTTCACCCAGTTCTAATCGTAACTGCAACTGTTGTCATGAATATGGTGAGACAGACCCAAGGTCTGTGCTTGGAGAATGAACCCATCTACACTACACACTGTGCAAAGCAAAGACAGGTACCCCTGTCCAAAAATCTGTCAACTACAATTCAAAAGACAAGGAGACAAGACCTAACTGAAATTCAGAAAAATTGTTGACTTATTCTGTACAATTATGTAATAGGTGCTGAAAGAATGCCTTTGTAGCATTGCTTTCTGTATGAAATTGTGTTTGCTGTGAACAATCGAATCTATTGTAACTTCCATAATTCATGTTCATTCCTTCAAAATGATGATGTAGTGATGATGGCAGTGGTACAGGCACAATGGGCTTGTTTATAAACCTCAGTTTGCACAGTCGAAGGCAGTAGTGCACTTTTAGCTTAACTCTTAGTAGCCTAATATTGGATGTCTTTTAATGTAATGGAATGTATATTAAAAATAGGAGTTCTGCATTTAAGAGGACATGAAGGAGCACCTCTTGACTAGCATTACAGCCTTCTCATCAGAATTCCGCACTGGACATTGAATTGGCTGAGGTAGACCCACCATAATCATGGGGGTATGTGTATCCTAATACTGTAGAATTATGCCTGATGTTCATGTGTGTCGGATTGTTTGAATCCTCTGTGATGTGATGTACACCAAGTCACTGGTGGATGTTGAAAGTCCTGATGTTCAATAAATGCAAATGAATTTGTCTTCCTCTTTTCCCCTTTTATGAATCCCTCAGGACACAGAACTTGTCGTAATGTGTACTGTGTATCCCCATAAGGTGCAACAGAAAGCCTTCCTCATTCAGTGCTGATACTGATTCAATGGAGAAGCTTAGTGGGGATCAGTCAGTGGAGTCCTCTGGCTCACTCAGCTATTACCACATGGTTGACAGGCCTTCACAGGGATCTTTCAAGGGACCCCCCTGGTAAGAAACCTATTAAAAGTCATGACAGGCTAAAGGGATTTAAATACAGTGACTGATTTTCAAGGCTCTGTGCCTTACTAATAAACCTTGCTCTTACTACGGTAACTGAATAGAAATGTTGTTGATCAGGGCTGGTTGGAATTAGATGGAGTGAGGCCTTACACACAAAGACAGTAACATTTTGCATCTGTGTGGGAGTTAGGCACTGTCCTGTTATTAATAGCTGTATGAAGACAACTATCTATTTATTTGGCAAGTTTGTGATGTCTTGTGGCTGTTGATGGCTGACTGGCTTGCTCTCAATAGTGTGGGTGATTTTCTCTACCTCTTTAACGCTGGCAAAAACATGCTGTAATGCCATAGGAAAAAAAAAATCACTGGAATTTCATGAGAATAATATTTATATTATAGTTTTGGTCAGAAATATGAATGAAACCACAGTCAACATTGCCAATTCCATCACTGAAATGATCAATACAGGAAACTTTTCTACAAAACATAATGTGGAAACAAAAGTCATGTTAAGCACAAAACAAACACAGCGTTCTTCACATGCTCACAAAATCAGCATGTAAGAGTATGATTTTATTTTTTATGAACTTAGTTAATAAAATTTGACACCACCTGTGCTTCTGTCTTGTTGGGCTGAGGGCGAACGATACTGTCTGAAGAGGTTTTGGGAAGGTCTGAGTCTTGCTAAGTTGTGACATAAATACAGTATTATTTTCAGAATTACCTGAAAATACAAACATGCAAGGATGATTCACTGCAATCCAAGAGAAAAAAGATATTTATTTTTCTTTTCTATTTATTTTTTGTTGCTGAAATAAAATGAAAAAAGAAAAAGTTTTAGAGGGGAGTGAGAGTCACACATGAAAATTAGTAAAACCCCCTAAAGAAATTGTTTTTAATGTTATGCCATCATATTTTTCAATAGTATTTCTCTCAATATCCATTACACTTCCCTGTGGTGACAAAGAGCCAATGCAAACAAATTTTTACCTGGATGAAAGGGAAATGGACACTGAGCCAGCTGTACAGTATGTACCACAGAATGTTTCTTTGCTGCTGTCACCTCTGGCTTGTCACCATTTACATTGAAAGTCTTGTAAAATGAAATTGTGAGTAGAATACATCAAAATGGATGCCAATGACAATAGAAGCCTTCATTAACATCACATAGACAGATCACAGGTTTGAAATCTCTTCCTGCGAGCTGTGAGGTAATAAGTAAACCCTTGCCCTGTTATTTTTTCCAGTTTTTTGTAGCATTTCATTTGAAACCACCAGGTGGAAGCATTGCAACACGAGGAAATAAGGGCAGAGAATGACTTGATAGGTCAGAACATGGTGTTTCAAGAAAAACATTCACATGGTTCTCCAATTGAGATATCAGACTATGCCCAATGGGAGCATCACTTTTTAGGATTTTTATGACTAATTGTAAACACTTTCTTTATTCTTTAACATTCTTAAAATGGAAGAAATAAAATGCAATACACCATTTCATATTTGATTTTTAAAGCTAAGTATTCTTGGCCAACTTTTCTTGACATTGACAAACAAAAAAGTAGAAAAAGAACATTAAGAAATGTTTTGTTCTGCTCAAGAAAATATTTAATAACATTTATGTAACAATATGTACATTTAGCCTCGTTACCCATTCACCTTAAAAAATCACCTTGTTAATATTTCATAATTTATCTCCTGAACAAAGCTACACTTTCAAATTATGTGATTCCATTTTATTTAGCAACATTATGCTGGGTAAAGCAGCTATGTTTAATCAGTTTGCCTGTGTTTCCAGGAGATGAAAGTGAGACCACAATTAGATTAGGTTCCTGCCCAGGCAGTTGCTGAAAGCCCAGAGCGACAGGCCACCCAGGACTAATACCAGACAGGTCCAGTGTTTGTCAGCAGTTCAAAGGTTGGTCTAATTCATGATTAGATGGCTGGTCTGGAGGCAGAATCAATGTGGCAAGGGGTCCGAGGGCTATTCACAACTCTGTGAATGGATAAGGTTTGAAGGCTTTTATTGAAAATAATGTGTGTGTTGGGGGAGAATACAATTCAGTTCACTATTAAGGAACAAAAGATAAAAGAATTTAAAACCCAGGCATGATGAATCTCAAGTGTGACACATGCAACTAATGGGTACCAGTTTGCAAGAACACTGCCCTCATCTGTCCATTAATGTATTAATCAAATGGCAATGATACACTGGTGATTTTTATTGCAATTTTGCTGGTAATTAATGGCAAAAACAATTGCTTACATGTTTTACATTGGAAAGTGGGCAACTTTCTATTATCTAGGAAAATTTGATTGGCAGTGCCACCTTGTGGGCAATATCTGAGATCCTTCAATAAGAGCACAGATAGAGGTCACATGACAACTTATCCTGTCCAAAGAAATTTTGGAAGAAAAAAAAGGTTGACCATTCAGAGACAGTGGACCAAGAAAAATGAAAATGTACTCATCGTTTTCTTCTCAGTTAATTTAATTTATTTTATCACCCTAATTTGTCACAAAATTAATTTTTAAAAATTGGGTGATTTGTATGTAGCAACAAATACTGTATGTTTTGTGCTAACTTGAAGTAACATGAAGTTTGCAAGTCTGCATCATCTAATGAAAGAACCTGTTCTGTGCAGTGTAGTGCTCTCACCTTATGATAAATGTGTCTGTACATAGCCCACAATTTATTCAAATCCACTGGGTGGCATGGGTAAGCTGTTCAGCACAATATGTAACCGTAATAGGTGTGGAGTCAATTAATCAGTCCTGTTTAAACAAAATAAAACTTAAGCCATCATAGTTAATGGAGAGTCCTTCCTAAATAAAACAAAGTATCATAGTTTCTACAGGTTAGATAGAGTTCAAAAGCTGAAATCCCATTTCTCTCCTTTCTCAGCAAGTTACTGGTATTGCCAAGGTTTTCTTTTTTTAAAAAGGATGTTTCCATTTGGACAAATCATCATATTTTTACCGACTGTCGCCAGATGGAACGGTACTGCTCATGATACATTCTTCTTTGTGCTTTCACACCTGGCTTTCATTGTGTGATTATGTAATCTAATGGTTGTGTTCACATTCACATGAAATTTACACTTTCAAGAAATGCAAACCAGGTCTAAGACCATATTCCCCAAGACCTGCAACTGCCCATCTCTCATCTAAGGCCCTAAGGCCTGGTAGAGTGTGAACTAGGGGGGTATGCTGTGGCATGCAGAGGAGACCTCCTTGAAAATTAGAATGACACCATGTGCCTCTGGGGCTCAGATGTGACAGCATTTCAAGGACAGGACCTGGGAAATGAGCAGAATGAAACTTTCTGTTGTGTTTCAGGTTTTCCCCGAGTCATTCTGATGTAGCGCAGGCTGGGTGAGGGGAAGTCCCATACAGTACAATCAGCCCTTTGGATGATCTGTGTAAAACACAGCCGGATGAGAGAGACATGAATGAATATATGTGATGAAAGGAGGAAAAACACAGAGTTAACCAAGATTCTATGTCCTCTCATACCTGCCTAAATCTGGTCAGAATCATAAAAATGAAATTCAAATGCTAGAATGCAAAGTCCATTCAAACAACTCCAATTGAGTGTACCTGATTTGCACTTCTTACCCTTCTTAACTCAATCTAGACAAATTTCATGAGAATAAAAGCAAATTATATTTAATTGGCAGTTAAAAACTGGCACCACTTACATAACAGGTTGTATAACAAATCTCTCCGGGCCCCAATCAACATGCTTGCCAAGGTGATTAGAATACAAGAAAATACACGGCGTTTGATTGAATCTAATTGTCTTATGGTATGTTAGCACAGGAAACATTATTGTAATTAAAAATACATGTATATTTCATCCAAATCCTCATTCTTTTGAGGCACAAGGGACCAGTCTGAAGAAAATATAATGAAATATGCTAAAAAAATCATATCCATAATGCCATATTACAAAGTGTGGTCAAGCACACTATACCACATCAGAATACCATATGAGAAAACCAAGGACCTTCAAAAATGAAAACTCCTATTCCTCCTATATCTTTGTTTTCCTGTTGTGACAGTGGACAGGGGCAAAACCATTCATGGTCACCTGGTGAAAACTGCACCCTCTGAGAGTGATGGTGTGGCATTTTTTTTTCTGGCTGTCCACAGGTCACTATCCACAACTCAGCTACAGTATTAGTCATTAGGTGCCAATGAAAAGCTGATTGTCAAGTGTATGTAGCCCTTAGCCCACTGCAACTGCAGCTTCTTCAAGTCACATCAGCCTCCATCTGCTGCTTTTATCAACAGTCTGTTTCTAACCACAGTAACGCCATTGTCTGGATGTCTTTTGGGTGGTGGACCATTCTCCATGCAACCGTGACACTGTGTGATAACCCCAGCAGCTTTGTCATCTCTGATATACTCATACCAGCACATGCGGTGCCCGTTATAATGTTGCATCCAAGGACACTTAAATCTTTTCCCATTCTCTCTCTCTCTCTGATTTGCATGCACACACAATCAGTAGGTGAACATGTGATGCTGTCACTGATTGAGCAGTATATTGTATGGAAAGGGCAAGTTAGATCTTGTCATTTAACAGATGCTCTTATCCAGAGTGAAGTACCAGATGAGTACAAATAACATTACATTTACATTGCTGACATCCAGCAGATGCTCTTAATCAGAGTGGCTCCGGAAGTCAAGCACAAAAGGCATCCAGCAAAACGACATAAAAAGTTACACAGACAAGGAAACTATCATCCGCACATGAGCAGCCAGTGTCAAACAAACATAGCTGAAACCACAAATTCACACCTGGCCCAACATGCAGGTGCAGCAGGGCGTACCTGACAACAGTGCACCATTCCAATACAATAACAACACATACCCAGCGTCTCCCTGGCTTAATGTTAGTGTGATGGTATGATAATGTAATACATGGTGAAAAAAATACACACACACAAATTTAGTAAGGCAGGAATGAGACTATTATAACAATTCTGATATTTCCATACAGACAAGGCTGATGTAGGGCCAGCTTGATTACACTGTGTACAATAGAAGCCAGCCTACTCAGTTGGTACAGCGTGAAAGTGCACTTCATAAGTCCTTTTTAATTGTTTTTTTTTTCTCCCACCTGTAATTTATAACCAGCAGTGTTTCTGACATTGTGGTTGCTAAGCACAGTATATTCCCACCTCGTCTGACTGGCCTTACGTTCAGTTTGTGAGCTGATGAATGGATTGAGCCTCAGCATCTTCACTCTCCCACTGGACCAAACGCATTGGTATTGATCCATGACTTTGCAGTGGGTCGGAATACTTGCCAAGACTGAGACTCCATGTTCCAACAGTGGTTTCCAGGGGGCTGTGGTCTCGCTTTTAACTTTGATAACAGTTTGTTCACTAAAAAAAAAAAAAAAAAATCTGTTTGCCACTGACCTCGATTAAGTGTTAGCCTGTTAGAAGCTTGAAAAAATAAAGATGTGGTAGTTACTCAAAACACAGCTGAGGCTGACCCTTTATTTTACCAGGTAGGGTTAACTGAGAGGTAATTCTCTTTTGCATTGGGAAGGAATTATTTAGACCCAGGGGATTGTTAGATTCCCAGATAGGTTTAACGGTTCAACATCTCATCCAAAATACAACATCTCTATAGTACAGTGTCCCAGTACTGACACATTTGTTTTTCCTGTAAGGTCCAGAGGGAAGACTCAATATCACTTTCAGCAGCAGCATGGTTTTCCCACGTCTCCAATCCAAGTACCAACTATTTTCATTGATATGCATTTTTACTACAAAAACTGGAAAAGAAATACAACCAAATACATCTAATTTTTAAACAAAACACCAAAACAAAATTCCTCTCCTAGCACCTATGGTATGATTCATATAGCACAGATGACAAGGGGAATCACAATAATTATTAACCAAAAAGAGTGGGAGTTGCAAAATACCCCTGTCAAAAACAATCCAGCTGAAACTTTAGCTTGGTAGAGCTAGCTAGTTATCTAATCCCTAGCTGCATGGACCTAACCAGCTAGCTAGCTACTATCTTCCTGCAATTTCGGTGCTAGGGGCAGTTAATTGGGTTACTCTTACTTGAGGTTTTTCATGAAAGTATGTGCTTATAAGATAATTGCATGCAACATTAATCCATTTTGTAATGTACCAAACTTTTAGAATTCATCTTTGTCTGTTTTTAGCTACACACAATCAAATGTTAATACAATAACACGAACAGTATACTTGCAATCATTTATACAATTTATAAATGGTGCATGCACTTATCTTAATTACAATATTAAAAGTTCCAAAGGAAGAATCATAGTTAGAATTTTCAGACAATCCCTATACAATTAATTAAACCCACCTAAACAATTTATATCTGCTAGTAAGCTCCCTCTTATCACTTCCTTTCAGCATCACATGTTCATGGCATCCCTCCTCCACTAGAACTCCACCTTTTTTCTCTGATTTCCAAAAGAGGAGTCATCAACCTATTTATAATATCAGTGGAACATATATTGATATTGCTAAAAACATCTGTTGAAAAAATCTTGGACCTCAACATCTTGTAAACATTTGAATCCCAGTGCCGTAAAGTGTGATCTATGTTTTGGGAAAAAAAAAATTCTACAAAATAAAATAAAAGCATTACAATAAAATGTCCTGTAACAATAGTTCTTACTAGTGCACATACATCATTTGTATGATGGTGAATCCCAACAGGTCTTAAGTTAAATGTTTGTGCTTGTTATCTGTAATTAGCATGAATAAATTCTCGAAAATCTTGCATAAGGATATTCTGACTTTTGAGCCACAGCTATAGTCGATGCTGCTGAAAGGGAGTTTGTAGAGTTTTTCCTGAGCAGGGTAAATGATTGATAATTGTCAACAGCCAAAAAAGGATGGTTTAAGGTGGCATACATATGACTGAAAGTTGTTTCAAAATATAGTTTCAAAGTAGTAATATTGCAACACTATCATTTATTAATTAAGATGCCTTTGTTTTTGACACATTAAAATCTGACTTTGTTGTAACTACTTTCTAATCACTCTGCAAAAACTTTGTGTACAAAGCTGTCAGTTAACTCAAAAAGATTATGCCAAAATTTGAAATCAGATCCACTATTGTATGGCTTTCAAACCTGGAAGACCACCAAGTCATTCTAAAACAAGCTATGAGTTTTCATCAGCTGCTGTCTCCGCTATTTACTCAAGAAGGCTGCCCCAGCATAACAAATGAGGAGCTCTGGAGAAAGAGTCAGCAGGAGGACATCATCAGTGTCATAAAGCACAGAAAGCAGAACAGGGTCAATTATACACTCAGGAAAGACTGCAAATTTTGTAAGAGGCTCTTGACAACAGCTACCCAGGAAAGAGAAAGCTGGACAGGCAACAGCACACCCAGAGACGTTCTATGGTAAAGGACATAAAGAAGGTTAGGATCACAGAACGGAAGACATTCGTTGACATGTCCTAAAGCGCCCGGCATGGCAACAATTGAGGGGGATAGTTTTTGCATGGGGGGTGGGGCAGCTGGTGATGAAAAGGTAAGTGAACAGCAGGAATGGGGAAAGTAAACTGTTCATTGGTGCAATATATTTAGACAGAAGAGATTTTATAGGTATTGCAATGTACAACATGTCATTTAGGTCAACCGTTTTTATAAAAAGTCACATTTCCATATTTTTTTCTTCATATTCTCTTTTCACACTGCTCTCAATTTCAAAACAAATTCACATTCTCAAATTGTTAAAATGGACATTTTTAATCAGTCAGATGGTGTGCAGCCAAACTTTACTGTATGTGCAGGTGGTCAAGGTTAAGCTTGAACTCAAGCACATTATTTGCAATGTCCTAGATCTTGTGGTCATGATGTCCACACTGAAGTAATAAGACAAAAATGATGATGCTCAGCCATGGATAAAGACTTGTTCACTTGGTAAGAGCTAATATGCCAGATATCAGTTTCAGTAAAGTAAAAGTGCTCAAATGGTTGAATATACACAAATACAGGAGATGCAAAAATACATCATTAAGCTTGATATAAGCTAATGGGTTAAGATCTTCATCTAGCATAGGCTGCACCTGGTAAAGATGTGACATTTCCTCATATTTGTTGTAAGTTACTTTATTCATGATGCAATTCTGTTTGGGAACGTTTATCAATTCATACTGAAGTTCATATCGTATCATTTCAGCGGAAACAATAGGGAGCTATAAACCAACATGGTGCTGAGGGAAAGCTGGATTGAGTTTAGAGGGGTGAAGCTGGACAGGGTATTTCACTGCGCTCTCTCCCTCTCCCACTCACACGTGCTGGGATGATTCCCAAGACATTACACACATCTGCTGTGAAGTACAAAATTGGACCTGATTGACTGTCGTTTTGGTGGAAATTGAACCACTCAAGAGTTAATCATTTCAATTTGGAATTACATCATGCCACTTAATGTCATGCAAGTGCATTCAGATTTACGGCCAGCAGTGAAGAGACATGAAGCATGACTTGGTAAAGTGGACTCATTTCCACATTCGTGGAAATGTTACATGTACCATGTACCATGTTCCATTCAAAAATGCCATTGGCTGTTTATTTTTGTTTACTTCCTATAACATCAGGCACAAAGACTGGGGAATGATGGGGTTTTGAAAGTAATTCAGATAATTAAGGCAACAGCACATCCACCCAGGGATTAATTCACTCTGCATGAAATATTCAAAGGGGGGCAGTGTTACAGATCCGGCAGCAGCTTCAGACAAACAAAACTCAGGCAACTGCTGTTGTTGTGACTCATGAAAATCTCCCCCTGGTGTTTCATAAATAAGCTAATGAATAGATTGTCATCAGTCAAGGCAGGAAAACATTCATCAAAATGTGCCTCCATGGCAGGGAGAGAAAGGTGATGCTTCCCAACTTCCAGTGGGTTCTTATCAGATACCAGCTTTAGACAGATCAAGGTTAGTATGCCTGTTAAAAACAAACTTGTCTGCAGCCCATAACCAAAGCACTACAACTACTAAGGAGGCATTTTCAGATAATTAAGACATCTCTGCACACTTTGTACATAAACTGATTATTCATTAAATAATCTGTATTCTCTCACAGAAGGAAATTGGAAGTTTTTGTGGGCCACCTATCTTTAACTATAGTTCAACTGTGAGTCAAAACATTATCCTTTGGCAACAGAAAAACCTTGTATATTAAACAAAATGTTGTTTTGTTTAATATGCAATATACATCAGGAGGAATTGAAATATAGTACACATTGATACCAGACCATGCTGCTGCAGATGTTTAAAGGTCTTTGTTTTGTTTAATATTCATCTGCAGTGATTTAGTTCCCCACCATAACATATTACAGCTCCATTGGCATTGTACTGGAAATAATATATCTACAATGTAATAATGTTTTGGCAGGAGACGAGACAGATAATAGTCAGGTTCTTTGAGACGCTGAAAACAGGAATTTCTGTTAAGGCAGAAGAAAAGCAATTGTGAAGGTGACAGTCATCACCAGATGTCTGACCTCAAGGGTTCTAACTAATAATTTAGGGTAAAAGTGAATTATTGAGATACAAATTATCTGTAATTGCCCTCAACCTGTAAAATATATTAAACAACAAACCTTTTAGAAATGTATAAATTTAATAAAATAGTGCTAGGCCTTGTTCACTCCAGGGTCATTCTATAGGCTTTCACATGACATTTGGTGTTAAAATGTTGTCTGTTTCACACATCTGTGTTGATAGGGTAGCAGAGTGGTGCAGCGGAAGCGTGCTAGGCCTTCTCAAGACTTTGAATTCAAGTCCCTATGTAAGGTGAAAGCGGTCAACATTTGCCATCTTGATGTAGGGACAAAATTTCATTTTTCATGAGGAGAAAAGATCACCACTGGGGCAGCAGTGTAGCATGATGATAAATAACAAAACCAATGAGCCAGGATCACTTTATTATATGATCTTAATGTCTGGTTTTTACAAAACCACTTGCCACTGATCATTGGTTTCAATGCTGAATGCATTCCTTTCACCCTGTGAAATTGGAAGGTATTTGCCACTTTTTGTTACATTTATTCTTTCTGTCAATTTTAAATTATTTACAAACAACTGTGTATGTAACTAACTGTAACTGTGTGCTATTTTCAAGGGTAATAGTCTTTTTCCTATTACTTTTGCAATGAAGAGACAGAATTCTATACTGTACGCTATTATTTTATCTAATTTTTTATCTTGCTAGCATGAGAAAAGTTAAGAAATACTATTCAGTTGTTGACATACATTTATTGTAGACTACTATACAAGATGTTTATAATTGTTGGTGCAACTGTGGTCAAGCCTACTATGTGATTATTGAAGACATTACACTTATGCAATAAATTGGAATGTATTGCTGTAATAATAGTACATCACATACACAATGCATGAGTAAGTACATGAAAACACATGAATAAGCATGGTTAAATTATCACACTTAATGGTTAAACACACACAGTGGAGGGGATATTAAGAGGGTTTTGCTTTTACTTCCTGCAGGTATGAAATGCTCCCATCTGATTTCGTTCTCAGTAGATTAACAGGCAATATTTTCTTCTAACTTGGCAGACTTTTATTTTGTAGATTTATTGGCAACAACCTTTCCCACAAACCTGTTCTTTTTCAAAATGGATGCTTATAATGTGGTAATATTTTATTTTAATGTATTTCATCTTTGACATCATTGCCTGAATCAGAGCGCTTGAAATTACTCTGAAAATAATATTACATATTTCTCAGAAATGTCTTAGAGATGTCAATCATTGAATGTCTTATATGTTGAAGCAGGCATACCACAAATACATTCTATTAATTTTGTGTTATCTTCTAGTATGTGTTGGCAATCAAACTACAGATGTCTTTGTGAATTTATCATGGAAACTATTCTGTTTTATTTCAGATATAAATAGAGCTGACAAGTACCTAAAGTGATTTTTCTCACTGCGGAAATGGAAAATGGAAGCATTAGATTCAATAACAGGTGCAATAACATGTACAGTGGCTTGTGTGTTGTGGGTGTGTATGTGTATGTGTATGTGTATGTGTGTGTGTGTGTGTGTGTGTGTGTGTGTGTGTGAGAGAGAGAGAGAGAGAGAGAGAGAGAGGCATTGCTGACAAGTATTTTGGGCCGCATGCGGATTAATGAACTCCATCCTTTTGCATGTATTTTTCATACTTAAACACAGAAGCATGCACATGCATGACATTTACTACACACAACACATTCTTCTAGAACTTACCACAAACATGTCAATGCCAATTTAAAATTGACATTATGGCCTAACTTGACTGCACACGAGAATGACTGCACATTGTGATCACATTTTGGAGATGTCAAAATCAACATATCAGTAAATGTATTCATTTTAAGGTTATTGTTATGGTACCTTTGAACAACAGTCAGCATTATGTCCTTGCATGCCTTCCTGCTCAGTTAAATCTAAAGTATTGTCTGCTCAGTCTAGAAAAAAAAAACATTACTGTAGTTATAAAACTTTTGCACTCCCCAATGTCAATAAATGTGCCCTCTCTTTGTCCTTGATAGCACTGCTTGTTTCCTTGGCCAACCTCAACCACAGGATGTAGAAATATTAACATATTGCTCTTTTTACTTTCTCCACGGTAGCACCTGGCAACACTCCGCAGATCAATACAGACAGTCCATTACGTCCCTGTGGAAAATTGCTGAATAATGCATAAAATCAGGGCTTTGTTAAATCCGGCATTGTATTAATGAATTAATAGCCAGGGTACTAATTAAAATGCAGTTTGCAGCAATTAAAAAGATGGAGTCCTGCAATTTATTGACTTAAGAGTCACAATTGTTTGAAAGAAGGTCCCACATATCATTGTAGCAGCGAGACACACACAATCAGGACATTCTGTGAACACGAAGGTGAATATTATAGATGTCATCAATTATAGACTGTGGTTAACACAATTTTGAAATTTCAATATCTTGTGTTGAAAATGAAAATACGTTTTTCAGATTATAAATCTCTCTCACTGTAGATTTACTTTCCTACCATTTCCAATACCCTTTTTTTCTCTCCCTGTCTCTTTACATGTGTTTTCTGATTCAACACACCCTTCTTTATTTTTTTTCTGTGTCCGGCTTGCATAACAGAAACCAACGTAAGTAAATCTGAATGTGTTTATGCAATGTCTGAATGTTTATCTTGTGACTACTATTATTTCTTCCTGTGTAAATAAGATTAGCACAGTATGACGTCACCCAGAATTAGTCGTAAATCTTAATCTGTCCGACCACCCATAGCTGTCTGCTTTGTAAATATTATGCTGATTAACGCCCAGCCTGTGCTCTGTGTGTTTATGCGTGTTGTGTCATGCATGTGAGTTTGGCTTGTCATGATGACAAGACCGAGAAAGTACCTTGTGTGCAGGTGAGAATGGGTGAACTCATTTCCCATTGAAATAACACCTGAAATTAAAGTAATTGACCGTAGGTTGTCTCCTGTGTGCATGTAGATGGGGATCTATTTTTAGTCTGACCACAATGATCCATCATAGATGATTTATTTAGTGTGTAGACTTTAAAGAAACATGAAGAGTAATGAGTCTTTAATTGCTGATCATTGTGCTTTTAATAATGGCCCTGGCTCTCATGTTGTTTTGTGCAGAAGTAATTTACCGTGAATATAGAGTTGCTGGCAGCCAGCACATTTTTCACGTCTAACTTGGTATTTAACAATACCTCTTGCTACATTAACTTTACTGAATAGCTTAATGGGTATCAGTTGGATCACTTAGCATTGTGTTACGGTTGCTTTTATGTAACAACCATTAAAACTGGCTGTATAGATTCTGAAAATACATACAGCAAACAAACACATAATATATTGCAATTTTTTGGGCTGATGTTCACGCTTAAAGATTGAACCAATGGCACATGTTCTGTGACAGCAGCCACCCTTACAAGTAATAACAAGTAACACAATACAAAATTTTCCAAATTTTTTCAAGTTATTCACAGACTTTGAAGTATAAAGGGGAATTGGTGAGGGTGCTCTCAAGCTGTGAGATGACGAACAAATGGAAATGGTGTAAATTCAGGGTAGGACTGACAGGGCTCGGGCAAGGACTCAGTCGCAGACCAACGAATGCCGGCAGATTTATTACAAGTCCGACAGGCAGGAATCGTATCCGCAAAAAACCAGGCAGGGTCAAAACCAGAAAGGCAGTCCGAGGGGCAAAATCCAGGAACGGGTAACGGAGCAGGCAGGGTCAGACACCGGGCAGGCAGAGGTACAGGCAAACAGGGCAGAAACGGCAGGCAAAAAACAGGTCTAAAAAACAGGCAGATCAAAAACGGAAAAAGCAGCGAATCAAGCACGAAACAAAAGGCGGGGACGAAACGGGCAAACGTAACCGAGACGAACTGGCAACAGAACAGGGATGCACAGGGAAGATATAGGGCAGGGCTGATAACGGGAATGGGAAACAGGTGCGCAGGCAGGCAGGTGAAGGCAATGAGGGAAACAGGCGGGCGGAGACCGGGCGGGGAGCGGGGCAGGGCTGGAACACAGAAAAACAAAAGCACATGGACAGAAAAAACAAAAACACAGCGGCTAGTGGGCGGGAGTACTGACAAGGACATTGCCCACTGGTGCGAACTGGCAGCCCTAGTGAGAAGCAGTCCATAACCCTGCAGTGTCAAGGGGTTTGACTGCAGTCTCAGATGGTGTGGGGCCCTTGGAATCCCAGAATCTCTTCCCCTGTCCTCATCATACAGGCAGCGGCTGAGGGAATGGAAGGTGGGACACAATTAAACAAGTGAATTCAGAAACGAGAAATGACAGGTGGAACACTGAGAGTGTGAAAATGGAATCACCATTAATGAAGCAGAGAGAAATACTGGGGTACATTGCACCTGTGTGCATTTAGAAGTTGGGGGGAGGCAATGAGGAAACAGGTGTGAGAAGAGAAGCAAGATGACTTCGGTCTTCCAGGAAAGAGGTGAACTGTGGCAGTACTGTGACAAATACCCTGCTGCAAGTGATGGTTAGAAGGTGATGTCGAACAATTTTCCAATTTTTGCTTACTACGGGCTCTAGTGATCCAGAATGTTATTCTTTTTCCAGAACAGGAATCAGGTAACTCATAAGCATGGAGTCCAGCATGTATATGTACACAAATATTTTCCCTGGAAAAGACAATCTGAGATATATTCCATAGCTTAAGTGCTGAAAAAGTGTGCAAACACACGTTCACACACACCTGCTTTAGTCTGGAAACTGCTGTTCTCACATGACGCCCAGAGAAAAACATTTACAGTATTGTAATTACTAGTAGTAGTAGTAATAACAGCAGTACCTCAACACCCAAAAAACGTCAGCCAACAACCCAGTGTCCAGTGTTTTAGTCACATTCCTCCTTTTTATTTATGTGTGTGAGTGTGCGTGCGTGTGAACATAGCTGTGTGCGCTGTTGACAGCTCAAAGCAGACATAGATTCTGGGGTCACAGCAGGGTCAGCCACGTTACAAAGACAGAAATGCAGGGAGTGCATTGATTCACACATACAATATTGTCTTTGCTTGCCTGTCTTACACTCCCATTACCTCACTCACAGTAAAACTCTTGAGTTTTCATAGACACACATTTCAAACTCTTTGCACTCTCCCAAGCTCTTTAGAGATGTAGATGTAAGGCAGGGTATAGGACAGGTGGAAGCGTTGGTCCTGGGGTGAGAGTTATGCATCTAATATGTAAGAATATTTACAGTAGTACAACTGTTTTTTTTGTGTCACAAAGGCTGGCTTCCTAACCAATTATGCCACTGATGCACAGCCCATGATACACTGCCACCTGCCTGGTGCTAAAGGTGAACATGCACAACAAAAGTTTTTTGTTAGTGCTAGCACACTCACTGTGTTGTATTACTGGTTTTAGTCTATCTGTGCTTTTCTTATTTCTCCCTGTCAGTCTATAGTCCCACACACAAGTTGGGTCATCAGGGATCTATTTCGTATGTTGAACGCCTTGAAAGGAAATGTCTGCCTGTTGAAAAACAAAATCTTATTCTCGGTTACATTCTATTTCGCACACAATGTTGTGATGTAGATAGGGTGCTGACTCTTGATCAGTTAAATCTGGTAAAAGATAATAATCACAGTTTATATTAGGGTTAGGTAAGACGATCCTGAATCAGCTGTTAATAGTGCAGTGAGCTAGCACAGTTGTACTGTGCCACATATAGTAACTGTCAGAGGAGCATGACTACAGGAGATTATACAATGTGGGAAACAGATTCATTGCACAGAAGCCAGATGTTAGAAAGCTCTGTATTTCCTCCATAGTCCCATAGGGCAATGCTGACAATAACTAGCAGTACAGTAATAGCAATACAGCCAGCACGTATTATAGACAAATATGCTAGATATCAACACACAGGGCCATGTGTAGTGTATGTGAACAGAGTGGGTTGTGTAAATCCCTGGAAACTGAGTGAATTTGTACACAAAGCTTTTGCTAAATATAAATGAATAAACAAATAAATCAGTCATAATTGGTGATGTTTGTGGATTTTAGCTATGTAACTTGCTTCATCAAACACACAAATATAATGGTGTTATTTGTTTTCAGGCAGTCCAGTTTATGATGATCCACATTTATGTTTATGAAAATGGCAACATTAAAAATCACGATTTATGCTGACAAAGACTGGGCAGCAGAAACCAGACTGAGAAAAAGAGCTGTAGCAAAGGAAGAATAAAATCTGACAGGAAAACAAAGATTTAAAAGTAAAAACAAGTAAAATATTTTCTCCATGTTCTGTACTTAAAGTATAAGTAATTTTGTCTATCCTTTTTATATAAAAAATATTCCTGGGCTGTGTTTGACAATGTAATGACTTTTATGACTTTTAACATTGCCTCTATGGGGAAATACACTTTTTGATGAGGTTTCCAGATACACATCGCATCCTACAAGTGGGAAACAGTCTGTATAGTTTCCCATTTCATGAGAAGCAGACAACACCAAACAAATACACATTTGGCTTAGTATCATAGTATTTAATTTAATTTATCCAAAACCTTTGAGCACAGGGGAAAAATACATTCACACAGGCAGGATATTAACCACAATATGAAAGTCCAGGGGAGAAGTAAACCATCATGATTGAGAAAGATATTGGGCCATATCTGTGTGTAGAACAACGTTGGCTGAAGGAGAGCATAACACAGGATTGCTTCACTTCAGTTCTCCCTATGTGAGTGTGGGATGAGGGACTCGCCACCAATATTCGTAATATGATTTGACCCAAGCAAGTTTTGGTCTCTAGAAGTAAAAATGCTGAAAAAATAAACAGATTTTTCATGCAAAAAGGTGTACAATATGCAAATATGCCTGACATTTGCCACTGCAGCTGTTTATAGCATCCCTCCTCAGAACCCCCCCCCACAATATTATTTCTGTTTTGTCTTGTATTTCCTCTGAATTCCTCTGAGTTTTTACTTTTTAACAATCTTTTAAGATCTGTCTGTGACATCCTTTTGACCATAATAACCGATATGAAACAGTTAAGCATTAATACAATATTACATAAGGATACAGTTTCACATGTCCCATGAATACTTCCAGGCCTCACTACCACAAACATTTAAAGAGGCATTACTAAACACCAATTTCATGGGTATCATCTGTCAGCATTCTAAAAACCAAACAACAAAGCCGGCTGTAAAATAATTTTCCCACGTTTGTTTTTTCACTCCAAATTCCATTTCCATCACCTTGCACAGCCCCCTCATTGTCTTGGAAATATCTTCCTGTATATAATGTACACAACAGCTTGTGTGGCATAATGTTATAAAAAAGCAACAACCTTTCAATAAATGTACACAGCTTGACTAAATGAAGGTTTATGTGTGATATGCAATAAATGCAAACATGCTGCATTCCTTCTTAGAGAAACAAACACAATAAACCAATTTCAATTACATAAAGAAGGGAATAAAGAGCATTGAACAACTATGTTTCTGGCCATTCATGAGCAGCCACAAAACTGGTAAAACAGGTCATTTGTTGTTTTTCCACAAATAACAGTGTGTGACAGTTTCATTTCAGCTTTCAGATCCTGCATAACCCTTGCAACATGACAATCAGGGCGCCATAAGGGGAGGGAAAGTTAGGACGATTCCAAGGACCCAGCACTGACAGGGGGCCCTCATAGAACACTATTATTATTATTATTATTCTTCTTCTTCTTCTTATTATTATTATTATAGGTTTGGGGGGCCCAATATTATATTCTTTCATAGGGCCCAAAATTTCTAGCAGCACCCCTGATGACAATTATACATGCATTATACAAATATCTTAAAATAATGAAAACATGCGCATTGTTCCTTAATCTCAATGAAAGCTGTTGACTTCCCTCAAGAGAAGGTGCCTTGTGGGTGAGTGTTTTGTTGAAGTGGAAGGCAAAGTGAAAGTGTGTGTAGGAGGGCTGCGCTTCATCAGAGCACACACATCACAGCATGGTGCAATTGCTCTCAGCGTACACATGCTTTATCGTGATGCATGAGCCACTGAGAAGAAAAATATAAATATAAACATAAATAATTCAGGTTTATATATTATATATATATTTTATCTGCAGGTTGCTGAAAACAAGAAAGTTGCCTATGGTTTTTTAATGGCTGCAGCATGGAGTGCTGTCTCATCAAAGGGGAAAGCAGTCCTGGTCTGACTGACAAAATCTTTTTTGTTGTTTTGTTTTTTGCATTCATGTGAGTCAGTACTACGTCATTACGTGCAGTTCTGACAAGACAGACATTGAGACAATGAGATTACGTTTGTAACAACATGTTACAGTAACCATATGTCAGGTACAGTATGTATCATAATGCACAAGTCTATGCTGTTTTCTTGAAAAGTGATGAATATTATTGGTTAAATGTAAATAAATTGTTGTTTTCTACGTTTTGATTTTTTTTAAATATGAAAAAATATATTAATTTCTTTTAAAACTGACAACCCAATGGTGAAGTTGTTAGCTGTGCTGAGAAATTTGTATGCACAACTTCACTATCCTAGGCCACATATTGATTTGTTAGGGACAATGAATTATTGTAGAATGTGCTGTACTTGGGACACACCATACAGTTCTTTACATACTCACATCCACCAACCCATACATCTCAGAAAATATTCCACCACCACCCGTGAGCTAGTCATTTATCAAGTTGTGCACTGCGCACACCATAGTTACACTAATATCTGTAGCATGGCATTCCTTCTGAGAAATACCAACTCAATTTACCCTCAGACATACAATATTTTCTTTTAATTTTTTGCCAAACGGTAGTCATTAATACATACAAAGGGACATTACACATGATAACTCCTTGTGAACTCAACAGGATAAAATGTGTCATTTAAAGTAAAAAGCCAGAGTTTAGTAATGTGGAGTGTATGGAGAAAACAGAAACTTACTGAAACTGAATGATGCTGCCAAAATGCATCATCTGGATCCTAGAGCTGGGTTTTCACTATCTTGTATTTGCTAAAAGATGCACTGTGCTTGATGCTGAGCTAAAAGATGCAAAGGTGACATGCTTTTCAGTCGATCATATCTCACTTAATGTTGTAGTACTGCTTGAGTATGAAACATCTTTAGAGTTTAACTTTTTTAGTACCACCTGCACCTTCCAATTCTGTCTTTGTTTGTAAACAGATAAGAAAGGTCCCTGGAATAATGTGAGTGTTTGCTTGCTAGAATATGATGGAGGAAAAATTTCTAATAGTTCTGCATTTATTCTTCCTACTTTGAGGGACAACAACAGGATTACTCAAGGCCATCATAATATCTGGTGCTGGCCAATTTCCTCTTGGCTTGCATCAGTTTTCTATGGAAATGCTTGTGGCTTGCCTCTGGCATGCAGTAACTACCCTACAGCTGAGTGTAAATGTGATTTAAGGTCATGAGTTAGGCATATGTGGCAATCAGATGGTACAATCAGCAAATGCATCAACAATGTACTATAGCTGTAGAAAATTCCATGAAGTTGATTGCAATCGTTCTCAAAATATTTCAAAACAAATCATGTTGTGCTCTGGAATCAACAAATATGGTATGGAATGTATGCTGTATGCCCACACACTAATCCACATAGCTGTCAAGGGATGGAAAATGTGTTCCATAGAATATGAATGGGATTGAATGAATTCTTTAATTTAGGTAAAATGGTAGTCTAATTAAACAAATTATGATCACTGGCATAGTCTTCCTGACAGGTGTGTAATATGATGAGCCTGCTGGGGTAATGGAAAACTCTTCTACAAAGCTGATGGCAATGTTGTTTCACTTGAATGTGGTGTGATTAAATCTCCTTTTCATTGCTTTATATTAATGCAGCTGATTTTTTCATAATACTTTATTTCACCTCAAGAAATAATTACTAAAAAGGAAATTGATTTTAGGGATAGTCTCAGAAAGTTTAAAAAAAAAACACAAATAGGGCACAAATAATTTAAAATATAGAGAATAAACTTCAAAATAACAGTCTTTATTGGCAGGCTCTATACTGACATTATTTTGAATCCCCTGTCATGACTACAAAAGGTAAGGGGATACAAATACAACATCCTCTTCAATTCTCTGTGTGAATTATACTCACAGTAACTGGAAAGTGGAGAAAGTGGAATTGGAACAGGTGGGATTTCTTCGTACTGACAGGTGCAGGGGATAAAAAAGACTACATTGCGGATATGTATTTATCAAACATAACATTATGTTCCTTTAAAAGACCCTAGATGCAATCAGTATTGCTTTTTAATACAAGTGAGAAAACACAAAAAAATCTGTTCAAAGGAAACTGCAAATGAGACAAACAGTTCATTGCTGAGTTACAGCTTTTGTTTGTATTGCAAAATTACTTTGTGCCCTTCAGCAATGATGAAACAAATAAAACAGTCTCTCAATTGCATAGGACATTTCATCCCGGGCAGATAATACAATTCCTTAAATTAGGTTACTGAAACAAGGCATCTAGATATTGAATCTCATTTATTGCATACAGCTTCTGGATTCTGATTATTCAGAGTATTTGTTACGAAAGGAGTCCTCCTCTTTGTAAAACCAGCCCTGAGAGATGGCTGTGTACAAATTTACTCTCTAACGTCCCAGAAGTGTGTGGTAAAATGAGGATGGTAACACTATTGATGTGGTTATCCTCCAGTAGGACTTGGTGTGCTTACTGTGTGGTCTAAGCATCCTTCACCAAACAGTTCTGTCTTCTGCAAGGTAATGCTAACATATCGGGGCTGAGTTACAGCGTTATCCCAAATCAATCTCTCTCCTTGACAATTTGTTCAGTCAATTTTAGCACTTGACTCAGACTACCTCCTGCATGCCAGGGCACATATTAATTGCTGGTTGATTAAGCGTATAATAATTATAAATTCCAAAACTCATTCTCATGTCTGGAGGAGGCCTTTTTGAGCGGCTTATCATCAGAACCCCACCCCATGGTGTGCCTGTAATGAGAAAGGAAAAAGGGAGCAGTCTGGAAAGAACCGAGACCTAGATAAATATGTCTGTGTGCTCATGGCTCATTGTCAAAGCAGTTCACAGTGGTAAATGCCATCAAAAGCTATTCAACCACAAATTATGATGCTTGTCTAAAAGTTTTATAAATGGCACTGTTTTATTACAGAAGAGAGGCATATTTTTTGGAAAATTTCCTAGAAAAATAAAAGACTAAATAAATGAATAAATAAATGAATAATTTTTGTTCTGGTTACCTAGTAACTTTCAGCTGAGGTCAATATACAAGCCAAAGTAAATTCTGCTACCAAATATAGATTGATTCTGACTTCAGAGATTTCTTTCAACATCTACATAAAATGCTGGTAAAGTATGCTGCTTGTGTAAGACTGAGAGCATTGGAATTATTTAGAAAAGTTATTATTCATTTATGACTTTTTTTTACACAGGCGTCAACATATAGGCTCTCCCACCATATATTTGACTCGTAACATGACTTATGGTGTGGTTTTATATCTGTTCTTGGTTCTGTCAGCAGAGCAGTGGCCCCTTCCTTTAAGGTCTTGTTAACATATAAACAAGCCAATGTGTGATTCATCGTTTCTTGCCCTCTGTAAGGCCTCACAGATGGGCATGTCCTTGCATGTTACTCAGCATTAATGACTTGATAACTTCATTGACCCGGCAATCCCCAGTGATAAGGGAAAGCAATACAGCCTAATTGAATGAATAGTTAAATAATTAAATAAATTTCAGTAGCACTCTTGGCTAATTAACCTGGCATCTAGACACAAAGCTCAGCGCGTTTAAGAGGAGCGAGGATACACCACTGAAATTAGACAGGAGCAATCTTATTATTGCAGTATTCTCTTTTTAAATCCCCTTAAATACACAGTCAATACTGTTTTAAAGCAGAGAATATCTTGTATTCATGTGCTTGTAAAGTCAATGATCCACATTTGAATATAAACTTTAGAATATACTTTTTAATCATTCACCTCAGTTACACAGAGTCAAAGTCGCAAAAAAGTCATGATTTGTTTGGTGCCACCACAATTTAGTGACAGTTGGTGACACTTAATGCTAATGCGCGATTCCCCTCATTATTATGTATTGAATTGTCATAATGACCAAATTTGATGATTGAACTTTCCACACCGCTTTCATAACTGTATCAACCTTAGATGAGCTTGCTGTCTTTGTAAATATTGACTCAAGCTAACGCTAGAAAACAGTGTTTCAGCAGCAGAGTATACCAGCAAAGTTGAGAAGACCAGCATTTAAGGAAGAACATTGAGAATGTTTAAATTTTTCATACAAAGGCTTCATGGTATAATGAACATCTTTTAGTCCATCACAGCAATTTTAGTCTCGTCAGGTTTTTGAAACTGAAAAGAAGTGCAGTTTTTTTTTTAAGGTGTTTCATCTAGGTATTGTCATGTCTTCGATGTGGGAAAAAAAGTCTTGATGAAATTAACACTGCTTAATCCTCTCTCTATCCTGTTTGTGTGTATGTGGGTGTTTTTTTGTCAAGGAATGTGTACATGTAACTGTTTAGCTGAAGTGCATATCTTATGGGGGTTAGAACTTGTAGGGGGTTACAGAGTGAATTTGTGTTTGTGCAGGAATGTGTACATGTCAGTGTGCAACTTGCGGTTGTTTGTGGTACTTTGGGTAAATAATACAGAAAAAACAAACAGATTAAGACTGATAAAGAGTGCAAAATTATAATTTCTACTGGTTTCATTCATCAGACCTTAGATCCTACACATGCATTGCATTAATGTCATTTAGCAGATGTTCTTATCCAGAGTGCTTTACAATTTTATCCATTTACACAGATGGGTATTTACAGAGGAAATTGCAGATGAAGTACATTGCCCAAGGGTACAAAAGCCATGCCCCAGTGGGGAATCAGACCAGTGACCTTTTGGTTACAAGTCCTGCTCTTTACCACTATGCCACTCTGCTGTATCATACACTGTAATATTGTGTGTTTTAATTTGCTTAGCTACATTTTTACTTAATTTTAAAATGCATTTCCACACACAAACTTCAGAATATTGTTGCACTACCTGCTGAACTGTTCTTTGTTCTTGTTTCATGTACCTCAGTGAGCTTTTTGAATTTCTGAGGGGTTTTGTAAGTTTTGGGAAAACCAATTCAATGAAAAATGCAGAGGCTGCCATTTTGGTCACCGCTGACATAGTAGCCAAAAGTCACCAATCTGTGGGTCTAGCAATCATTGGGCTCAAAGAGTGGGTGATGCAGGTATCACCTGCCATCAGCAGACTGTGAGAATGAATGGCCCTACTTTCTGCCTGATTCATAGCTGATTCAGAGTTCTCCTTCAGGAACACTCTATCATTTTTCTCTCTCCCTCTCACTGATATCTGGGCTCTGCTTGACTGCGTGTGCATGGCATCCACATATTGACAAATGCCTCCTTTCCAGCTGCATCTTACGACAGATGAAGCTGTCTCCTGGCATATGATTTTGAGTTCCATGTGTCAGGGGAGGATTGGAGAAAAGTTAGGAAATGGTTTCAGAGGAAATGATGTGGATTCAAAGAAATTTACAATGTACCCATTCCCACCTGTTAATGATGCTGACCGCATTATGTACAATGTATCAGTATTCACTGCAGTTTTCCAAAAATGGTTGAAATTCTCGCCAGATATATGGACATGTCTCTCACAAGGCATGTGCAACAAGCTGCAGGAAAGAGATAGTGGAACAATTACCGTCTTTATCTTTTGTTGCCAAGGGGAGAAATATGGAAAAGCTACATAAAGCATTCAGCAGAGAAAAACAGCATGGTAATATCTTCCAAATATATGAGGTAAATGGAGAAAAGTAAACACTGTATACTTGTTTGTTTATTAAGCTTAATCTGTTTTTAATTAGAAAAGGAAACGGCTACACATTTCTATTTGTTTATCATCTTAAGACTTTGAATAAAGTAAGTTAATGAGACAAGAGCAAAGCAACATATTTTCACATGATCAGATAACATGAACAAAAAGTGTAATCTCATCTCTATTTAAAACTTGTGGTGACACATGGTATGGACCCATATGTGGACTTATATAGATTTATTTGTGTAAAAAAATTGTCATTATTTATGCAAACAATCCTGCGTGGCACACACATATGATTTTACTTCTATGCCTTGCCTGGTCCCCAGTCCCCATACTTGTCTTTAAGACTTGGCAAGGCTTTTGCTTATCCTTAGGACTGAAGTGAATGAGAATATGTGTACAAAACAACAGATGCACCAAAAGCATTTTGGACCACCATAAAACCATGAAATGAAAGACAGAACAACATATTAATCTGATGGACGACACAGACACGACATGTTACATAAACTGTAAAAAATATGGTCACAACAGTTATTATAAAGAATTATTATAAAGAATTTTACATTAGAAAGGATTTTTGTGGCAAAATTGTGGGCTATGTCCACTGAGCGTGGTTGAAATATCTTGGAAATGAGCAGTGTTCGACTCCAATTTGATTGATTGGGGCCATTCAACTACCGGCGAAAGGTTCTTTTTAGCTAATGTCTAATGGTGTTGATACATGGACCCATTAAGCAGATGACAGTTTTCTCCATGGATTTAATCTGATTTTGCAGGAGGTATGTAATGGTTCTCCATACAAAAACACTGTTTGTTACTATATGATTGAACTCAGAAGAGAACAAATAAATCGCTACATGTTCTGGTTTATTAAACAGAAATCAATTTTGTATGTTTTGTTTTGTTAGGTTGTTTT
This sequence comes from Megalops atlanticus, assembly GCA_019176425.1. NCBI lineage: Eukaryota > Metazoa > Chordata > Actinopteri > Elopiformes > Megalopidae > Megalops > Megalops atlanticus. Next base: position 26,500,954 of record CM032882.1, read on the forward strand.
CATAACCCAGTTCAAACCTTAAAAGTTGTATTGTATGTTGATGTGATTATGCAGAACTAATACTTTAAATAGCCATTTTTAAACATAGATACATTGGCATGGATATGTGGGCTTTCTTTACTTTATATCTTAAATGACATAGAACAACTGTTCAATCAATTAAACATTGTTATGAGAATTATTTGAGACTGGAGCTGTTACATGTTCATCACAGCAGCATCTTGGGAAATTGTCCATGTCTGGAGCTAAAACTGTTGACCTGAAATGATGTCCTTACTTATTACAAGGCCATGCCTCTGCTACCAGTTTATTTCACCAGTCAAAATTAAATAGCTAGTGTTTACCTCTTTGGTGTGAATTTATTGTTGTCAAGAAAATTAGTTTTTATTGGAATTTTTTGATTAACAACAACTATTGTTCTGTCAAATTTGGTTGCGAACAGTAACATACAGTAAAATTTAGTCTTAATCAACAATGGAAATTTTACAGTGCAAAAGTGCAAATTACTTTGCTTAAAATGTATTGAGGTGATTTAACAAAATAAAGTTTGTGTAATATGCATAACTAAAAAAAACATAATACTATCAAAGTGGACACATGGCAGATGGCAAAATTGACAACTTGGTCTTTTATCATTAACTCTGATCATTTTTATTTCTTATATTATTTACAGTGAAACCACACTGTAATTGCTTCCATCAGTTGGACCCAAACTCTGCAAATCTAACATAATTTTACCTTCAGGATATCAGCTGGCTTCAAATTGTAACAAAGTAACAAATAGTTTTGATTATGGAAAACAGATGCAAGCAGCTTAAGCAAGCAAGTAAGTAATTACGATTTTTTTTTTTAATTGTTGCATAAAAATGCAATGAAAGTGTTCCAGGAATAATTAGAACAGGTCATCTTCTAGCTAATCGCCTTAAAATTAAGTTGGAGTCCCTTTTTTAGATTATTAGATAAAAGGAGACTCCATAAATGGATTTCATGCAATTACCCACTCGGAAATTTTAATATAATTGTAAGGTCCCCTTGCCCCATTCTTCTCGTCGTCTTGTGCGCAAACAGGACGTGACGCAATACGGCGGTACGCTTGGTAAACGAAATCAAAGCGCGGGACTTACATGTGTTGATTCTTGTTAGCGTAGAAAGTGGGTTGTGGAATAGTTGGCGAACTTTAACAGTACGTAGTCTAATTAAATCACAGATCTAAAGATGTCTCTTTTACCTGAACAGAATTTACCAACAAATCTTAAAGTAAGTGCAACCTGACAGGTAGTGTGCCGTTCTGAATCACTGGTTTTTTTTAACATTAATAAAAGTTATGTCAGCTCGTAGCTACGATTTTAAGGTGTCAAGATGTATTTTATTGGAGTTTAGTTACCAGACTCTACTTAACTAGATAGGTGCAACTAGTCTCCATTCACTTCTGAGCTCGCTAACAGTAGATGCATATAGACACGTATGACTTAATGTATGCTAGCTAACCTACTGAAAAGGCCCTAGCATAGCCAGAGGTGACACTGGTTAGCTAGCATAGCTAGTTAGTTAACTTGACTGGAAGCAGTGATACTAACTTGTTAATGAACACTTGCTCAGAGGTACATGTCCTTTTTGTTCGTTTTCATTTAGAATGTCGATAATCTTCTTCGATGTCCCATCTGCTTTGATTACCTGAACATTTCAATGATGGCTCAACAGTGCTCTCACACTTGTAAGTGTCTAACGTTAGCTAGTAAACTTTGTCTGTTACTATCGTTACAGTAGGTATCAGGAATAAATGTATACAGTTGCTATGTAGATATAAAAACATTTAATGTCTAATTTGGTTACTGTGGAGGTTCGATCAGGTAGCTACTAATCTACTGGTTTCAGTGCATCTTATTCGGTGTGCGGCTCGCTACTTGCGCTGTAGTTAACGCGCCACTTGTCTGTATCCTTTGCAGTTTGCTCACTGTGTATTCGGAAGTTCCTATCCTACAAATCGCAGTGTCCCGTGTGTAACGTAGTAAGTATGTCGTCATATGTCTTCAACTTAATAAGCAAGGACTGCCAGCAGGAGGCTGATGACCGCAGTTCAAAAACACAAGTTAATGAGCAAGCTGATAGTAAATGTCACTCTTCCACCTGAAAGAGTATGTGCATGAAAGTTTTAATGAACAATTCACTGTTAAGATTGTACACATACGTCACCATTTATTACTATTAAAACAAAAGAAACCTTTATTAAAGCATTTTTTGTTGTTTAGATTCAAAATAGGTGTTTTCTGAAATCATCAAAGTCTTGTGGTCATCATTGCACATTTTTGAATTTCTAGTATACTTTGGCCTTGAAGCTGTTTGTTGTGTCTTGCAGTTGTTGTGTAGATGATTGGTAACTTTTTCAGGCTGGGGCATTTTCTGCATAAATTGTGATGTATTTGATACCATTAGCAGCCCAGGAAACTTGGATATGTCAAGCAGTGACCCCAAACACCTATCTGCAGCACAGTTTAGCATATTTGAGTCATACATCAAATTGTAGCTGCATATTTCGTATTTCATAGCAATATACTCTGACAGTTGACCTTGGACATTGTGATATGATTGTATTGAATGCAATCAACTTTTGATTCAGTTTGATTTGATAGCCATTTATGAACCTTGTATATTTTTGGCAAGGCAATCAGTTACCTGCTGCTTAGTACCTTGAAAACAGCCATTTGGAATAATCACACAATTAGTCTGAGTGGTTAAATCTCTGGTTTAAACAAAAAAGGAGGCTATAGCATTAATTCATAGGAGGTGTTGCGTGCCTGTGGAGGAACTGTTAAGATGAGTGCATACTGTGCAAATCACTTTAAATTTAGCTATGTCATCCTCAGAACTTTGTCCTCTCTGTGACTGAAAAGCATTATGAGACATGATTAATGAAATGATTACTGTAAATTCTGACACAAGTCACAGTATGTGCCATTTGTGTCATTTCAGGCCATCACAGAACTGGATTTAAGGAACAACAGGATTCTGGATGATATTGTCAGGAGCTTCAAAGCATCAAGGTAAAGTACTCCATGAAATGTTAAACACTTGCGATGCATAGATCTTTATTTAGGATAAATGATATGGCTTGTGCAGTATAGCAAATGCTTGACAGGTCAGATTTTTTTTGTAATTATCCATGAATTCATTATTCTTGCCTTCTGACCACTGATTTACTTTTTTTAATAATGAAGCATAACAGAATTTAAACAAAGGGCAATTACTCTGTTGTACTGACAACATATCCTTTTTCATGAGTGCTTGTGGAGGTAGGCAGCAAGGCTATTTAAGGGGAACGGTTTCTTGTGTTACCAAAATAGTTCCCTGTGTTTGACTGATATTCCTTGTAATTAAGCCTGTACCTTTATCTGAGTTAGTTCACATTTCATTGGCTTTCCAAGCATAGCACAGTTGGTGGAAACAAGTTTCATTTAGAAGTTGAAGATCAGGAGTGAAACTTGCTGTATATGGGAAGGGTAGGGAAGGGATTCTTATCAGCTGAAGAATTAGAAATTCTTTAAAGGGTGTCTTACCTTAACCTCTATGACTTCTATGAGGTTTGTGAAATGTTTGTGTGTACGTTCATGCCAGTGTTTGTTTAAGCCATGTGGCATATTGTAAAATAAATATATTGCGTGTAAAAACTTGCATTCAGAGCAATTTTATTCCAGAAAAAACCACATTATTAAGCTAGAAAATGAATAGGTACTGTAAAAGTCCATATGCTACAAATTGCACAGTGTCCAAAGAATATGTGCACACATTTGTACTGAAGTACAAATACTTCAAAATTTAGAGAAGTTAGAAAGCTGAGCTAATTAGCTTGCTAACTGTCAGTGATTATAAACAGTAGTTATAATGTCGTGCTTTGTAGAGTATGGTATTACTTTTGCTTACTTTCAAGAGATGAAAATAACTAGCTAGCAAACCTGTAAAGAAAATTGGCTTGCAAGCTAGATAACACCCCATTAAGATGCTTGCAGTGTATGGCGCTATATCCTCCAGAACATGTGATCTTAATTATAAAGAAATCAAAGTCTGTGCGGAAAAGCTCTGTTTGCGGGTCTAACGTTCAGAGTCTTTCTGACATTAAAATGTTGCAATTTACTTGCATTGTGCTGTGGTGCCCTCTTCTCTTTGCCAAGCATGCAACACTACCTCTTAGCCAATAAATAATTTGTCCACTTCAAAAAAATTTTATATTTTAAAATGTGGAATCATCAATGCCAAGTAAAACATCCAAAGATTCCCAACGAAGCAATCACAAATGTCTGGCTATTCTCAGTGCATTGCACTGGGTAAATCAAAAAGCAGTTTGATGTTAGATCTCAGAGTGTAGTAGGAGGCCAATATAGGAACAGAAGGAGAGGTTTGAGAACAGAGGTAGCTTTTGGTAGGGTAGGGCCTATAAGTCATGGTGGGCCTATGGATGCTTCTGATTTGTGGCCAGCCTGAAATGTTATTGAAAATGTACTTCACCCAGTTACAGCATCTACAGAAACTGAAAAGATTTGCCACTGTTTCTGGTCCATAGCATGTCAGCTTGATTGATGAAGGAACCCATCATCGAGGCAGGTTGTTTGACTTGAACACATTCACACTGACTACCTGCAGTGGTGAGCTTCCATGACAAACGTGTCAACAGCATGATGTTGAAAACTGTTGGCCTATATGTTTCGTTGGTGGCCTCAGTGCAAATCAGTCTGGGGCCATGATGTAATAAAATAATACATTTAATGGTTATTTCTCAGTGGCCTTTTAAAACCATTTAGACATAGAGGAGAGAAGGGAAAGGTATTATGTGGATCAAAGTTTTCATGAACTCATCTTGAAGAATACAGAAAATGAATGCCTATTTTGATGTCACCAGAATTCTTTGTCAGTATAAACATTATCTTGACTCTCATGTAACTCGCTTACACCAGTAAAATAAACCATCATATTTCTGTTTTTCATCCACCAATGGGATTCCCCTTGAAATAAAATTGGGATATGGAGTTCTAAAATATTTTTTAATAGAATAAATAATAAGTCTTTTTTTGAATAGAAAATAAAAAATGCATAACTAGATTACGAAGTCTAGTCAGGGAAATGGCTGCTGTAGGATGGAAAACAAAATATGATATGCTCGGTTAGCTTTTTGCATTTGCATGAGGACCCAAACAAAAGAGCAGCTTCGGAAACTTTTTTTTTTGGTCCTTGGCATTCCTTTCACCAAGTTTCGTACTTCCAGCGTCTGAGGTTTTGTTAATGCTGTGGAAGTGTCTGGTGTGATGTGTGTGAGTGTATCTGACTTGACTTCATCAGTTATCAACAAATTTCCATTGTGCTCTTCACTGGTATCAGTTACTGCAGTTGACGTAGTTGGAGAAGCAGTTATTTGTTGTGCTGTGTAGTGTGGGGTCTAGAGAGGTACATTGCTAGTCATGTACGGTTTATGTAATTTCCTGCTGTGAAAGTAATGGAGGGAAGTGTGGCAGCGGTGCCACTGTGAAAGACTTCATTAGAGGGTGTTGAAGTTGTGTCGGATGCTGATTCTATCTGTGTTTCACATTTCAAAATCACTCGATGGGGAAAAAAATGAGTGACCCTGAAAGCACTCTTTTTTTTCCTTCAGGCACTGAACAAAAAGAAAAAAACCCTCTGTTATTGCTTTTATTACCCACAGGTGCTGTGAGGAGATGAGCGTTTCACACTAAACCGTATAAACTCAGTGAAATTTGGACATGCTTCTGTATTTTAGTGTTCACGCTGGGGTTTCTGTTAGTTATACTGTTTACCATTGATTTTGGCATGCACTGTAGTGCAAAAATTCAACAAAAAACAAAGCCAGGTCAAAAGGAAACTAGCTGACATATTTTGACATATTCATTTGGGCCACTTATTTTAAAAGCTCTGTGCGGTTTTGGTCACTCCTAAGTTCGTGATCCCGAATGACAATGCGGTAAATCCGGCTAATGGCTGTGAAGCACAGAAGTGACACCACATGTCTCACGCGCTTCCTGCTTTGATCCCAGCGCTCATTGGTATGCACCGCTTCATTGTTAAGTGTCCGCCGAGGTGACAGTTGTGTGTGGCAGCTGTCACTGATCTGACCTCGCCCGTCAGCAGCAGTGCAGGAAGCGAGGACGGCTGGGATGTAATTAGAACTTCTGCTTTAGGCCCGCTATCGACCTGCTCTCTGATCTACTAGTCCCCTTAGGCCGCTAGCAAGATGATCAATGAGTGCTCAAAGAGATGCCCTTGCCAAATGTTGCTTCTTTTATTTTCAATTATGCACAGGCCCTGTCCCTGGTGTGGCAGTATGAGTACATGGTTAGGTACAGAATGCAGTGTTTCCTGCAGAAATCTGGTCCATTAACGTTGGGCTGTGGGTCTAAATATGTAGTCCAAGTCTGACATAGTACCGTGACAGAGACCATCATGATCAACATATGACAGTATTTACATGACAAAGATATTTTTTATCTGAATTAGCTATGGCAGGAACATTCCAGATTTGAGATCCTTTTTTTATATATGATGTTGCAAAGTTGAAGGTGCTCCAATTAGGCATTTGGCGCATATCAGGCTACAATGTTCTGTTGCTATTACAGTGTATCTTTGAATGAGAGTAGCATGCTCTGATGCAGTATTAGGCAACAATTTTATCAATCTGAGCTCTTTTAAGAGATCTCTGCTCATTGAGAGAGTGGTGAAATCAGCCTTACGTCCATGAGAATAATTTGCATTAAATAGGCCTATGTCCAGACTTGAAAGATAAGTAAGCACGATGAGTTTTGGTTAATTTCATTGTGAAATTGGTTCCTGTCTTCATGTAGTTGGGTACTGGCAACATGAAATAATGAAATAACGCTCCTATTAGCTCTTTTCCAGTTGTAACAGACCTGTTCCTGTTGGACACTTGATGCTTTAGCATGCCAATACCATTTTAGTAAGTAGTATATTGTGTCACTTAATCTCAATGATATTTAGATTATTTATAGGACTGTTTGCAGCTAGCTGGCTAGCAAAACTATATCTTTTATGTAGGATTTGATGGTGCTTAGGATAATATTTGCTTACCTGTGGCTCAATACATGCTAGTTATGAAACATAAAACAATTATTTAAAAAAAACAGCCTCCCCCCCATTCTGCTGTCTCAATTGTGATGATCACAGCTTTTCGCAGAGGTTCTCTCTGGTGATTGTAATGCCTTGTGACAGTGACATTATCTTGGTCTCAGTCATTCCCATGGAGTTTAAAACTCATTTTCTCTTGTCTAAAGGTGTTGTTAGAACTGTGGTTCAGGTTGTGCTCAGGTACACTTATTGTGCTCTGTAATAAAACTGCTGGGAAAATAGGTTGAGCTCTCATATGAAAGTTGTATCGCCTTAGACTAATCCATTCCTCCGCCTTAGCGGAGAGCCATGACGCATGAGCCATCACAGCTCTGATCTGGGGAGGGCTGTAAATCAGTTGTCTCAGTGGTTTGAGAGAATGAGTATACTCATTCTTTCAAACCACTGAGAAAGCAGGTGACAGCACTTCTCTGTCAAAGCAGTTAACATATTGAACTACTTTTGTCTCGTGAAAAATATGTACTTCTGTAGAACTGTTTTGTAATTTTATAGAAGCCTTTTTTTGCCATTTTCCTTTTTGTGATTTCCATCAAAATGGCTGTGTGGATGGAAAAATAATGAATTTAGGTTATTTTTTAAATACAAAAATTCAGTTTTTGAGAAGACTGGTATCCCATTTGTCTTTCACAAAGTCTAATTCTCTTGTCATTATTATTATTATTATTATTATTATTATTATTATTACTATTATACTGACAGTTAGTATAACTTGAGAGAAGTTACCAAATGTACATTTTGCTGAACCCCACTTCTCCTGTCACTTTTTCCCTGTCTCCTGAGGATGCTATAAAATGCTGCCTCTGAGATCAAGTTCAGGGTTCCAAATGCATTGCCAGGGTTGTTGTGCCTCCTGTACATTTCCATAGTGCTGTCTGTGTACTTTCTTTCCTTTAGTGCATTGATCATTGATGTAGTCCTCAGAGTAAAAGCAGTAGTTCAGGAACTTTGCCTCTCTCTACCTGAATTGTATGTTGGCTTTGTTCAGTGTTGTGAAGGTTTTAACAGTGGGTGAACATTAAATGCGTGAGATCGGTTTTCTAGTTCTTGAAGCCCCCTGGCTTTCCCCTTAATAGCCCCTCTGTAATATTTGGCATTGGCATATTGATAAATACCATGGCATTTTGGAGGTTTGTATTATTGAATTTATATACTGTTTATATGTGCAGATTTCTTCTCATACATTATTAGAGCTATTTCTGCTCCACATTGACCATCTGGTAACATTTGCTGAACAGAACATAGGGCTCATTGGAACATTTTGTGATTTATTTATTATTACTACATATAATATACAGTATACAGTGCTTTCTTCTCAGCCATTGCACAGAGGCAATGTTGACTGATCATACATTTATATAGTATACATAGAATTATTTACAAGGGCTTCTTTTCCTTCAATATGAAATGTTTTTAGAGCAAGCCTTCTGCCAGTGTGGTTGTTTGTTCTCTCCTGTGTAAGACTCCACAGCTGTTATCTGCCTTTGAGCCCTTATTTATACTCTCTGGTGTAAGACTGCATCTGTCATCGTCCGCCTGTGAGGTTTTCCTTGAAATCTATGTGACAATAGTGTCCAGCCAGTCAAAAAATGTGGTCTTGATGGGGTAGAACTGGGTAAAGTCATGAGAAGCAAATCTGGTGCTCTTTATAAAAACTTCTGCCATTTATGAAAGTCATACAGTTGTGGTCAGTGGTGGAAAACTGGAAAGTTCTGGAAAGAGAAACTGCAGTGTGTTTGTACAGTGAGGCAGAAACACAATGGATTATTTCACCATTAGCGATTTAGTTACACTGACCGTATGGCATGGCTAGATAATATAATCACAGTCTAGTCTGCAAAAGCAAGAATTATGTCTGGTTTTTATTACAACTTTGCCCTCTCTAATGACAGGCACTGCTTATGTTTTTGTTTTAGGCAGCAGTTGTTGCAAAGGAGTTTTGATTCGCCACCCATCCCCTCAAATACCCCTTCTTCCTCCGCGACGTATCAAAGGGGTCCGAAGAGGGAGGGCACACTCTTAAGTCACTTCCTGCAGAAGGGGCCCTCCAGTTCTCTGACACAAGAACCTAAACCACCGCCTGCTTGCGAGGTCAAGGAGCATGTGGCCCCAGAACCGCCACATGTGATGGTTGGGGCTGTGGACGAGAGCCACACACCGGCCGCTGGACAATCATCAAGTTCTCCCCCGTCCACATCAGGGGACGTGAATTCAGTTGTAAAAGGTAATCTCTATCTGTCTGTACCTGGTAATGTCATTCTCTGTCAGTGATGGGAATGAATAGCATGACATGCATTGGAATTGAACAAAGAAGGCGATTGAGTAAGGTTCTTCCTTTTTTCCCCTGCTGCGCCTTTTTTTTTCTTCAAAAGAATGTCAGCTGGAGATTGTTTTCATAATCCTTCCCATAATTATAAATACATCCATTTTTGAATTTTAAATAGAAGGTAAACCGATTGAAACTTGATTTGCAGTGAATTGGTAAAGGGCACCGATTATGTATAAAGGAGATGGTTATGGATTGAAATAAACATTTCATGATGTATTCATTGTCAGCAAATACACATAGTAAGTGCTAACACAACCACAAGTCATGCTAGACTGCTAGGCTCTAACACAACCACAGGTCATGCTAGTCATGCTAGACTGTAAAGCCAGGATGTCTGAAAGAGAGTAACGGTACTGTTTATTCTTTAATTTTTTAAACATTTTTATCTCTTCTTTGTAGTCCATAGATTGCATAAATTGCATGCAGTATGTCAATCATATGAGTTTTTTATATACCACTAACTTGTTATAGTGTCCATTCCTCTCATGTTTGGCATATTATTCAGGCATACCTACAAACTACTGGTCATTGGAGGTGCTACATCAGGTTTTGTCATGTCCAGTATGGTAAACTTAATGTTTTAGATGTGGAAAGTTTAATTGTTTAAATATGAATCTGTTTGAAATGTTTACTGTGTGAAATGAGAGGGAAAAAAAATGATTTTAAGGCTGTTTCAGCAAAGGGACAGAGGTGCACACTATTGAGTGCCTTCCTAGTTGATCCCTGCTTTCATGTTTCTTTTCAGTGGAGTGTCCAGTGTGCTCAGTGGCTATTTCACAGCAGTACATCAACAAACACCTTGACAGTTGCCTGGCGAGACCTGAGAAAAAGGAAAACTTGAGGAGGTATGGTTCACCAAGAGTGCCTTCACATCTAGCCTGTTGAAGTTTGAAATATGGACACAGTTTAAAGTTTTATGAGTAATGTTGTTTACACACATCAAGAGCAACTAACCATGATGGGCAACCAATGCTGTCTCCATCTGTGCAACAGAATGGCGCATGTTGTGTCGCTGTTCCACTAGGAATTTTCAGTCTGTTCATTTTTCTTCGCAACAATCGGTGTGAAATCTCTCCTCAAAGCTCCTTGACTGTTTGAAAGGTGCTTCAGAGGCTTTTTGGGGGAATTCTTTCCTGAGGAATTTTGAATGATGGCACAAGTCACTGCAAAGTGATCCATCTGAGCTACCCAAAGGATTTGATTTGCATTATGGTAACAACTGGCCTATAACACAAGCATACCCTTGCTTGTGTGCGGTGTGAAGAAATGGTTAAGTAGCCAGGATGAACAGGACACTGATGTTGTAAATTCTTTCTGTTTAAATTTTGCATTGTAATTTAGTTGCTGTTTCCACAAAGCTAGAGCTGTGACAGTGGTAGTGTAGGTATGAAGCCGTCGGTAGAATAGGTATGAAGTGCCATGAATCTTACCTGCTATTGGTCAAAATGGCCAAGCTCTGAAACCTTGCCCCACTGCACCAAAGACGAATAAGTTCAAGAGCTGCATTGCTCTCTGCTTGAGATTTCCATTTTGTCACGGATACCAAGATGGATTTGATTTGTGGCGATGCCTTCCTGGTGTAAGTCTGAGTCAAAAGGGTTTTTTGTGCTTTCATGTCCTTCAGCCCTCTGCAGGATGTGCCATCAAAGAAAGGGAGCCATTGGCCATTGGTAGTTTTTCTTCCCCCCTTTTGATTCTCTCTCTCACACTCTGTCCTTATGTCCCCTATGTCCTGTGAGTTCATTACCTGATCTTTGCAGATGGTCACTTCAAATAGGTGCAGTATGTGGGCAGCATTTAGTTCCCCACCAAACCTGTACATCTAGATCACTGATTGCAGTAGTTTGAAGAGTATATTTTTTTGTTATTCTCATACAAGGAAACAGTGGGAACTCTGCTTTTGGACTGTGTTGCATTTTGCTTTTGTCTTGCCTTCAAAGTTTATGCACCATGACACTGAACCCAGTGATATTCAATAATCAAGATTTTTCTGTGTGAATTTCATCAGGTTTACTTGTGTCTCTCACTCTCTCACTCACAATGTTTTGACAGGCAGTCTGAGTTCATGGCATCTGTGTTATAAATTGAATCATGGGGAACTGAATCTTGGAGAACACAATTATGTAAGCAAGGGCTACGTTCCTGAGCAGGGACAAGAATTTGAATTTTTTACAAAAAAGCCTAGATGAATTTCAATGTTGGTATGATATATAAGGGCAATTCCACAGTAAAGTGTTCCTAAAAACCAAAAATAAAATTCTAATTGTTTAGAGTGCTCAAATATTAGAGATTATAAATGTGTATATAACTGCATTCTGATTAGACTTTTGTCAAGTTTATCAAATATCTTGTATCCTTTACCATTGAAAGTCAAGGTGCTAAACATTTGACAGCAATTACTTTCAGAGACCCAGAGTTTTTTTGAGATGCCTGACAGGAATGTGTTTGAGCAGTACTTTTCATTTTTCAGTTTCACTTTTGACTGTTTGAAATTTATTGAAATTCAGGCTCTTGGGCTTTTGTGTATGGTTTAACAATTATTCAAAGACATATGTTACATCCGTTATGCTCTCAAGGAAAAGTTTGTTATGAAATACACATATTGTGATTGGGTTAAAACTTTCTCTGCAAAGCTAACTGTAATCAAGGTCATATGGTTATAATTGCTCCTTTTCTTTCCGTTGTCAGTATCCACAATGGCCAGTGATTGTTAATATTTTTGGCCATTATAAATAAGTATTTCAAAATTCTGAAGATGAATGAAATTAAAAATACACTTTGAAGCACATGGATGCTACATGTAAGCTGGAGGTTTTTTCTCTGGGAGTGCTGGCTGCATTGACACACCAAATGGTAGACATTGATCCTCACATTTGGTCCTTTGGTCCGCACTCCCACCTACAGACTTTAAGATATTCTTTCCACCAACTACCCAGCTAGCCAAGTCACTGAGCAGCGGTCTGTCAACAGATGCCTCTGCACATATTTTAAAAACCCTATATGACAGCACTCTGTGGGTACAGTGGATTGAAGTTCCATACTGCCTGCCAAGCTATCATCAGGGAATTCATCTTTGCCTGTAGCATTCATGTATGAAAAGGCACACCGAAACAGTTCTTTATCCAAAACAGAATAGCAATGAGAAGCTGCTTTCACAAGAATGAAGTTAGGAGGTTGAGGAGAATCACTAGCTGCTCAACGGATTTTGAAACTTTCAACTTTGCCAAGGCAGCAGTGTAAATAGATTTCAGAACCAGGCCGCAGGCTTTGTTTTTTGAAATGGCTGCAATAATTTAGCTCTCCTAAGTCCTATATACCTGTCTAATGTCAATTTTAAGCCTGCAAAAGATGTTGGCTAAATTTAATGTTAGTTGTATGTTAAGTTGGCTATTAGGCACAATATTTTTGTTGTGACCACACTGCGTTTGACTTTGTTTTCAGAAAAAGTATGAGAATGTACACAATCCATATGTATTAGATGTGGCCAGTAAATTTTCCATTTGTCATGTAAATTAGAATCTCACAGGTTGTGTTTACTAGCAGTAATTATGTCTAGCAGAATCTCTGCTAGGCTAACCCTCACACAATAAGGGTTGTGTGCTGACATTTTACAATAGTACACTTACATATAGACATCTCATTTCGAGGCTACAAAAAATGGTTGTGATTAATTTTGAACAACAAATCTGTAATCAGTGAATGTTATTTAGGACACAGTCACATTAATTATGGTGCATGTCACATCTGCCATGATGCCTTTATCTCTCACTATTTGTTTATTTCTGTCACATCTGTAATTCAAGTTTATTTGCTATTTTCTTGCAATGTGCAGTATTTAGAATTGGAAATTGTCTACACTGCCCACAAGCAGAAGTAATATCCATAAAAAAAATCAATTACATATGAACAGTTAAATCTGTGAGACATTTTGTTTTAGTTTTGAGTGCAAGTGTCACATCCATGATGCTTGAATTGCCTGTGAATATGTGTATATTAAAAGATGCTGACACTGTGTAAATACTAGTATTATGAGGTTCAGCAGTGACAGAACACAGAGAATGGTGAAAGGCAAATCAAGCTTGTTTGTGGGCGTTTGTGCTGCACAGATCTTTTTGTTATATGGACTTGGAAATGTAATCATCATTATTCACTATAAACCTACCCTTACATTATACAAATTAATTGTTCAGCAGAGTCCATGCACTGAGCTGATGAGTACATTCATTCAGAGGAATCTCCTCTGCCGTCAGTTCAGCTTAAAGTAAAACAAAGGCTTTTGGCTGTCCCTTTTACAGTTCCCTTGGGAAAAGGAAGCCGTTGGCTAAGGTGGTGTATACCCTGCTTTCCATGCAAGAACTGAAGAGGAGATTGAAGGAATTCAACCTCTCTACCCAGGGCTCCCGGGACCAGCTCATTAGGAGGCACCAGGATTTTGTGCACATGTACAATGCACAGTGTGACTCCTTGGATCCCAAATCAGGTATGCAGCCTTCTGTCCTTACATACGTTATGGCTGTCTTACTGTCGACCTGTCCACATGTGCTTGTTGTAGATGTTATTTTAAACAGTTACAGTATGTGTCGCTCAGGCATCCTGCACCTCAAGAGTTGTGTTCTCTGGTACGTCTCTTTCAGGTGTTTTTATTCTCGGATTTGGTTTCTCAGATATTCTGGTCACGGCAATGGACCTTTTGTTTGTTTCATTCACAGTGAGAGGGCTCTGGCTTGATGGTCTTTTGTACATCACAGATGGACACAGACACCGCTGCCACAAGTGGTTCAGATTGTATAGGCAGACCTGTGACTTCATACTCTTGGTGTCCTAGTATTTGAGTCTTATGCACAGATTACTTTGTTCCTGGTTTACATTAATCGGTGTGAATCAAAATTTAAAGAAGATATGCAGTGTAAGCATCTCTAAATTGTCTTCGGCGTAGAGCCATTTGCCATTCACTAATATTGTAAATGTAATCCCTAACACCATCACCAATAACCCTGTGAATGTTGAGGTTAAAAGACTGGCAAGTAGTAGGTTGCTCCGAAATGCACTACCATGCAATCCAACCATTTGAAATGCATAAATGCTAATATAACACTGATTTCTATCAGGCCATGATACTTTGTTGAGAGGCTCTCTGATTGACAGACTGGATTGATCCTCCTGGGTCCAGTTGACAGGCCCAGTCTTACAGTAAGAGTGTGTTGACCTCTTAGTGAGGATTTGAGTTCCCATACCCATAATTGCATTGCCAGCCTTTACCTCAGTTCTTTCATTCACAGCCTTGAATTTTAAATGTCTGGTTGTAGTTGTCTGGTTATAGTGATTATACATGCATTGTCCGTAGTTAAATTGCAGATATGGCAAAACATCACCATAGTGTAATTTATTATTCAGCTCATTATTTTGTCAATGAAAATATTCCTCGCAAAAACTCAACAGTGTAATGGTTATATGAGCATGTAACCAAATATGAAACCCTCCCTTACCACATACATTTAGCCCTGTAACTATATTTGATGTAGGCTACTATTTGCTGTTCTGGTAAAGCCTTCTGCTCATGTGGAGAAAGAGGCTGGTTTTTTTCTCATTAAAATAGAAATGCTGCTGTTTCAGTAATGGATGATGGTTATGAAAAAGTGTAATGGGTATATCCATCGGTTCAAAAATAAGTATCTTCCTCATACATTAGGTTCTTAGTTAATATTTTTGTGTGTAACACTTCAGCTAGTTGCTATATATTCTAAATAGAACAGGTTTTCTGAGATCCTGGCAGTAGTTTTATAAGGGCTCTGAATGGTTGCACTACCTGTTATAATCTACTGGCTATATAAACAGTATGAGATTGCTGTTAATTGACAGTGTAATATGAGTACTTTCAAATCGAGTAGCCATGAATTGAAATGAATTGAATTACAGATCTGTTTGTGGATTGAAAATCTGTGTACATACGGAAATTGTGTGTGTGTGTGTGTGTGTGTGTGTGTGTGTGTGTGACACACACACAGACACAGTTGTATGCAAAATGCAAAGGTACATTTACATTTGCATGTAAATGTAAATTACATTTGCATTCTACATGCTACATAGTTAAACATGACATCTTTCTGCAAATGTTAATGCCTGATTACTATTATTTGCATTTATTACAGATTCAAAATAATAAATAAACGTGAACATGGCATATCTAAAAGTTTGGGCACCCTATCAGTTGGTATTTAGGTGCACCTCCTTTGGCAGATACAACAGCTTCAAAACATTTCCTGAGGTCAAATAAAAGTCTTTCTATTTATGATTGATTTTTTTTTTTTTTCCATACTCTTCCTTGCAGATGTCTTCTCTTGCAGAAGAAATATTCTTAGTTTTTCTTGCATGCACTGCATGGTTGATATCTCCCCACATGTCTGGGGACTGCCGGCTATTCCAAAACCCTCAGACCTTCAGCATTCCAGAACTCTTCAGCTTCTTGACTGTCGCCGGGACATTAGCTTCTAGGATTTTTATTATCTAGTCAAATCCATTTTTCCTTCCATCTGCACATTATTTCCTGTTCCACTGGCTGCCATACAGCTTCAAGTTTAACAGTTGGCAAGGCGTTATTTCAAAGCTAGATCAAAGTTTTCTTTCGCACTCTTTAGACGGTGGCTTTTGTTGTAGAAAAGGCTTCCTTGTGGCAACTCTGCTATGCAGATCATTGTTAAGTAAGGTACACTGTATTGTGGGCCTTTGAACAACTACTACAGTGTCAGCTAGACTTTTCTGCAGGTCCTAATCTGTGTTGTGCAGATTGGACAAGTTTTTGAGCAAGTCATTCAGAGTAATACTACAGCCTTGGAATTGTCTTCACCTGAAAGACACCCTTTCCATCATCCATCATCATTTTCACTTAGATTCATTGTAACATACACTTTGACCAGGGGTGCCCAAACTTTGGAAACAGTTTGTGTGTGTGTGTGTCTGTGTGTGTTTAAATGGAGGGTAGACAAAATAATATAATAAATAAAAATGAACTCATATTTTGACATAACTACATCACAATTAAGAAGGAGTCTACACTTGAGTTTCATATTAATGTCAAGACTGTCAAGACTACTTCCAGTATGTTTCTCCTGCAAAAGATGTTTTAAAATCAACACTTCGGCATTTGAATTTCAAAAGCAACATGGGCATTCTAACAGATTTTGAAAGTGGTCAGATAGCCCTAATTGCAGCTAAGTCTGTCACAGAAATGGCAAAATTATGTAATGTGTCAAGGGAGCAGAGTCAAAAGTAGAACTATGTAAGGAAAGAGGAGGTTGCAAGTTGGTTGGTGGGTCTGATGGATCTACATGTGAATATTTTTTTCAAGCTTGTGTGAATGTGTTTTCAAGGTTCATAACCTCCCAAAACAAGATTCTTATTTATTTCTTAGAGTAATGTTACTTAAAAGTGGTTTTTCCAGATGGACCACCAGATGAAACTATTACTGCTGAATGATGCTTCAGTCCAAGAAAACAGTTTTTCTTGCTGTCAGTGTTATGAAGCCTGCTGAGGTCAAACAAACCTTCAGCAAAAGGTAGCTATCAGTGTTTGAGTTGGACATCCATCCATCTGTGGAAGAGGCTTATATTGCTGAGTCCTCTCCTCTCGTATTCTTAAATGATCTTTTACAGAATGCACTGCAGAAATTCTCAGTTAGTTCTGAATAGGACTCTGCATGGTCTCTCTAAAAGGCCGCTGTTTCCCATCATTACTCTGTCTGCTCATGAAAGGCAGAATGTGTGCTGGATGGAGTTATTCCCCTGATGTGGCAGCCCGGAGCTGGGGGACTTGTGGGAATGTTTCTGCCTCTCCAGATCTTCTCCAGGAGAGAACATTCGTAATTAAATTAGGCTGCTCTCTCAGAAACAACGTATCAGATGGCATTTCCATGTTTTGGAAATTGTTTTTGCTGTTTTTTCAGGATTGTTTCCAAGTTTATGGCTATGTTAAGGTTACGTAACCTGGAAGTAGTTAGTTAATATTGAATTTGGGAAAATGTGTAGGGAAATGACTGGCTGGAAATCAGAGTGGTACAGTGCTGTGTATTTCTGGCACTGTCTCTTTGTGTAGATTTTACAAATTTTCCATTCTCCCCACATGTCACAGTTTGGGAGAGGGGTCTTATGGTTTGGTGTTTCACCTTCTTTTGCGAAGGCCCAGGGATTTGTGCATGGTTGCACAAATTAGAGAGCTGTGCCTGAGCTTTGTCAGTCTTAAGAGAGCTGTGGGTTTTTCTTAAGTTAATTCCAAAAGTTTTTAAAAAATCATAAGGAAATATGGAAATATTGAACCAACAGTACAGCCTATCTAATGTGGGCACTATTTATTTACACCACACTAAACATTTCAGTGAGGGTAAGGCCTCACTTGAAAATCTTATTGACAGAAATGAAGGCATGAACCTGATGATTCACGTTGCTAGGGAATGCAGAGGGAGCCCTGCTTTCTAAAAGCTGCCATAATGTATTTCAAACTCCTTAAAATTATTTACTTAGTGCAGTGGATGTGTGTTTTACATTCCTTAGAATGGAAGCCCTGATTACAGCATTGATTAGAGATATAAAAGGACTTCATCTTATTTGACATTGACACAGTATGTAAATATGTGTGTCATTCACAGCACTTCTGTTAGCTGAACATGCAGGACAACCAGTTTTATTTGTATAGGCTACTTATTTCAAGCTCAAAATTTTCCCTTTAGAGTGAAATGTAGCGAAGCCTCTAAGCTAGCTCTCTCTTGCTGTGATCAAAGCAGACAGCAAACCCTTTGTGATTATCTAATCCTTTTGAAAACATTAATATTTACTCTGCTCCACAGCACTGTAGAAATAATTGAGGATAGCACTTCAGCATTCCCAGAATCTCAGATCTTTGCATGCAGATTGGCACAGTATCTGAGGTCTCAATAAATGAACTTGAGCATATTTCTCTTTTTTGGTGGTGTTGGGGTAGGGTTCATGCTCCTGGTCTTTTGGGCGCTCTGCCCAGCAATGCCTTAAGCCATTGAATTCAGAATCTGTCATTTTCATGCTCTGTTGGTAGAGGTTGTTTTCAGGTGTCAGCCATGCCAAGTCAGGTGAGAAGATGGAGCTTTACCTTCACTCCCCACACACAGATGAAGTGTTTGTCTTCCTGTGTGTCAGCAACATTTCCTATCAAGTAGAGGAAGAAATAAAACTAGGATTTTTCCTTATTTTATGCAGTCTTTAGAGAGCTCTCTTACATTTCTCTTGACAAAGGTGTGCTTCTGCTGAGTTTCTTCAGTTTGTTACCTCCTTTTATACCACAGGAAAAGGAGAAACCTTTGAAATGCCTCTATATGGTTTTTAGTACACTTCCAAAAAGCAAAATGCTCCTGTAAATTTGTGTTTGTTGGATTTTACTTAAAAAGAATGCATGTAAACACATATAATTCTTGTCTTCTGGAATTAATAATTTGTGGAGAATGTGACCTTGCTCTATGCAGTGTTATTAAAATTAGGTAGAATGTGTTTAAAAATTATTCATAGATTTTCTCAGTAATGAGGGCCCTATTCGGTATGTGTGTGTGTGTGTGTGTGTGTCTTTGTGTCTTTGCCTGTGTGTAAAATTTTGATCTGTTAAGGAAGTCTCTAGGGTGTTTGACTAAAACTAGTCTCAAGATTGTTAAGGACATCTGCTTGGGGACAAGGTTGAATTGATTTTGAGAGTGGCACACAAAGTGAAGAGTGTAATTTATCATTATGTCTGTGGGCACATGAAATGTAAACAAAGGTTGCAGTAGGTCTGGGAACTGATTTTTTTTCTCTCTGTCAACAGCGGAAGACATAGCAAAAGAGGTTGAGAAGATCGAGAAGACTCGAAGTCAGATGGAGTCTAAATCCAAATGTGTATGTGATTTTTGTACAAATAATTCCCCCAATTAATGTGTGAATTAATGTTAAAAGACCTCGTATGACCTTTTTCAGGTCGGCTTCAATTGAGCTGGTTCTTAAAAGCTAATTTTTTCAGTGGAAATATTTTGTCTTCTGTGAGAGTAATGCATGCATTTTAATGTTTGATGAAATTGTACTACAGAATTTATTATTTTTTCACAAATTGTTTCCAGATTATAAAGAGTTTCGGCTATCAATTTCCCAGCCCCAAATTAGTTACGCCCCCTTATCTAATTTCCCCCTGATTTTTGGGCCTGGAACCAAAAGGAGTGGTGTATATTTAGCTCATGTTTATCAAGCTGCTATGAATGAAGAGTCAGTTTTTTTTGTCTTTATAGCAGTAATCTTATGATTTACAACAGTTATAATCTGGGCCGTTCATGTGGCTAGGAGAAAGGTCAGGCTCAAGTCAGGGCTTGATTTTCATGGTCTTAATGCAGTCTGCAAACACGGTGTGTGGTCGTTTCACACCAACCCCTGTAGTAGCAGTTTTGGAGGCTGGAACACAGGTTTCCAAGCTCAGTGCAAGGCAAAAGGGGTAGGGCAGTAAGTATATGGATTATGGTATCTTCTGGTGAAGTGTTAAATATCAAATGGTTGCTTGATAATGTTTTCATGGTTGCAGATTATAAAGATAAAGTGTGGAATAAGAAGATGAGAACAACCTATAATGTATATGTCTCGTTATACAATCATTCACATTGGGCACATGTAATCAGGGTCATCACACTCAAGGTGCTTCTCTGTCATTATCATGAATGTTTCTCCTTTTTTCGTGCAGTGGAAGCAACCTTTGTAGGTTATAAGCTTGTAATATGAGATAAAACATAAAGGGATTGTTAGAGTGCAGTTCTTCTTCCTCAGGTGTTGCTTTTTTTCAGGAAGCCCTCTCATAACAGCACTAGCTTGTGACAGGGATGGGTCAAGACATGAAAGTCATGAAATTCATTCATTCAGGCACACAGACAATGAGCTTCACAACCATTACATGTTATTTTCACACAAAAAGTGAAATATGATGTCTAAGCAATTGAAATAAGAAATAAAGCCCAGGTTAACAGTGCTTTAAGCATTTTTAATGAGAAAGGCAAGCTGCCCACTCTTGGCTTTTAGTAGAGACTGCTGGGAGGTAGTGACATTTCCTGCTGTGCTAAATAAGTTTTGAGATGGTGTGCTCATAGCGCAAATGCACCAGTACTCGTGGCTGATTTTAGCCATCAGAGGGAAGAGAACCTGATTGCCTCGCCAGCATGCGAATGGATCATCATCACCATCGATGACCAGCTCCTGTAGGCGGGCAGTTACTTCAGCGGCGGTTTGCTCATCAGTGCTAATGGAAGCTGTACTTCTCTGCTTCCCAATTCAGCTACCCAGAGTTTTCTTCTTCTTTGGGGGTGGTGGCTCCTCCTGTCCATCTCCCTCCTCCTCTTCCTCCACTCCGACTCTTGCCGGCTGATTGGCAGCCTGATTCTGTATTCACAGAGTAACCATCTCCTCCTCCAGCTTACTTTTTATTTTGGCAGGTGTGTCTGTGTCAATGCAAGGATCAAGCATCATCTGCAATTTTTTTCCAGGAGGATGCAATAATGTGTAAATTTACACATCAACCAGCCCTATTCTCTTGCTAGTTTTAAGGCCAACTTCAACAACACCAAGCAAAACATTCTTAGAACAAATGTAATTTATTTTTTAGATGCCATTTATGTATTTGTTGTAGTAGCTTGTTGTTCATCTATCTCCTTGTCATTCTCATAAATGCGCCCTGTCAAAGGTTGTCGTATTACCGGAACATGTTGTGTAATATTTGTTACCTTTCTGTTTTGGTTGGTTTCTGACGGAAATATCATATCATATTGTGCTGGAAGAAAATAAACTGACATGACAACTTTTTTGACATTTATGAGTCCAAAATGCTAATTTTGTGCTGATCAGTTGTAATCAGTCATGTAATAGCAATATGCATTAAGACCATGAAAATCAGGTTCTGTGTGATTAGACACACATTTTTAAATGGTAATTTTTGTCTTTGTTTTCCTTTCAGCCAGTGTTCTCTTCAAAAAGCCAGACTGTAGAAGAAATTGAAGCGGTGAATTCAAACTACCGTAAGTGATGTATGATCACTGAATCATTAAATTAATTATTGAAGCATTTGTTAGATTTACTCTTATAGACAGCAATGTACAAGGCCATTGTGGAAATTAATTAAATGCACATTACAGGAGCAACAACATCACAATACAACAGTGACTGACCATCAAGCTGAAAGAAATAGTGCTACAATGTAATGCATCCATACATTTTTATGTTTTAGTGTAACAATTCCACCACTGACAGTACACTGTCACTGTATTACTGTATTGTAGTAACAATAGATAAAGTGAGTACAGTACTACAAAAGCTATGTAAATACAAATGTCAGAGTGGGGGAAAATGATTTAAAATTAACCTTAAGACAAATACAATCTACACTGATGACATCACAAGACATAGAAATAATATTGTAAAAAAATGCTCACTTTGTGATACATTAAATTTTTTATGAATTCAAAATTTCAGGATAGATGTGTGATTTTATATGTATTTATATCTGTGTGTTTGCCATTGGACTGGACGGGGAGGGAGAAGGCTAGAGTAAGGCTCTCTGGTCTCTAGAGTGCTGGAGACTGGCATGGTCAGGTCCATTTTCGAGACCACCAGGGTTTAATCCCATAAGAGGAGGTGCTGAGGAGATTGGAAGGCATCTTCAGTATCAAAATTTTGTGGTGGCTGAGGGTGTTAAGCTATACTTACAGATGAACAGTCTATGAAGGGGTCCACAGATATATCTCAATTTAAAGTTTTGGCCTGGTACAGAGCTGTCTTGTAGTGTTTATATAAGTTGAACTTGAGCTGAAGAGTTGTCATACAAGAGAAGTTTAATTCAGGGCATAGCCCTGAGTAAATGTGGGTGTCAGCAACAGGAAGAGAGACAAAACCTTCAGTATCAGAGTTTTGTCTGTAGGGGGAGAACAGAAATTGCTTTCTTTATCGAAAAGTCAACTGAAGTGTCCTAAATACAAGACAATAAAGGCAGAGTCTATTTGATCTTACCCTTCACGGATGGAGAGGACAATCGACAGGCATGAGAAGACGAAAGCCCAGTGTAAACTGTGTAATCAAGGTCTAACTTTAGAGGAGATTCTGAAATATTGATGCACAGCAGCGACGGTGGGACTAAAAATAGAGCGTGCAGATGTGATCATTTCTTATTAATCGCTGGAGTCTGAGTCACTTTGCTCAGGTCTGTGTGAGCAGGTCGCCCCGCCTGGGGAGGGAGACAGAAGCGTGGAGTGAGGAGAGGTCTCCGGCAGGTGGTCATACATCATCACTTCTAAAACATGTCTGAGCGCACAGTGAGTGAAAACGACATGCCCCGGGCTCAAATGGAAATGGCTGTCAGAGATAGGCCGCGAAATTAGGAGACCAGTTTGTCACATCATTTGTCGTTCCTCAAAAAAAGGATTTAAGGTTTAAATTTGACCTTAGCGCTGACTGAGAGAACATCTAGGGGGTAAGAAGAATCGCAGGCGGTTGTGTCAGAGGATTTGTTGCCTTATGGGATGAATCTGTGGGATTATATTGACTTCCTGGAAATGTGAGGAAAATGATCTGATTTATTTTTGGTGTGTTGAAGTGAGAAGTCATTTCAAAACCGTGGTGTCGTGCCAAAACAGATGTGTTTCATTGTATTCGCTTGAACTCCATAAGACCTACAAAATTTTCTAAATGTTTGTCTTTTTTTAGGTAGAGTTAGGTTTGTGTTTGCTGAGTTGTATTGTAATGAGACAATAAATATTATATTGCATTAACACACAATGTATAATCAACAAAGTCCTGTGGAGTCTGTGTGCTGTGTTTTGGTGTAGAAAGTCAGAATTGTAATGCTCATTCTTTGACATGCGTTGGATTTCTTCCTTGTAAGAATGTGCTTCTAATTTTTCAGTCAAGGGCTGTCAGCTGTAATCAGTGACAGTAAGTGCAACGCACTGTGTATGTGGATTGTTGGACAGCCGTCTCACACATGGTGGAAAGGTGTTGCTGAGATGGACGCCATAGCTGTGGGGAGTTCTCCTGAAGCTTCTGGTTTAGTTTCTCAATTGGCTTTTACATATTGGCAAGGCTTGATTGAAAATATTGTTATGGTATGTCATGTTATGTTATGCATGGATGCCTCTTTGTTGATCTTTCAGGTTCAGTAATTTTTCAGTGGTTACAGAATCTACCTGGAATAAACCTGCAATTGCCCAGTTTACTGAATCAATAGTTTTAGCAAAGACAGCTGAAATGCGTTTGTATTTACTTTTTGGTGTGGCCTCTGTCAGTTGTCAGTCTGTGCTTTGTACCTACATTTTCTATCTAAGAACATGCATGGAATGGAATCCAGGATTCTTGGAGCCTCTTACCGTCACTGCTGATTTAAGTTCATATGTAAGATTTAAAACAGATGAATAAAATAAAAGTTTGCCACAGAGTCACAGGCTAGAGGGTCTCACAGGTACAAAAGTGAACGAGATGTCCTTATTTGCACAGGAGAATTCTTAAAAGCATGTGGTGCTAATTTGTTACACCATATTTTGACAAGGTTTTCATTCTGTTTAAAAGTGTAATTATTTCACTCCCATTGCACAGTATATACACAGACTTGAATTTAGCAAAAAAGAAATCTTAAGTATCTGAAAGAGAAATGTAAAAATAAGTCAAGTATAAGAAATTATGGCCTTGGCATTTAACATCCATCAGCTTCTGCTTACATGTGTGCCTTGTGAAATGTCCCATAAATTGCTTTGTGTGGGTTCTTATCAACGCTATAATGTCATAAGGCACACGGTCCAAGCAGTCTATCATTGCACCAAAGCACAGTGCCCAAAGTAATTACATTACATTACATCATTTAGCAGACGCTCTTACCCAGAGCGACTTACAAGTGCATCACTATGCTAAGAGTAGTAATTGAAACAACATTGCAGTGTCAGAAAAGTGATTGTTAGCTAGAGCATTTATGTCCAGTACGTGGATGACAAGTCTTTAGTGGATACTAAATAGCAGTGACCTGTTTGTGTCACTTTTACAAAGGTAGTCGCTCTATCTACCTATGAGGGTGTTGTAAAACATCTATATTTGGGTCTGTGTGCATTGGGCCTCCGGAGGCATAAATGGAAAAAGGTAAATGACAAGTGTATTATAGGAAAAGCCTCAAAGGGCAGAGGGGAAGTTATTACACCAGCCATTCTGTCCATTGAATCAGTGATGACGTCAACACACCGCAGCTCCCATATACCATAGGTAAGTACGGAAAGTAGTGGTACATGTAAAACTCATACTGCTTTCATCCAGATGTTTAATTTGTGAATACTGTAAAACAAAGTCTGTTGAAGACCTGAAGGAAGGACATCCTAGTCATCAGTTTGATGGAACATTTTTCAGAGAGACAGAGACTGCTGAGTGTTGGGGGGCCAATCTCTGAACCCAGATGGACCCAAAAATATCTTCTTGTGACATTTTCAAAGCATCTATGTTTCAAGTTCCAACCCTCCACCACTCTTAGATAATGACTGTAATTGTGTAGAGACAATACCTACTAAAATAATCTAAAACAGCAGTTGTTTAGTACACATTCAAGTACTTTTAAAGCACATTTAAGTATTTAGACCAAGGATAGAATTTTATCTAAAAAGCATAAAAACACAACAAGTGTGCTTGTGAAAAGGTTATGTGCCCGTATATTTTTTATTGATTCTGTTTTGTTTTTTGGGGGATATACACATGGGATACACTTTAAAACTTGTTTATGTACACTAGAAACTTTAACACCATAATATAGGACAGCACTTTCTGTTATTGGAGTAATGAATCAGTAAGAGAATACAGTAAACATTGAGCATTTTAAAAGGAATGCCTAGGTCTTCCATCGAGGAAGAAGAGAATGTTCTCCTTAGAGGAGAGGGCACTTGAGCAGAGTTGATACACTTGCACACATGGTTTGTTGAACGTTCAGTCAGAGCATTATGTTTGTGGAAAATCATGTCAGTATTGCTAAACCTTAGGCAATCTCCAATACACAATGATTATGAGTCCAACTCCGAGAAAGATCTTATGGTGGCCAAATTTTCTGCAAACCAAGAGTGCAAAAGAAGTGATTTAAAAGACTGAACATTGTGCATGCATTCAGTAATATGGATTTTAAAAGTAATTTTAGACTCCACAAGACTGCAGTGAAAGTGAGTGTGTTCCACATTTCCTTCCAGGCTTAAAGCATTCAAGCAATGTGCAAGTAAGTAGGTGGTTAGGAAATGTTTATTATTATTTTTATTATAATTATTAATAATTAAGGTCCAAAGAAGCTGATATTTGCAGGATGAATTAAGCAAATGTGGATGTTGAGGGTGCATTTATAAATTGGGGCTTGAACTTGTGTGTGCATTCAAGGGAAAGAACTAAAAACAGCTACAGAATCACCTGTACTATACAATAAGAAAAAGAAATATAATGGTAATGCATAACGTATGACAACAAGATAAGATTGGTGTATTAAGATTGGTGAATTACTCTGACAAATGGCTCAGTTTTCCAAAAGCGTAACTTCCCATGCATTTTCATGCGTTATGGGGTGTGGTTAAGCAGTGGTAAGAGATGTGTATCACACACTTTCTCTTGAGAACATCTTCTCCCAGTCTCCTGTGCCCTTGGAATTGGTAAATTGTTCATTTTTAAAAGAAATTAATTGGCAACCTTTTAAATTATTTGTTATGGTTCAGATTTTTATTTCTTCCTGCATTATAACTTCCTACCAGAGTAGTGTTTTTAAAGAGCTTTCGCAAGATTGGAAATATTGGAGCTGGCACTATTTGCAGATCATCCATTGCAAATGAAAATATTTTAAAACTCTACGATAGGGGAATTTGAATCACTGCAGTGCTGTCATCTACCAGTTCATAGTGGGGTGGTTTAAACTGAATCATCTTAATTTGTTTTATCAGGTGTGCCCTAGCATACAAAAATCAGGAAAAGGCACTTTGCTTTTAATTCATTTCACCTCATTTTATTTTTGCCTCATTACCATTTAATAATGCCATACCTATATGTGTAGACACAATTAAGAGTTTGTGCAGAAATTTATTTGTTGCATTATGAAAGTGATGCAATAAATAAATGTGATGAATACTGATCAAAGCAGTAGTTCATATTCCAGCTGAACAATGTATGGCTGGTTGCATTTGATGTCTCTGCCTTTCTGATTTCTTTTTTGGACAAAAAGATTTTTCTTCCCTGAATACTAATTTGCCTGTGAGATCTTGTTCTGTGTATAGAAACTAATCTGTCTGTCTTTGATCCCATGTTTCTTTTATTAATTCCAAGGACTTCATTTTTATTTGTGTAGAGCACCTTTTTTCTCCTTTTCATTGTTCTTTCTCTTTTTCAAATGCACAGAATCTCTTGATATTGGATATTAAGACATGAAACACTATGAATAGCTTTGCCTGCCTGGTATCCTTGTACAGACGTGTGGCATATATTAGAACAATACGAGAGAGAAGAATGTATCATGGAAGCAGAAACTGCTATGTTTCCCTCACACCCCCAAGTTCCACACATGGCAAGGCTTTCTTTTGATCTCTGTGATCTTACTTTAGAAATTGACAGTGGCTTCTCTTTACATGGTTTGGGAGAAGCTTGTGCAAACCGTGACTGCAGTTTTGATTACAAGTATGTGAGATACATCATGCCCATGTCAATGGTTCCTCTGACATTAGAATCTGTACACCTGGGACTGAGTGGTGAAGCAGGAGAGCTTTTGACATTTTATACTGTTTGATTTGTGGTGTGTGGTGGTGGAGTTTTATTCAGCTCAGTGCTGACGTGCGTGTCAATTTTGTTTCGCTTTCCTCCTGTACAACTAGAGAATATTCAGCCTTTTGGAAAATTGCATCTTGACCAACAAACTGGTGATACATAAATGCTAAATGTTCTATTGAAAATAATGGACAGTGGAAGAAGCATATGTGAATGTTGAGGGCACATAAGTCTTAATAGGAGTTTAATCCAGTAAACATGAGAGTCACTTTGATTTGCAGGTTTTTAATTAACTTTTTAATTAAACCCAACTAAAATGAACTGACATCACTTTACAGTGAAAGTAAAAGGAGAAGAAAGTTGTGAATAACCACTCTTGCACTTTGTTGGACTACATAGAAATTGTTTCTGCAGAACCAAAAGTTCCTGTTAAATATTCTTGTCATCTTTGTTGAATGGCCATTGAACACCTGCCTTAATAAAGTTCCTTCCTGTATAAATTCTAAAAGGAGAAACATATCTGAAATGTTGGTCACAGTAGAGGAATTATTGTCAACTTTCTCATTTGTTTAATAGTTCAGACTCATTAAGTGTTGACAGAGCTCTGAAATCCATGGTTTATGGCAGGCTCCAAGCAGATGCTCTTTGTCCTTAGGGAATACCTTTCCCTTGCAGGCTAGCAGAGGCCATGTTCAGATGTGTATGGCTTGCAAGAAAAGTAGGTGCGTGTCACCTATTTAATGAGTTTAGGGAGTGCTGTGTTTTTCGTGTGTGTGCAAAAGATTGTAGCTTGAGAATTTTTGGTGATTTTATTTCATGATTGTGACACATGAAACCCAATGGTTTTCTGTGTGATGCCAGTCTCATTCTGGCCTGCATGATTGTTCCATGGTATTTGGGAGAGAGTTTGATGGGATTTGTGTGTATTTTAGATCTCTGTGCATCTTGTTTTACAGGAAAGGAGCACAGTGATGAGTTTTCCCGCCTGGTTGCTCAGGTCAAAAGTCGATGGAAGGTGTCCAGAAGAGCGCAAATTGACCTGGAGGTGAAAGAGGAAGGAGATGACCAAAAAGAGTGCGCATCAGGTAGCGTACAGCATAGCTGTTCAACTTTCAGAGTTTAAGTACTGTATACTGATCATTATTCTGCATTCAGGTCAGAGGTTCATATCCCAGATGGGAAGCAACAGTTTTCTTATGTAGGAATAGCTAACTTTCTAGCACAATCAGTGGACTATGGGAAAATATGTGCAATGAATGAGCAATTTTGACCTGGTAATGGTCAAACCCACTAAATATCACCTCTGCTGTACAGAGCAACTTAATGGTATTAAGCAGGGTATGATTTTAGTCACTGTGATGTGCTGCTACAGAGCACTGCTATAGTACTACTACTGCACAACTGCTACACAGCATATTAGCTTTTCTCAAACTAGTGAGCTAGTGGATCAGGTTGGACTGAGTAGGCCTATAAAATGCTACTGTTGCAATGATTAGCAACCGACAAGAAATAGACCGTGGAAGTCAGAGGACAAAGAACAAAGCTAACAAGTAGCTAGCCAAATAAACTTCCATTATTTATAGCAGATTATAAATGTAACTAAAATGACAGCAAACTCAGATCTCATTTTCTTTCAGGAAGAAAAGCTTCAGAATTTAAAGCTTTGATGCCAACCATCTGTTTCTGCTGAGCTTTTTGCATTCTTTCCACATCTACTCTTGAGGCTCTACTTCAGGGCTACTGAAAAAGCCATTGATTTGGTTCTGGGATAATGTTGTATACTGAAGAACCATATTTTTCAAATGATTTAAAATTGGAATGGAATACTTAATTTAATTTTGACTGAATTGATAGAACTTGTCTGGAATTTGAATTGAATGGAACTGGAATAGATGGACTTTACAGGGGGGAATGAATTGAATTGAACTGAATTCTGTGGGATTGACCACAACCTTGATACTCTGTAATAAACTATTTCAGGTGGAGACACACTGGAAATGGCATAGATTCAGCATAAGTTAACGTTTTTATCCACAATACATTTAGGTGAAGAAATCTTGTTTAATTTATTCAAGGAACATCAAGTAAAGATGTCATCAGCGGTACTACGTTGTTGGCATCGGAGATATCACCAGACATGGCTTCAGAAGAGACTATTCTGAAACCAGAGGTCATTCCGAGGTCGCCGGGAGCTCCCACTGATAAGTCTGTCAGCAGGTGAGATTGTGTGACTGAAGCATCATTCCACATCGGGAATTAAATCAGGAATGGGAAATTCTGTTGTTGTATCAAAAAGCTCATGCTTACATAGTTCCATATAAAATTATCTGTAGTGTGCATCATGAAGAAAAAATTTAATAAAAGTATATTAATCTTTTTTATTGAAGGTCAGGAGAGAGGGATTTTAGTAGGAGTTTTAACAGAGATCATTTACATACAGAAATTACACAGATTTCCCCAAAATTCTTGGGTCATTATTTGTACACACCAAATCCAATGAAATATTGGAACAGACCTGCTATTTGTAAGGTAAGACAGGAGTTTTACTTCAAAGCCTGTCCTGAGGCTTCGTTCAATAGACTACACAGTTGCATTCTCTCATATACCCCTGGGGTGTGAGACAACAGCCCTTGCCCTGACTGCAACCTGGGGAGAAGCAGCATTATTAAGATAAACACCTCTGTCCTCTCCAGGATGCAATCATGCAAATGTCATCTCCACCTAAAAAAAAGCATGTGTGCAACTGCACAGAAGACGTGTGGAAAAAGAAAAAAATCTTGCCAAATTATCTTCTTCTTTATATAGCACAGTTCCACAGGAAGCTGACTATTGCAGTGATGTGAATAATTCCTGGAACTCTTACATCGCTAGAAGAAAATTAAACCCAGATTTGAGTGGGAACCCTGAACCTTGCCAGTTGCTTCTGTGACTGTTGTAAAGGGTACCTATTTAACCAACAGTTTTTTCTACAAACTAGCCAGATATACAGTGAGCTGCTACACCACTGTAAATATCTCAGGGAAGCACATTTGTGCTGTTCCAGGAAAGCTGCCATTTAGTAGACTTCATTGTCAGGTAATTGAGAAAGTAACATTTCACTCATCCAAATGTCTTTGAGAGAATGACACATGCTTATTGACAGTGTTGTCCCATTTGGAGAAAAACTAAGTGGGTGAAGAATAGTTGGAGACATATGCACAACTTCACCCCCTGGAATGCTTCTGAATGACTACTTAGCATGTCATACTTGTTTATTGAACAGAGGTTTACCTATTATTTTTCGCAGAGTGCACTGGGACTCAAGCACCAAAGAGAGGCTAGGTGCATGTTGTCCCTGACATCATCAAAGCAGCTGATAGGTGCCCAAATCAAGTTGCAGGGTGTAAAAACAGTGTGTAATGATGGAATTGTGGGTGACATACCCACCTTTACCCTGGTGAAACAATATTTGATATCGATATTTGGGGACCATAATGGTCAGACACAAACTGGGTAAAACCTTTTATTTGAAAGTTAGGTGGGGGACAAAGACGAAACATTTTTACAAACATTTACAAATTGCAAACTATTTGAATGTTCCAAAGGATGGGATGGGGCAACAGGGAGAAAGCGTGCGAGAGAGTGCAGCCATTCTGACAAGCTATGAGTTTTTTCCTGGCCATGTTAGATCCCTGCCTGGTAACCCCTCAAGGAAACCTCTCGGTAAAGTCAACTTTTGAATGAGAATTGGAAAAAGGAGAGGATAGCTGATGCCAATCCTATTTCACTTTCCAATGTACTAGATTCAGTGGGGCAGAGCTGAAGCTCCAGGCATTCTCACCTCTAATGTTTCAAGGCTAAGACCTAGACATATGTTCCCAAGGAATTAAACATGCAGCCTAACAACTGTGTGCTCTGATGCAGATCAATATCCTCACCCCAGACAGCATGTCCACTCGGATCAGCAAATGCCAAGGGAGGCTTGCCGCTCTATAGGATCTGCTGTACCAATCTGGTGTGGCTAATCTGGAGCTACAAACAGGGCTATCACTTTCTGATCTTTGCTGTTGTTAGAGGAAAGGGTATGAGGACGTGATAAAAGCCATTGGTGCATTAAGGCACCCAGAACTAGAGTGCTAGACTTGACCTGTTTAGATGACCGGAGATGACAGTGAGGGGTCTCCAAGGCGGTAGAAAGTTCCACCTGTGTGTCACTAAAAGGAATTTAATTGGCCTCCACCATCTCAGGGTTTCATCCACCATTAGACTGGAAGATGAAGAGTGCATAGTGAGGTAAGCAGGTGCCGACAGAGGAATAGAATACACAAGGGCATATATGGATGGTGATCTCAGACCTCCTTGATGATTGGTGAATGATACCACAGTATTGATCATCTGGACTGCCACATGCTCCTGAATTGGCAGGGGGGTGTAATCTGGGGCTTGAACACCTGTGTGTGTGTGTGTGTATGTGTATGTGTGGGTATATAATGTGATCTTTGGAGACAGGTAGCATTCATTTATTGAATACTGATTGCAATAAAAATGCAATAATACTAATTGCCAATTAATATTCAACGTTTGGTTGGTGCTTGAGGGGCATTGATATAACAATATAAACTGTATTATGGAGTTTTACCAATTTGCACCATCTCTGAGTTTGAAATATAGTGTTCTCTGAATACGTTGTTCCTCAAGTACAACACCCAGGTAGTATTCCAGTGAATATTTCATGCGTCACCAAACATAGTGATTGGAGAACCGCTGAAGTGAGGTAAGAGCTGTCAATCACTCCAAAGTTGAGCTGTTCCAACAACCACACATCACCTGTGGAAGAACTGATATTACTGTTACTGCAGCAATCATTGATGCAGACAAACCTTGTTTTTATCCCATGGAGATTCAAAGAGATGCAGTATTTCCATGAATGTGTGTATTTGAGCTGCAGTGTGATTTTATAGCTGTATGTATAGCTGATGCCATTTCGTGGTGCTGGAATAATAGGTCTAGAACAGTTGTATTCGTGTCTCAAAGCTGGGTTCTGTGCGTGTTCCATTTGGGTTCTGCTGCTTACCTGAGAAAACTCAAATACCATCCTGCAAAATTCAGAAGTTCTCATTTTTTGATTACACTATTGTGCATGTATTTGTTTCTACCAGGACGTGTTGCTTCAGGTAGTGTAAACTATAACTACATTCTTGTAATATATTGCATGACTGAAGGCCTGCACACACACATGCTCATTTTGGTGTACTTATTTAGTGGTAAATCTAGTGCATCCACATAGGAGCTTGTCCTGGACTTGACTGTACCGCACTTGACTACTTGGAGCATGTAACAGAAGCAATTGCAATTAGTTCCTGGCCTTTGGTGCTTGAACCTGACTCTACCACTGCTGCCTTCTGGACGATATTATTGAGCAAGCAGAGGTTGATGTTGTTGGCCATTGCTGTGAACTTTGAACTTTGCATATGAAATATAATTTTTAACACATACAACTCATGTGCTCCATCTGAACTGAAGCTGACATTTGGTTAGGTAGTATTGTCATTGTAACAGGAAAAAGTACAAACACACAACAGGAGATAGTTTGGGTTTTGTCTAGGAATTGAAGCCAGCTGAAGTATATGTGTATGCACCCTAAGTGCATGCCTGGGACAGTTAGCCACCTTATGAGTGAAGTACAGGCAACTGTCAAAATAAAGGACCCAGCAACACATACTGTTTTAATAGGGTGTTGGGATGCCGTGAGCTGCCTGCTTCAGTGCACCTTGGCATAGATTCTGCAAGTGTCTGGAACTTTTTCCACAATAAATTCCACCATTTAGTGTTCTGTGGATGCTGGTTTCATGCTGGTTTCATGAATCTCCTATAATTTTTCAATTAGGTTGAGATCTGGTGACTGAGATGATTATGGCATATGGTTTACATTGTTCATGGTCATCAAACCATTCTGTGACTACTCATGTGGATGGAGACATTGTCCTTCCAGAAGAGACGACTCCCATCGGATTAGAAATGTTTCACCAAAGGATGAAGGTGGTCACTCAGAATGGCTTTGTGTTTATTGTTGTTCATTTGCCCTCTAAGGGGTTGACTGGACCTAAATAATGACAGTAGATTTCACCCCACACCATAACAGAGCCACCATAACCCTTCACTATGGGAAACAGGCCTGTTGGTTTCTTTTTCACATGCGCCCCAAATGCATTCATCTGCTTGTTTAGAATGAAGTGAAGGATGACTCACTGCTCAGTAATCCACAGCCAGTGTTCTTTAGCTTGCAAATGTGCATTTCTAGGCGTAATAAGGGGTTTATGCACAGCAACCCCACCATAGTATCCCTCTCTGTGAAGTTCTTAACAGACTGTTCATAATGAAACTGCCTGCTCATGCTCTGAATTGATATTTATCAGCTCATTCATTTTTCATCTGTTTTGCCTTGCATCTCGAACCAATGCAAGAGCATCATGATCGAGGAGTATGCGCTTTTGAACAGTTGCCCCTAGTTGATGATGTCTTTCTTTCGAACTTTCATGGCAACATCACCTTAGCCACTGTTCCTTAAAAAAAAACATCAGCAAGTTGAGCAGTCACTGAATCTTCTGCCAAATATGCCCCATCAATCACCCCTATGTCAAAGTCACTGAGGTCTCATACTCTAGCCATGGTAGCCAAGGGCCTGCACAGTATTTTTATGTATGACCCTAAGCGTGGTTTGCTAATTTCTTAATTAACTGTTTTTTGCCACTTTGCCAATAAGGGTAAACCTCAGCTAAGGTGTATTTTTAAAAAATTGAAAATATTATTCTGTAAGAACCTCCACCGCTAAGGAAAGCACAAGCAGATGCCTTTTTTACGATTACATTGTAATATGGCGCATAGTTATGTACTATTTGCAGAGAAAAGAAAGGGGAATGGTGATTTATGTTAGAAATGCACGTCATTATATTACATGTCAGTGATGGCAATTTTCCCTAGATGAGAGTGCTGTGTTCTTAGACTAGGAGTGGTGGGTCCAGTGCATCACATCTTTAGTTGAATTGTTGTTCAAGACAACTCATATACTGAGATTCAGAGATTCTGTAGCCCATTTTCAAATAATCATTCTGTTATGCTGTTGAGTGTGTTAAAAGTCTGACAGATCACACTTTTTTTCTTCTGACATAATTAGGTTTTCGTGATATTTGTGAATGTTTCCTGTTGCGTCTTTGTATTTAGAGTTTTGTTATGATATTTATTAATAATTCATAATTTCAGATAGCCGGAGTGTTTTTGTATTTATGAGTTCTAAGAAGATTATGTTGTTATGTATGAGGTCTTTTATTTTTAAAATGGGGAGCTCTTTCAATACTTTGCTTTACAGTTGCTATTATTATAATTATTATTTTAAATGCTGGATTGTTCCAGATTGACAGGTTGACACATTTTTACTTTGTAATAATATTTTATAGTTTTCAATTGGACTGTTTGCTAACTGTGGACATGTGCTGGGGTAATAACAACTATACAGCTCAGCATTAAGATTTTTAAAATATTCCTTTGACTTTGCATCCAGTTCTGCTTTGCTCCTTTGTGTCAAGAAGGTTTTTAACCTGCAAGATAGGTCAGACAGTGAATTCTGAAAATTTGGAGGATTAAGCTTTCCCTTTTCTTTTGATCTGTATAGCCTGTTTGCTGTATGAGCACCTTGTTTTTGCTCTCAGCAGTTGAATGTAGTTATATTTTCTTCGATGATTGCCAAAACAAACTTTGCGGTATGCATAATGGCAACATTCTCACAATATAATTGACTCTTAGAAGTATTACCATTTTTATGGTGTTTATTTTTCCCCATAGTGAAATTTGTAAACCTGACCATCTCAGTAAGTTGGCTGTCATTTTATTATATGTGTGTAGGTCTGTTGTTGCTGATGATTTTGTTTTAATATGTTCATTTTGTTATTTTTAGACCTATAGGTAATTGCTGTCCTACTTGATTCAGATTTTTTGTAAGTCATTTACTGTACATGAGCTTTTAAGTGGCATGTGTTTTAATTTTTTTCAACTCTTTAGTGAAAATGTGGCACATGGTGTTATTACTTCTGATAGGGACTGAAGTGAGTTTTTACTTGTTTATTTTGGACACCCCCCCCTCCATATTTGATATGTGTAGGATTATGTTATGAGTGTGTAGTGATGTTTTGTATGTGTTCTGTTTGATAGTAATGCCTTGGATTTGTGAGCACCTAAAGCTTAGTTGACAACTAATACCTTGGTCTGAATTGATCAGGTTCCGTGTAAATGTAATTTATTCCAAACATTTTAGTTTTGTTTTGTAGATTCATTTTCTAGAAAGATGTTTTGAAGCAGGTGTTGATTCTGAAAAGGCTTTATTATGCAAATCTGGCAGTATAGTTTTAACATACTATGCTTAGTGCTTCCAGATTAGTTATTAATCACGGTATTTTCAAACTGCTGCATCTTTCCATTCATATGGTAATCCAGTCCAATCTGACTTTGATTTAGTTTAGAAAAGCATCCTGATTTTGTCTGCTATAAATGAACCAGACGAAGGCAGCACTTGAGCTGGCACTGTAATTCATCACTGGGGAGTTCAGACTGGCCAGAAGCAATCACACTCCCAGGTGTGTAATGTCCCTTCTATACTTAATCCTCTGTCACGGAGTGTGTGTGTAAAACCTGCTATGTGAAACATTCTTTATGCATCCTTCACTCCTTTCTTCCACCTAAGCTTGGTGTTACTGGGTTCACTTCAGGGTCCTCCAGCTCAAGAGGGAAACTTCATGCATGTAAATTATGTGCTGAGTCGTGGTTCAGCCACACAAGGTTTAGCTACATCTCCTCAGACACATTGTGCTTTGAGTATGGTTAGAGAATGGTATACACATCCTAAGAAGACTATTACTACACAGAACTGACCATGATTGTGGACCAGATGAACTTAAAGACATTCCATTTACATTGCAGTGTGGTTTTTCCTCCGAATGTAATGTGAGTACCAAACTTTTTTGTGAGTATAACTGTTATATGTAAATGTAAAATAAGCTCTGCCAGTCAGTTTTCGATTTTGAACTTTTTTGCATGACCTTGTGTTTCTTTAGGTTTTTTGCATTCTCAAATGAAAGATGGGGACAGTATAATATGTAATTTTTATTTTCCACTATCCCATAGACATCTATAAATCAAGACAGAAGCAAGCCTTTGTACAACTGTTTAGTGAAAATAAATTTATAGTGGGATGTTCAGTTATTAATATTACACCACTACAGTGTTCATTTGCTTCATTTAGCAATATCAGTGATGGAAACATGATATGCCTTCTTGTTGGGATAAGAACCAGCTCAGCAAATACAGACAGGAGCACCTGATGTTCTACCATCTGAAATGCCAGGGACAGGGGAGGGTGAGCACTGAGATGAGAGAGCTGTTCTTCAGCTGTGTTTGGGAATTTTTAATGCCTGAATAAGATGTTTTTAGTGAGAAAGATGGACCCTGAATCGGGATGTCCAAACTAAAAAAAAAAAAAAGCAAAGTTGGCTTCTCAGAGAAAGTAGGCCTGCCAATTCAAGTGATGCAGTTGAGTAGGTTTCACAAATTAGACAACTGAACATTCGTTCTGGGTTCAGATTTAAGGGACTTTGTATGTGATATTTACAATAGTTTGAGAAATCACTGCCTTAGTTTTCGAACCAGCTGTTTCACAAAGGCAGCTATATGTGTACAGCCTGGGCTGTCACTGCCAGCAGTTTGGCCTGGATGAGCAGTGAATGCATCCTGATCAGTCAACATGCATTCATTTTGAATGATCTTCACTGCTAGAGGCTTGCAGCTTTAAGTGTTTACTTGAGGAAATGAAACAAACGAGCCTCATTCCTACATCCCTCTGATTATTGTCATTGATTACAGTCCTTGAAGGCTTTGTTATCCTTCATCCTTCTTCAGTTCAGAATAAACAATGTTTTCCTCCAGGCTGCCATCATCAATCTTCAGACTGAAATGGGCATTTTTTTAGGATACTTGGGTATTTTAATGGAGATTACAAAACTGTAAGGTTTAAATAAGCTAATTACTATAAAAGGCAACTCTGGTCACAGACATAACGTTGTCATGGATTATTCTGTGATTAATTACTTTCTGTCTGAAGGATTAATTGAATTAACTGTTGCTGCTGGATAGATAGGTTAATATAGCAGAGATGCCCAGTTGAGGTCTAGAATGGCTGCTGTCCAGGTTCTCTTTGTCCAGAATATTTACCACCTGTCTCAGTTGTACCAGTTTATCCTCTTGCCAGTTTAAGGTATTATTAACACTGTAGTACCCCATGTGCTTTTCTCTATGTAACTGTATGTATGTTAATGAGGATTGCCTGGCTGGGTGGTCAGCCATCAGTTTTTGGTTGGCCGAATGGACAGAATGGTTGCCATGTTTTAACACTATGTATTTTGACCTCCCCAACCCCCTGTAACGCGAAATTGCTGACTAATGAACACTCACTTGAATTTATTACAGATAGATAGTCAGCTATCATGTTTTATTGATATTTTTATAGCAACAAGTGCAAATTATGGGTTGTTTTCTGTGGGCTAATAACACTTTAGTTGCTATAAAGTAATATGCAATCAGCCTAAGACTGATTCAGGGGAGGAAAATTGGAAGCTTGTAGATTTCTCTCCTCAAGTTCAGGTCTCTACTTGGTAATGCATATCAATGTGACAAGGTGGCAATGCCAACAAGGGAATGCTGTATATAGAGGCTGTTTCTTAGCCATTAGCCGACATGAGTGAGAAAACACAATATGTGTGCAAGTGCTTCCCCTACTGGACATGTTATTTGAGTGTAGTCTAAATAATCTCATCAATATGGGTGTGGGTTTCTTAAAAATCAATAATATCTGAACCAAGCTGAATGAAACGTAGCTAACTGTCTAGAAATAAAACCTGGCTGTTGAGCTAAATAAAATTGGTTTTCCTCTTCACAGTGCGGGCCAATACATTGAATAATTTCCTGCCATGTCTCTAGGGGGAGTAAACTATAGGCACATTTGCTTGCTAGCTCAGTTGAGTTGAAGATGTCACAATTAAACCTGAAATTTACCAATTCAGGGCAAGCAACACTATACTTTTCTTCTATTGAAATAGATTTGTTACGGTGATATATACAGGAAAAAAACATAAAATGTGTAGTTGTCTAGGCCTTTTTTGCACTTGGTCAGCAGAGCAGTTGTCAGCTTTTTCATTCACACTTCTCATTGAAATCAAGGGTGATACACAGTATAGAAGCAGGTGGATCAGAAATGTTGGCTACTCCACAGTGTTCATGTATTTATGGGCACCAGAACTCCAGTATGAATTCACAAGAGTAAGTGGTTGATTAAGTAGAATTTTGCACATGGGATTCATGAGGTTTTATAATTGTGGTAGTTTCTTCTGATGAAAATACTTTCTGGAGAGTTTTAATGGAAGGCAGGAGGAGATAATATTTTACTGTCAGCTTTTATGCAATGGTGAAAGATAATATGGCAAAGGTGGGCCTTAACTGCAAGAGGGGAAACAGTTTTATTGACTGAGGAAATGCATATTTTTTGGTTGACAGGATGGGAACAGGGAAACATAAATGGCTACCAAAACCTCTTGATCCGTGAAATGGTGACTAGGCAACCATTAATGTCAAGCCTTGTTGCTGACTTTTTAATAAAAGGAAAAATACAAGGAATCTGATGCTAAAGGGCTCATCTTGCAGGTGTTGTATATATAAGGCATGGAATATATGTGAGTAACTAGACTTTTTTAGCCAGCATGAACTTTAAAAAAACAGAAGGCTCAACATCTCATTAAATTTTGATCCAAACTGAGGTTTGTTTAGTTTGCACATTGCAGAGTATTTTTGTAGCTGTTCAATGTAAATATTTGGTGGATTTGATAACTCTGAAGCCTCACAATATGTATCCTGGAACACACTGCTGAAGTCACGCCATAATTGTGAAGTCAACAGTACTTAAGCAAGTAGGGGCTTCAGCTGGCATGTGCTAAGCTCACATGGTTGAACATAGCATAGTTAGAGCTCTTTGTGTGGCCAGCCAGGACACTCAGTTTCTCTTGGTCTGAATTTCTTGACCAGAGTTAGGCTGTGTTGAATAACTGACAGATATAGGTCTTTGAAATCATACACTTAACCTTTGGGTCACAAACTCAGTGTAAATCTAAAGAATTCTGAATACAGCTCGCACACCCGAATGTTGTGGATTAGAGTTTACACAAACCTATAACATTCTTTCGACATGTATATAATTTTGCAGTGTCATGTGCCAGCGTGGAGGAAATCCATGGGACTGAGTAAGTATAGCCAGACTCGTTGTGCTTCCCCTGTCCTGTAGAGCTACTGTATGTTTTTGACATTTGCTAAGGGTCATGTCATGTTGTTGGTGTTTAAAATGTTTTGAAATCTGTGGAGACAAATGAACTTTTTAATCTTGTGGACTCAACCTACAGGCCTGTTTATTTTCTGCAGGTTACTATACACAGATAAATTTATTAAATTAAATTCAACATAATCTTTGGGATTGAAGAGGCAAATTTTAGTTTATTATCAATTTCTTGCAACTAAAACCTTTTTGGTTTGTATGTGAATTTGCCAGTGGTGCTCTTTTCTTATTGTTTTGTACTTTTTGCATAGAGTTTGTTTTACCTGAGTGCAGAGATTGCATGCTCGTTCAGTTCCCTGGTTGTTGCTTTGCCAATGTAAATTCTCTGGTTATGTGCTCACCTGTACATTAGATTCAGATTGACAACCCTGGTGACTTGAGCCTTTCTGCTGTGCCACCTTGTTTCTGCCAATGAAAATTTTCAGAGATGACATCCCTTGTTATGAAACAACCTTTGACCGTGCAATTTCCTTCCTTCCACCACCTCCAAGTTACTTTTTATTGGTCCCTTCTGCTTTCCATTAAAGAAACACTTTTCTGTAATCATCTTGCAAACAATCTTGTCCTGGAGCCTGATCTCTCAGCTGGCAGAGTCAGGACCTGTAAACTTGCTGCAGGCTCATGGCAATAAAAGCAGAATGCATTGCAGAGAGATCTGCGAAGTGTTACAGGTTCCACATGTGGCATTTGATACCAGTCAAAGTTTTCCTCAAGTAACTCTAGCCTGAATTTCAAATAGCATCCTATGACTGTATAGATCATCCAGATATATTATTTTTTTATATGTTACCTGGTCATTAAGAATGCAGAATAACTAGGCAGTCTCTGTTAATTTTACTTTTATTTGAATGTCACATAAATGTTTATTTTAAACTGCTTTCACTAATTGTCTTGTCCTCTGCAACTTTTTGGGCATAAGCTTATCATTTTTTCTGTGAAGAATGCTGGTGACTGCCTGAATATAGGGTATAGGATCCAGCTAATGTATTTTTAGGGCATTTACCTAACATTACAAAAATTGTGTCATGTTGGGCATTCTGTCATTCTTTGTCTGCTCTATCAAGTGACGGACACTGGTTGAACATGGTAGCAAGTGGAACAAACCTTGTGAGTGATGAGGTTCTGTATGTTTTGATAGTTTTTTACATTCTTAGGGTATCAAGTTGTTGGCACTGGAAAAGGATATTTGAAAAATAATGAAAACCACAGAAGCAAAGCCTACATAACGCTGCACCTCAAAGACAAGGAATGCATGGGTTTGAATGCTTCAATTCTGGCACAGATGTGTTATTGAGAAGTGCATTGATATTTCAGGATCCTTTTAAAATTTGGAAAGTTTTATTGACTAGATAAACTGATTTCCAAAATCTCTGCAGAAGCCTTCAGCTGAAGATGAAAAGGGGAACCATGGTGTTGTAGCTGGCTTCCGTTGCAGCTGCCTTCGTCTCATGGTCGATAATGTGACTCTGGCACCATTTTCAAGGCATCCTGAATGTCTGCACATGGAAACACTTGACCTAAACAGGCATTTGGTGTATACATATGTGCTTTTGCTGGTCATGCTCTATTCATAAATTGGCACACCTTAATGGTGTATACCAAAAATACCAAAAGAATCATGTGAGAGAATTTATACATGATCCATAACAGTTTTAGAAACTGGAAAAGTTCCTGATGGCTAGAAACAAGGCATTGTAGTATCAACATATTAGACAGGGTAGCGAACTGATTCAGGAAACTGCAGGTCATTTAGTTTAACTTGAATATCATGGAAATATTTGGAATCCATTGTTAGGGATAGATTCTAATTAAACAAAAAGGATAAAAATAAAATGACATCACAGCAGATGAACAAGATGGGCTCCATAGAGGCTGATCTCCTTGTCTTCATTTTTCAAGCTATGAACTGTGTCCACTCAAATCAGGCTCCAAAGGAACTTATTAAAGGAACGGTGTTAAAGTGGATTCAAAATTGACTTCATCTTAAAATGCATGAATCATCAAGGTGCTGTTGGATTTGGAGTGCCACAGGGATTCGTGTTGGGACTTGGGACTTTGATAAGGGCTGTAGTGCAAATGATTAAATAACAAAACTTGGTAGTGAAGCAGTTTTGACTGTACTAAAATAATATAACATTTAAATCGAATCCGCAATTGGCCAGACACCCAATTCTGTATGTTCTCAAAATGCGTTCTCATGTGCACAATGGTAGGTTACTTATATCATAGAAGGACAGACTGAAACCTTGTGATTTTAAATTTTAGCAAAACCAAACAGTACGGTTCCAAAACGGCATCATGGTATGTTTTCCTTGCATATAGCCTAGCAATATGCCCCAAAAATGGAGGAACAATCTCATCCCAAAAAAAAACAAAAATAAATGCCTTTGTGCAGGCCACCACAGCAGTCTCTCCTGAAACAAGCTCAGGTAGACATGTTGGTGTTTCTACTCAGTAGCATTTATTAAGATATCAAAGCAATCTTAGTTTTTTTTCATTTGGATCTTATATTGTTCCAGATGAATTGCCTCTTCAGCTAATTTTTGATTAATTTATTTTCAAAAATAAGCAGCAGCATCATTTAGTGTGATAAATATATTGTAATGCTACTTTTTGAGATGTTTTCATAAAATAAATACTCTGAAACAGTTGAAGTGTGGTACTTTTTGTGGTAAAAATAATTATTTTCCAGACGTGACCAAAAAATCCCCAGTAATACTGTGAACAGTTGTGTATTTGGCCTGTTTTTGATGCAATTTTGGAGTGAGTGTAAGCCTACTTGTTAATACCCTTGGACAAAGCATTCAGTCTAAAGGCATTCACTACAGTGACTCCCCAGCCTTAAAATAACCTGTAAAATGTCAAGTGTGTACATTACAGAGGCACCTACTCAAAAAAGGAGCAATATCATAATTAAATATACACAAGGGGACTGCAGCGGAGACCTTTTAAGCTTAATGAAATTCTTTGAAGTAGACCACTGGGCCCAGCCTGAATTACAGCACTGGCCACTGATCAAAGATTAAGCAGTTTCCTTTGTGTTTCAGGGTCTTTCCTTTTACCATTTATGAAAAATTCTATTAAGTGACTGGATGTAAATTAATGTTGGCAGGCAGGTCAAGTCATCTTAGTCCGTCTTCACCCTAGTGTCACTCTAGAA
This sequence comes from Megalops atlanticus, assembly GCA_019176425.1. Classification (NCBI taxonomy): domain Eukaryota; kingdom Metazoa; phylum Chordata; class Actinopteri; order Elopiformes; family Megalopidae; genus Megalops; species Megalops atlanticus. The sequence continues at coordinate 26,543,748 of CM032882.1, forward strand.
TCAATCTCTGTTACAGAGCGTACCCTCCAATAGCAGTGCTGTGCTACATTTAATTGATATTGTATGCTGTGAACCCGTCATTTAGATTCAAAATGATGTGAGTGATTTGAGGGCTGCACATCCAGACGTGATGGGTTTCGATGTCTGTCCAGAAAACTTTGTTTTAACTCTAGATAACTTCAGGTTAGGGAAGCATGTTTTTTGCATGTTTTAACATTCCACTTTGTTTTATCCTATTGGGGTTTTTAATCTTTTTTAAGATGAATCTTCAAAATGAGTATTAAGACCCAAATGTCTTCTCACTATTGTCCAATACCCAAAGTATTTCATTTTGACCAGAATTTCCACTGGAAATTCAAAGCTCAATATGCCCTTGGGTGTTGGCCCTTTTCACATACAAAGACCAACCAGTGACCACTAGTGTTAAGATGTGATCAGGATGCTGGATTCTCTACCAAAGGCTTATACATTCAAATTCCAAGGGAAGAGTACAGAATAACCCACTGTAGAATAGGTTGTGTGTTAGAGAAATAAAAATAAATGCTTTCAGGTTATATACAGGTTTAAATATATGGTGACCAGCCACATTCTTCTTGCAGCAATGAGGATAATTTAAGATCCACTGAGCTGCAGTGATAACCTGTCTGAGTGTCAGGGCTAAGTTCACCCGCTCTGCCTTAAAGAGATTAAATCATAATTGCTTAATTTCCCTATGTTTTCATAAGTAATATATGGATATCCCCCCCATTATTTCAGCTCCATTGCGGATGTGTTCCACTTAGAACCTGACAGAAGCAACAAGTATGTGTTTCTGTTTATTTAGGAAAGCCTGGTTTAAGCCTGACATCGCATTTCCTGTTACCAAAATCTAATCTTGTATATAGCCTGGTTTATACCTTGGCAGATACTGGTTATCCTTAAAATCCCCAGCAATGCTAGACATGAGCTCTGTCACTAAAAAGTCTTTACAGATGTTCTTTTTCCCCCCTTCCAAATGAGTGTGGCTGTTGGCTCTGTTAATACTTAGAATCCCTGTTTGCACAGCAACGCTAAAAGCCACTGTGCTCCTTAGAGGGGTGTCTGAAAAAACCCCTGAAAAAAACTCTGCGGAGATGCAGTGTTCCTTTATTCCAGAATCAGTGTTGTTCATGCTCTGGACCCAAACAGAACCATTCTCACACCTCAGTTGGTCTTTTCTCAAATTGGTTTATTCATCTTTGTCATTTTCCCAAGAATAGCAAAGGTTTGAAAATGGTCAGCTTTTTTATGATTCAATTGTATTTAGGTGGAAAGATGCCAAATAACATATCTCACTGTCCCGGAGATACTGTGGCTGTCAGGCTGTTTGACATTCCACTAAGCATGCATCTGTGTGGTTTTGCAGGAAACTCCACCGGATATTAATGATCTTAATTCATATTTATGCATTTCTAAAGTATATGTAGAGAAAGTAAAGCCTCTCTGAGGCCCCTTATAAACCAGACGTATGTGGTATTAAAGAGTACCTTTGTAACTAAGAGAAGATAATGTGAATCTTAAGGGATGCAATGGATCAAATACAGTATATTTACACCAGTTGCGAAGGCTTTTGTGTAGTCCCAGGGAGTTCAGCAAACTATTTTTTGCCATTAGCAAGTAATGTCTGTTAATGGGTGCCAGTATGCAGTTTCCAAAACTGTTGAAAGAATAGGTACGCCTGTAAGGGCATCCTGATTTTTCGGAGGATGGAGCAGTTTTTTCTTGCCTATCCAATAACCACATGCACAGGTATATCATACTAAAGATTTGTGGCTATTTGTCTATATCAAAACTGGCAAATCTTTAAAGAAATCTACATAAATACTACAACCCCCTGCCAGTCACAGTGTTGTACATTCCTTTTGTTATTCATGGTGGCCATCAAGTCTTTGGTCTGCTTGGTACCTCAACAGAGGTAGAGGTGTAGGGCAGTTGTAATGGTCTCTGGCCAAACATCCTGCTGGATCCCTTCTGGGTTCACACTGTCCTCTGGATCCCGGAGGTCTTTGAAGTTGGCCACTCAGATAAAACATTTTGTGCTTGAGCACTAAATATAAATCACAGGCAGTCATTGGCACACTGGGGCTGCTGCTAAGGGTTGTGTTTTTGTTGTCCTGATGCTCTGATGTGAGTCATTGCATCTGCAATAAAGGGCTTTAGATAATATGGAAATTGGCTACCACACTCTGTTTGGCATTTTACATCTGTACTTACTAGGGGTATAACAATACATCTCTCGTTCTAATGATTTCTAAAAAAAAAATGACAACTCAGCTTTTAAAAGCAGATGTCCACATTCAGACTGCATTCCAGCACAAGCTAAAATATGAAAAATATTTAGCAAAAACATGGCTAAACAAGGTTAAACAAGTCAAAGATATAAAAGATATGTCTAAGGACAATGTCTAAATAAATGATCAGTATTCTAAGAAATTATAGAATGTCCTCAATGAACGAAAGTATGCATATATCAGAGCTGAGTGGGACCAAACTCCAGACAAGACAGCTTGGTTAGCCACATTGTTTTCATAACACAATGGAAAGTCTGAACAGTGAATTATTATTATCATTATTGTTGTAATTATTTCAGACATACTTCACTGTCATCATTACAGTGCTGTGTCTCATGACGAAAGAAGAGTGACTCCAAAAAAATTACACAAAACCATAGAAATAGCAGAAGCAGTGACATCTGGAAAGCACTTAGCTAAAATGTTGAAAAACGTTAAACTGACAGTCAGATTTATCCTCCCAATTATTTATAAGCTGAGGGATATTTCTCAGGTAAAATTAGATCATTCTGCAGGAAGTAACGTTCAATGCCAATTGTCAATATGGACAGATGTGCAGAACCTTACTTTAATGTGAGAGACCAACTCCCATTAATCTTGCAGTTTTAGACATTCAATGTGATCCAAATCCAGCAAATTTTTCGTAAGTTGCTTTGGATACATCTCTGGTCTATCATTGGGTCAGTCTAGCAGACTTCTAGAATGTTGATTGTGCCCTCTGCTGTTCAGACAACACGATTTAAACTGAAGAGCGCATTTTGGATGTGTTCCGTGGAGATTAGTTGCATAATCAGAAGAAACAAATTACAACTGTTGTCACAAACCGTTTTTCATCTTCACAATCCACTGTTATGTTTTTGTATCACAATATATCATTTCATGATATTTCAATACATGCCTAACACTTCCATTCCCTATATCAGATTTCACATACCATGTATAATCTGCATAAGACTTGTTGAAATCAGTGTACTGGACTCTGGCTGGTTATTTAATGTATAAATCTGTCTATAAATATGCATCTTAATTAGTACTATACTTAAAGTAATTCCTTCTATTATTATTATCTTAGCTTAAAGCTTTTGAATGGATAATAATGGCGGTGTGAGTTATGTATCTTTCCCAAGGGTACAACAGCAGTGGCCCACCTGAGAATTGAACAGGCAGACTTTGGGCTACGAGCCCTGCTCCTTATCACTAAACCATTGTCTTTATGGGTTTGTTATTTATTTTTATGAGGCTGTCTTTGTGTCTTTTGTTTGTGGGTTTTTGCAGCTCATTTCTGAGCCTCCTTCACCTGAATCAGATCACAAGCTGATTATCATATAAATTTGATATTAAACCATTTATGTGACAAAAAGACACTGTCTACACAGTCACTGTCACTTGACATAACACTCAATTTAACCCATGTTTATTACATGCCGCTTACGTATATCAATAGTGTGTAAAAATGCTTTGGTAGTTCTCATACTTGGAGCATTGAATGGTGCATGAATTGAAACTGCTTTAAGCTACTCAACATAGCGTATTGTTTTTTATTTGGGGGATTGTTCATACCTGACCTTTTGAACTTTGTGAATTTCAATTTCGTTGACAGTTGTGCCCTTACTTCTTTGCACAGTGAACATATCCTCCGAGAATGGCTCTGAGGAGACAAAAAATCCACAGTGTTGTACGTCAATGAAGAGGTCAGGACTAGCAATCAAAGTTTGGGTCAGATAATTTCCTCATCTTGCAACCTCCAAACAGTGACTATGACAATTTGGTTTAAGGTTAAGGATCTTATGAAGGGGAAGGGAGGTGTATGTTAATGTGTATAAATTAAATGACAGTTGGAAATTGTAGCCTTGGTCATGTAAGCATGTAGGCTGTGTCTCCATAGGTAAACTACCAATTTTTTCTCATCTTTCTGTTCTCCCATCACTTACAGGACTACTTGAGCAGGGCTTGACATTAACGATTTCCCAGTTGCTCGGGGTAATCAAATTTCACCAGTTAAGAAGTTTTAGCAAACATTTCCTCAATTATTTTTTTCCTCTGTAATTTTAACTGTTTTGCCTCTCCTTGCAGTGCTGGCTTACCTTTGAAATATTATCTCACTCTTGACTCTTCAATGAGACGCCGCTTTGCTGACTAACTCACAGTTCTCAGCCTTGCCATCAAATTAGCAAAAATTCTTGCCAGCTAACCACTTTTTCTGTTTATCTTACCATATTGAATCTATTTCATTAGAAGAAAAGCAATGCAATCCCATATGCTACGCACTGGTAGCTTTGAGGTTTAATTGTGGCTTCTTCAATTATTTAGTGTGTTAGCCCACACTGTGATGAGGTGAACCACTTTTATTTAGCTGACTAACCTGATTTTATTTCTAGCCAGCTGACTGGCTATCTACCATACATTCAGAAAAATACATTCAAAAATAGATGACTGGTTATCCAGCTGGACAACCACATTTCTGTGTCAAACCTTGCTGATTAACACTTTCTTCCTGTTATAAATGCATAGTTAGATAGCCAATACACAAGCATTTATTCATCAGAGGTTGTTAATGTGAGATACCATCACAATTTAACTTCCTGATTCATGGGTTGCCATTTTGTGCTTGATATACTTGGTAAAATGTTATTTAAGTCGCATTTGTATTTGATGTTTCAGGACCTGCACTTAATTGATTCTAGCATTCATTCAGGACACATATTAGAGTGAAATGTGCATTAGCTATATCTGTTTTGGGCCAGAACAGACATACCAGAGCGTGCTACATTTTCTGGTTTTCTGGCTCAGTGTAAACGAGTGAAAAGAATGAGGATATTTTTGTTCTCTCGTATGAGGTGCAGTTCTTTATTTTTTCTTTCATATAAGAACATGATTTATAGCCTCAAGGCTTCTAAGGCAAAGTGTGCATTCAGTTCATTCATCCACCTTGCCCATCAGATGCCCAAAGTTTGCACAACGTATACTAAGAGGACAGTGCAGATTTATGGTCTGTATTGTGGTTTAGGTTAGAGTTTTTCTTTTGCAGTTAAGCCTAGATAGTTGAAAGGAAGGACTACAGTAATTTTTCATTGAAATACAAGGTATAAGCATGTATGAACTGTAAACACTTGGTTTAAAAAAAAAAAAAAAAAAATCATGTGAAGACGGTTTTGCAGTAACTGATTCCATATGTAAAACATCAGTTTGGAGTTATGTGTTATGGTGGTATGTTATGGTGGTTACAGGTGGTATTATCCAGGAGGGAGATGCATTCCCCTGTCCTTTCAATCAGCTCTAGAGTGTTCACAAGAAACTTGTTGGCCTTGAATGAATGAGGTGGTTAAGGTGACTTCATTACAGTGTTGCAAACTGATGGAGTGGTTGTCTGACCAAATGTGTCACATGGTGACAGGTCCCAACTTTGTCACAGGAAATCACTTACTTAAGGTCAAAGCTTCAGCCCTCTTCTGCTATTTGAGGACATGTGATGTGATTAATATATTTTCCCCAATTTAAAGAGACATAAAACTGCAAAAAGAACATAAACTTGTGGAGACTAACAGACACACACTAGATTTGTTTGTGTCCAAGGCTGGGGGTAGGGACCTTTAACAACATAATTGGTGTGTTGTTGTTACCTTAACCAAACCACTAGTTGACCTTTTTATCAAAATTGATTTTAATGAACAAATTATATATCTTAATATAGTTTGTAAACACAGGGCTGGTATAGCCCTCCCTACTAATATCTTCAGTGCTTTCCCTGTAAGAGATGTCTAGAATTTTGTGCTTCTGAAAATGTATTATTTGTGAATAGCATTACTGTGTTCTGCAGTGCTATTACGATCAAAGTATAACATTTAAAAAAAATCAGCAGGTCAGATGATCCAGTATCTTTTTCTATTATATTATGTTTTTGTTACTATTTAATCAGGGCAATTAAGAGGTTCAAAAAAAGAAATCTGTTGATGGATACATGGTGCTATTGCAGACCGCTGAGGTATTTTTGGGATGGGTTATTTAGAAAATAGTGTGACACCTCTGGTGATCTTGTGATAGTGATGCAACTGAGAACCAGACTGTCTCAGCCAATATCAAATTATGGAGAATTGTACATGGAGGGTCAGGACAATATATAGAAAGCACTAGCATATGTTCGTACCATTGCCCGGTTGGTTCCCCTAAATGATGTACAATGTACACCATTTGTCACGCTGGTTCTAGTCAAGAATGTGTGTTCTTCTGTGTCTGTGTCTGTGTGTGTGGTGAATGTCAGATGAGATTACTTGCAATCTGTTTCAAGCATGTCTGCAGTGCTGTGTTTAATACCTGTTTGTAAATAAGCTCTGTCAGGTGGTTACCTTACTGTCCCTCTGTGGCCGTATATTCAAGTCTGACTCTGTGTCCCAAGCTTTGTAGGAGATGTCTGTTTTTTCGTTCGTTTTCTTTCTGAAGGAGAACTCATTAAATCAATTAGTATATTTTTTGACCTGGAAATAGTCTGTATTCATGTTGATTTGTTCTAAATAATCCTCTTTGGTTCTGTTTGATTAAATTTTGGAAACCAGAGATTTAGTCTTTACTACTCAGCAGCTTAACACAGAACATTTGGTCTCAGCTGAAAAGGACAAGAGAAGTTGGCTGCTGTCATCAGTTGAGCAGGTTATGACATTGCAACCAAAGCCAACTTATGAACACTGAGGGTTTTTTTTGTTTGTTTTGTTTTGTTTTGTTTTGTTTTTGCACATCATTCATGCATATTCCAGTTCTTGGGGTTCAGATATAACTTGCTGACCTGCATATATCTTATCCCTATACACTCTGCCCTATTTTGGACATTTTGGAATCCCTTCAGTTTTAGGCAGATTACTCAGGATCTGTATTACCTATCCAGACATGCCATATAATATTTTTTCAGAACTAATTGTGTCATGGAAAATGCCATCAGGAGCGCTGACCATGACATGAGGAGTTTGATGTGCCCTTTTATATGAGGTAAAATAATTCTTGCTTCTTGAAAAGAAAATGTAGGGCAAACAACGGTGTCAACTCAGCTATCACTACAGGATGGATAGCAAAGATCATTTGGATTGTATATATGAAAAAAAAAACATTAGAAAATTGGAAAATAGAAAATTGGTTTCCATTTTATAAGTTTAAATTTGACATTTTGATTATTGGTACACATTTTGGCATTTTTAAATTTTAGGTGTGGCATGTGAAAATTGAAAGTGGAAAATTCTAACGTGGGTTGGAAGACAAGAACTCTCCAATTCTGATGTCAGGCGATTTGAAAATGTCAGGCAAAAGGAAAGCATATTGCAAAGTGAATGAACAAATCTTATTGGTTGGTAGTAGGTGCTCAGCGAATAAAACAATTATCTCAGTCTAAAATCATTTGCTTTACCCCTGTCTCGCACACCTCTGGGAAGTTGGTACCCGTCAAAGAGGGGCTCTATTACGGCCAAGGGAAGTGGTGTGTAGGAAGTGGGTCCCAACAAAGTACAGACTTATTTTCTAGCTGTGCAGAGGGTAGAGCTTGATAGATTATTCACAGGGTTTTCAGTACTACCAGAAAAAAACAGAAAACTTACTAAATTAAATATTTACAAAACTGACACTATGGCACAGTGTCAAATTGGTTGTAACTAGTACACCCCAGAGTCTCCCCTCTTACCTCATACAAGGCCTGAGAATGACTGCTTTAAGTAGACTGACGACACAATACAGTACAAAACATACTACATAGTAATTATTTTCTCCAGAAGTTAATTTCACTCAGTGTCCATCTGCAAAATGGACATTTTCATCAGTATTACTTGACCGCAAAGCTGGTTTGTGATTGTGATTTGAAAATGGGTAAGGGGGGTGTTGATGGACTGAGAGCGAAATTACTATGGCAACCCTGAGGCCTGAGTCTGACATTCAAGCATGTCACCAAGGGAAGTCAGCCAGCCCCATGGAGTTTGGAAAAGAAAACAGCACAAGCTCAAATATGATGTTGCCAGTTATTTTCCCCCTCTTTTTGTTTTTAATCCCTCTTGTGCATTTATGCCATAGTTCCAGCCTATTTTTGTCATTTTTCATAACTTGTTCTGTTTTCTACCACATCTCTATTTTGGTACAGTGCCTATACTGACTATTGCAGTTTTTGTGGCTTCCTCTCGCACTGTCTCACGGACACAAACAGCAATAATGGTAATTTGTGATGAGAAGGGTTTTCTAAAACTAAGATCCCCACTGTCACAACAGTAAATAACCCTGAACATACAGGGTCCTATGCCTGTCTACTTGTGCAAGAGTAGTTATTCTAACACAATTGTAGACTGATGTGTATTGCTTAATATACAGTATTCTCTGTATATCTTGTGCCCAATTACATGACACATTATCATGATGGACAACAGAATTTTGTAGCCTTGTTTTGTAGACAGCCTCTTAGAAGCAGAGGTTATAATACTAGCACAGTACTTGAAAGTCATGTCTCATCCTTCTGAGTTGTCTTTGTCGTGCTAGGCTGGTTGTAACCATCTCTGTAATGGATTAAAGAGGACATTTAGCTGGAGAGGAAATGAAGGGGAAAAGTTATGAGAGTAGGCCGTGTGACAGCTCCTTCTTGCATGAGGAGATGGGGAATTAATCGAGGGCTACAGAACTTTCTACTTCTGAGGGACTCTGCTCTTTTTCCCAAGTCTCGGGACGACTTACCGTGTCTCTTTGAGTTATTAAATGCAAAGTAAAAGGATTTGGGCTGCTTATCGCTTCGAAACCAGCTTACTTTGGCATTAATTAAATTTTAAAAGTTTTTTTAAGCTAACCATGTGATTCTTGTCAGCCGCTTTGCACATGAATGTACATATGCAACAAAGCGGTGAAAAGTGAACGCATAGGGACTGCTGTCTCACCTGTTTTTCTTTTTTTTAATGTATTTTTCCTTTTTTGAGCATACTTTTTTTCACAGCTGTCTCACCTTTTTATTTAATTTTTGCTTTATTTTCATAAATTTTTTGGCTCTGTTCTGCAGTATGTGGAGTTGTCACATATAATAATTTGAGTATATTTATCATTTATTTCAAATTTTAATTCATTTTTAATTCAGTTATTTATCAGGTTGCAGTCCCATTTTGTTCCCCAAGTCCAAGTCGCTCTTCAGACACTTCAGACACAAGTACAATGGGGTGGGACTGCCAGTGGGGATGTGTGTCATAAGCACATCTTTGACCCCCTCTCTACAAAGGCCAGCATCCTGCCCTTGGCAAAGACTGACTGGTCAGCGTGGACTGTGGGAATCCAGAAACAAGAAGAGCCCCCATGAAGGGTTATTGGCCACCAGTGAACGGTGCTGATCCGTGTCCAATAGACCATGGCCAACCCTAATCCTGTCCTCCAGGAAGCCGGGCTTAATATTACAACTTTTATTAATATTTTTATTTCTGTGCGTGCACATCAGTCCAAAACCCATGACGGTGCTGGAAACCATCAGGAGCGGTGTTGAACCCAAGAGGCCATCTGTGAAAATGAGCAAGTCCTACCTCCTTTTCACAAGGAATGGCAGGAAGTACAACAGAGTGACTGGCCCTGCTCCTCCAGTGAATGCTGTATGTGGTGGCGTGTAGAGAGAACCTGGCTGCCCTTGGTGTGTATGTGGTTGGTATCAGTAAAACCATTGTGTGCCTTTCTGTTTTAAGTCTTATTTCAAACCCAGAGGTAGACCCACCAACCCAAAATTCAAAACCTATACTCGTCGCCTTAACTATCCTATGAAACTGGAAAACTAGAAATACATTAAATACCACGCAATGGTTGAACCTCCTCAAAGAATACATATCCATGGAACAAATTACATTCCAGCACCAAACCCCACACTTTGAAAAAGTTTGGGGCTCCTTTATCATCTCATTAGACTTACCTGTTAACTAACCCCACCAACACCAACACACACACACACACACACACACACACACACACACACACACACACACACACACACACACACACACACACACACACACACATATTACAAACCCTCACCAAAATCTTATTCACTTCCTTTCATCATCTTACTGTCTGATCTCATACCACCTACATCAGCACATAAACTCCCCCATTCAGTTTCATACAACCCATTATATGCAATGCTTGCATTTACATTTACATTTATTCATTTGGCAGACGCTTTTATCCAAAGCGACGTACAAAAGTGCAAATAGTGGGCAAACAACAGGCACAAGAGCAAGATGTGTACAGGTCATACAATGCAAATAGTGCTGAAGCTGAGCGCAAGGTCAGTGTCGCGAGCCAACTAATCTGAACTAGGATTGCATATCAAATACTGCTTGGTCATGCTTGGTCTTGTCATGTCCTGTCGGTCTGTTTGTCTTTCTGTCAAAAAAAAAAACTACTCTGTAACTACTGTAAAAGTTAACTCTGTTAACTACTAACAACTCTGTGGACTGTTTTCTTTCTTTGCTGTTTTTTTTTTTTTACTATTATTATTGTTCCTTTTCTTTTTTTGCCCTTGTATTCTTGTCTGTGTCATTTCCCTGCTGTATTTGTGCATTGTACATGTTTTAAAAACTTAATAAAAACACGCAAAAAAAAGATTTTTCCTTTTTGTTTTTATTGCAACAAAAAATGAAGCTGGAAAAAAACTGGGATGGTCTTTGCCTGGCAAAATTCCATAGTGAGGTGGATACAGTGGTCTCTTATATAATAGAGTCATGAGGAGGCTTTGATCCTGTAATTAAGAACTTTCCCTTAGTGCTTATTTAGAGTCATTAGTCACATGTGAATGTATGTAAGAATCAATGGAAGACTTTATTTTTAGCAGTAGTATTTTACATGCCGTGTCTGTACATTGCATGCTGTGTCTGTTTCCGGACAAGAGAGTCTCACTGTCTGTGAAATTGTCTTTCAGGAATATGGACAACACACCCCGTGGGAAACGGAAAGCCTTCTGTTCCAGCGAAGATTTGCCCCAGGATGCACGAAGTTGCAAACAAGCACGACAGAGATGATAAGAGGAGATAAACTCTTCCTTTTTAAACGGCTTGCTGTTGAGGAGCGACGTACAAATGAAGCGGGATTGATTGAATCTCTAGGATTTGTTAAATATTGTGCAGCCTTTTTAATGCATTACATGAATCTTTTGTCAATTTTTTTATTATTAAAGTCACAATGCTTTTATGAATGCTTTTTATCTATGTGTCTGGAAAAATACTACCATAAAAAACCTTGAAAGATTGATTGCCTCACCTAATGAGCTCAGTGCTTCACTAGCCTGCAGCCATCCATCACTTTACTTATTTTACATCACTTTTATTTTATTATGGCACTGTTCGGCATTGTATAAGTATATTGTGTCAAAGAAGAAAAAATGACTGACAAAAACAATTGGACAAAACTCCCAGTGCTTGTCTAAGCACTGCGGATATAACAATTATTATAAAAATCTGCTGGTTTGCGACCCTCCAGGACAGGAGTGCACCCCTAATTGAACCAGAGGAAATTTAACGCAGGCCTCTGGCATTCTCTTTTCTGGAAAAATAAGATGATAGCATCGACAGCTGAAATTGATTAAAAGAATATGCAAGTGTGTGCGCACATGTGCGCGTACATGTGTGTGAGCAATGGAGTCTTTGCAGGCAAGGGTCCAGCCTGCCAGGAACATGTAGGTCACGCTGTGTGCCCAATTAGAGAATAGTAGGATCTTAAACATAAATATGGGCCAGTGGTGTGCACTGAGCTCAGGGCTCTGAAGTATACACAATGGTTTTAGTCAAGTCCATGTCATGTATTGGGCATTTAGATATGATCCTGTAAGCTTGGCCTGTCTGCATGGTGGCTATGTCCATTTGGTGGATGTGTCCACTTCTTTATACATAAGAACTAACACTGCAGTTGTCCATTATCTGAGGTGAAACCCCTTTGCTAGTGTGGGTTACATACTATAAGCTTGATGTGTGGTGAACTGCACCGTGAACTTGGTCCAGAGAATGGGATTGCAGATGTTACTGGTGGACTTGCCTGAAGAGGTCCTTTTGGTGACCCTAGATGTGGACCTGGGATTGCTGAGGAACATGCACGACTGAGGTAGCAACCATCCAGCTAGTCGTACCTAAGCACTATCTTGTGATTAACTGGTCAGTCTGTGTGTCTGGGCTGTAGTGGGCAGCAAGGATGGTTTATAACTCTTACTTGTTACTTTTTTTTGTTCAAATCACCATCAGTCAGCTGTGTGGTCATAGCTGCCATAATAAGATGGATGTGCTTTGGTAGAGGAGGGAGGGTATTGAGTCTATAGCCCAAAGGATCTTTTACTCCTTGTCGGTTTTTGTGTGCACGCCTCATGTCTTCAGTTCCCGTGGGACGTCGCCTAGGAAAAATAAACTTTACCACAATCTCTAGGCACATATATCACTGCTTGACATTTACACTTTATTGCAGAATGTTCCAAAGGTATGTTAAAGTTAAAATGGGAAGAAGCAATAAAGGCAGTCTTAAGCATGCAGATACACAAAGATCCTGTTGTGTGTGAATTCAAATACAGTATGCCCCCTTGTGAAAAAAGAGAACAACTAAGAGCTTTTGTAGTGAGTACTTTCTGAATTTTGTTTTGAACATGAAATGAATTTCATTTACAGTTATTGTTGGAAGACAACAATCAAAAAGCCATTAGGTATTGCTGAAAACCATTACATTTGTGATTGCTGTTATTCTGGGGAAGATGTGTAGCCACCTTTTCTGAATTATTTGTAATCTCTCCCATATCAGATTTAATATTAATGTACGGAAAAGACTATGCAGTTTATATGGTCTAAAACCGCAAGTTCCCGTTTTACACTGCCTTCACGGTGCCTACACTCTTTTCATATTTTTGAAAAGAGTATTGGCAAATGCAAGTTTGAGGACGAATATAAATAACAAGATTGATTCATTAATTCTATGAATAAATATTTATATGCCAGAAATGAGCCACTGAGTACTTCTTTTCATCTAAACTTGTCAAGTGGTGGTTTTAGAATGTTAATGCACAATTTTTTTTTATTATTTTTTTTTTTTTTACAGTTGACTGATGCGGCCGTTTTGGCAGTATAACATTTTATTTTATATTTTTTCAATACCATATTGTGGTACACTCATGGTTAATTTCTACACTTGTAGAAAAAAACTTTCTTTTGGGGGTGGGAGGGCTGCATCAAGATTGTATTTTATAAGAATATATATTGGCTTGGTTAGCCTCTAGCAGTCATGTTATATACAACTCCACATGACACCTTGACAGGTATGGTGCATGTATTCATGTCAAATGTAATAATGAATTAATTATCAGTCAATATTTATTGTGTAAATGATAGAAAATCGCTTATTTAAATGTTAGGCAGTTTTGTGAATTTAATATCTATAATCTGTAACTAGGCATTGTTAACTTCTCACATGTTAAATTCAGTGTTAAGTCTGGTGTTTTTCTTCTTTGCTAGTGACTTTGAGGTTAATTTGCTGTCAGTAGTGATTCCAGTTCAGCACTGATGTATAAACACCACACAAATTGAGCTGGCATTTGTTTGAAAGCAGAAGGGAGGCAATATTAAAGGGGTTGGGGAAAATAAATAAAGAATAACAGTTCAGTCAATGAAATGTGGGGTGATGGGGGCACTTGAGAAACCTGGCTTTAAGAGAAAACAGGTCTCAAAAGGAGCCTTGGTCATGGCATTATCCTGCATCTTGCAGCATAGACTCAACTGCTTGAGTGTGGAATCAAGGTCACTGCCTAATGACTGCCACTGCATGAGAAATGAAGTCCAAAACAAAGATATTTCAATTCAATTCACATGTTCATATAAAGGGTTTATGTCTAGCTGTCCTAATTCCTCTGTACTGTTTCTCACAAAAAATAAAAGAAATCTTTCCTGAAAGCTAATTGGAAGGTGATCTCAACAATCAGAACAAGGTCACTCAAACACCAGGTTTTTCCAGTTGAAGCTTGGATGTGGAGCCTTTTTTGTGTTTTTTTATTATTCTGATGCATTGGTCCCTCTTTATTTAATAGGTATTTCTGTATTCATTTGATAGCTGATGTGCATAGTAAATCACAATGTCATACTTTTGTCATTGGAGATTCTCCGGCCATGACCCATGAGTCTGCCTTTGGATATTGTCTGCAGCAGTGCAATGATAGACGTTCATCTTATACCTTGTTAATCCTAACTTTAGACATGAGAAATGAAAGCTGAGACAGGATCAGTGCTTTGGGGCAGAATCGACAGTCAAGTGAGGTTTTGGGCTGCCTGTGCCCTTATGTGTTAAGGACTTGCCCAACTTTTTTTTCTTTTCTTCTCTTGCAGATGTGAGAAGAGCTTGTAGTGCTTTACTCACACGATGTGAGCTTTGTATTTGTCTGTTCAGGCATGGCCAGCAGTCAGACTCTCCTCATTTTTGATTGGTAGTAACAAAAAACTGTTTGGCACTCCAGTGGTTCAATTCTTAGCTGAGCCACCTAGCAAACCGTGCACCCCAATTTCAATATACTGTCGGCCTTAATTACAAAAACATTCTCCTTTTGGGAATGGCAGCCAAAAACAACCAGGCTTGTCCTTCTCTCTCTTCATGGCATCTCTTGTGTGGGGTTACATTTAGTATTTGTTGTTGACTTTCCCTCCTAGAATTGTTTATTATGACAAGAATATTGTTTCGGCAACTGGCAGCTGACAAAAGAGCTCACTAAATAATAAACAGGAATCTGATAATGACTTGCATTCTGGGGAAGGGTAGAAACAGCATATTGTCTGGTGGACAGTGGGGATGTCTCAATCCAAACCACCCTGACCTCTGTGGAGAGCATTACGTGAATATCATGAAAACATATAATGTTATTGATTTAGCACTCAAGAGTACCTTTTCACGGCCAGACAGAATTATATGCACAAATTGTTCTAACAGACATTACAGTCTCAAGGATTGAATGATGTCACCGTAATTACCAATATATAATTCAGAGCAAAAATTATACATTTTGATATCAACTCCATTTTTCCATTTTCTGTTTTTTTTGTCTCTGTCCTTTTATATTCTGCTCTTACATAAATTATGTATGAATATGAGCGTAAAACTCCCTTTTGCAGAGATGTGGGGTGGGGGTGGGGTTGAAGAGAGTAAAACACAGTCCATGATTGATAAGCCAGGATTTGGGAAACCACAAGTCGTACTAAGACCAAGACATTATCATGCTTTTTAATTTATGTTTTTGCCCTTGAAGTTACACTCATCACCTATGCGCAGTCACTTGGCTGGCATGGAGATGATGTAGAGTCTAATCCCTCAAGTGAATCTCCCACCAAACTGATGGTGATTAATCAATATTAAGAATTCACAAACTTAATTTTTGTTGATAAAACATGGACGTGCAGAGTGATGTTTCTTTGCTCTGTATATATGTCACATAATATCCAAAACATTGTGTACACATAAATGTAGTAAGTTAAATGTGCTATTTTAAGCTTGTACATACAAATTCTGATGGTACATATAATTGTTGATGCTGACAGAACTGGTGGAGAGTATTATACAATTATTTGACATAAAATGGTTTGGACTGTCAAATACTTTAAGATGGGATCAGCTGTAGGCTATAGCATATACTAAATATTTATACAAAATTCATATGTTGTGCAGTTAGATGGAATTGACTGAGCTGTTGTAATGTTATTTCTATTACTTTTGTACTACTGCAATTTTAGCAGATTGGAAAATGGTCATATCTATTAACAATAACCATTTGTGCTGCAGGGAGTCATTTGTGGCTGTAATTTATTCTAGACATGCTATGCTGCTGTGTTAAATGGAATAAGTTTGTTTTTTTTTGTCTTGATTCATGTTTGTTAACACAATTTTGAATTAGTCTTATTTTTGTATGCTTGGGGTAGGCGAAGGTCATATAAGGTGTCTGGCTCAGCCTGCTTGGGTAAGCCTCAACAGCAGAGTGATCAGTGGAAGGCTGTAGCGGTCTGGCAACTCATGTAGTCCTGCCATACAAAGGTCTTAGTTGAAGGTTTGGCATAGCCCAGGGGGCTGGAACTCACATCTGTACAAGGAGACAATAGCACTCAACAATGAAGAGTGCAGCTGCGGTGTGAGTAGCATGCAACAAGCTGCCATCGCTAGAGTGAGAGAGGGGGGAATTGGTAAGGTGATGTTGTAGAAGCTGCAAGGTAAGCATAACTGCAGTCTAGCCAGAGGTCATCCAAAGTAAGCCGGCGGAATGTTCCAGCGAGGTGAGAGAGGTAGAGGAGAGATCATTTGATAAGGAGGGATTACAATTCTCCAACATCAGGTGGACCAGTGAGGCTGTTTCCCCAAATGCAAATTGATGTCTCATGAGACACATTGTGAGTATTTTTTTTGTATTTTTTATTGTTATTTGATTATATTTGTGTATCAGAAAAAGATGTTTCTGAAATGTAATTTGTAATTTCTTCTCTTTGTTTCTTAAGGAGAGCATTTCATTTGTTGGATGGATATGGCTCAGAAATTTAAAGCAGCCTTTGCAGGGATATGGGAAAAGCTGTAAAGAATCCAGTTGTTTTTGACACTCCCACAAAATGCTTATAGTTGAGGATGCTGCGTTTTGGTGTTAACAGGTTTAGCTTCACTCATTTCACAAAACACCCACCTGTCAACATTCATGAATGAAACCCTCTAAAAGACTCTATTATAGTCTCTCAATAGTGCTTTGAGGTGATGAACAAATTACTTTGTTGGGCCTGAGTTTGTTTGCCAGTAAATCAGTTTATCTTTTAGACTAATCTGCTTCTTAAGATGACAGTACTATTGTGTCTGTCCATTCATGCTTATTACACCCTCAATGGCCTGTTTTGAGTGATTCTGTGAAAGTCCCGATTCCAAAGAACAGATTGACTACTGATGACCCACAACTGTGCATTAAAGGTGAAGAAAAGTCAGGAAGTGGAATTGTTCAGTGAAGTTATCCACACCAGACGAGTGTCATCCAGTTGCTGGCTACTGTGATATACCAGATAAAAAAAAAACCTTTCATTAGATTGCTGCCTACTGGAGTTAATATTATCTGGGTAACTATTTATAATTTGTAATAATGTTCCATTATTAGTGCTGGACACTCTGAAATAAGTGGCACTGAGAGATAAGAAAATGCCAGGTGAATTTGAAACTGACAGGATTTTACCATTAAATGAATACAATGTAAAATGAAAGATTCTTTAACTGAACTTCAGTGAACTCCAAAAGTAAATGAAAGACAGTGACAATGTTTTTGTTGTTTTGCCTTTTCCCTTTTTCTCCACACTTTCTTCTTTCCATCACTAATTACAGGTTCCATATTACAGGTTTACCTTTGTCGCATATGTCTGTATGTCTCTGTTCCAGAACTTTACATGTTAATTTAGGTACATTATAGCAGACTGTAACTTGAACATTCTCTTCTTGAGGCTTATGAATGTTTTTCATGTTGTAGTGTACCCACTTAAGGTCTTCTGGTGTAGCTTTCTGTGCATGGTACATTCTGTGTATGGTACATTCACTATTCAACATCCTATGAATACATCCTGGAGAGTATTCCTGATCTGTTGGACTGTTGTTAAAAGGGTTTCTTCACAATTTAAAGTATTCCTTAGTCATCATCTACAGTGGTCTTCCTTAGTCTACTTGGTGGTTTGCCATTGCTGAGCTCACCAGTGTTTTTTTCATCTTAATGACGTACCAAGCTGTTGATTTTGGCATGCCTGATGTTTTGGCTATGTGACTGATCAATTTATTCAGATTCTTTGGCCTCATGATGGCCAGTTTTACTTGCATTGACACTTGTGTTGTCCTTACGTTGTTAGTCACTAACAACAGGCTCCAAAGGTAGATGTAAAGCCTAGAATCAAGACTAGACATTAATAGCTGCCTTATAAAAGACAGCTGTGAAACCAAGTGTCCAAATATTAGTGGAGCCCAAAAATGGGGGGACAAAAATCTACCATAATTTATAAATCATTCACCCAACATGGATGAAAATACACTCAAATGAAACCTGACAGTCTGCACTTTAACCTTGCAGCCATTGTTTCATTTCAAATCCAAAGTACTGGAGTGCTGGAGTCAAAACAACAAAAAATCATCACTGTCCAAAAACCTTTGGAGTACAACAAAAATTTACATTACAAACATAATTAAACATGTATTCAAATGCAATATGCTAAGTTTATGAACGCCCAAAAGTTTAAAGTTCATCTGTCTCTGCCAGATTTACAAAACATACCATAAATGTGTTAAAAATAAGGGAGCTCAGGCTATCAGTCTTTTAATGTTAGCTACATGTCATGTTTAAATATTTAAAATGTAAATAATTGAAACGGCATTTTGCAGACTATCATTGCTTTCCGTTGTCTGTGCCACAGCTCCTCTTAATTGGCCTGCTCAGTCTGTATTTGACTGTGTGTGTATGTGTAATATTACATTTTGCTACAACCCCAGCATATTCATCACTTCATATACTACTTGTTCATGATATACAGCATCTCCCTGCCAAATTCACCAGGTGTGTGTGTAGAAGATGCACATAGATGAAGACAAGGACTGGCTGCAGCAATTCTTTCCAAAGTGTTTGGAATTACAATTTGTAAAAGACAGCTTTGCTGTTAAGGTCATATCAGTGAGTGATGGTGATGAAGTATCCCCCAGGATTTAAGGTTTTCATTATTTGCTTATCCCCCAGATCTGGCCACCTCAAGTAGATATTCTGATGTCTCTCAACATCATGGATTGTGTACATTCCATAAAGGAACTAGAAGATGAGCTGGTTATTTTGGATGCAGCCATACTGTGTACTCAAGGGGACCAGGCAGTAATGGGGATAGGGTTGAAAGGAGGTCTGCCAATAATCAAAAAGAGAGCACAGATGTAAAATGAAAGGGGGGTGCTTATTGATTTTCATAATGTGTCTTTGGCTTCCTTTTTCTCTGCAGGCATTTCTGCAGAGAATATTTGGGTGAGTCCGGCATCTTGGTTCTTTGAACGGCCCCATGATGAACAGGGCGCATCATTTAAGGCTTGAAATCAGGTCACAGACACAAAAGTCATGTTGATGTTTGACATGCCTCTTAAGTCACAAGATTGGACCAGTGGGTTTGTCAGACAGAAATAAGAAAATGTTGATTTGGCTCTTTGATCAGAAATTCTAGCCACAGTGTGAATTACAAGAACCCATAATGTGGATTTTTTTGCCACCATCACTTCCCAAATCTCCATTGTAACATGCCATCACAGTAGTGTTGGGGAGAAAGAAAGATTCTGCATTATCCACAAAGTTCACAGGGAATAAATGCAATACATGAACTTGAAAAATATTCATGATTTGACCGTTTTTACATGAATTCATGGATAACATCTCTTTCCGGAAATTAGAAATGAGCTGAAGAGCATGTACACTTTACACCCATGTGTACATGTACATCCTTTCAAGGGTCTTGAGCATTTGCATTTTGAAGTGAGTGCTGTAACTCACCTGATTGCACCTATGCTGGGTGTGTGTTCCCAGATATTTTTCAGCACGACATTCGCTACAAAATTTGCAGTGGAAAGGCAGAGATACTTTGCAAACTGGGGATGGTTTAATATTCTGTTTTAGAAGGCCAGTTTGGAAAGTTGACCAATTCACTGGGGATGACCATAGTAATGACCATAAACAATCAGCACCTCCTTTTGATGTTTCCAGAAAGCAAAACTTGAAAGTCATTATTCATTTAAGGACAAGTTATTGGCAAAGTCCAGTGTAAAATTAGGTAGTACCAAAGTCCTAAGTAGCCTCCAGGTGTCCATACTAACATTGCAAAAATGCTTCCCAAATGACATAGAGATGAAGATGCAAAATTTCTATGTATCATAAAGTTCAGAAATACTCTTGAGACTTAATGCCATAGGTTGAGTTTTCTATTGAATAAGATTCTCATCCATCACAAAAAAAAAAAAATCATCTTGCATCAATTTATGTGCTTTCCCCCTTTTTGATTTCTTTATGCAGCTTTCAATTGGCCAGCATGGGAATCACTCTCTTTTTGCAAGAATGGAGGAGGAAGTACAGGGTTTGACATCATGCCATGATATTAACATCCGTTACATTAAACTCTCAATGCCTTTTTGTAACTCAATCCTGCTGTGAAGGACCCAGAGATAATTTAAAACAATATCCAGGATTTGCTTCCATTAGATAAGTCTGATTTATTCTCAAACTCAAGTGGGATTTTGCCTTGTTTTTGTTTTGGCCCTACATTTTTGAGCCCAGGTGTGGGTATTCCTCTCTTTGGAACTATGTTCTCAGAGATGGGGGTGTGTGGTGAGAGCGAGTCAGTGACGGGGTGGCACAGGAAGACATGCTAAATTGACTTCAGGACCACAGGAACTGCTAACCATGTCTGTCAGCACTGACATCCAGAGTTCCCCTGGCTCTTATTCAGAGGGGTCTCCACAATGACATAGCTAAGTCTATGGTTATAAGCAGGAATTCCTTCTCCTTTTCTAAGTTGAGAATTGGCACATACTGAGTGTCAGGATGGGAGAAAAGTGTGTCTCTAACAAGGACATAAAATCCAACAGTCATTTCATTTCTGCTGGAGTCAAAGGAGACAATCCCTTTGTTTCACAGTCATATCTAAAAACAGAACAAAACAGCAGGCTCAATATAGTATTGTGTCCCTCACACAGGGAGACTATGGATTTTCAAATCCACATTGAGCATTTTGAGAAAATATTTCTTTTCAGGTCTTCTGAGGCTGTTCCAGCAGTTTTGTTAGGAAGTGCAATGTGGCACATAATTACTTGGTTTCATACAGTGAGGCAACCACAATTCAATTATATCCCACCCTACCCTGGTGCATTCACTGCAGAAAAAACATCACATTACTTGAGAGGGTAATGGTGTATGCAGTAATGCATCTTGTTTTTGTTCGCCTGCAGCAGGAAAATGGTAATTTCATTTTCAAGAGTGTGCATGAAACCTGACTGGCTTACATAAGTTGTAATGCAATCCTCTCCCACACAGCTGAGTTGCAGTTGGTTTTTTATATGATGTTATATTTTTTCCTGTGCAATGCAAGGTTTTATTCTAAATATTCCCACGTCACAATGTTGTATCAGATTTGCAGGTTTGTTGGTGGCAACACAACACTCTGTCAGTGTTCTGGCAGCACTGGAGATACGTAACTTTCCAAAGTTGCAGTAAGGGTATTATTTTGTTGGTGCCAGTGCAAGCTTATGTTGACCATGTGATCTTGTAGCAGCATTTTCTGTGATTAAAAATGAATCCTTATGTTTACAGAATTTCTAATAGTTTGTATCCATAAAAAATTGTATCGAGTACAGAAAATCTTTTTGATTGCAAGTCCAATCTAATTTTTAATATGAAACAAATGTTACCCTGAGAAAAAACTAGGTTATATAGTTTATTAAGTATACACATCTAATACTGAGCTGGACCCCATTTTGCCTCCAGAACAGCCTGAATTTTTCAAGGTGTGGATTCTACAAGATGGCGGAAACATTAAACACAACACATCATTGAATCAACTCATCGTCACTTAGAATTCTGAATGTTTTAGTGATGTCTTGCTTTGGCCACTAAGTAATACCTTGGATGCCACGTACAGTTTAGTCTGTTGCTTAAAACTATTTATTACATTGTACAAAAACAAGTGACACCACTTACATAGCTCACTAGCTAACTACCTGATGTCACTAGCTGGGAAGTTAGCCACTAGCTATCTAGCCAGCAACTCAGCTAACAAGTTAGGAAGTATGCTAATGGAGTTAACATTTTGGTCAATACCATATAAATTCAGTCAATTCAGGGAATTAACTAAAATTTAAGCCATAATTGTGTATGAAGATTTTTCAATCTATTTCTATCAATTCAACTGAATTGAATTTCAGCTTGTATGAGATTGGCCTCAAATTTTGTATGTTTAAATGAGGTTAAATTGTACAGAAGTGAATGTCTGTAATGAGTCACACCTCCTTAATGATTCAATGTGGTTATTTCTGTTGGAAACCCTAAAAGGGTGTGTAGGTATGGGGCATACACCACCACCCCGTAACATGGTACAATCTCTCTGAGAAGCAGACTATAGGTCATTGATAATTCATCAGAACCTCTCATATTTGTGCCGATCCATGCTGCTTATGGTCATATGCATATATAAGAACAACAGAGCTTGTATAGCATCAGAACCTTGATATAAATACAATCCCTTTCCACAGAATGGCATTCAATCAACCAACAATGAACCCACCATCTACTTCTGGCAGCTATCATGACAATGGCAGCAAACAAGCACCCTTGTAAATGTAATCAGTTTGCTAAAAAGTACTACTACACACTTGAGGATTGTTCATATATGAAATACAATTTCATGCCCTATGTAAGACTTGTATTATCTAATTCAAAATAGTTTTAAGATGAATTAATACATCTGCCTATGCAGATGATATTTATTATTAATAATATTATGCATCTTAAATTTACATTTTATACTATACATCATAAATAAAGGTCTATATTCATGTGTGCTAATGCAGTTACTCTTAAAGCAATGTGCGTATATTTGGTTCTACAGTGCACTTTTTTGTCAAATTTGCTGGTAGGTTGCCAGGACAACTAATGGCAACATCAACCAGTGCCTCAGGCTTTTAGCTGAGATGTCTGGTAGGTCAAGAGACATTTGTGTTACACTGCAGCTTCCCAACAAACACTGTAACTCTGATTTTCTTTTGTTTAGCTTGGTCTTAAAATTTTTTTTAAATAACAAAATTAATATTCTGTTCATTAAGCTGATAAAAATTTGATGGTGCTGTAAATTAATGCGTAAATAACAAAAATTTTAGTTTTTGTAGTGTCTTTCCTACACCTGTCTGAATGTACAGCCAGGCATACAATTTTGTGGTGAACCTCCCCTTATAAAAAAATAATATCTTATTAATATAGTAAATAAATTATATATTGAAAAGTGTAAAATGTGTGATGAATTAATACATTATGAAGATAAACTACATATTACAAAATATGTAAATAATCTTCATTTGCATACAGAGCCATCTTTGGGGGAAGGGTGGGAGGCAGTCATTACAATGCATAGCAATAGCCTTAAATATAATATTACATTTAGCACTCTAAATATATGTTAATTCATTCATAACAGTTGCTCATAAGCAAGGGTATTCATTTTTTACCTCTTGTTGGTAAGTTGGGTGGTAGCTGACTCACCAGTATTTCACATAACTAGCTAATATGTAAGCATGTATTCCTAAAACATTTGAGTACAGACTATGATATTCAGATTTAATCTGTATTCAGAGAAATGTAGATAGATACAACGACAAAGGCAATCATGTTTCAGTTGTTAAATTCACTCCTGTGTTCATGAACTCTTCAAGACCCCATAATCCTTTCCACAATTTTGAGCCATTGCTTTGCAAACCTTTAGTAAATTAGAAGGCTGGCAAAATAATGAAATTAAAATGTGTCAATGGGGTAGCAATGAGTATTCTAGCTACCCATGGGTTCTACTAACCATCTATCTTACTTTCTTTACATGTGTTAGGAACAATTTTGTAAACAGAAAAATATACCTTTTCATGTGACCACATCTGAGCCTCAGTCTTTTTTATTATTTTCTGCTCCAATAAATTACTCTGTTTTGACAGCATGATTATCAGCAATTCTATCCAGCACTGGTTTTGGATAATTTGCTTAATAATACTGGAGTACCTTCCCTGATACAACAAATTGAAATGTGTTAAAACTGATGGATATAGCAGTCTGTACCAAAGGGTTTAAACATTAAACTTAACGCACTGAACTTGGAAGGGCTGTTCCTCGTATCACAGAAAATGCCCCCTTGCAGATTAAGAACAGTTTTTAGGATCCAGTTCTAACAGAGTTCAATGGATTAGTGGTCTAAACTTGAGCTTTAAAGACCTGCTAAGGCAATTAACAATGGTGATGTGTGCATAATATTGACTACACAAGGATGCTGTTCAATTGGATAGATTAGGAGATCATGCAGAGAGGTCTGCAGTAAAGGATTTACTCTCATGTGCACCAGTCAGAACTTGAACATTAAAAACAGTGTTGAATGTAAATGTGGAGAGTGCCAGGAAAAAAGCTGAATACTATCACCTTTTAGGACATCAGCTGCACAGATGTGCCAACCCCATTGGCCAGCTACACTGTTTACCTGTGAAGCAAACAAGTTTAAAATAGCTGGAAAAAAGCACAGGCAAACAGTCTAGAGTCAAAACACCAGCTCAGTTTCACAGACAAAAATGGGAGTTTCACTACACAGGTCAAAAAATTCCAAAACATGCGCAACTCACAACTCACACTTCTTCACCCTTCACCCTGAACAGTACTTCACACCACCTTGCATGACTTGAGAGGCTTAAATAAGGCCTAAATGA
Source organism: Megalops atlanticus (assembly GCA_019176425.1). Classification (NCBI taxonomy): domain Eukaryota; kingdom Metazoa; phylum Chordata; class Actinopteri; order Elopiformes; family Megalopidae; genus Megalops; species Megalops atlanticus. The sequence continues at coordinate 26,568,506 of CM032882.1, forward strand.
GTTAGTTGCTTTCAGATGAGCTTGTTTGGGCTGGTTGGAAGCCGAACTCCTTCCCCAGTCAGTCAGGGAACTGACCCAAATTGAGGGAACATACCACCCTTACACCATTATTCCTCTGGTCTCGTTGCAATGTGTACAGTATCCACATTTGCAGTATATCACCATATATATCACCCTCTCCTTGCTATGACCTCACAATATTGGTCTATGAATTGTACTTCTAAATATATATTTTGCCCCTAAAAGGCTTTCTCACAAGAATGCTAATGATAGCTATAATCCATAATAATAATGATCTATCGATTACTTACAGTCACTCTAGCGGATGTTTCAGTATTCAGTAGACCTGTCAATGAATTCCTATCAAGCACAATCTGTCACAAGAGGTAAAGAATTTATCAAAAGGATATGTTGCTGCTGTATGTACTATATTCCAACTAAAAACAAAACTGAAGAAACTATACTGAAGGAAGAGAGGAATTTGGGAATGTGATACTTTGATAGGATGACAATTACCTCTCTCTATAGCCACAGTAAACTTAATATCTCAAAAGATTAAATGTATTAGCTTGTAGGTAACTAAACTTGCTTCGTGTATCATGGATTGTTTCATGTATCACTGATAGACTGTCAGGCATGTGAAAAAAACATGTGAGTTAGGCATTATAGCTCCTGTTTTGTGTGTAATGTCTTTTAAGGGTCTGAAATTCAAAAATAATACATCATCCATCACATCAATCACAGAACACTGTGCAAGTGATTTCGTAGTAGTAGTATTTATACATGCAGTGAAAGTAATGCATTCAGTAGGAGTGAATTTTATTCTGTAACTTCTAACTACAATTTCAACATCTAAGGTAATTTCTGAAGGAAACTCTGTAAAGTTTATACCTCTATGTCAGTAGGAAACATAACAAGGAAAAATAATACAAAAAATCATCAGTGAGGAACCTGATTTATTTTGAATTTGAATTTTGAATGTAAATTACTGTAAATTGGATCTTTTTGATCACATTAGCCAGCAAGATTACTTTCAGTTTTGTATTTGCATTCAGGATACATTGACAGTGTTTGATTTCCTCTTGTAAACCTAACTGAAGCATCTAATGGAGTCTCATCTGCACCTGTACATTACTACAGACTTCAGATTTGAAACAATTACAGGGATTAGCAATGCAGAACACCAGAAATTAGCTGTAGGGCAGCAGGTGCGAGAGCCTCCAGCAAAGTAATTGCACAATACCCAGTTTGATTAGAACGCAATTGCATCTTAAAAGTAAGTGTTGGAGATAATCAAAACATAGCAAAAAACATAGCACATGATGAGGATTTCATATTTTCCATATTTTATAATACATACATATTACTGCATATGAAAGCAACAGCAATTGGAATATTTTGAAACATGCAGGAGCATCTGTTATATGCATGTAATGTAATGTAATGTAGTAATGTAATGTAATGTAATGTACCCTGTGTACTTCATGACAGGATATGCTGAGTACCAAGATAAGAAAGTGAAGAAAAGAAAGGGTTAAATAAAGTCCTAAATCTGAGTGTCAAATGGGTAAAAGTGGGTGTTGAACACTCTCCAGGATTCTGCAGGTGCGACAAGGATAATTCATTTTTCACTCTAGAGAGATATGTCCCCTTCAAGTAAAGTTTCAGTCCATATCTGCAAGTGCTTCTTTTTTGTTATTTATTTATTTTTTTCTTTCTTAGGGGTGTCATTTGTCTTACTGAGCTTTGTGCATGTGAGAAAAATGTAGAACTACCTAGTGAAATAGTGCTACTGGATGGCAAAATACTACACAGATCATTGACCATGGCAATAAATCTCACAGTAAGTCGCAGAAATCTCTGCATTTCTGTTTCTCAAAGGACTTAAAAAATACCCCCATGACATTCAAAACAGAATTCATCAGCATGAAATTGTGCAGGCTTATATTTAGGTTTTACTTCATTATATCACCAAATGATACCCAATGAAAGAAGTATACTTCCTGCAGAATTTATCTGAAGTTTTTACCTCAGCCACACCTAACAGAGGCATGTAATATCACTCAAATAGTAGCCTCGTGTGACTATGTCAGAGAGTGTCAAGATCATAAAGCCAGGCACCACAAAAACTAAGGGAAGTGAATTTTCCCAATCTGACGCAATCTGAATGATTTCAATTAGACCTGTGATGTCTGACAAACATTGCTGGGTGTGTAATATCACAACTGTTCACCATATTCTATACAGCCTATATCTCTTCCAAACTTTTTTTCTGTTTTGAGACAAAAAGAGAGAGGAAATAAAACTATGATGTGTAAATGAATTTTCATTAATAATATGTAGGCATTTGTTCAAAGTTATTAATAAATGCTCAATGCATGGAGCATCATGATAAGTGGAGGTGCAGGAAATACTGAAACTATGCATCCACTCTGCATTTGACTCTTCTGTTTGCTTTTCTTTATTACTTATACTATACATCTTCTTAGAGATATTTAGAGAGATATTCATTGCTCCCCAGCATCTCCTGCCAGGTCATAGGGTACATTCATTTCTATTCCTACACAACTGCAAATGTCAAATGTTTCTATAGTGTAGGCACGTAAATACCATACTTAAATTGTTTTCTGTGCGTGCATGCGTGTGTGTGAAGGAGAGAGACAGAGCACGTCCCGATACTTTCAGAGACTTCACCTGCTGAATGTAGAGAGATTTCTGAAAAGGATGGGAAGTTTCACTCTTTCACTCTGCTGATAGATAGATGTTTGCTGTGAGCCTATCTTCTCTCTGGAGAATCCTGAGAGTAGGAGCATTCTACAATGCACACTCCTGCTGTGATTCCAGCTCCACTGCCCATTCATGAAAATTGATGCTTTACACTCTGGATATGCTCAAACAACATAGAAGTAATATAGGATTTTGTCAAAATTCCACTCCACAACTACACACATGATCATATATGTTCTGTGTACCTGTACTTGTCACAACCTGCATTTGGACACTTACAGTTCTAGTCAAAATTTAAAATGGGCCTGAGCAGCTATAGATCATTTTAGAATTCTAGTGCATGCATACTGACTCATAAAATGCAAAGCAAATGACCCAAAACATGCAATACATGTTTTATTGTCTTGGTACTTCAGGCTATGGGTCAGATACATGGTCTCATTTCAGTGAGCACACAGTGTCTCTCTAGAGTGGGCAAGTTGCAAAGCTGAATGCTGCCCATTAGGACACAAAAGAGCAGCGCTTTAACAGGCAGGAGACTATAGGCTTTCCATCAATCCACACTAAAAACTATGCAATTGATTTGCAACAATTTAACCTGTTTACCCCTGGGCTTACTGAGGTGTGGGGGTGGTAACGTGCCTCTTTGCACATACAAGATGTTTCTGTTTAATTTTTTGGAAGATGTTTTGGGGTAAGCCATTTGATTGCATGATTAACTGTCTGGTGTTCTGGAATAAGCCTTGCCTTGTCAGGGCAATGAATGTTTCCTGCATCAACTCTGAGATCTGGTCCTTTGTAAAGTGAGGTCTCATCCTGAGTGCAGTTAGCCTAATCAGGCAAAGAGGATTACTGGCACTAAACTGACTCAAAGTATTTCTTGAGTGGAAGCTCAAGCTTTCTTGCACGCCCACATTTCATGTTTGAACATTTCTGCTGTTTGTTTTGGATTGTCTAGCAGTTTAATCTTCAAGCTGACTCCCTAAGTATATATTAAAATTCAATTTCTTTCCTGTGATATTTAATGAGAAGTGGTGCCTATCCTTGAGTAGAACATATCAATCCCTTGGCCCACTGATCACAAATCACAGGCTAGCATCAAGATGTTCTGCTGATGTTCATTGGAGATAATGCTTTATTTGATTTACTTCATTACGTTTTCATTTTCTTATTAATTTACTTTATTATGTATAATTTGATAAAATCATAATACATTTTCAATTTTGGTGTCTTGGAGCTCTGGGTTCTATGGTTATCATCAGCATTATTATTATTTTTAAACATCCACTTGTTCAGGCTACTGTTCCATATTGAAATCTTGCTTAATTAACAAAGTTAATCTATGCTTGAAATTGTTACATTACAGTCAAAATAACTGCAAAAATTATGTTCTCTGTTGTACATTTTCAATGATGTGGACGTCTGATTAGTTCTCATCATTTTCCAGTCGCAATTCCTCAGAATCTTCCACAAAACAAATAGCTGTCTTTGGTATTGTTAAATAATGCAAGAACACAATAATTAGAAATGGGTGCACCCATGAATGAAGACCATAAACCTTTTCTTCATTTCATTCACCAGATTGTAGCCCTCAGCTCTTGTCAATCACTCTGTCAGATCCAAACCAATGAGACTACAAACTAAATGAGATTAATTTAATGTTCTGTCAGGGGTGTGGACTGCACGGTAATCACAAATAGAAAACAGGCTATGTATGCTGTACTGTTTTTACATTAGTTGTGACGGAGTGCTGTCACTGCGGTTGAGTATGCACTCTGACTGCTATGCCAATGAGCCTGGCTCTTTGGCGTTGCGGTCAAGCTGCATGTTTGGTACCCTGTAGACCTGGGTTCAAGGCTGGCTGGGGTGACTGCTCTCTCCCTTTGCTAAATTAGTTATATGATCAACTGGAGCCAACAGAAACAAATAAATCATGTCTCATCTGAATGTTCCGGTGATTATACTGAAAGTCTGTAATAATTTGATGGCAAACTCTACTTAATTTTCTTTTTCAATGTGCGTTTTAATCACAGAGTGAGTTTTATGTAAAAATGTGCAGGAAGTACACACATACTGAATCTAAAAACACAATCAGTGATAATAATCTGAATTAATATACTCACTTTCAAGAAAACATATATTATTAATCACCTACTGCAATGATTATTATGGCCAATAAATCACAGATAATTGGGCAAGACAAACCTCCCCTTTCAGTCATGAACTTAAACAGCAGCCTGAAACTGGAAGCCAGGGTTAATGTGGTAAATGTGTGTTTTATGTTCTTATTCCAGTTTTCTTTTGAATTTATCTGATGTGGGGAATTCTGGATTCAAAAGAGGCTCACATTTTTCTTCATGTGGCTCTCTAGAGTGGAAAGCAAAAAGGAAGAGGGATCAGTTTACACGTTATTATGGTAAAAGAAGATGTGTCCTTCTTCCACTACAAATGGAATCAGGGTTTCATTGGCAGGGAATGTGTTGAAGATTGGTGTTTATGACAAATGTGTTGCTTGCAGTGAACATATATTTATTCATACATATACACATATACAGTCACCTCCAAAATAATTGTATAAAATTCTATAACGGGTAATGTGCTATATTTTATTCTCAAAATATGGGGAAACTATATTCGCTTACACTAATACAATTTTTTTCTTAGATGTCAAAATTATTTGCACCCCTAAAGATTCTTATAAATAAAATTCAATCTACATTAAAATTATACTTTTCATCTCAGTCTTTAGGAACTGTTTTGTGGTGTTCAAAAATAGATAAAATCCTAAATATATCACTTACCACAAGTAGGGCAATAAATAAGAATCTTAAAACCACTGGTAAACATGTATGATAGAGGATGCAAGTGTATCTTGCCCACAAGGCAAAGTTGGCTAATTACAGAATGTGGTTGCATCTTGGGGTCACTAAGTCTCGAGATCTACAATTGGATGGCACCTTCATGCTAACAGGTCAGTTGGAAAGGCTGCCAGAGAAAAAGCCTTTATTGAGAGCAACCAACATATGGAAGTGCCTGGAGTTTGGTAAATAACATTGACACTTGGAACCAGATGCTGTGGTCAGATGAGATGAAAATAGAGCTCTTTGGCCAGGCACACCAGCATTGGGCTTGGCATTGGAAGAATGCACACGCAGACAACAACCTCATACTGAACCTCATACTTTATCTACTCCAAAATATGGTGGTGGATCTGTCATGTTATGGGGGTGATTTTCTTTAATTGACTATAGAGCCATTGTTAAGGTCAACAGCATCATGAACTGTAGTAAGCACTGGGACATATTAGTCAAAAACTGGGTTGCCTTTGCCAGGTGGCTAAAACATAGCTGCAAGTGGACAATGACCCAAAGCACACACTGAAACCCACAAAGAAGTGGTGATGTGACCACAGACAAACATTTTACAATATCTCTCTCAGTCTCTGATCTTGACCCCATTGAAAACCTGTGGCTTGAATTGAAGAGAACAGTCCATACATACAGAACATGGCAATGGCCATTATCTATAAGGGGAGGCTTCACAAAGTACTGAAAACTGGGGAGGCAATATTTGTGACACTTTATTGCTTTGGAAATAAATTTGTAATTTGAGAAATAGGTGATTTCAGTTAATTTCCATCTAATCACTAAAAGACATTCCACACACTGGTAAATTACAATCTAGATCAGTACTGGTATTTATTTTATACAGCATTTATTATCTTTATCAAGGATGTCATCGTGCTTTAAATCACAACCTCTTTAAATTCATAATACTGTACTTTCAAAAGCACTTACCACTCACCACTAGTTCAAACATTATCTGAACTTTCACTAAGACAAAAGATTCCAGAAAGACTGAAATGAGTTTAAGTGTGGAAAGGTACAGCATTAAATTAGAATCGAAGCAGGTCTACTGGAATCATTGTCTTGACTTGGAAGTCCAGTCCTTTGGAAGAGCAAGCATGGCCTTAGAATATTACTAAGAGGCTCCACTTTTTGGACCTTCTGGAGCATAAGTGGATGGTCCTGGCAGTAGGGTGAGGACAATAGAACCCTGGATCTAACCAGACAACGGGTCAAAGCCAGTCAGCAGCTCCTTGAATTGAGCCCGGGACTATGACCTGCTGGTAAGAGAGGAGAAAAAGTGGAGTCAGGAGAGCAGGTAGGGTACGTGACCAGCTGATGCAGCAGGAAAGAGACAGGACATGAGGAAGTCTATATAGAGTACATCATTTGCCAGTTTGGATTGGTTAAGGGAAAGTATAATTGCTACTATTCTTTTGGTGATTGAATCAAAAGCTGCTTTCATCAGGAGTCCCAGTCTCAAGAGGCGAGATGAAAAAAAAAACAATTCAATAAACAGGCAAGGGTCATATTTAACTTGGATAACTTCAGCTTCCTCACTTGTACTCCCTGAGAGAAGTTACAGATTAATAGTGACTATTAATAGACTATGAAGTGATGTGTTTGTTTCAGGTATCTTTAAAACATTTAAATGTTTCACTACAAAAATGGTAAAGCATTTGGCTTCAAACAGAGCATCACCCTTGAAAATGGTAGAGGAACTATTTGGCTATCCTTTTTAAAAATTTCAAACAGCACAGCCAAATGAATTTGCCTCTGCAGAAAACACCACCTTATCTGTATTTTAAGGGATCATGTAAACAAGGTGACATTATTTCCCAGCTACGACATTATTTGACATTATTTACAACACCAAAAAAGGGGTGTTCACATCAAACCATTCAGCAATCATTATGATGTCTTACTCTTCACAAGAGCTTAAGTGTCAGGGTGCAGGCACAGACTCAGACGCAGACCAGGTGAGTACAGGTTTCACAGGCTTTAATGAAATCGCGGGGCAGGCTCGAGGTAGCAGTACAGGTAAGGTCAAAACCGGAAAGAGAGTCCAAAGCAAGCACAAACCGGGAGCGGGGATCAGGAATGGGAACAGGCTGGGTCGGAACTGGGTGGTCAATCAGATCAGGCGACCAAGGCAGGAGTGGCAGGCAGAGACGAGGTACAAAGTCAGGCAGGAGTCAAAACAGATTAAGCAGCACAAGAAACATTGGGAAAAACACTGGAACAAACTAGCAACAAGACAGAGACAAGCAGGGTATAAATAGGGCTTGGCTGATGAGGCGATGGGATGCAGGTGAGCAGGCAGGCAGGTGGAGGCGATCTGGAAATCAGGTGGGTGGGGACAGGGCAGAGAGCGGGGCAGGGCTGGAACACATGGGAAAACAAAAGCACATGGACAACATTGACAGACAGGGGGAACACAAAAACAACAGCTAGGGGGCTGAAGAAGTGACATTAAGTGTTTCTGTTGCATCCAGTGTACTGCAGTAGCGCATGTGCTGATTTATATTAACTGCATAAAGAGAGGTTTTGAAAAGGTGGCCCCTCTAGGTAAAAATCACCAGTCACAGTTGATCACAGATTAAAATCAAAGCAACATTCTTTAAGACAAAGCAGCTGCTCTCTGAAGGCATTTAACCCTCTTGTAGGTCCCTTTTTTGTAGGCCAGATTCTATGACAGACCATGAACTGATCCATATCAGTGCAATATACATGTGTCTAGCTGAATCTTTACAATTAGAACAGTATGATTCAATACATAATCTACATATATACAAATATATAATCTAATATGGCAATTGATAAGCCACATTCTTCAGCCAGCTCCTGCGTTAACTGGAATGGAGACACAAGACTGATCGGTTATAGCATCAAGCGGCATTCCTGGACTCATCAGTGAATATTCAACCCAGCTTCACTCCCTCTATATCATATTACACTTACTCACACTCTGAATCCACACTATCTAGACAAAACTGAATCCTATTTAAGATGCAGCTTTGTCAGCACGGCTGCAGCGGTCAGATCAACAGTTTTTTTCTTTCCCTCTCATGATTTTTGACCACTTGATCTTGTGTCTTATGTAAGAATCCTCATGAGTAAAGTCATCAAAGTGGTGGATCAATACAGTATTTTTTAATAAGAGATGTGACCAAGACAAACAGAGAACAATAATAAATATGGCCTCTAATGAGGGCCAAGAGTTTTGAAATGGAAGACAGAGAAAATATACAAAACTATGTAATGAAAGAATGCAGGAGAGACTACGGATGTGAGCCAGGGACACAGGCGTAGCTGGGAATGCAGAATAAGAAATGTGCTTCAGTCCATTAAAACATCACAAAACTTCTCTTTCATTTATTCCACTCTTGTCGTATGCTTTGTCTGCTGCCAGGCCATCTTATCAGAATAGTCATCAGCAGGGGATTTGGGCAGTGGCTCATTCTCTGGAAAATATAGGTACATTAGCATATAATTAGCATTTAACTGGAATTGATAGTTGCAGCTTGAAATAAATGTTAAGATTCCTGGAAAAAGTCCACAACAAAAAAATAATAATCTCAGGGGAAGCATTTAATTGGATGTTGTATGTGCATGGCAAGTAAATTATCCTTTCTAGACTGATCAGATGATCACATCCAGTCTTAAACTCCCACTGAACAACACAAGGCACCTTTTGAGAAAATATTAACCAGTAGTGTTAAATATTCATCTGTAGTGTAATATAATATTTAGTGTTTAGACAGCTAGAGTAGGATACCTAGATGCATTACCTATTTTGAACACAGGAAGGATATGCAATATCCATTTAGATATTCAAAAGATATTAATTCTGTGTTAATATTTGTACATTTGATTACACTAATACACATGAATTACAGTATAAAACTGAATTTAGTGTTGTGAAACAATATTGTACATCAGGACAGGGAAGCTGTACATTTTATTTAGTTATGTTGTTATCAAGGTAGGTTGCCAGCTACTTAACTATTTAATTAAGTAAAATAATTGTTTTGAGGAAGGGGTGGATTCTTTCGTTGTGGTTATACAGGGAAAATCTGCAAGCCCTATTGAACACCACTATGTGGACCGTCAGTCCACTGTTGCTAAGTGTCACCCCAAGGCTTTCAGCAGTCTTGGAGGCTGACGCTGTAGTGTTTTCTCAGTTAGTGGTGAGGTGCTGGAAGGAAGAGAACATAGCTGGTATGAAGAGAGGCGTAGCCTTAGCTAAGTTGAATGTCAACAGCATAACAGCCACATGAGAACTCACTGTAAGACAGAACTGAGCCAAGTGATCTTGTGTACAATGAGAACAGAAGGGCCTCTGACCACAGAGCCCTGGGGGGCTCCTGTTACAAGCGGTTCATATTCAGAGAGAGTGATATTCAGAGAGATCGGATGAGATGGCCATCATTGCCAGAGGAGACAGAAGGACATGATGGTTTACTGTGTCAAAGGCCTCAGAAACGTCCAGAAAACTCGGCAGCAGAATGGGAGGCAGCTTTTGCAAACAGAGGTGCATCTGTGAGGGCTGTGAAGCAGGGCTGGCACTATGGGGTGCTTAGGGGCATTGCACCCCCAGACGGACCTCAGTGCACCCCCAGTTGTCTCCTTAGAACCCAATGTCTACATAGTATTTATTACGTTTTTTTAAGATATGGCGTTTTGTGGGATTGCAAGTGCACCCCTTTGCATTTTCTCTGAGCGCCGAGCCTCCTGTGAAGTGCAGACAGGAGCCCGCTTAGTACAGCGGTCAGTCTTGAAGTTGGACCTTTTGGGGTAATGAAGATCGTTCTGCAAACAGAAAATGGGAGTAATTAAACTGGTTAAAAATGAACACCTTTAAAGCTTTTGGAGAGGTAAGGGAGAATGGAGTCCATGTGGTGCACTGTACATCTGAGGAATCCATCGTTGGCTTCTTGAGCAAGGGTGTAACACAAACCTGCTTGAAGGCAGTGTGTACAAACCAGTTGTCAGGGAGGGGCTGATCAGGGAGGTGATGAAAGGTGGAAGGTCAGGTGAGTCAGGTGAGACTGGAGACAAGGAGAGGGGATCAGTTCTGCATTTCTGTAGGAAACCCCAAATCTTTCAAAAATCTTTGAAAAAATATCCATTTGATATATTGCCATGCTCCCATTTAATCATCAGTATGAATACGGGGTGGGCAATGTACATACAATGTTTGTCTTCAGGCATCACATTGATCGGTTTTGTCAAAACAATATCACAAGAAACTGATTTGCTGGCCTTTGTTCACAGATTAATAGAATTTATGTTTTCTGTACTTCTTTGTCAAATTTATTGCGTGCTATTGAAAAGGATTATCACAACAGCCAGCTAATAGCACAAAAGAAAAAATAGAAATTGAGTGAAAGGGTCAAAAAGCTAAACAAAGGCACACAGAACCCTGTGCCCTTTTTTCTTTTTGATCTGCTGTTGGGGATTTAGTATCAGGCAGACCATTTGTTACATTTCATGAAATAAGAGGATTATGCATTTTTTGAAAGTGAGGGAAACTGAAGAGATGGCTTATTTAAAGTCCTTTAGTACTGAGATCTTGAGTGTATGGTTCACACTTATTATGTTTTTACTTTTTAAGTAATAGCCTTAAAGAGTTTAATAGCCTTAAAGGCTAAAAAGGAGGCAGAAGAGGTTTGTCAGGAAATAAAGTGCTATTTCAAAACAAATAGTATTGTTAAATACATTAGAGTGTTATGAAATATTGCATTTATACAGGTCTTACAGGTCTTATATCTCCATACCAAAATTCATCACAGTTTCTAAAAACAGCAGTTTATTCCCACTCTCACTCAGAGTTGGATATCTTAGTCTTATTTAGGTATGTCTTTATCCGCTGGCTTCACAAGCCACTCAGACAAGAATGTCTTTTTTACAATTTTATAATAAACCACCATATCTGGTTGTGATCAGCAACCCCAGATGTTTTTTTCTTGATGAACTGAGAAATATACTGTATAGCTCTGTCTGAACAGAATAATACATAGTCAACATTGTTAGCAATCTTCCACATATGGAATATTTTTGTTTGTCAAACTGACAAACTCAGAGTAGACTGATAGGGAAAGGCTGGGTGGAATTAATTTATGTTGAGAACCAATCATCAAATTTGTCACTGTGAGACCATATCTGCTTTTTTATTTTAAGCCTTTTGTTTGAAAAACAAAAGATCTGAGTTAGCTGAAAAGAAACAAACTCTAAGGGTGAGAGAACATGGGTGCTTTGTTATTTTGTTCCTTTCATTTCATTCTAGCCGAACGTGCTGTTTTATTTTTCTTTCTTTCTTTCTTTTCTGCTTAGGTTTTGCTTAGCAAAAGTCTGCACACAAAAAGTCATTGTGTTCACTGACTGCTTCAGTCTGTATGCTGGGTTTGCAATTATTTTCAAGCTTTTGATAACAAATAAAAGTAAAATTAAAGATATTACTGCACTTCACCTGTAGAAGTCACAGTAAGATTAAGACTGTAGAGTGATTCTGGAGGTGACCAGCTTTCCAGGCACAGGAATTCTTTGTGTACAGTACAGATACACTAGTATGGCCCCTGTACATAAACCTTTATTTCATATGCCCAATATTGCATTTCACCACTGTGGCTGGTAGATAGATATGTTTAGGTCCCATAAAACTTTGTCAGACTCTTGTTGCCTGAAGAAGCTCATTTCCAGTTGAAAGCCATTTTGTGCTGTACATGGTTGGATTACAAGTTAAGAATGCCTCTCTTTGTTCTTGATCTGTATAATTTTTTGCAGAATTTTGTGTTTTAAATAGATCTTTTGCCTTCTATCAATAAATGTGAATGTTTACTTATTTTAAGTTTCTCAGTGTTTTCCTAATGATCACATATTTGAGTATTTGAGTGTGCTGAGCTTGACTGCCACTTGTTTTATCAAAAAATAAACGTTAAAATTTGAACCTCCAAGTAGATGTACACAATTTCTTTGCCCTCAGAGCAAGATTATTTCATTATAACCCACTGTAGTACTTGATCCCTTGATTTATTCTACTGTTACTTATCAGCCTGATGAAGAGAGTTTATAGAAAGGTTGTATTTCTAGATGAACAACTAATAAAAATAATCAATGCTCACATTAGATTGGAATTAGAGGAGTGTTGTGTTCGGAGACAACATCTGAGATATTGTGAGACCCAGTTGTTGGTGCACATTTTAAAAATTCCTTTGTCTTCAGACCATGACTTGATCATCACCCCATAGAACCACAATGAAAAGTGCATTTCTAATTGTTTCTGTACAACATGTGATTATAAAATATAATCCCCCAAAACAAAAGCAAATAACAAATCTGAAGTGTGTTGACAGCTTGACTTGTTTGCAGTACCTTGGATAATTGTGGCACGAAGGAACACATACGATCCCTGTTCAATTAGAAGCATTGCACCAAGATGCTGGTCAGAACCATCTGGCTACTCACTCCCACCCCAGCATGTTGCTTTCCACCCATTGAGGGTCACACAAGGTGGCAAATATGCTGTGAAGCCAGACTGACTGAGATTTGTTTTGATAAGGGCACAGTATAAGAATTTATGCACTAATTATATGCTGATGAAACACGGGCATCATCAGCAACAGAGAGAATCATGTCTGAATACCATGTATTGTGCCCAGTACCCTAGATTATGTTCAGATGTAAGATGCAATTGCATTCAGGCAATTGCATTTCGCCTTTGAAAATAGCTCTTCAACGCTGAACCTTTTGGTTTCTGCTGGAAAACAATATCTCAGCAGCATTTAATTGGGCTTCATTAAATACCCACAACTTTCACATCAGCTTGTGAATCATCCTCCTCAAAGTCTAGTATCAGTGCGGTTTTTGATCTGTTTTCATCATGCACAAGCTGACCACAGGTATTATTTGTAGGACTGAATAAAATAATATTTAATTCTTGTTTTGTTCCTGTTTTATGTTCTTCCAAGAGCCAAGCAAGTGAAAAGTGAGGATTTAAGAGTGTAGCCAAACAGGCCACCAAATAGTTAAGCCTACCAGGTCTCTCCCCCAAGCCTGCCAGTTCCCTAGGTGAGATCACTTCTCTTCTTTACCCAATTCTTTTTTTCCTCTGTTAACAGTATTGGTCTGCTTGACTATGTTACTGCTTGACTATGTCTTATCATTTTGCGACATTAGCTAGAGGCAGAGCACACACAACTCTGTCTCTGGCTCTTAGTTCATCATCAGCTTCACAGTGAGTTGAAGTCCACAGCCCTTGCAACTTAGCACTACTGGCATTTGTGGCAAGATTATGGTACATGTACAGGAACCAGGGCAGTCTAATGCAATTTGAAGACTAGTAAGTACAGAGGTGGTCCAAATTTCTTACTGCAGCTAATTATCTTCACCTTGTTTATGTACCTGTGCAGATTACAGCTTAAACACTAAAATTTCTACATTTGGAAATCTCACAATTACAAAGCCAATGCTAAAGTGGAAGAGTGGGGAGCTCTCTGCAGTGTAAAGCTTTCATATACACAAGCTTAATTTCTACGCCATTAAAACAAGATTAGAAACCTACTGTTAATTCTGAAAAAGGATTGAGGTGGCCAAAGACATGAATGTACAGCAGTTAAAAAATGTCAACAATGAATCATTTTTGGCCGCACAGTTCAATTCTAGGGAAAAGGAAAACCTCTCGCATGCTTGTGTACATGTAGATGTTGACAATGTTTCTTCAGCAAAAAATGAGCAATGATAGATGATAACCTGCCCAGTCTGCAGTCAGACATGTTTTACACCTTATATATGCTCAGGGGTAGTAAAGGATCATATTTTCCTCTTGTATTTTCTCTGTCAGGCCCTCCTTGAACAATGGCAAACATTACTGTTACAACAGCATATGCCTCCAAGGGTATACACACTAGGGAAGCTGTGCCATTTAATCCATATATAAAGCCAAAAAATGCTTTCCTAACAAAGGGAGACAATAACAAATTTTCTGAAAGAGGTTTCACCAAAATCTGGCATTCAAAAAAAATCAGTTCAAAAGCTTGAGGGATTTAAGATAAATGAAATGTAGTCCAGGTCTGAGCTGACCACATCCTCAGTCTTCACTGCAACATGACAGCATTTCCTTTCACCTGTTCCTGGATTACAAACCCTTGGCTTTATGTGCTGTATGTTCAAGAAACAACAACATATTAATTATATTTAAATTGTCTGACCTGGTTTTAGTTAAAGACTGGAAGTTAGGTTTGACATTTTTTGAGCAAATGTTTTTAGAATGTTTTTTAATGCCTTTCCCCCTTGCAAACCTGTTTTTGGAATCCCTGCAATTGTATCCTAGGCTCGCCTCACCACGACAACCTCTTGTGCAAAAATGTTCAGGTGGGAAAAATGCACCCCTTGATGCACTACAAGTCACAAAGCACACTACAGTGGATATGAAGTTTATATACGTTTAGGTATAAGTAGGAATAGGTTTCAGATGTTTCACACAAGAGTTATAACCTGTTATTAGAAAATCACATCTGAGTTTGATATATTTAGATTCACTTCACTTGAGGAGTGCTAGGTAGCTAATTGTATAACTTCTTAACATAGCTACGTAGCTAGCTAATTAGAGTAAGCCATGCCATCCAGAAGTATTAGCTGGTTGCACAAAAGAAGCTGTGCACTTAAAAAGTTTGTCATATGTAATTTGTGATGTCAATGTAGTTAGCCAGACATACTAACTACATTACAGTAATCGTAAAATGTATATAACTTACTTCAGATGGCTCCATCGGAATAAAGATCCTATTGACTAAATATGACTAAAGGTCATATTCTAGTATAGCTATATAGGCTATCTGTTATTTTTAACCTAAACCAGCTTATGCATAGAATTCTGTACAAATATTAATACAGTATAAGTGGTTGTTATATATCTTAGATAGGAAATTATTATACCCTGGCATTTTATGTGACTGTTAATTCTTGTAAAGTAGCATAGCCATCTAGGCAGGTAGCAAAGATCTGTCATTGCCAACAAACTCATAACAGTTCTTTTAACGTCAAAAAAATGATATGAAACGAGCTAATTAGCACCTCTAGTGGCCAGTTATGTGGTCCTGCAGGCAAGATAACTGTCCGCCTCAGGCGATAATCTTTTAATGAGATTTGGCTTGGTTTGGCTATTTGCCGTACAGACACACGTAACAAAATGCAAAATTTGCTAAACATTCTGCAAATTACCCAGTAATTTTTTTTTTACATCAATCTGTGCTTACAGTAGTAACAAACAAATTGTTATGCAGTTGGAACCATTTATGTTGAATGTGCATTTGTCCATTTGTCCTACTGCAACCTGAATGTCCTGTCAGTTTCACTAATGAAAAGGAGACTGTGCAGTCCTGTCTTTACCCAGCATTTCTATTGACCAATCACTTAGCAACTGGACTCATCACAGAAGAACCAAACGGCAGTCTGTTATGATATGCCCTGAGCTGCATGACATCAACCCAAACCACCTGTTACAAAAATAGTAACCAATGATAGTGCTCTAGCAACATTGTGTCTTTACGAATATGGAGAAAAATGATTCATGCACATATTTTGATAATGACCTGAACATCCAAAGCATAGCCATGGAGATTGTGCTCCTGGAAGGAAAATGTACTGTTCAAAAGTATTGTGTAACGAACCTACTATTGACTGTGATATACAAAATGAACTCCAACAAAACAGATTAATTCTGACAGCACATTCCTGTCAGTACCAATGAAATGTCCCCCATTCTGGAGTATAAGGAATGCTAACTACAAGCTGACTCTTCTGCAGTTACATTGCACGTTCCGTGTGGTTTTTGACAAACTAGAATCCAGGATTTGATTTTCAACTTAACTGCACAGCTGCAACTCAAGCTCATGCCATCATTACAACTGTTTCTTTCAATATAAAGGATTAATGGGACAGTGAATGTAAGCAGCAGTGATGTCAAAGCTGTTGACTGCTATTGTCTTCATGTCTTTTCTCCAAGATTTATGCTGCGGTGCCACGGATCCTGAAGACAACTTTCTGAACAGTCCCAGTTGAATAGACACTCTGCTGGACAGCTGGTACTCGTCTGCGCACGAGAGAAGGCCGAAGCCTGAAGCCTTGCCAGAGTGCTATGAGAGGACTATGAGGCCATCATACTCATCACACTCTAATAACCTCTTAGCCACCCCACACCCAGCCTAACTCAGATCTCATCCACTGAACTATTTTGAGGGATGGCTGACCCCTAGCTGTGTCATGACGTACCCACCACAGAGCCTCATGGCAAAACACAAAACATGTATGTGGGTGTCGTGTCAAAAGAGGGGTTAGATCCTGAGCCCAGATGCCTTGAGAGTAGGGTGGTTGTCCACTCTGGTCAAGTGCCTCTTCCATTTGTTAATGGCCTTATTGTCCAAAGCAGGGACTTGATAAAGGGCCTCCATATTTCACATCCAATCATTCAATGGTGAGAATGGGGGTGGAGATGGTTTGACTGAACACTTGAAAGTCTCCTTCTGTGATCTTGGATGTAAAGTGTAGATTTTCACAGAGGATGATTAAACTTTATGGAGGATAAGCTAAGGTTATTATAGCTGTCTGTTGCAATTGCATTTAGTATAATGAGTAAAATTGTACATTTTGGCCATCTAGTAGCTATTTCAAATAAGTCCTCTCCTTTGCAAAACTCTCAAGCTTTTCACCTTCTCACTCAATGTTGTGATTGTGTAATTCCACACACATTGTGACAGAATAATGCACCAGGGGTTTACCATGCATTTCTCTTCATTGCACCCTCAGTTTAGAGCAGACCATTTCAAAACTCCAAGCTGTAAATAACTGCCTGTTCTTCAGACTTGTCTCATATGCTTTGACAATGCCTCAAATAAAGGGATAGATTTCACAGTGAATTTGCACCATGAGAAACATACTACACAATGATGCTTTTAACAGATTACCACAACAGCTGCACAGGGAAAGAATCACAACTAGTCTAGCGCTTCAGCTCTGTTCAAAATGTGTATCTTTGTCCCAGGCTGAACCAACCTTATCTACATTATGATGTCACTGTAAAATAATCTTCCCACTTACTGAGTACCTATGATGTAATTAACATTTAGTTATATATTATATAATTATATTGTATCATATATTTACTGCACCTCAATTTTCATTCAATAATCTCAGATAAAGTCAGAGATGGAACCTTCTTTAAATCCAAGGACAGCAAAGGATGACATCCACCAAAGGTTTTTAAAAAGAGAAACAAAGGGAAGTTTGATTAATTGCAGTCTAATTAAAAATTTTGACCATTTTTATTTTTCAGAATAAAGAGCAACACAGATACCAAACAGATGAGGGAGGCAAGCAGAATTATGTCAGTGGATGCTTTGTGGATGGATTTAGAGATGAAGGAGAAGAAAGCATGGGTGTAGGTGCCAAAGTGTTCAGTCCAGCTAACAGCATGACATTTTAAACTTACATTTCTCTCTCCTATCTCTCTTTAGCACTCCCAATTCAATCCAGTTTCACTTTAGATTTACTAGCATGACAAATATGTACTTGCCAAAGTGTGTGCAGCAATGTGAAATGGAACAACTGGATACAATAACAATATTCCTTAAAAGGAAAATAACAATATAACTGAAATTTTAAGTAAGGGTAAAATAAACAGTTTCATAATTCTTCTTGCTGTTATTTTTATTACATGAGCAGCCTCTAGACAAAAATACAGACATATTCTGCTAGCCAGCTAATATAGAGATTGGGATGAGACCAATTCACTTAAGCCTTGATATCTGGCCCAGTCTTCTGTGGCCATTTACATTCACTTTTAGGTTGAAAATGTACCAGGCTCACTTGTTACCAAATTTGGTAAGGCCCTGTAATTCCAGAGAGTGTCCTTCCACACAATTCAATTTAATGCCCACCGTGGTGATAATGTGGTCCTGCAGCAGTAAAATAAATCTTTACTAGAATAAGCTAAATTCATGAAGAGACAAACTCGCACAACACGTTTCCATTCCTGACATCATTCTCTGGCAGGTGCAAAGAACTGGTACTGCCGGTGTCACAAAATGCCCCTTCTCTCCTAGTTTTTCTATAGCTGTAGATTTTATAGAAATGGGAGGTCTGGGACAACTCATTCTTTCAGTTCTGCTGTCTAAATAGCATATCTCCCAGCCTGGTGTGGTATTTTGTAACCCTGTGTGAATACTTTGATATTTAAATTGATACACAGGCTGCTGTCATTGTATGACCAATTAGTCTTATCATTTAATACCCCTTCACCCCAACTAATATTGTTCATGTTTATTGTTTATGTTTATACAGCTATGTGGCAGATGATTCCTTGTGCAGAGACTTCAAAGAAATTCCAGAATGGAAGTCTGTGTGTGTGTGTGTGTGTGTGTGTGTGTGTGTGTGTGTGTGTGTGTGTGTGTGTGTGTGTGTGTGTGTGTGTGTGTGCAGCTGTGTGTGTGTGTGTGTGTGTGTGTGTGTGTGTGCTCACACATGTATTCGTGTGTCTGTGTCACTTTTCCAGGAAAGCTCCCAGTTCTTTGCCTAAGGTAATGGTGTTGATAATTCAATCAAGATAATTTTTGAACAATACTGATGCTAACTGCTGCCATCAAAACAATGGCAAAGCGAACCATCTCTGGAATTTCAAGTAACACAGAAATCACAGGTGGAATGTGGAAGTAAAGTCTGATGATCCCCTGAGCTCTGGGCTGTTGTGAACATGTACCGGCCTTTGATTGGCTGCTGGTACTTAATGGATATTGCAAATGATTTCTAGAACAAAGCTGAGTGCTCCTGAGCCCAACCTTGTGACCCCCTGTGTGAGGCGACATTCTCCACTCTGATGGGAGAGGAGAACCGAGGGGGCACTTCAGGAAAGCCACTCCCTGGTACAATGAGTTGATGTGCTCTGGAGGGTGCCCTCAACCAAGGAACATTACATTCATGTTTACATCTCTTATGTCTGTGCTGTTTTGCCTAGTAATTGACTACAGAAACATGCTCTTGAAGAGGACAACACTTACTGGAGCAATAAAAAACTGCAGTTGAACCTTTGACTGTTGTTATTGCTTGTTATAGTAAGGGTGGGTACCAGCACCTTTTAATGTAGAGCACATTGTCTGGGAGACTCTACAGCTAGGAGCATGTTGGAGACAACCATGGTCAAACAGTCAGGTATACAGTCACTTTATATGAGTCTGTGGTGTCACATACAACATAAGAAATATACACAAAATGGCCTTTCTCATGACAAACATGCCATGGTTACAGTATTAACATGTCAAATGACCCAGCAGTGCTTTAGTGTACTGGGTAGAGAACTGAGCTTGTAACCACAAGGTTTCCTGTCTGGGTCTTACATTGTTGTAGCAGACTTGAACACTCTACACAGTAAACGCTCTATACAGGAAACAAATCAGCCGTATACTGAAAATTGTATAATGCAAGTCAGCCTGGAAAAGAGTTTCTGCAAACCAAATAATAATAATGTCACATTTTGTCCTCTGAAAACAACTGCACCTTTCCCACACACCAGTACATGCTGGGCTGAGGCACACATTAAGCTGTGAATTAAAGGGGGCCTACACCCACACAGAGTTGGCTGGGACAGGTTCTGTAGAGAGAGAGGACCAGCTGGTGTCCTTGAAACAGCTGGTCTAAGTCAATGCCAGCTTACTGGTAGGGACTGAGCTAGAACCAGCTGGAGACCCTTCTACCATACTATGTGATCCACCTGGAGTCGAGAGGATTAAGGAAGCAACCACTGTCCTACCTCCATGTGTCGTGTGATTGAACTTCCCTCCACCAAAGCCTATTTCCAAAAGCCTGCTGCCTCTCGAGGTATATGGGCCAGATTTGAAACAGAGAAACAGAGCCATGAGCCAGGTTCACATTGTATTAAAGAAATATTTCACAGTACACAGCTCCAGAAACATCTGCAAACAAACATATTATGATGACAGTCGATCAAGCTACTCCAATGGTGTAGCTGGCCAGGGTCGGCCGATAATCCTTGATAGTGATAGGCTGAAACACACAGCCCAGACTATAGCTGATACCTTATTTGTAGAGACTGCTGTTGAGCCTTGGCTCAGTCTATAATCACTCAATAGTTGCAGGTGCATAGGTACCAAGGAGGGAACTATGAGTAAAGGGATAATAAAGGGAACTTGCACACTACAAAAATAACAAAGAAATGTCCTCCACATAGGCTGCAAAAATATTTTTCCTTTATTTAACCATTGCTCATGTCTGAAGGGCAAAAGAGCTCAACCTGCCTAGTAAACAATCAATGCCAGCTACCTTGTCCATCAGAAACACTAACATTATCTCAGCCCATTTATTGTGTAGCTGAATAATATAACTAGCTACCTGATGAGGGACAACTAGTTAGCTAAAAAATGCTAAGCTAGGAAGACAACGAGCTTAATGTTACCACTGACAGCTTATTCACAAATACATTCTGTCAATTTATTCACTAAATAAAGTAACTAACTACCATGAGACAAATAGCTTAGTCAGATCAACAGTGCTTACTAGGTGGTCTCCAACTCCTGCCAGAGATTGGATTTCATGAGTTTGCTGCTAAACACATTAACTCCTCTGTTCTGTGGTACAGTGCTGGCCTCTCCTCAACCACGCTGATCAATTTGCCGTTGTTCTCATCTGTTCAAATAACTCTGCTTGAAAATTTTCTTCTTGGGTGGTGTGCCCTCTTTCTCCTTGTAACTCATTTCCATTCCCCCTCACACTTTGACTGGCTCAAGAGTGAAATATGTTCACCTACGGCTGACACCAATGGTTTTTGACATACCACCAGATGTGTGTGTCTTACAAGAATATGAAAAGGAGGTTATGTATGCTGAGAGGCTGCAGCAGACAAACTCCTACATGATATGAAACTATTCAAATTCATTATTATCTTTCTAAAATAAATCAAGTCTGCTGCTGCTATAAATTGCAATTCACCTAAGGTGGGCTTGAACCTACAGCCTTCACAAACAGAATATTTCAGAAATATGATTTGCGCCATCCTTGGCAAAATACTAAATCAGTATTTTATCAGACAAGACGCTGCTGATTATCTGCAGCAATCACACCTGTGCTTAGGAGTGACATTTGATTGCAGCTTTGCTCATCCTACAAGCCTTTCAGTGTGTTCATATTGCTGCCTGTGGCTCGGGAGAATGTGCTTCGATTCCTGGCACAACCACTCTGATTCCACCTCCACTTTTCTCACCCCATTTTGTGTCCCAAGTGGGATTCAGCCTGGCATGTATTTGATGCTCTTACAGAAATTAATATAATTAATGTGAAAACATACCAAATGAGACCTAGGGGTAGTTTAACAATCCTGTCAGTTATTGTAAGGATCTTCATACCTACTGAACTCCGCACATTTATTTATACATAGGCCTCAGTATTTTGTTTATTTTTATACATACTCTTGACAAACCGACCTGAACAATTAATATAAAATAACCCGGACGGAATAAAGGGTGACACTGAAAATTCATTTACCGGGTAAAAACTTAGTGAAGAATGCAATTAAAACATTTTGTTAATGAGCACTTTTACAGCGCATAGCTGATATAATTCAGTAGAATATGAAGACATTTCTGCTCTTTGTGGTCGTGTCCAGTGCTATTTTAGGGCATGCTTATTGACTTTCAAGTTATTTTATCTGCGATTGGCACCGCGTACAGTCTGCTGAGAAACACTGACGCAAACCTCATTTTGGGCATTCAGCGCGAGGGCGCGCGGGGAGCCGGGGCGGTTTGACTGAGGCATACAAATCATATTTTCCGCTTCAAAGTTAGCTCATTGGGAAGAAAGGTTAAAAGCCAAAGCGGTTGCACTGGTATTTCGAACATCAAATCTTGCTTTTTGTTCGCTTTGGCCAGTATTTGTTTGACTATAGTTGCTGGACGATGACCAATATATCAATATATAAACTAGAGAATGTAATTCCAGGGAATTACGAGTGCATGAAAATGCAAACAGTCTAATTTTACATAGATAAAAGTATATAGGCCTACATCAAACAGATGTAGGTGGTCAGAACAGCTGCCACAAGATTCTAATTGCTTAATGGCTCTATTGTGATGTCATAAAGGCCAATGTTAAGTCTATGGGGAAAATTTTGATAGTTTTTAATTAATAGTTTAAAAAGTATAAATGTTACAAAAATAAAAAATACATAGCATAAGTGTCCTTTGTAAGACCTACGCAACACAGTTTGAATGAAGTTTCTACGTTAAACGGTTGAAGCTGTATTAAACGCACAAAATTGGTTAGAAGAAGAAAAAGAAGAATAAGAAAAATTCGGATAACAATAGAGTGCATTTTCATGCACTCTAATAAATAAATATTTCAGGAGATTCTGTGTTCCACATGAATTGTGGAACACATTGTACGGGATACACAGACCCCCACCTGTCTTTTAAAATCCTCATCTAATGTGCAGTGCAGTTTTAATCGTGTGTGCTGGTTTTAAAATGAAGGAACAGCAAAACAGTATTGCCGATATGAAGTATCGCCGATATTACGAATGCTTATATGAACAGGCTATAAAGAGCATTGAGATGTGGGTGCGTTTTTAGAGCTTGGAAGCAAAGCAAAATAGCTGTGATAATTACAGGTTAGTATCATTAACCAAGAGGGAACAAAACAAACCTGTTTCTCAGGTGAATATATTCAGTTCGGTGCGCAGTGCATTGGCAATAAATCTGCTTCACGAAATGTTGAAGTTCATATAAATGTTTATACACTAACAGTGCATATTTTATATCCATTCATTTATCCTCACTGAGAAAGGTATTTGGCGTTTCTGGGAAAGTGTGTGCGGATATGTATTCACATCACTATTTTGTACCCGAAAAAAATATACTATATGAGAGAAAAGGAGATAAACTAGCCTATAGGATGAGACACACTATGACGTCCACCAAGATACACCTTTAATCAATTAGTTACATTAGTATCTGCAAAGAACTTGCAGAGCCATATCCCAGCTTCGATGAATATAATTTGTCCTTATTTGTTTTCTTCGTTAGCCTATACTTAAACAGTACTTTCCCTGTTATGGATACATAATGACTAAATAGAATTTGTCACATAAATCAGATTAAATATTGAAATAGCCTATACCTAAGCCCTAAAATTTGCAGCGGGGTCTGTGAAGGCTGTGGGAGTCATACCTCAGTACAGAACAAACTGTGTGCTCTAGCTGGAAGCGAAACTTATTTTTTGTTAAACTTATTTTCTGACGCGCTACCACTCGTTTGGGTTTAGTAAGGCGCATAGAGCCACCTTGCGGTAGCAATGTGTAAATCCTTCCTGATCTTTTGCGACGGTATACAAGCCGAATGAACATCGAGATTCTGGGAATAAAATGCGAGAGAGGGAGGATGGTGGTTTCCTTAGCTTGCTGGACTTGAGCCTAAGTGATGCCTGAGACGTTTAGACCCAGCACTATCTATAAAAAGATATAAATCTTATCTGCAAAACCCCTTCCTACAACGAGAGAACCGTTCAATGCAGAATTTAAAGACACAGACATGGAATTACTTATTGTGAAGCGAATTACAGGTATGGTTATTATTATTATTATTATTATTATTATTATTATTATTATTATTATTATTATTATTATTACTACTACTACTTCTACTACTACTAGTAATACTACTAGTATTATTACTAGTACTAGTATTAGTACTACTACTATTTTTGTTGACATTTTGTTTACTTGTTAACAAATCGCACTAAATTTCGTTCAGCTTTTCGATGTAATTCGAGTGTTACGCTCATACAGTTTTCGACAACGTACTATTATTTATACTAGATTTTTTTTCTTTTGGTTTTGTGTTATGCATCTTTTTTCTTTACATTAATGGGCTTCCATAAACTGGACGACAAAAAATCATTGAATACGTGTTCATTTCTTTTTTCTAGTCTTTCTCGGTGATTAGTCTGAGTGGGTGAAAGAAGACACACTTTCCTGGACAATCGGAATTAACTAGGTGATTGACATTACCCTAACATGTAAATTGCCAAACATTTTCCGACGGCTCTCTAATTACACCAAGAACAAAGGATGACAGTAAACCATTTGAATATGCTCACCAACGTTTGCAGGTGTATGAAGAATATCAGCTAAAGAAACAATACCGTTTGCTACTCGAGGATTTATAATATAAGGACAACTTTTGAACGGGATGGAGAGTCTTACGAAAGAGCAAGATTTCTGGGCGATTAATGAATCCTGGAGAAATTCGAGTCTTGGCAGCGAGACCGAAGGGACAAACCAGACGGTGAACCCCTTGAAGCGGAACGAAGAGGTGGCCAAAGTCGAGGTTACTGTGCTCGTCCTGGTCTTCTTACTCGCCCTGGCTGGCAACCTGTGTGTACTGCTCGCCATTCACACTTCCAAGCACAGCCAGTCACGGATGTATTATTTCATGAAACACCTAAGCATCGCAGATCTGGTTGTGGCGATATTTCAGGTTCTGCCTCAACTCATATGGGACATTACATTTAGGTTTTACGGACCCGACTTTTTGTGTAGGCTGGTGAAATATCTTCAGGTCGTCGGGATGTTCGCCTCGACGTACATGCTCGTTTTAATGTCAATAGACAGATGCTTAGCGATATGCCAGCCACTTCGCGCTTTGCATCGAAGAAAAGATCGATTCTATGTAATTGCCTCATGGGTGCTTAGTTTGCTGTTCAGCATCCCTCAAGTGTACATCTTTTCTCTGAAAGAAGTGGGGAACGGAGTTTATGATTGCTGGGGAGACTTCGTGCAGCCCTGGGGTGCCAAAGCGTATGTGACATGGATTAGTCTAACCATCTACATAATACCAGTTGCAGTACTAAGTATTTGTTACGGATTGATAAGCTTTAAAATATGGCAAAACTTTAAGCTGAAAACAAGGAGGGAGCAGTGTATAACTCTCACCCCGAAGGTATCCAACGGCACTGCGTTGTCTCGGGTGAGCAGTGTAAGAC
Source organism: Megalops atlanticus (assembly GCA_019176425.1). Classification (NCBI taxonomy): domain Eukaryota; kingdom Metazoa; phylum Chordata; class Actinopteri; order Elopiformes; family Megalopidae; genus Megalops; species Megalops atlanticus. Next base: position 26,594,119 of record CM032882.1, read on the forward strand.
TCATCTCCAAAGCAAAGATCAGAACGGTTAAAATGACTTTTGTGATAGTCGTGGCTTATATCGTTTGCTGGACGCCCTTCTTCTTCGTACAAATGTGGTCAGCTTGGGACCCAGCGGCGCCCAGAGAAGGTAAACTTCTACGACAAATTAACACCCTCAATACACTAAAGCCTCACGGTGTGAACATGTGAAATAGGTGCTCGTCTGTATGCACTTCTCTAAACAAATATGAGTGCATCTGGTTGCAAACGGCTCATTATTTATTTGTTTGTTTTTGACACTTTGTATCTATATATCAATCATTCCAAACAATGATATTGTGCAGCCGCCCTTGCATGGACCCAGTATCTACCAATGACGATTTGACCGATTGTGAGCGTACACTGAGGCGTAGAGTAGACTTCAGTCTTCGTATAATCACTTTTGACGAATGATTCACGTATTATTCACGTTGGATCTTGCATTCAGATATAATAATTTGGCAAATCACTATCTTGTTAAAATTAGATGCGGGTGAACGCATTTATGATAAGACTTCGTGCATCTTGGCACAACGTAGGACGCAATAAAACGGGCATTTGGTAGTGTCTATATGCCAAACTAATTTTAACTAATAAGTATTTTTACAATATACAATATTCTACACATAAAATATACAATATTCTTTTTGCCTAGTTATTTCGAACTTAAATTGATAGTAGTGCCTCAAAATATGCCCATATACTGTAAATACGTCGCTTTTAACAAAGGTAAATCGGTGTTTTACATGAACGAAACGTTCATTTAAATAATTTGTGGTGTTTTTGCTTCACTACTTACCTTGGGTTGACGACGCAGGCAATCCATCATGATTTTTTTGTCCTTCTGTAAAATAAGCATGTAAGGCACCTGCCATATTAGAGCTCACTTCAGCGTTAGCCACTCCACAAGAATGAGATCCATAGCTTACGCCTGGAGCAGCCCTGCTTGCGAGAGACAGGTTTAACCACAGCACGGGACACATTGGCACCTCCACCATCATAGTGTAGAATTGTGTTTCTGAGTAAAGCCAAATAGAGATTGCTCTAACTACCATGGTAAGCAATGTCGACCCTGAGAATGGAAGTATTGAGAAAACTTGGCATTTAGAATATCAGCTTTTCCACATCCTCACATTGATACTTTCTATCTTAACCCAGAGAATTTATACACTCCTGTCATCTGATATCACACTTTAACCTGTCTGAAACAGAGGCATCAATTAGTTTGAGTATGAGTTGAGGTTAGTCAAGTTTCTTTAAAGTGAAGCTAACAAATTATTTTTGTACAATAATGTTTTTTTTCGTATTAGGATCATGTTTGATAAGTTCACCCAATCAGTCACATAGCAAGTGTGAGTGTGTGTGAAAGGCAACCATGTAATCCTGTATGGTATATTCTTATTCTTGTATACTTTCTCTCTTGCTTTTATTTTTTGCCCTTTATGAAACCCTGTTTTGGAAATGCACAGCAGGCTTGCAGGAACACAGGGTGAGGCAAATGCAGTCCTCTGATACATCACTAACCAATGAGGCTTTCTTCCACACTGCAAGTCATACAGTGCACCTCTAAGTGAAGTGGGCACTCGTTGGCATAACTCTGCTGAAGTCATCTGAGCAACTTGCAGACAACAAACGATTTGCAGGATGTTGACAGAGTGCTCTGATGATGGAACCCTGGCCAACCCACCCACTCATATCCTCAGCAGAACAAAGTCAGTTTATTATGCTGATGTGAGCTCCCGGTCATTATCGGCAAATGACACAGCTGGTTTCATAACCCAGGCCATAGGGCTCAGCCTGTACTCAAAGCAAAAGTCTGAGCCTGTACTCAAAGCAAAGGCGCTGAGCCACTCAAGACCCCTTATTCGCTTTTCTAATAACACAACTGGCACCTTGCAGTAGCATCAGTGAATCAACAGTTTATTTTTTTGTTACAGAATATCTGAATTTTCTTTCAACTGGGCTTGTGAGAGGTACTTTACGCAAGTGAATAAACATTCAGAACATCTGTTTTTGGAGTGTTAACAAATTCCATACTCAAGTAAATGAAAAAGTTCATCTCTGAGACTATATAAAGTCTTTTGAAAACTCAAAGATAATACACAGCTATTTAAATCCTTGTGTAATTCCAAACAGGAGGCCATCAAGTGGAAAAAAGGAAAAAATTCTATAACATCAAAGTTTTTTCTCCCTGTAAAATTTATGTGCTGTTTTTTTTGGGGAGTTTCATTTCCATGTAATAATAGAGTGTAATAGAGAACTCAAGGGTCTGTCGGTCATTGAAAGCGCTCACAGCTAGCAGCTGAGAAATGGTAATTCAGAAGATAAAATGTTTTATATATATATATATATATATATATATATGTATATATATATATATATATATATATATATATATATATACAAATAAACATGAGTGTAAAAAGTGTAAAAATGTAAAAATACAGTGTTAGAAAAACATTTTAATTTCATTTTTTTTTTTGTTTGTTTTTTGTTTTTGTTTATGTGCAACCAAGAAATAATCTTGGCTACAAATGCTGGTTAAGAAAAATAATCACACTTCCTCAGTCTTACCATATCATTAAATTAGAAGCAAGGTTTTAGTCTTGACGACTCAGAGGGTTGAGTTGTAACAAGCCTCAGACCTTGGACAAGAGGCCAATGATGAACAGGACAGTGTGCCTAATCAAGGGCAGTGAATGTCATCATTAAAGACTGTAAAGCCAGGAGGTATGTTAGCCCTCAATGTTCCACTACCAGGAGAGACAAGCACTTACCACAGTTCCACTCATCTGAAGCTACAGAAAAATATAAATGCCATAATATTCTGCTTGGAATATCACACCTTTACACAAACGTTGTACCTACAATATATGGCATGTCATCACTTTTTATAAAAATGTAATAGTTGCAGCCTTTTATTTGCTTTAACTATATTTTTCTTTACTTAAATGCCCTCTGGTGAGGAGTTCATAGACTTTAATCCTTTAGTTTAGTTAGAAGGCTGTGCAAAATATGTGCTATTATGATAGTTAATAGTCACATTTTATGCCTTCCAGGTTAACTAGCTGTAGTTTTGGTCTTATTAATGAGGATCATTCTGTTTTCCTTTTGATCAGAATTGTTTAATTCTCTCCAGTCTGTTAAAGCCATGCTACATGGTGATACATACAGTATACCACTTAGATGGCTCTTGGGAACCATGTTCACTGTCTCATGGAAAAGCATTGCAGCACAGTTTGTCTGAGCAATGGTACTTAACATGAGTTTGTCTCGAGTCCCTCAGTTACGTCTTATACTGTGAAGATAAAGAGACCATTAGCATCATGGTTGGTGCAATGAGCACACTAATGCTGCCTAGGAGGGATGTTAGTGAGGGAGGTATTATCATGACAGCCCTCTTAAGAGCGATATGGAGTGGTTGAGGCAGCCCTTATCTCGCTGACGGAACTTCATTCATGCTAATGGAAGCCCTGTCTCAGAAACAGCCCACAGATAGGTACACACAGTGTCTTGTTTAAAGAGCGCTCGTCAATCTTCTTTGCTGCTGTAGTGGCATTGAGATGTCTGATTGTCAATTCTGTTACATAATTTAAAACATATCCAGGGATCTCTACATAGATACAGAGGAAGAAAACCATTAAAAGCAAATAGTTTCGGAAAGCAATTTTAAAAAAGTGAATTATTGTGTTGTTTACTTGCAAGAAATGAGAATATCTGTCCAGCCAGTGGACTCAGTAGAATGGAGCGGTGACTCGGTCACTGTTGCTGTGCTTTCTTAATTATCTAACTAAACCAGAAAAAAATTGTCACGCAAACATTTAAAGGTGAAATACTAGTCATATAGTTTCTGAGGCAATGTGGAGCTACTGTATGTTAGATAATATCCTATATATGTCATTTTAACTTTAGTCACATTGTTAATGAAATGAAAATTTTTTTCATTTTCCTCTTAAAAATGATAACATTGTTAATTTAGTTTTATCCTACAGATTTCTTCTATATTGTTGCATTATGATAATAATATATATGTATAATATATAGTAATATTATATATTAATAATATTATATTATAATTATATTCATTCACTTTTTTCTTATCTTGCATTGCACCAACTACAGCACGATTATCTTGATGTTAAGAACTAATTTATTTAGTAATGGAGATTTGAAAGATTAATTAGAATTTTTTTTTTTAGAATTTTATTTTGAACTGCCCTGTTATTGCTTGATAATCCCCTGTTACATTCTTATTTATGAGACCCGATGGGATGATCCTAAATTAAAGGACAAGAATCCTGTTTTTTCACCATAATTCAAGAAGCAAGTTGAACAGAAAATGGAAAATCGATTTGCTGTTGTCTTCCTGAAAATGAGATCAACTCAGCAGAACCAGGAAGCCTCCCAAACAGCTAACTAAAGCAGTAAAACTTAATAGAAACTCCCATCTCATTCTCTCCCTCCTGTTAGAGACTTTGGTACGTAATGGTATGAGGGTGGTACAAAGGAGACCCTGGTGGAAGTTGTGCCTTCCTGTCCCTGTCACAAACAGCCTTCTCTGGGTGTTTGGCATGGGCAGCAGTCTAGTGTAATGTTCAAAAACCTGGGCACGTGTTCACCATCATTAGTGTGGATGCAGTATGCAAAATGTAGAAATGGGGTCCAGTTTCTCAATGCTGATGTTTTGTCATTGAAGTGCAATACTGAACAGGGCAGACAAGAGAGACCAGCAGGTTTCCTTTTCATGAGGGCTCAGCTTCCTGTGCTTTAGAATTTCTTGTAATCCATGTACAGCATACTACTGGTCTTTAATATAAAGATGTGGAAGAAAATAAAGTGTGGAATCAGATTAGGGATACTTTTTAATTTTAAGTAATTTCCTCTCTCTTAAAATTAGGCAAGTTCAACTTGACTGGCAAAATAACTTATGGACATATTTTGGCTATCAGCCCTTAATAGCATAATCAGAAACATCTGAAAGAATTTTATGTAGGTGAACATTGTTACTCTCGATATGCACAGCAATTATTTGTACAATTTGACACACATAGACCAGGTAAATACACATTAGTAGGTGAAAACAACTTGACATTTACAGCTGTTGACATTTGCAGCCACTGGCTGAGGGTAACTGGAGTGATTGCGGAAAACTTTTTTGCTCCAGGCTGGGAGGTTCCCATTAAGCCTCCATGTTCCAGATTAAGACAAAGGTGGATTTAAACTCATTTCTGGATTTAACCCAGTGTTCCCAAGAGGAGGCCAAGCCTACACAGCCAGCTCCCTGCCTATGCACCGTGGCTCTTCTTCTGCACTGAATCAAACCGAATAGCCAACTACAAATTTTCTTGGTAGCACAAGAGACAGCAATTTTTTGTGTGGGCTTTACCAGTAGAGGCAGAGGAATCATTGTAGGTGTCTGATAAATGAGAAGTGGAATGGGTATAAGGATGTGGTGCTGGGGTTTAGGTTTCCATGGCACATGCAATTCAGGGCATAAGGGCTGACTCCTGTGTTTTGAACTGAAAAATTAAGTGGGATTTCAGGTCCAGGAAACACATTCTCCCTGTTGCAGACCACTAGTCTGGCAATAGAAGAAACCATTGAAGCCATAAAGAAACTTCAAACTAGCCACTGGTAATAAAAGAAAATTCTTCACCCTAATTCTTTGCAACACTTTTCACCTCAGAGATGCGATTTTCCAATTTGTCAATTCATCATTCCATTTTTCCCCTTCTGAACCCTTTAAATGATGTTTTCTGCCTCAATAAATTGCAAAAGAGGCTGCGGTCCCTGTCAGACTGGAGCTATTTGTCAGTGTAATTCATGGTGGTTTCCTGATTTATTCATGTGCTGAGGAACACTAGACTTTATGCCGTCATTTTCATGTGATTTATCCTCCAACTGCAAAACGATGCCATGAGCTCATCTTCTAAAGGTTACTCTCCTCTCACCCCGGCCCTCACCTCCTCCCCCATGTGGTGGGTCCCTAGACTGCGCATGGCTGTATGTTTAGGTTATACTTTAAGTTGTCTAGGATTGGAATAGAATAAGGGGTGTGAAAATATAATGATCACATTTCTCCAAAGCAGAGATAAAAGGGAGGAGCTATTATAATGTGTCTTCTCTTGTTTAACTGTTCATAAATTTAATAGCACTTGTGCGTGCGCTCAAGTTACCATAATTTGGTCAAGACGTTGTTGATTCAGACAAAGCTGAAGGAAGCGGTCATGCAACATACAAACAAGCAACATACACTGCAAACTGAATTTTCAAAGCTTGAAATAAATATCCTTCAACAGCTACAGAGATTAAAGTTGAAGTTCTTCTTTTAATGGTAGTGTTGCTCAGATTTTCTCCAGTGCAGTGTAATGACAATTCCACTGGAGTGAAATGGAACATCCCTGAACAGTAATTTGCTGGCACAGAGGATGGAAAACTAACATGACTGTTCATTTAACTTCCAGGCATCTTAAATCCAAATGTTTCTATTCAGGAATGATATGTACATATTTTTAGCACTGCGCTGAGCAATGCATGTAGGGAAAAGCATTGGAGGAAAAATCCAATGAACTTTGTAAAACTTTAGAAAACATATAGATTTGAATACAGTTGGCTTACAGTGTGATAACGTTTTCAGTGCATCTTAGATTATATTTTGACGAGGGATGCAAAGGGACATTCATTAACATTCATTTGTCCTTGTACACACCATTTTTTAGGGGTTGATAACTCCTGATAAGTGAAGCACTGAAACCTAAAGCATGTATTTGAAGTGTGTAGTAGGGAAAAACATTATTTATTTCTGAAAATCTTAGTTGGTTCACTCATTCTGGAAAAGTTAAACAGTCTTCATCCTGTTCATACTAAAATAGTCTTTATGCTTTCCATATGATATTTTGCCCATATGTATTTTTACAAACATTGAATCTGTTTAAAGTGGCTGTTTATTTTATTTTTTATTATTTCTTGAGCAGTTATACAACATATGTAACCCACTGCAAAAGCATGTGGTGTATCATTGAACTTCCCTGATGTGTATTTTTCCAATTACTTTCCTGTGCTTTGGGGATGATTCCTGTATACATAGGAAATTGAATGCTCTTCTTCAACCCTTTGGAAAAGTGATAGAGGATATTATTATAGGTTTATTAGCGGATACCTAATCCCTTGGAGTGTCAGTGAATGAGATGAGCCAGGAACTGTTTTCAGTGCAGTTTATCACACATGTATGTGTAGAGACTTAAGCAGAAAAGCACTCTGGTTATTCACACAACGTCTGAGTTGTTTCATCCAAAGTCCCTTATACCATGGGGGTATTCCAGAAAGTGAGATTAGCAAATAATTGTGATCTGTTAAGAGAGAATTTGAAGAAGAAATTATCTTGAAAGAGACATTTTACTGACAAGCATGCACTCTATCAGCATTTTCTGCCAAGTCTGCTTTCTTTCCTTTGCTGCTGCCAAAGTATTGCTTTTTTGAGAATACGTGAAATTACTCATTATTCACTCTCATAATGGTTTCTTATAAAAATATTGAAAAGTAAGAGGTGCGCTGAGTAGATTCAGTGTTGGAATCAAATATTTCATCATCAACAGGTGATAGCTTACTAAACGCTATGTGAACACGCCTTTTTTCAGTTCAACATTTCAGGCTACAGTTTAGGATTTCTTAAACCACCTTTCTGAAATACCCCCCAGCTCAACTCTTCCTGTGTCTCATTGTTATCTGTTTATACTAGATGTAGCTGGGCACCTGACCATTAAATAACATTAAATACCTATTAACTCGATGTCTACACCTCCTCTACACAACAGGGACAACCCTCAGAGGCCCAGAAGTGAAAACAGCTTTCTTTTTAGAGTGCATTTCCCTTTCAACCTCATCAATCTCACTTTAAATGCTGTGAGGTAAATTACAGCCATCTTAAGGAGCTTCTAAAAGCTGCAAGGGGGCATGGAAGAAAGAAAATATTAGGAATCTGTAAGAAGAGGTTAAACGCAGGACAGAAGATAATTCTATTAATCCTGAACTAATTTACAAAATGCCCTTTCACTACCAGCGGCTAGTCCACAGTGTAAATGTCAGCCCAACACCATAATGCAATGTGTTCTATGTGATATATCCCAGCAACCCACTGAAGCATTCAAATTGTGCTCTTGTTTGTGTGTGTGTGTGTGTGTGTGAGTGAGTGAAAAAGAGAGAGACAGACAGACAGACAGACAGACAGACAGAGAAGAGAATGTGTGTATGATTTAGTAAAACTTGTCACAACTGGAGAACAGCTTTTTAAATGTACAGATGAGAAAGATCTTTTGGTAGAAATAATTTCCTCATGCCTGGGTCCTGAAAATACCAAATATAATGACAGCACATGAATGCCTGCCAGATTATAAAATAAATGATGATCATCTCTAGTACTGTGTAACACAGAAGTCAGGGTTGTGAAAGTAATATCCAACTACTGGCAGTACAAAACCATTGATGGTTGAACTAGATAAACAAATATATGTGTGTTTATTGCACTGGTAGTCATCATTGAGCTTATTAACATCATTAACATTTAACTTGTTTAAAGATAATTCACTTGTTATTTTAAATGTTATGTTATGATAATGTTGTAAACAGCTTAAGTTTAACTTGAAGTGTATAGAAGAAGCACATCATACTATAACACCAGGCTGGGGTGCAGCCATGGTGAAGGCAGACCTAAGGGGAGAGGCAGAACTGTGCAAAGAAGTCCAGGAAGGCCATTTATTGAAATAAACTCACAGTGAAATTAGGAAACATAAAGTAAAATGCTAGCTTCTTCTCCAGACAGCTCTCATATCAGATTGGCGGAGGTTCGCTGGAATTGAGTTTATGGCCAGAGAGCAGAGGCTGGAAAAGTAGGGAGGTTCTCCTTGCGAGGACAGAGGAGAGAGGACAGAGGAGCACACAGGAGCTGTGATGGTTGCTCTCTGCTGCTCTGCCTGCTCTTGAGCTCCTCACATGGATGCAGCTGTGTTGCAGGTAATTGAGCTCAGGTACTCCCCTCATCAGGCTCCTGGGGTGCTCTCCAAGGTCCTGATGTGATGGATGGTACTGAAGTGGCTGCATTGGTGGATTTTTAAAATGTCTGTCCCTCCCAGCACCGCACAGACAATATGACAATCAGCAACTTCATTATCTCTTGAGCCACTGTTATTGCAGTATAAAAAGGGGTCTGTCAAAGGCAGCTTTGCATAATGCATTGAAGAGGTAGCACACCAATCCAGAGCTAGTTTGTTAGTTTGGTCTCTGGCGTGAATGGTGACCAGAGAGTCAATCCGTCTTATCTGAGCTGGCTTTGAGGAAGCTTCCCAGACGTGCAAAGGGCTAAAGTCTTTTTCTCTCTTCTAGCAATGGCCTTCATCATTGCCATGCTACTGGCCAGCCTGAACAGCTGCTGTAACCCGTGGATCTACATGTTCTTCGCAGGGCATCTTTTCCATGATCTGATGCAGTGCTTTGTGTGCTGCTCCACTCGCTACCTGAAGTCCTCTCAGTGCAACTGCAAGCGTGAGACTAGCCGCCGGAGCAACTCCTCCACGTATGTCATCAAAAGCACCAACAGTCAGAAGAGCGTCACACATACCTCCACAACGTGAATCCAGCTCACTAAAGACTATTGCACTACATTTGTTTTTTTTTTCAGATAGTGAAGTTAGACTTGTTAAATAGTACACAGATAAATAGTATCTACTGAGTGAGAGTGAGAAAGAGAGGGGTTGAGAGGGAGGGATGTCATTTCATGTACAAAGAGAAAAATTATGTACATATTTCATGTAATACACTGCCTACATATTTTCCTTTAAAATAGAACTATAATATAAACACAAATCATCAGTAGGTGAGTTTTATGTATATATTCTTTAATGTTTCAAGAAATGGAGTGCAGAAGCAGCACTACAGACTAAGACTGGACTCTTAGTGTGGGGAACAGAGAATGCATGTTATGCGCATACAAAGCACATGGCCTTACAGCCTCTATAGTGCCCTGCATCTGATAGAGTCTGCAGATCATTTGATTGATATTCGTCTGATGCACTATGTGGCAGTTTGTGCCAGACGACTGAGGCCACCGCTCAAGATAGTGCTGTACAACAGCAAACGCTGACGAATCTCTTGGTTTCAGTTAAAGAATGAGCATTCTTTATTTGTTTGCATCTCTATTTCACACATGCAGTTTCTTGTTTCATATTACTCTAAGATTTTAATGGTTGCACATTTGATGTAATGGTTCTACACTTATTTTACAGAGGAAAGGCTCCTAAAGAAAAAGACACACAGAGCTGGCCCTATTTGTCTCTCTTAGAAGTAAATTCTGGAGTGTAATTCAAATGAAATACTTCTGTCTATGTCTATGTTTTCATAGCATTTAACAAACTGAATTCAATTTGACCTCTCTCCTCAAGTATGAAAGCATAACATGCCACAGTGACACTGTGTCACTGGCCTTTGTTATACACAGCTATGCTCGTAAATGTTGAAGAGAAACACTACACATAGAATAGATTTAAGATTGGTGACTTGACTTTGAACAGGAGGACAGTGTCAGGGTTACATCCATAATTTAAAAGAATTTAAAAACTGTATAAATATCCCAGGTATTTTTTGAATGTATCAACTTTGAATTCTGTAATGATAATCCATACAAGAAAGAGTATTTTTGTCTCTATTTTTCCTGCTAAAAAGTCACTATATCAATTATTGGATCAGGAAACCTTCATACAGTAATGATGGTGGTTTTGCTGATTTTCTTCAACTTTCAGTGTTGTGGTTTGCATTGTGTCTATATGGTAAATAGAATTTTCAGTAAATATTCAGTAAATACTTTTTTCGTTTAGTGGTATACACTTCAAAAGAATTTGACCAGTAATTTATTAAAATAAATTCTTCTCTCTCAGATGTTGTAAGAGTGTATCAATGTGTGTGTGTATGTCCCTGTTTTAGAGATTTCATAAAAGTGTGCCAACTTGTTTGCTGCTTACAATGACTAGGCAGTGGAGAGCGTTCAGTTGAACAACATTATGATCACTCTTGGTACCCTCTAGTGGTCAAAACAGATACCGTGGAGAAAAAGAATAGAGAATACTGAATTTGTTTTTAGATATTTTCTGCACGTTTTTCTCTTGAACAGGGCTTTCTTAAATATTGCTGTGTATGTTGTTCGTCTATTATGGACCAAAGTTTGAAACATTGAACTAGCTGTTACTAAATTTAGTGAGATCCATTTGGAAGTATGGTTTTTCTTATGGATGTACATACAGCACCTGATCATAGCTTGTTGATTTCCTTAATCTGTGTTCATTTCCGTACACCTTTATAGTTTTATATTGAAATTTCTTGTGGTGTTTTCTCTTCAGCAGCCTTTAGCTGGTCTCACTGTAGTCCCACAGATATTTCATTGTATGTGCTTTTTCTGTCAACACTTCAATGTCACTTACACAGATCATGTGAGTAAATGAATGAATAAATGAAAGATTGGTAGTAATTCAATTGATAAGTATTTAATTCTTCTACATGAACATAATACATGACATATTGCTATTATCAAATTTGAACAAAAACATCAGTTTGTACACACTTCCTACATTTGTACATGTTTACTTCAAGAAAAGTTTAAAATGTGCCTCTAGTTAAGTGGGGGAAATACTTTTCTTCCATATATTATATTATCTCAAAAACAGACTCCCTTAAACTTTGCTGGTATCTGTTGTCCTCTCACCAATGTATAGACACATGGTTTGGCAGAGCAGTCAGTTACCAGTTTCAGGATTTCACCTTGTGAATTACTGAGCAGAGCCAGATCAATGAGGCGGAGCCCCGTCATTTGAAGGACCTGGTATTTTTCTTTGGTTGAGAAATAACATCAAATCTGTGGTGTTCCTCTCACAAAGCCCCCGGTTGCGCTGAATGTTCCAGGGCCACCACAGGGCAGGCACAGATCTGGATCGGGGCAGTTAGTTGGGGGCACGTGATATGGGGGGAGGGGTGGTTGGGGTTCCCCGGAAAATTTACACCTCTTTGCGCAGGGCCACCCGAATGCTGCCGAAGATCTTGCCGAGCGCCTCAAAGAGAGGGTCGCAGAAGGTGTGGATGCAGAGGGAGTAGATGCGGCTGAGGCACTGCGTCTCGATCAGGTAGCTCTTTATGCAGGGCATGACGGCCCAGATGTGGCAGAAGGAGATGAGGGCGAACAGGAAGCCCCACAGCAGGGCGACTGGGATGCCGAAGATGGCCGACAGCACGCGGTAGCACCAGTACTTGGAGACGGTGAAGGTGGTGTAGCTGGCCTTCCATACTCCATCCAAGCTGTGGGTCCCGTCTGGCTCGGCAATCACATCCTCAAAGTCCACCTTGGCAGGTTGGGGGGTTGTGGGTGGGGGGGAGGCACAGCGTCAGCAGGTGGCACGTTGACGTGTCAGGCGTGTTACAAATGGCATCATTAATGTGTATTATCAGTACACTGGATGATAAATCATTGCTAATGCTATCGTACCCTGGTTTTTACAAAACAAGGGCTTCAGTAATGGCCCCAGTAAAACATTAAAACTCACAACACAACACAAACACAAACTTAATAAGCACAAACTCTGAAACTGCACTATCTGGTGGTGTGAGGCAAATTTGCAATATGTAAATATAGTACAGTATTATGGTACCTTGTCTTTCAGTTTGCTCATGATTCCAGGTTACTGAATTCATGTTTAGAGACTACTCTACAAAGCTAAAGAAATGTTTGTCAGCAGTAAGACACAAACTGTTCAACAAACCATCCACCCTTGAATGAGAGATATTGCCCAAGTTTTAGAAACCAAATTCCACACCAACCATGTCATTTGATGACAATGACCAGCAGCTGACATCGACGCAACAGATTCGGCTGGATGGGTCAGCCGCGGTCCACTCATTGCTCCAGTGTCAAAAACCTGGGACTCACGTTAATATCAATAAATTAATCAGGAGGATGCACCTGTCCTCCTGCATTATTTGCCTCCTGTTGCACTATGGGACCTTTAGTGTGAAAAAGAGTTGCAAGAGGCCTCTTGTGTGTTTCAGAGAATTGCACATATCTTGTCCCCATAGATTGGCAACTATGAAAAAGCTTGGTGAAAAATGGGAGAAACTCTGTATGTATATATATATATATATATATATATATATATATATATATATATATATATATATATATATATATATATATATATATATATATATATATATAAATTGAATTCAGTGTGAATTATTTCATTACTTTTATACAATTTCATGCATTGCTGCAATCAGCTATTATGGAAGTTAGTGTTGAGAGTAAGAAAAAGTATCAGATAACAACATTCCTTAATTTTTATATTAATTACATTACAAGTAATTACATTAGCAATTTGTATTACTCATTTTGTAAGTAGAAATAATGAATGTGATGTGATACAGTACGTTCCTCCACCAAACCAAAATACAAAAATATTCTGTGAAGTTGCAGTCAATGAACTCTGGCCAGACTACCTCATACTCCATTGTTTTTACTGGCAATGTGTAATCATTACAGCAATATGATGGATAATATTTGCACCATTAAAACATTTGGAACGTTTGTTTCTTCTAGATAAATGCATATACAGTTCCTCTTGTAGTTCACTAAGACCTCACAAAAATACAAGAGTCAAAATCATTTTTCAGAATTATTTACATTTTTAGATTCCTACCTTTGAAATAACAGCTAACTAAATTGCTGCAATCAATCACATTTTATGTACTGTATAAATTATCTGTGTTGGTAAATTACATCTGCCAGCAAGTATTCAATACTTAATAGAAGAGTCAGGGAATCAGAACTGTTACCATAACAGTTTTATATGTACTGCTATGTATCACAATATTTACATTTCAACATTCATCTTGCAGAATCACACCCCAGAATAACTTGAAAATTCCCCTAATTAATGCTAGGCAATACTCAGGAATCAAACAAACTCCTCTGTAAACTCGCTGTCACACCCTCTCCTCTCTTCCAGAAATAAAGCGTCTATCTCTTGCTGTGGCAGCAGAGTTGGCCTTTGACTATTTTAGGAACTGTGCAACAGGACACAAGTTATTGCAATGTACAGGATGCATGATACTGGTTTGCAAGCCCTGTCTTTGATCTACAGAGTTGTTGAGTCAGTGGATCTGTGTGCTGGAAATGTTTGAGGAGGGTGTGCACATGGCTATAATGCTGTACCTTGACCACGTCCTCATTTATCTGTTTGGGGTCCCTGTTGATCAGGTCGATCTCCTTGGTGTTGCTGTCTCTCAGGATCTTCTCCTCGTTCGTGTTGTACTGATCCGCCATGACGGCACAGTGGTCCCGGTCCTGGGGCAGAGGGTTAGGGGTATGCGGTGTGATGGGGGAACTTGAGCGGAGTGGGACACAATGTAGAGTGGGACTCTGAGCGGCAGTCCTACAGTTCTGATCCTTTGCCGTCAGTGATGTCACTCCTGGAATGCCAGCGGACAGCTGCCGCAGCTGACAGCCGGAGCCCTCCAGTCGAATTGGGCATGGCCAGCACTCGCACACCCCCACACACATGCACGCACGCACACACACATTCCCCGTCTCTGCTGGCCCATCCCACGCACGGCTCATAACTCACACCAAGACCAAAAGTGTTCGTTAAGGGGGAAACCAAGGCCGTGTTAGATTTCACACAGGACCGCCATCTCAACCAGCTGTAATTGTATGACTTTCCTTACTCTAGACTTTGCACGTGACCCAGAATGGGTGCACCTATAGAGAATCTTCCCAGTGCTCTCCAGATCACTCAGACTGCACTACAATAATATGGTATTCAAATTACACAAAGCTCCAATAAAATTAATGGAACGCGCTTTGTACTGACTGTGGTAAATGATATTTTCTGGATGTACAATTGTAAAGTGTAAACATACAAGCATACTGCACCTGCGATTTCTTCTTCAGTCATCTGAAATTGAATCATGTCCTTTTTCAGCCAAGGCCAGTGATGCAAATATCATGTTTTTGAAAGCTGTTATTGTATGTTGGTGACTTTGTTGTTGCAGTAATTTAATTTTATTGTTTTTCATTACACAGACAGTAACTGCAAGATAATGAGTTCAGCTGAATTAAATGGAAATTTTACAAGGTGACAAGGGATGTATTTAAACAGATTCACATAGCAGCAAAAAACATGCGGGTTTCACACCCATACATAACTGTTTACAGTGCAAAACTAAACATATTGGGTGTAAATTTCAGTACCAGCTCGGTGACCATATGTACAGAGAATTTTCCTTAACACCAAATCTTCTGTGAGTCACACTATAGAGTAAAATAAAGACACCCAGTGCCAGGATATAGACATGCCTTTATATCCTTTCTAGCCTGAACCTGAACTGACTAAGAGCATTCAGTAGCTTACATACATGAAAATTTGCCTACCAGATTTATCCTTTTTGATAAAACATAGTGAACGTCTGTACTGTAAATGAATAAATAAATAATAAAATCTCACAGTATGTAACATTCAACAGCCTAACAAAAGTATAATATAGTATAAGGCAGTACTTGCTGGGAAGACAGTGAATAAATTCTGCACAACAAATGAAAATGGGAAAATTCAGCTTAACAGTTCAACAAAACAAACAGCCCTTTCAGCCTAAGGAAGGGAACTTATGCAAATATAAGCTTTTCCTGTCTAAATAAATCAGTAAATACATTAATCCTCCAGTCAAGCTCAATATGCTTGGTAGTCTGAAAACGTTAATTCTCTTTCTGTCAGTGGCATTCATCCAAAATGAGCCCAGATTTTAGACAGGAGTGCATTCAAAACCTGACATCCAGAAACACTAAGCCCGACCAAACACAAACCCGAATGCTATAATGTGATTATAGGCCAGAACCGGCATGAACCCGACATGTTTCAGTGGGTCCTGTTGGATTTGGGTCAGGTTTCACAGATTTGGCTGGTATGAATGCCAAAGCAGTTCAGACTGCAGCAGTCATTATAAAGTCTAATGAGTCATCAAGGTTCAGTTTCAGTTACTCTTCCAC
Organism: Megalops atlanticus; assembly: GCA_019176425.1. Taxonomy (NCBI): domain Eukaryota; kingdom Metazoa; phylum Chordata; class Actinopteri; order Elopiformes; family Megalopidae; genus Megalops; species Megalops atlanticus. Next base: position 26,610,211 of record CM032882.1, read on the forward strand.
ATATTACCATTCTTGTTTTTATTCATAATAGTAACTAAAAAAGGTAAGGGAAGGCTTCAGAAAGCTATGCTGGAATGCAGATGGCCAACCTGACATCTTGAGTTAGCTCCTCAGCCAGTTAATTTTTACCAATCACAGCCTGCTGTGTGGTAAGCGTAGTAAAATGGATTGTATTAATGATCTGTGCAGTGCTGGGATGATTTGTTACTGCTGGCTTAGCAGATATTTCAGCAAACTCCATCAGGCTTTGTGAATGCATTGCAGTCCAATCACTTCAGTGTGGTTCTTGGCATACAGTGTGACAACAAATACATACATTTAAATAGGGAGGCAAAGAGCTATTACAACCTAGTGTGGTTTTTCATCTTTACCCTGCTTTCATTAATTATATTAGACAGAATGTATGTTCAATGTGCAGCCAAAGCATTGTATACATAATTTATGTGCATTAAGAAAGGAAAATCTATATAATGATGCATTACCAGTATGTTCTAAGGACAGCTATATATAAAATTAATCTATTCCATTCAAGTGTCAGATTTTCAGTGACTCCTTGGTATTTTAATGCTATTTCTCCATTCTCACCCTCTTTTAACAATGGCTTTTTTTCATACTACAGGTCCCACAGTGCAGCAGGACAGCAAACACCAGATCAGGCGCACCACTGTGACATCATCTGAGTGCTCATGAGTTGTAGGGTGCAGAACTGGATCTGAGCTGCAACACTCAGTCTGCATTCACAATTAACACATTAGCCAATTGACCCACTCAGACACACCATATCAGTTTAATTCTACTGGTGAAGAAATAAAGCGCAGCTTGAGTGTCCCCATCTTCCCTTTTACTCTTTGTATAAAGAAGCCATTACTGGGATTAATTGAAATAGATTATTTTCCTGAAGGTCTCAAAAGGAGCGAGAAGGGCAGTCTAAATGATGAGTATTGAAAAGCATTTTTGGCAAGAGAGCCAGAGCTTCAGATTCGTCTTCACTCAATGTGAAAGAAAGCGGCAAGATGGAGAGAAGCAGAAGGGGTGTCAGGCAATGCATTACAAAGAGCTGGGAGGTTTGCAGCCCATCTAACACTGACATTGCAAATGAATTAATTTTAGAGATGGGTAATGCTTCAGGATGGTAATGATTTTTGCCATTATTACATCATTTCCATTGTCATATACCGAGTCCTCCTTCATATTGCAGCTGAATATGGTTGTGAGTTGCCCCTAGCATTTGTACTGCCTAGTGCATACACAATATGACCCTCACTGGAAGCAGGTGGCCAAGCCTATTGCCATACTTTTTTAGGAAACTGGGTAGCAGCAACTTTTGTGTCTGATTGCATGGTTTCCTAGTGATACTGTGACATGTATCACGTCCATAATTCCATTTCCTTGTTACATATATTCTTATTGGCAACTGGATACACAATAAATATGGCAAGTGGCATCCCTCATTGAGTCAATGCACAGCCAACACAACCCCGTCGATAAGGGTGTCCGCCCACATTACATTCAAGTGTGTAGACCAATTCATATCCTCAGTTAAGTAGTCACCAACAAAAGGCTGTAAAACATTTTCAATTCAGAAATCTGTACATGTTTTCTTCTAATGGGAGGAGGGGGAGGGGGGTGCATGTACCACAGTGATATGCAACATCAAAAGCCTGTTGCTAAATTTCACTCCTTTATAACTTGATCCTAGCCAAAAATACTACCCATTCACTCATACCCTCTCTCTAACCAGATTGTAGGGTATCTCTGTGGGGTATATACAGTAAGGCAAGTTAGCCAAGGTTGTATTTTATGGTAGCAGCCACCATGATGGCGTGGTAAGGTAATGCTACACTAGTCTGACTCTCTGCAGAGTGAGCGCCTGATGCAGGTCAGAGTGTATACGGGTGGGTGGGGACCAAACTAATTAGAGAAGCATTCACAGTGTGCTATTAGAAGGGATGGGTTCTTGCCCTGTGGGAAGATAGAAATAGCATAGGGTAAAACATCTCAGACATGGTTGTGACTCCTGTTTAAATCAATGCTGGTGCAGACCCTTCCCACATTCTTGTAGACAGAAGTTTGAGACAAAACCACTTTTGTAAGAATTTGTTAGGCTACTCATGGAAACATGGAATGCTTTCTAACATCTGTCACCTTATGACTTTGCAACTCTTGGCAATCTGAACACATTACACATTCTTACTTAGGGCCTTCCAATGTCTGTTTCATTTTAACAACCTAATTGTTTATAATTTCGAACTAATATATATATTTCTACCCCATTTGTTCCGCAGCGTCTTATGTGACCAAAGTACGAATGATTTAATGACACTTTGAAAAAGAAAAATGCTAATATCCACAGTATTAGGATATTTATAGGCTGGTTTTGTTTAAACCAGAAAAAGTAGGCCCTAAAAGTGCTATTGTAGTGACAGCTATAGAGGTATTTTTCAGGTCAGCCATTTGGCTCTCTCTCTCTTTTCCTTCAGAGTTTTTACCCACTTGCTCTCAAACATCAAGCAGACAGACTGACAACTGTGCCTCCTGCCTGACTCACACAAGGCCACAAATTGCATCCATCTGGCTGTCCCCCATGTCCCCAGTTGGCCACATGTTAAACATAGACTATACCCTAAGAGATCCAAAGTATTGTTGCTCTTAGGGAACAGGCAAACCTCCCTTAGTGTAAGATGTAAGTCCTTTTGGAGGGACAGACAGACAGACACACACACACACACACACACACACACACACACACACACACACACACACACACACACACAGCTATGGAAAAAGTAATACAATCAAGTCTAACATCCAAAACATGTGGAAAACATTTCAAAATACATGACATACAGTTCAAAATATACAACTTTTTGCCTTTCATATACAGTTTGTAATTGCTTTCATGTACTTTAGAATAAACAGTATGGTACTGTATATGCAAGATGTACAACATGTCCTACAATATTACAAACTGTAAATGATGATGACTGATTTTTTCATATTCTATGTTTTGACAAATATTAATAACATAATCCTTATGTGATTTTTTTTACTATTTACTTCTTTGTGATGATGTACCCTCACCCCAACAAAAACTAAAGCAGGCATAAAAAAAACATCATTTATATGGTTTTTGCATCAAATTGTCTCAGAAAATGTGAAAATACAGTACTTTTCTTCTAGAACCATTTCCTATTCATCCAGTCCTTAGTAACTATTGTGACATGTCTTGCTTCCCAGTCATGGTTTGATTGCAATGAGATAAACAACGAGACAATGACTTGAATCCAACAGACAGATTGAGCTAAGGGTCATGGCCCCAGCCAGCAAGGGTTCATCAGAAGATTAGCTGCATTTCCTCGTATTATCTCAAAATGTAGTTAACTGTGAAAGGACATCAGATGCCTGCTCTGTTCCACCCCCATCTGTCTTCTGTGGTAAACAACTAACAACAAGGCAGTTCAACTGCTAGATGGTAGCAATATGGAAAATGGTCTGCAAAAATCCATCTGTATAAACAGTTAAACACACTGTCTGTCAGCCACAAAGGAACCTCTTTACTAAATGTTTAATAACAAATGTTCACTTGAACAAGGTGGAAGAACTGATTATTTACCCATCTTTTTCTTTATCCTACTTTCCTCCAAAAACAGTGAACCAAACTATTGACACAATGACTTCAGTTCAGGATCAGTGATGTTCATGCACATAGATTTAAGCCTTGGACCTGAGGTCTGCCCTTTTCTTGAAGATACACTGAAGACGTTTGTCTTCTAATGCTTCTTTCTATTTTAAGGGATGCAAATCTCTTAAACTGTAAATTGCTGTCTTTGAAATGGCCTTTATATTGCTTGTTTCTCTGTCTGTTTATACTGTTTGTACCTGTGATGACTGCAAGATTGTTCTGTACCAGTACTTAAATTGCATTTAGTCTCTTTAAAGTAGGCTTTAATTTCTTCAGATTGCATCTAGTCTTTTTAAATTGAACCTAGTCCCTTTAAATGGGGTGTAACAGTACTCTTAAACTTTGACTATGCTATTGTGCCATATCTTAAGTTATCTTACGATTGTGTAGTTTGGGTATTGATTTCTAGTGCATTGCTCTTTAGTCCTCTGTATTAATGAATCTTTAGTTAAAGAGATTTGCCTTGGGTTTTGATGTTTGGTAATTCCCTGCTCATCCCTATTCCAACAAAAACAACTTGGGTGGCATTAGTGGTAATGAGTTCTCCCTCTCATTCAAGAGGAGTGGTGTAGTCGGCTTACTTTACTCCTCTCTGTGGGTTGTGGGGTGTCATTGCATCTCCTCACATAGCCACTGGTGACACAGACAAAACACATCGCCATAATATTCTCCTCTGTGCAGTTCTCAAGTTTTGAAACATGTAGTCAATTAAGGTATTTTTACTTTCATTTGTCATGCATTTGGGTAAGATCATGTGTAGGTTTTTAATTTTTTTTTTACTATACTTAGTATAGCAGCAGTATCAAGTTCCGGCACTGCAGCAGTCGGCTGCTGACCCCACCCTCCTGCAGACGTGATGTCGATGCACAGGTCTCCCAAAATCTGAGGACTCCCTTGGAAAGTGGAACTGCTTCTGGTACTGTCATTGTCACTCCCGTGTCAGGTAGATGCCAATGGCTGCACAGCATTTCCCAAAGCTCCTGAAGAATGGAGAGACTGCAATGTCCAGTACGCTGCTCCAGAGAGTCTGAAGCCACTGTGTGTTTATCAGGAGGATCTGGGCACATGGCATGATTAGCCTTGAGAAGGAACAGAAAAGAGTGTTCAAAAGCATTCAGGGAGTAACACACAGAGTCCCCTATTTAAATTATAGTTCACACGTAGCATCAAGAGCAACAGAGATTACAGGGCCACTCTCTATTTATGTCTACTCATCTTAAACAGTCATATATATTATGTGATGGTTTGTTTCACAAAACATTCCAACACAAAACTTTGCATTCAAATAGAAAATGTTCTTATGAAAACAAAAATAACAAAGTTCCTTGTGACATGTGTAAGAGAGAGCTTTTCTATTTTGCATAGCCCTGCAGCATCCAAGCTCCCAGGTTCTACATTCATCCTATTTATTGTTCTACTTTGAGATGAGAGAAAATGATGAAACCCTATATTTCCACTTCTGAGCTCCAATCATGCCTTACCTCCATCCCTCCATTACAGAACATGTTCCTCACCATGCCAAGAGCATAACTGAAGAGGATCTCAGTGCTTCATTCAGATGTCCATTAACAAATCTTACTGAAGATGTTTCAATCATGCTACAGTATACATACCATATATGGAGGCAGGTCAGGATTGCAAAAAGTATTCCACTGATCAGAGACACAGGAACAGCAATCAGTGTGGTGATGATCCTGTAGAACCACACCCTGGAGACCTCAAACAGGGCGTGGCTGCAGATCCAAACCTTGTCAGTGCTCCGCACTGACTGTGGTTCAGCAATCACATCCTCAAAGGTGACCTGGAGGATAAGCAAGATGAATGAGAATTAATAACAACAACAAATGTAGGCGGCAGTGTAGCATAGTGGTTAAGGAGAAGGACCGAAAGATAGCGATTCCCCGCTGGGGCGCTGCTGTTGTACCCTCGGGCAAGGTACTTAACCCACAATTGCCTCAGTAAATATCCAGCTGTATAAATGGATAACATTGTAAAAACCTGTAATGGATGTAAGCCACTCTGAATAAGATTGCCTGATAAATGCCTGTAATGTAATGTAACAAACAATAGCTATGTTCCAGGTTTTACATCCTTATCCTGTAGTGCAGCGTAGACTGTCTGGATAATTATCCAGGCTTCACCTGCCCTTCTAGATCTGAGAGTTGTTGGTTATTTAAAGAAAGGTTAAAGCTGCTGGATAGTATCCCACCATGATCGGTGTTGAAGAGCTCCAGTGTATATCACAGGGCAGGCTTCTGCTCAGTGTTGACTTGGAGATGAGACGGGAACATCGTGTAAACAGTCTACTGTGTGTGTGTTTTAAATTGGTGCACTGACAGAGAAGCTGTGTGGGAACAGAAATGATACACAGCAGGCTGTCTGTTTCTACAGCAAACTTGTTCAGAGATGACATTGACAGTGTGGGACTGGGCAGACCAGGGCTGCCAGACCCTGCTGCTGAGGACTTGCAGGTTGTGTTTAAGTCTATGTACTGGGAGCTGTGCCAGTCTTCATTGTTAAATGTAAGGTAGCATGCATCTAGAACATAGTTTTGTCATTTACAGAGAGGTAAATGACAGGGATGCAGCAGTCCAGTTGCAAAGTTGACATTGCTGTGAACTAAAAAGCACAAAACAACAAGAAACATAAGGAGAAGTCTGCAGGAGGCACCACTTTACAATGTGCTATAAACTGCTCTTCACATCTCCACTAGGGAGCAGTAAAGTCTCACAAACTACAGGTGCTCTTAAAATTTTATTTTATCAAACAGTTCAATGACTAAAATGCACTAAATGATTATTTGACATACTATTAACATACTGTGATATACTGTGATTGACACAGTGATTAATCAGAAGATGTCCTCAGTTAAGAATGCCTTCCACCAGCTATAAAAATTCAGTACTGTGGTCACTTTGGTTCCAAGAAGAGTGAATTGCTGCTTCATTCTGGTATATGCGGCTTCTGTGCATGCAGATTACCTTGAGGCATTCATTGATTCCTCGGGGGTCTCTCTCATTCAGCAGGGGCCTAGTGTCACTCTGTGTGGAGATGACATCGTCCTCCAAATGGGCCTCCACATCTCCCAGGTCCACCTGGGTGTCTGCTGGTGTATCCCCCCTGGTCATGGTGTCAGTCTATGCAGAATAGGAGCCTGAAACAAAGAGCCAGCATGTAGAGAGACCAACCCAGACTCCCCTGCAAGCAAAGAGCTCAGTCTGGATCTATAGATAGAACTTCTCACTTGGTATTGCACTGGGATATATTAGGAAAGTGACTATGTCCCCTGGAATCTCCAAACGGGAGTGGATCGCCCCCACATTGATAGACAGACAGTTCAATAAAGAGGTTATTAATACCGGGGTGAGAGATGTCCCTGAATAAATACTGGCCACTGTGAGGGCTGTTCATAACATGAGGCAGAAATAGAACATTTCTGTGGAGAAACAATAAAACTGGCAAAAGGCCAAGGGTGATTATATCAGTTATGGCATTTTAGGAAATGGAAATATGAGGCATTTACAATGATATAGTTTCATTAAAATCTTTGAGTAGTTCAATAAGTGTATAAAAGGTTCATGCAGCAAGCATAGGTCATTCAGACAGTGTCATCACATGCTCAGACTGTTGTACCAACTTTTACAGCACTTCTTACAGCAAGGGTATGGCAATGTTGGCATTAGCTACGACTGCATGCATCTGCATTTACTTCCGACTGGAAGCAGTCAGACAAAGATTGAACTCAAAGAGGATACAGTGGAAATTTCCATAGCTCTACATCACCCTCCTGTGGCCACATTTGAAACTCCATGCTCATTTTTTCTCATTTTAGAAGGAACTTTTTCAGTACTCCTGAAACATGATCCATTCAAGGTGTTGATAGATAGCTGTGCTAAGTATGTTTCACTGCTGTAAACATGGCCTTGGTAACCATTTGTCATTCAAGTCTGCACTGCACTTCCCAGGGTATATCCAACAGCATCTTGCTTTAGCTTAAAGAGATGTTATTTCCAAAGCTGATATATAATTTAAAAATATAATACGTTCTTATTTTTAATATAATTTCTGTTTCAACATTCCTCATTGCTGATGGTATATGTTGATGGTAAAAGACAAACAAGGTGCACTGTAATTTTCAACTCCATGTGATAATGTTCACAAGAGCAAGTGAGGGTATGGACACCATGAGTGCTGGAGGTCAATGGATACCTGGACAAATGATAGCATTTTAAGCCTCCAAGAAACACGAGGGAGAAAGTACCAGGGTGATTGTTATGCCACTCACACTGAAAAGGAAAACTCAACTCACTACGCCAAAAAAAGTGGGTAGGTATGAGTGGCATGGACACGTGGGAGTTGAAAAGAAAACCAAAGAAGCTCCCCCAACCAAAAGTTCTACTCTAGTAAGGCGCTTCATGATTGCACCCATTGTGGCAGAGATAACAGGCAGAAGTGTGCCGTTGTGCTGGTCCCCTCTGAGGTTTAATAATATGGAGAATGTCACCACGTCCACAGTGCCTTCCCCCTTACGTGCTCCAGCACAGCAGATTTCACAACGTGCTTTTAGGAAAATCTGTTTTCCCCAACCTTTGGACCCATTAACAGATCATCCTCTGACTGCTATTAATAGCTGGTGACAGCCTTGACCGTCTACGTTGTTTTAAAGCACCGGAAAGAAATAATCCATTCAGAAACAGGCCTGCGCTGTTACCCAGCGCAAGGTGTTTAATGTTTGCATTTCAATGTTCATATCATCATTCAGCATAGAAGAGTAATAACTTTCACTGACCAAAGTGCACTAAGAAATTTGAAATGCAGGTCTCTGTGGTGAATGTGTTATTGCAATGGATTTAAGTGGCATTGCCACTCACTTGAACCCAACTCCTCTGAGCAAGTAATGACTTGGCATGATGCAACATTAGGAACATTAACTCTGAAATTCACTCATCACTGAGGACCTCCATGCAGTGAAATATTGTCATCCACAAATAGTGTACACTAGACACTTATTTTAGATATGACACTTAATGTGTAATATAGATATAACATGAAAAATAACCAAGATATGTAAGAAATAAACAACCACTGCAGTGCAAAAAGCTTTATTATGATTGTATTGTTTCCTGCCTTACACATTTTACAAATAAAAAACAAATAAAATGGGTGCTGGAAAGATCATAAACTCAACCTGTAGTTTACGCATGAGGACTAGGTGGCACCTGCACACTGACATACTCATCGCAATATGATCATTAGATAGACAAATGTTTTCCCATGCGCAGTTTTCTTCTTCACGGCATTATGTTCTACAGTATACTACAGTACACAGTACATTACTTTCCCATAGCTCTGACCCCATGTAATTTCAACTGTCTGTTGTATGACTGCAAATGAAACCAGCTGAAAAGGAGGCAAGATAGGCATCAAGTCTTTTTCGACCGCACACCATTGGTGTCAATGTTACCTGGACGTGAGCACTCTAGGCTGGATGACATCAGGGAGACATCCGGTTGTGATGACAACACAGCTCATTGCTCCTGTCCTAGCAGGAGACAGAGGCACGCTAATGACTTCCTCTCAATGGCAGGTGGTGGGGGTAGATTTGCTATGTGCATTAGAATTGGTGGGATCCAGAGGAGTCAGAGCCTGATCCCAAGCTCTCCCCCACACCTGTCCCGCTCCACCTGCCTCCACAGTCATCACCTGCAAGGGAATATGAGGATTATTTACACGGCGCAATGCGTTTTTGCTTGGGTCAGGCTAACATCCAGTGCTGCTCACTGAGCTTTCATAACATCCCCACCCCCTCACTGCAGTTGGAACATTGGGAAGATAATGCGCTTTAACCTTGTGGAAAGAGGCCATTATGAGCACCCACTCGCTAATTGTTGTGTAACCAGATTCCCTTCAAAAAAAGTATGGTGCAGAGGGTGGGAGGAGCAAAGAACATTGGGGATGTAACAATCAGTCTTTGCTAATGTGGCATTGGCATATCATTAATATCAATGAAGTTAAGCATGCAAACTGTCACTGAGATCTATTCGGTTACTACTGTCTGTTTAAAAGCAGCAGGTATGCAAATTTTTAATCAGGAAAATGACAGCACCACTGCCACTGTCCTCAATCCCTACCTCACCAGCTTACAGTAAGTGGATGTTGGCAGTAATATACAGAGCTCAGTTTGCCAGCCACACCTGGCTATCCAGCTGTTTCCGTCGTTACAGCACCAGGGCTTACACACAATACTTTCTTTCTCTAATCCTCTATTACCATGCTCCTGTCCTGTGATTTAGCTGATCTGAGTCCATTATTCTTATTATAACAATATATTTATTATATACTATAATAGATATTTTTATAGTGGTTTACCTACTGAACTCCATGGGTCTGTTTAAGTTTAAATAAAGCAATGGTCAGCATTTTTTGTAGAAATATCCAGACTGTTATCTTTTTAATGATTTAATTTCAATGCTACTGTATTAGCACTTCCTTGACTCCATTCAGACACGATCAACATCTAGCTCTGTTGCGATCAGAAGCTCACACTTTTGCTATGAGTCCCTCATTGCATCACATGTCCCTGTCCAGGCAGGCTCTATTCAGTGACAGAGTGGTAGAGTTTATTCAGTGTTTGAAATGTCCTTCCTTGTGTTTTTGATTAGTCTGGGCTTTTTAAGATAATTATGACTCTGAATAGCAAACGTGAAGCATCCCTCTTGTTCTCTCTGCTCCAAATAAGCTTGTGTCCCCAAGTGACTGCAGCTTTTTTTCCTTTTGCTTCTATTTTTAATGCATGAATTTTATGGCTGCTGGATGAGAGCACCTGGTGGTGGAGGTTGCCAGATTTACTGAAGCTGTTCTCAGATTTCATATTGACTTGCGGGGCGGAGAAGTGATGGTCATTTTGGTTCTATGCATATTAATTTGGCTGTTTCTTGTAATTGTAACTATTTAAGTACAGAAAGTCACTTGTTAGTTTTAACTTCACTTTTTTGAGGCATTAACATATTTTCTTTTCCATAGTCAGTGGTAACCTGGAATTGAGCATATTAGGTCTAATATCTGTAGCAGTGCATGGCCTCATCTAATTCTCTAATGCAAACCTTGCAATGTTTTGAGACAGAGGATATATTATTGGTGTAAATACAAATTGGTGCAAAATGCCACATGATTTATGTGCAGTAAAGTCATTTTGATCATCTCACAAAACACATAAGTGTATACATACTTTCATGCACTATTGCGCTGGAGTAAAATAGAGGAAGAGCAAATGAAAAACTACCTGATCCACATTTACAGGAACTTGAAGAAAACCAGACAGTATTCACTATGCTGTGACCACCACAGCTGAGCTCACTGCATTTGAGCACAGCAGTTATTGCTATAATAGCAATAACTTTTTAGCAGAGGTAGTTGTTACGGGCTAGCTGGCTATCAACACATTAGGCACCAGAGATTTGTACATTTGGTACATCTACCTGAGCTTCTGATCAGATGCCCAAGTTAATCCCACACAGCCACAACAGCTTGCTAAATTGTTAATGTGAGTCACAAGTCACAAATCCAATTTATTTCACCGCCATGAAACACCCACCTAACCTCACCTTCTTTCAACATTTAATTTCAAAATACGGTGTCATAATGGCAGTATGCTGACATATGTATGGCTGTATGTGCATGCGCTAAAAGCACAGAACAAACAGTTGAATCACAGATAGTTATTTAATGTTGCAGAGGTAAATAAAGTGTTTGCCTTTGTAACTTTTTCATGAAAGGTTACAGATTGACCTTGACATTTCTGTTATCCTGTTGTGATTGCGAAGAAGACAACATTTTCCGAGTCACTGAGAGCAAAGTACAAAGGTCACACGCACCATGCAAACAATGTAAAAGCGCAAAGGAGACAAAAACAAAGACAGCATTACGTGACTTCATCACAGTGAGCAAAACATAGTAAAAGGCAATGTTAATGATTACAAATGATTGGTAAAAAACAAAAATACGAAAAGATTCAGTGTTCTGAAAGCTAACTGTAACAAGAAAGGGTTCTGAAACTGTTGAATAATGGTGACTAAGCTGTTGAAAAACTGTCACCAAAGAAATCTGGCCCTTTCAAAATGGTATACACGGTAAACAGAGGTAGCTCTGGTTTGTTTTGGCCTTTTTCTTCTGCTGTGGAAACTTGCGTCTTTCAGAGGGAGTGTTGGACAATATGCGCAAATGTAGGAAGGCAGATGGATTAATGAATTAAATTCATTTACTATATGCAGTAAACTTAATTAAAAAACATGAGACAAAGGGAACATACAAGAGACAGTTTTTTGTTTCAGCCATTGTTGATAATGCAAGGATTACCCCTTATCGCTAATGCAAACCTTACGGTTAGAAACAAACATAATCTGACAAAAATACTAATATGGGGTTTTCTGTTCTGTGTTTAATGGATAGGCATATAACCTAAATATGTCTTCATTACTTTGTAACATCATTGTTTTAATAAAAATGTTTTTTATGACATCATATTATTTCACAGATTAATTTGGTACTACTATGACATAAATGTACAAAATGAGTGACAATAAAACTAATTTCATTTTTTGCACAGTTGTTCCACAGTTGGTAATGCATGCCAGAATATACATATTTCAGAGGAATTTGCATTTCTTTCAACAGCCACTACTTCAAATTCCATGAAGTGGGACAGTGCATTTAACCATTTTAACAGTTTAGGCATTAAGTTAATGATTTCGGTACAGACCAAATTTTTTAAAACTTTGAACCAAATTGTCGAAAACTGCTTTCTTCAGTTTGGAAAGAAGTTGCTGGGGAGAAGTAATTTAAAAAAATAAATAAATAAAAAAGCTTAACCAATGCAGTCAATGTGTTCAGATAAGCCACTTGTCCCCTTTCTAGTTGCCGCAGCCTTACATAAGCAGCTCATCCTAAATCCTGCCTGGGGGAAGGGGTATGGCCTGAACACCGCTTTGACAGTGAACACAGCCCCTCAATCTGTGGGTGCAAAACATTTTCTACCTACCTGGAGCTCAGGTGTTCAGGTGGCTAACAACAGGCCTTCGCAGTAAACACATTTATACCTTTGTAACTGCAGCCAATAGCAAGCACACTACTAAGAGTACACATGTTTTAGGGACTATATTAACAGGAAATAGATAATGATGCTTATGTCATCATATGTGTCTACTCAGGAACTGACCACTCCAGGGAGAAATTGTAATCTGGGTCCACTCTTGTTTACCAGTGTACTTACTATACGACTATTCAGGAACTACCTACTTAAGGCATACATACTTTTTAACATACATACATACATACACAGTAGTACTTGTTTAATCACAGAAATTTTTGAAGTTATTTTTGGTGAGGTCATGCTCTATTTTGTCATAGCATATAAAATCCTCTGAACTTTCGAATAATAAATGGAACATTAATATACAACTGTCTCTGCCAAACCACAGGGACCAATTCTGTGGAAAACTGGGGTTACAGAGAGTGATCCTTCAAAGACAGGCCTAAATTCCCATTATGTACAGATGAGGTTACAAATAAATAAACTACTGCCACACGACTACAACAGACATATTTACTTGCATTATGTAGATGTACAGCCAACATGAGTATAAAGAAAAGAACTGTACAGAAAGCAAACAACAGTAATATTAACAAGTCAACACAGCCCGATTGTGATAGCAACACTGTCACCTTGTCTTCCTATAACAATGTAGCTCCTTGTAGTGACCACAGGTGGAGCTATAGAGATATAAACACACATTTCCACACCCACTTGTGAGTAGAAAGTGATTTTTCTCAAGTTTAAATTAATTTACACCACCATTCACTTTATAAATGCAACTTGTGCTCTTAGTCATAAAAAGGAATAAGGATTTGTTGTAATTAAATGCACAAATGTCAAACCTTCAAGGCAGAAGACTGATGTTAGTGAAATGGTACAAAGTTCATTATTTGAATGATTTAAAATCCAGGAATGATGAACCTGCAATGCCCCAACACAGCGAACCAAAGATGATGACAAAGGTCATACATCTGCCATTAGCAGATGCTTGTATCCACAGCAACTGACAGAGCTTACATTTTTTTCCATGCAATCCATTTATACAGCTGGATATTCTTGTGGAAATTTGGGTTAAGATCTGAAAAATATCTGCTGCCATGAAGAGACAGGTAGTGGAACAAGTAGCACAGACGGCAAACAATGGAGATGCAGCTCCAACCCAGGCTAGTCTGCATCTCAATATCAGCACACCTAGAGCTTTTTTTATTGATCCCTCCGTCACCCTTCAACAGGCGGGAGATGTACCACAGAGGATAAAGATGTGATGGAGCCAATGCTGCATCTCTGTTCTTTTATGGTCACACTTGGTCCCCTCTTTGTGTTTTATGATCCCTCTTCTAGTATTTAAGAGCGTACAACTGCCTTCTAGTGATTCTTCACTGGAAGGCTCAGGAGGAAACTAATTTTTTTGGCTCACTGTAGCTGTTAACTTCTTAATTTAGTTACTAATAGTTTAGCTCAGAGTTTTTCCCAAAAATGTGTTATTCAGGCCCAATAAGTACGCCAGCTGCATAAGTTCTGCAGTTCTTTGACTACAGAGCCATTGTGGAAACAGCATAGATATATTAATTTAGGCTGGAAGTGGTTTGCTCTGATAACTTGGCTTGTATGTGCATAGGAAAGTCCCTTTTTCACTTAAGCAAATATAAGTAGGAGAGCAATTGTTTAACTGCCATACATTCATGTTTGTCCATGACTGCTTGTGCCATTATGGAACAGCTCACACAAAATAATGCATATTCCATAGCTGAAACATGTTTCATGATGTTTTGTTGATATTTGGTTATTTAATATATTTTATTTATTATATAAGTCTGACGTCCCATTTAAGCTTGATTTACTAACATTAGTCAAATACCACAGGGTATGTTTTATGAATTGTGGATCTTAAGATAGAAAGGGATCAGAAGTGATTTAGCACATCGTCTGGTTTATAGGCTGTGTGTGTGTGTATGTGCATGTGCGTGTGTGTGAGCATGTGCGTGTGTGTGTTACAATAGATTCTTAATCCGGGCACATATGAGTTTCCTTTTATTTCATACCAGAGGACTGTAAATCCCCAGATGTACCAATAATCCATGTAGATGTGTGTGTGTGTGTGTGTGTGTGTGTGTGTGTGTGTGTGTGTGTGTGTGTGTGAGTTATTTCTGTTTTCAATGTGTCCTGTGTCTGTACCTTACCCTGTCCTATTCTATTCTGAGGTCCAAATTCTAACTTAAGTGTCACAGAAGCTGTTGACACATCATCTTTACACACCTCCATAATTCAACTTTCTTTTAAAACACTGCAAAAGGATACTGGGGATCGGTGAGGTACTTTGTGAAGGCTTTATGATTGTTTGTCTTGGATGATCCATCTCAGTAAATGCTTTCCTGTGTGTGATCATTCATCCTAGTGTTCCTATAAACCAGACAGACAGGCCCATAAAGTGACACTGTGTTATCACTCGTTTAGGGTTTAACAACGGTGTCCTTTGAATATGTCTGCTAGCACACATGAGTGGAACTGAGATACAGATAAGCCAGTGATGTATTTTCAATTCATGCCCAAAAGCCCGGCTCTCTCAGATTCTGTCACTAAATCCAAAGATCCTACTGAAAACCTACTGTCACTATGCAAGAGGTCCATTTCTTGTGTAACTGCATTCCTATAAAAAGTAGGCCAGATGGGATGAAGGAGCTGAACTATATCACTTTTTCAATTTAGAAATCTATCTATTTTCTTGTTGTTTTGCTTATTTATCAAAATCCAGCGGTTGTAAGGCAGCATTCTCTCCCTGCCGTAGCTGGGTCAGAGCATTTAGAATATCTGCTCACAATGTTCTTTTGGTCTATTTTTGTTATGTCTCAGGTCTGGGTCAGCATTAAATCTGCATGATCCCCTCTCGCCAACCTGGCTGTCCTCAAATCAGATCAGTGCTTTCAGAAATGAGTTCCCCTTGAGAGGAGCCCCCAAGGCAATACAACAAATACGCAGAGGAATTGCCTTTCACTTTCAAATCAGAAATAATAACTGCCCTACTATGAGGGTACCTCTTTAATAACTACACATTGCAACAAATTAACTTCTCACTATCTCAAGACATATGCATTTACATGAAGAAAACTGAGAAGATTACAAAACCAGAATGGTATCATTGAAAATTTTCACATTGTAAGACTGTTTTAAGATAAAACTTAAGATAATCTGCAAGTTGGCTAACTTACTAGCTAATGAGAAAAAGTGGCTGGCCGGGTTGCTAGTTAGTTATTGAGATTCCATGCATAGCATTGATTACGTTCATACAACATACACACACATGCCAATATGTATATGAAAGCAATTTACAAATATTTGGAAATATCTTAAAGCTGTTTTAATGTGTTTTCAAAAATATATTCCTTGCATTTCATGTTTTGAAATAAATTACTTTTTACAGCATGTTTCATTTCACATATCACGTTTCTGACAATCCCCACACAATCAACAAACCCACCCCATTCTCAGGTATAAAACAACCCACACACCACTTACTTCTTGTGTCGGCTGTTCATGACATTCATAGTTCACTCTATCTACCTGTACATTTGCTCACACTTTTGCATCAAGGGTGGATCTCCTGCTTCATGCCTCTGACGATGACAACCTCTTCAGAGAGAACTCGGCCACGGATCCTGGCCTCACCACGGTGACCTCGTACTCCCACCTGCTGGTGCTGCTGAATTCCATACCCTCTTCTTTCCAGCTACGCAGCCAGGGGCACCCGCCTTGGTCAGTGCCGCTACCTCCACATCTAGTTATTATGGAGGTGCTTATGCTAAAACTGTATGCCCCATTCTTAAAAAAACAGAAAACCACACAAATGACTACTCGACCATCCATCTATGGCTATTGACGTATGTGCACTATGTTCGAACTTCCCGGCCACCCGAATCCCGACTTTGTTGTGTATCTACTGCACAGGCTCTACCATGGTTTCTCTCCTGGGCTTGCTTCAGTGCCCACCTACACAGTTATTTGCCAATCTGCAATCTGCCCTTTCTGAACCAGAATTTCAACCTCCTGCTTAGGGAAACAGCCAGGTTTTATAATTTTTGTCATGTGGATCCCCGCAAGGGAGGTCCTTCATTTCCTACCTCCTCTCCGTTACTGCCTGGTCAGACTTGGTCACCCTCAATTCCTTCGGTACGGAGGAGTTCTTCCTCTGACAGCTCCTCCTACAAAACTGGAATGGCTTGAACTTTTTTTAAGATGTCTGTCCCAGAAGGCCCCTGCTGCTCTGTCAGTAGGCTTCGGCAGTTTCAAGGCCGTTGGTTCATTGCCCCCGGCCCAGCGAGATCTCCCTCTAAAGGACCTTCACTTCTTCAGCACTATGTGAACTATACACCATTGTTACCACTGCCTACCTTTGGGGGGGGGAAATAGTCCCCAGTTGTAACCCACTTCAACACTATGATAACATCTTGATTGAATTCTCTGATGATAATGCATTTTTTCTGCAGACTCACTTGGGTCTCAGTTTGCAACCAATTCATGATTAAAGCTGCTCGCGTTCCCACCTACAAAAACTCCATTGCTGACTCCCAGTATGGTTTTCACTTTGACAGAAATTCAGGGCCTTGGCTCCAGATGCAGACCTAACTCTGACTCCAGTGCCTCCCTATTCACTCATAACTTTTTGCCACTTGTGCCCCCAAAAACTAATTGTTTGTCAGTTTGTTAAATGTTTGTTAATAGGATCCCTGTTTTATCAACTCCCACCTTTTCAATATCTGACCTCAAGTCAATCAATTTCATCTGAACGTCTTAATTGGTTTAATGTAATTGTCTTTGTCTATGTGAGCCAGTCATTGGTTAATTGGTGTCACCTGCCAATTAAGGGCAAGCAAAATTCAGGTGTGTGACTGGAGGAGGCTGACATTTGTTGGATTTGGGTTTTGGCTGTGTGCTCCAGGTTGATTCCTTTTGTTAGCAGATTTTAAAAACAAATTATCTGTTGTTGTTTTTTTTTTTTTTTCTTCTGTTTCATTTTTGGTGAGACGTGTTGGCCAGCTTCTCCACACCAACATTCCAAAAAAAGCAAATGTAAGCCATCAGAGTATACACTAGTGGCATCCATTTTTTTTTTACAAATTGCTAATCGGTACAGACTGCAGCACCCTCTCCATCCCTCAGATAAATGTACTTCTCAAAGGCCTTCAGCATCAAGAACCACACTCACCATCCTCCCCACAGCCCTTCATAATTGAAATATTAACCACTTGCCTTGCACTTCTGTGATCCAGGTATCAATCACCACGCATCAATAAAACATTAGAAACACTATTTCGGCTAGCCTTTTTGGGATTTCATCACTGCTCGGAATTCACAGCCCTCTCCATCCATGCATCTCTGAATTGACAATAGCTTAACTCTCCGATCAGCCCATATGAACACCTTGTTCATACATATGTTCCACTCCACAACTGATCCCCTATTTATTACAGACACAGGACATATCGCCACCTGCAGCTGATTCCAAAACTTCTTATAATACTCCTTAAATCTGGTTATCCTCTCAAACACTACTGTAGCCATTCGTTTACAGTTGGATTTGCCACAATGCCCCTGACACAAGGTATTCCAGACTACATCATTAAGCAGTTAGGCAGGTAGAACTCCAGTACTTACCACACTTACATCCATTTGCTCATACATACAATCTGCCAAGCACATACAGCCGGCTTAAACAGACAGCCTTCCTCCTCAACTGTTTACTTTTCACACCAGTCCCTCTGTTCCTCCTCTACCTGTCCATTAAACTGCCACTAACTCCTCACAACACAGTAAAATCAGATCAATATGCCCTCATCCACGCAGTAAAGCAATATCTCTATCTCAGTTAACCATTTCTTTTTCTTTTTTTTCCAGCAGGCAGGCAGTACACCTTTGGCTCAGTGACTCCTTTCATAGAATTTTTATGGTTTCCCATTAACAGTGGCTGACCCTCCTTAACTCAAATTTTCCACAGAATGATATCAGACTCCTACATTGTTGCTTATTTTGGTGCAATATTTTAAAAGCATTGAACCATACAGGATAAATTTATTGCACCATGCAGAATAAATCAATCATTTATAAACTGTATGTTTATACACTCTGCTTCATTTGAAAATAGATAAAAGTATATTAAAGTTATATTTAAACTGTGCAAATATCTGTCTCAGTGCAACTACTGGTGAAGAATCTTTTGCTTGTACATAAATATGTTTAATGACAGCAGGGGTATTTTATATTAAAATCCAATTTTACAAACAATAGGACAAACTCTAAAACGTATTGTCTTCAGAGTCATCATTTAATATATGTATCAAACAACATGCAACACATCTGTCAACACTTGAAATGTAGTGCACTGCAAACAATTACGGCAACATATTTTCTGAAGGTTGTTCAGCAGTTGTAAAGTATAAGATGCATTTTGCACATCTTAAAATACTGGTTTAGATCACTCTCATATTTTCATAAAAGACTAGTAGCAAAAGCAGTACCAGCAGCACTAATTGTGGTAGGAGTAGTAGAAGCAGAAGCTGATGAGGACCAGGAGTGAAAATAATAATACAAGTGCTTTTGATTATAATATCAATATAGTATCAAAATGTTGTGCAGTTAGAGGGCCAGACTAAATATACAAATCGAAAAGGAACATGCTCAAACAGCATGAACTGAATTGTGAACCAGCATCTTTAACCAGAAACCAACACTATTGCCATATGAGACGTACTGTAATGCGTAATTAGCAGGCAGGTCAAATTTCAGACTTTTCTAAATGATAAGTAAGTTTCACAAAACAGGTTGTTTTAGAGAACAGCGGCCATTTGAAATATCAACAATACACTAACTAGTGTAATATATGTATAATATTAGTTGAACAAATAAATGAACATTTTACATTAAGTCCTTCCACTATGCTAAATATGGCTTTTTGAGGACAGCATTGCTGTTATGAGGTTTTGAACAAAGAACTCACAGTGACTTGGTTCCTGTCCCAGGCGGAACACAAATGTATTACAGAGCCACCTAATTCCACATGAATTTTAACTGAATTCCTCTGGAATCTGCCCAGGAATTCTGATACCAGTGACGGTTTGGTCTACTGTGTTCCGGGGGCTGGAGTTGATGCAGCTGGACTGGGTCTCAGCTGTGTAGCTGGTCCTCTGCAGAAACTGGAGGAAGTTCTCGTGGGCACAGCCATCGTGGCTGGAGGCCGGTGGCTCTATGGGCCGGGCACCATAGCACCTCCGGAGCTTGCACAGTTCCTCTCGGATCTGCCGGTTCAGAAGCCCGTAGAAGAAGGGGTTTACAGCGAAGGAGGAAAAGGCCAGCCAGGTGACAGTACCCTCCACGTCTTCGGGACTCCTGAGCGATGCATTCAGGGAGAGGTGCAGGTGGAAAGAGAAGTAAGGCAGCCAGCAGAGCAGGAACTGGCCCACGATGACGACAAGGGTCAAGGCGGCCTTGCCACCCCCGAAGATCCTCTCTGGGGACAGCCGCTGCGGGACGTTACGTGTAGTAGTGATGATGGTGGTCTGGCTGTTGATGGAGTCCGAGCGACGCTTGGGCTTGGCAGCCCAGGCAGGGAGGGGACCGTGCTGACGGGCGGCCATCCGGGCCACCCTGTATACCCTGCAGTACACAGCAAAGATCACCAGGGCTGGGAGGCAGAAACACACCACGGTGAACACGATGGCAAACACCCTCCTGTAGTCACTGTGACTCCAGTGCAGGGAGCAGTGGGCTGCACTGATGGAGCTTTTGTTACCGTACGCTGGCCAGCCGAACAAGGTGACCAGGGCCAGTGAAACAGACTTGACCCATATGAGGACCATCACAGCGATGGCCAGATTGAGTGTCATTTTCACCTCGTACCTCATGGGGTGCACAATGTAGTAGTACCTCTCGATGCTGATCGCGGTGATGGTGAAGATGGAGGCACAGATAAGGAACACATTCAGGAAGATGTAGACCTGGCACTCCAGCACAGTGAAAGCCACTGTTCCAAAATAGGGTGAGCTGGTCACAATGCCAAGAGGCATCAGCAGTACAGCGCAGAGCAGGTCCACCACACACAGGTGACCGACAAACGAAAACTTTCTCAGGTGCGGGGCTTTCACGATGACCACCATCACAGCCGTGTTGGCCAGGAGAGCCACCAAGTTCAGCGTCACCATGAAGATCATCCCCACCAGGTCTTTGAGGCGGGATTGTGAGTTGGGCAGAACACCCAACTGCATGCTGGGAGCGGTAGGCATAGGCTCCCAGAGACCGGATGTGTCATTCAGTGCTGTGCGGTTAGTTACAGGATTCAACATTGAAACAGACTCTGCCATAATTCACAGAGAATGCTTGAAAGCCAGCATTCGAAACTCCCCCATGTGTCTTCTCTTGTGGTCTCTTTTTGGATGTCAGGAATAATACTCCAGAATATTCCTGTGGACAAGAAAAAATGTGTTCTTCTTAGAACAGACTTCTTAACAAGCTTCTTTAAATGACATTTTCTTTATTTTGTAAGCATGTTGCCAAGAAATCACCCCCCCCCCACATTCTGTTCTTAGACATTAGAAGCCAAAAACACTTGCACAAAACATAACTCACTATTAACATTTGCAAGCTGAGACTAAAGCATTTAATTTGGTCCATGGCTATAAGTTTAGTTTCAGATACTGAATATTCAGATTTTGTAAGGGAAAACAAATAGGTTTAACAATCTCACAATGAAGATCTAAAAATGGCACAGAGATATTTATGAGCACTTGAAGTTTTTCTATCACGTAGTACCATGTTTTCTCAAAGTAAGCCATTATCCCATTTATTATCACCCACTTCTTGTAGCATATATGTAATTGCGTTTTTGCTTCTATGTACTTTCCAGTTTTATGATTGCATGGAGGACCATAGTTCTGACTCCAAGGGCCATCCAAACCATCCCAATCACCACATGATGCGTAATGTCTCTCTAAGAACAATACCTTTTTAATATGTTTAGCTGGAATTTGAAATCAAGTAATCCTGTGAATGTCAGCGAGTACAGTATATGAAAATTAACCCCATGGAAATTGTATGTATTTAGCTGATACATTTAGTCTTGGTATGACCAACCACACACTTTCCATAAACTTTGTTTAAAGCTATTTTAATCCTTTATCTTTAATAGTAAAGTGCTATTATTTCTATTACTTCACAATAACCTGTTGTGTATGCTGAACATTAAGTTTATATATATACGTGTGTGTGTGTGTGTGTGTGTGTGTGTGTGTGTGTGTGTGTGTGTGTGTGTGTGCATAATACATATAATGTAATGGATGAAGCCAGTCCAAAGCAGAATTGCCCATCCATTTCCCAGAATTCCATGACTATGCATGTTTTTGTTAATGTTCTAAATCCATGCGCTGCCACACTCTGCTAATGTTTTTGTGCTGTGATCTTCTTTTGTGGACAGCCTTTGACATCTAATGTTTGCTAATGAGACTGAGTGCAGGGCATGGTGCCACAGGAAGAAGTGGTGTACTCTTCATGTTACATAAGCTTGTCCTCATTTTCATGGAGTGAATTACCTGCTGTGGCACCACGTTTCTGATAGTGCATTAAAAAAAATTTGATAGTTTGTGAAACTGATTTAAATCTCCAACCTTTCAAATTACAGGGAAATATATACACTGTAAGTATATATATACTGAACAGTAGTAACGTGGCTTTCAAATAAAAGTTAGTAGAAACTGTATGTTTTTTCTGTTGTAATCGATTTTTACACAAAAATAATCACAATAAGCCATTCAATGAACAGTATACTGTATCATTTTCAAATTGTGTGCTGATTTTGACTGCTTTAAAACAACACTTTAAAAATCACAGTTGCTTGAAACACCAGATGGTGCGACTTGGACACATCATCAGTGATGAACCAAGTTGCACCATCTGGTGTACCAGGCCTTGAGAGGTGAGATTTTCATAGAACCCTATGGTATAAGGTTCTCATATACTCTAGATCAAAGCCTCTTCATAATCTCTGTGAGAATTTAGTTTTGTAAATTGGGTAATAAATCCGGCTGAATTCTTAACCAACTTGGTTCTTATTGAAAACCATTTCCTCTACATCTGCAATATTTGTTTTCTAGAAAATGACAGGTTTCCTCCAGTCCGGCCCACAAACAAAGCAGATACACCATGCACTGCTGCTGTTAAGGTCCTGTTCTGTTCTTACATTCATCGAGACAACTGAAAACCCAGATCAAGTATTTTACAGGACAGCACTGGCATTCTGGTCTGGAGAAATGTAATAGCTCAAATTTAATTACTATCATTGTTTTTTTTCATTGAAATCTCATGCACTCAGGTGCACCTGTTGGTGAAAGTGAATCGGTCAGTATATTCCTCTGTGTGCTCCCTCCTCTGTGCTGGTAAGGATGGGTTAGGGTTAATGACTATACTATTTACTCAACCCACCCAGCTGTGGGCTGTGAGTGGTTATTATGACAGCGGATGTTCAAGAGGAAATAGTGCGTGCTTCAATGTATACTTTTATAGGGAGAGGTCATTACCCTTTTTCACAGTGCATTGCATTTACGTGCAATAAGTTTTGTTTCGTGCTTCAAATGTGAACCATCATGGCTGCCACTTCTTTCAGCTGTTCTGTTCCTATTTCTCTTCTGATCCCTCACTCTTCACTTTCAGACATCAACTTAGTATCCTTCCAACATCAAGTTTTCAGACAGGACACACTTTTAAAATATAATTAAGTGACAATTATTATAGTCTTACTAAATGAATGAAAAATGCTAAATACTGTGGATATTTGATAAGTAAATTCTAGTTACATATAGTGTAATGACAATGTATTAAAAGAATAAAAAAGGAAAAAAACATGTAAAAATACAGATATTAAAGCAATGAGTGAATTTAATGACTTTCATACTGATGCATAAATAAAGACTGGCACATTCAGTGTAAATTTTGGTCTGCTAATACTAAAGGTGACTGGTTTCTTTACAAAACACATGAAAGCAAATTGAACTCCATTATATCTAAAATATCTTTTGGTACTTTTTTGTTCTTTCATGACCAGAATAGACATTCTGTTTTATTTGAAACCAGACACCTGATTTTTTATTCAAATGGATAATTCTTCATTTGTACTCTTAACATATCCACATATTAGTTATCACAGGTGTCCTACTGTATTGCTGTGTGTACAACAATCCAGTGCAAGAATTTTAGTTGATTACTTGAAGAACTAAAAAATATGCAAAATACTGTGCCTACTGTGCACCTTCTGTTGATTGCTCATAATCATAATACAATTTGCAAATGTTTGCATTATACCTCACCTCAGATTGAATATCTCCAGACATCAAATTCCATTGGCATGATGAATGTTTTTGATTTCGCAGGTTTCCTGTTCTCTGATGGCCTCCCCAGCTTACCAGTGGTCAAATACCTTGTGCAAGGACCATTCATAGTATTTTTTAATAAAACACCTACATAAATAAAGCAATCTTATTTGGATCACTTCCAAATACTTCCAAATTTGTGAAGTAGTGTTACCCTCTCCATCTCTCACCAAACACGTGCAAAGATAACAGGTAAATCCTCAAAATCCCATTAGACTGTCACTTCCGCACTGACCCCCGGGAGCAGGTGGCAATGCCTCAGGACTGGCTCTGCTCTGCAGGAAGCTGGCAGCTGTTCTTTGCACATCTACTCCAAACTGTGGGTGTCCAGCCTGTGCAGGTGTTCCTGAGAATGGCCGACAGAGAGCCCCTCTGTCCCTGACCAATGCCACTGTATCCACAGAAGTGAGAGTTCCGCTCTGGAGACTGGCGAGATTGTGTGGGTGTCAGAGCACGTTTGGCCGCGGTGCCAGTCACCGGTTAGGTTGGAGTGGACGATCCATGGAGATGCTTTCCAAACCCCCTCCCTCCTTTCCTCTCCCTCCTGTGCAGTGTATGGCAGTGACTGTCACACATTGTACGCTTTGCTTTTTTCTTCGAATACACACACACTCTTCTGTCCCTCTACAGCTGGCCTCCCCTGGGTCCTAACATCCTAACACTCACAAACACATTTCACAAGCTGCTCTGTTCCCAGTGGGACAGATGTTAGGAGGGGGAAGTTTGTGCGTCAATGACCGACGACAGCACATGGACGTGAGAGGGCAAATGTGTACAGAAATACGTCATTTCATCTAAGGTGCTCACTGATGTTAAGTCATTATATTGAAAATGTTATTTTCTCTGTATATAACTTGTGCACATAATGTTTCCAGTCTCCAAAGGCTGAACGGAAGAAGGACAACAGAAAATAATCTTTGTGCAAACCTTCAAGAAGTTTAAAAAAAATTTGTTTAAAAGCAGTAAGATAGGTGTGATATGCATCGATGCTCTAATATTTAGTGATAAGGACCTAAATTTTGAGTGATATTCTCAAAATTTTCTGAAACAAGGCTGAATATACACACAATGGAAGATGCTAACACATTTGGAAATGCAACAGTTCACCTCAGTTGGCAGCAGCTGGACAAGGACAAGGCTGAACACATAACTACCGCATTGACAAACCCAGGAGAGAATACCAAGTCTATAAAAGATTTTCTTGACTATGCATAATTTCCAAAGTGTGTCATAAGTTGTCCTTTAAGCTTTAATATCTCATGTATGACCAACATATTTGACAGATTGTTTCTGGGGAACATAGTATGAAAATGCAGATTAAGTCATCTGTCATTATTTGAATAGTGAAGGAGCAGTGTTGTTGAACTCAAACTGGTACAGTGACATCTGCTGGTTAAAAAATAGTTGTACATGTACCACACACATTTATTTAACTTACATGGTAAAGCTTAAGCTGTTTAAGTTGTCGGTTACATTAATAAAAGTTTTTACACCAAAGGTCATGGTAAGTTGGTGTGTGCATATGGCAAAGTTATTATCCCTGGCCTCAGCACAATTTACAAAATGCGTATATTAATACCTTGGCAGTTATGAATTTGGATATTACTGAGACGATTCTGAAGTAGTAGTTGTTTTTCATAAAACTACATGGAATTCAATGTTTTATTGTGTCTTCAGTAAACACACAACTAGTTAAACAGAGACTGGCCTTAAAAATACTTCTTTGTTATTAAATTGGAATATTCCAACTCAGACTTGGACAGGTTTTGGACAGAATTCCTTTTTAAAGTACCACTTGGGACCATATTTCCAATGCTGTGAGATAATGCATGCCACAAGCATAGTCTGGAAATGGCCAAATGCCCATTCATAACAAAGAGAGAGTGAAACAACATAACCACAGTCACACTCATTTTCATTAAAAGACAACTAAAACATAAAAGCATTATTGTGTTGGGCTATATTTCATAAATTGAAATTCCCACGCTCTTTTGGATATGAGTGGGTTTGCCAGGAATCAGTCGATACAGAAAATTTGTCCTGCACTTGAAGGCATACTCCAGGCTCGGCGCCAGGAGAAAATACAGAGGGGTGCAACTGAAATCAAAGGGGGTGCACAAAAAGTCATAAATACTACGTAGACAATGGGATATAACAAGACAACTGGGGTGCACTAAGGTACGTCTGGCGGTGCAACGCACCCCTAAGCACCCCAATAGCGCCGGGCCTGGCATACTCTGTGGTTGTTAATTCTGTTAATGCCACAGCCACAGATTGGGTGAGGGTCTGTGGACTACTAAGAAAAAAAGCAGGTGGGCTCCCGAGTGGCTCAGTTGGTAAAAGCACTCGCTCTGAGTGTAGACTGACCGCTACGGCCTGGGTTCGAACCTGACCGTGTCACTAGCCGACAGTGACCGGGAGCTCACAGGTGGAACACATTGGCTTCATTCCACCGGGGATAGAGGTGGGCCTGTCGGTAGGGGCTTTGGTCTCATTAGCAACAGCGACCCCTGCTGGCCAATCAGATGCCTGTGGTCCACATGCCAAAGCTGCATACAAAATGTCTTCCTCCGACTCATCTCTGTGCTATCGTAGCTTGTGGACTGCAGTGCGAAAAGAAGCAGCAGCTGACATCACGTGTCTTGAGGGCATGTGCTTGTCCATGCTCTCCCGGATTAACAGTGGGTGTTGTGCAATGGGACCGAACATCGAGGATGACAAATTGGATATTCCAGAATTTGGGGAATTAGCCATTCCAAATTGGGGAGAAAATGGAAAAATGGGGAAAAAAAAAGAAAAAAGTGGGTGCTTTACATCAAAGGCCTTCCTACTGAAGGTTCTAATTTAGAAAACAAGGAACCCCACCTCCATCAACATCATTAAGTGATGACAATCAGAAGTAAACAATTACCTATTGAAGTATGCAGAAGCAGTGTGAGTTCCTACTGTGTGGATGATTAGCAATTAAACTTTCTGATCATCAGAAAACCTTATCCAGGATGTCTTAGACCAGCCTAAGGAAAATTCTTGATGTTAATGTGTTTTAAAAATGTTACTACGACAACACATTCCTTTCAAAGGTAGGAGGGTAAGTAAGCTACAGCTTGTGAAATTAGAGAGCATTATGCTTATGATTTATTTTAGACAAGCAAGCAACACTACAGATCTACAAAAATGTCTTCTTTTTACTCTTCTGGTTTGTTTCATGTTTACACTCTTTCTCAAAAGCTCTTTGTAATTACTTTGTCATGACTGGAAAAAGAACCAGAGTATGTTGTTTGGCTCACTTCCCCCCAAGCAAGAAAATGATGACAACAGATTTATACAACAGCTTCATGCCAGAAATGACAAGATTCTTAGGTCACTATTTTTAACTGACCAAACTAAAGCAGACTGTAGTGTATACTGCCCACTCTGCCATGTAAATACCATTTTTCATCTTCTCCACAGCAAACACTGAACTGTTCAACAATATCCCATACCTGATCAATGACAGACAAACAGTAATTCACAACCTCACCTTCAAGACCACTAACAAACACTAAAGGGGATATTGCTATATATAACAAACAAAAGTCTGGATGAAGCATTACTTTATTCCAGTTGTCAGTTGACAAAACACACAATAAGATATTCCTTATACATATGTGAATTACAATATTATGGTGGGTGTTTAAAACGTGTATAGCCTAACAGTCATATATAATACATTACACATGTACCATTAAGAATATGGCTAGTGTACCGAATAATTGCCTGCCACACTCAAAATGTATTAGTAAAAGGCCATTTGTACTTTTCACTTTGGAAAAACCTATGAAAAGGAAACAGAGATACAATAAAAGTTCAATCTGCCCACACTTGGTGTTTATCATTGTGTTCTATATACCCACCAACTTAATTCACTGTGTTTCTATACAGCACAGTCTAGGCAACTGTTAAAACACACACAAATAAAATATATTCTCAGATCATAGACACTTTGTTGAATTTGAAAATTAAAAATACTATGCCATTACTTTGATTTGAGGAAATCTAAAAAAAAAATCTTACCTACAATGTTCAAAAATGGTTCAGTCTCTTCTTCATCATTTTATCCTCATTATTTAATTTGGTTCTGATTGCAGCTCGGATAAGGCTTGACTCTACACCAAATTTAATCTTCACATGTTCTGGAAAAAAAACATATTTTAAAGGGTCACTAGAAATCATGGTTGGTTGTTGTATTCCATATGACTGTGAATTCATATCAATCAAACAGTATGTCAACAGCAGATCCAATGCTGACTGATGAATTCTTTTTGATTTAAGGAGGAGAAAATCTACAAAAATATAAACATCACAAGCAGTCTCAAGGGCCACCCAAAGTATGTTACAGTTGCTACTAGATTTAAAACAAAATGGAGAAACTTAATTACCTATGATATTTGCTAACAGCTCCGACGGTAGGGGTGGCTTTTGAAAATCTTCTTTTGAATTGGAGGACTTTCTCCCCTGAAGTGAATGGGTGGCCAGAGTTTCTCGATTGAACACCAGCATCAACAATGCAGAAGTATACTTTTTGAAATCTGTTGTCTCTGAAATTCGATTATATTGACTCTTCAGAACTTTTAGACCTCCTGGTAGTTCTGTGAATGTATCATCCTTTCAAAGAAACCATAAATACAGAAAACATTCATAAAGAAAATACAGGAAAAACTTCAATGGACATTTGAATGAACTTTTAGAGAGGAAACGCTAAACTAAATTCAATTAGATGTTTTTAGGTAACATGTTTTATCTTAGCAACATATAATTATGGTTAAAGTATACTTCAAGTAGGCATATTATTAATAATGTAATTCACAGTAAAAAATAAATGTATGTCACTTAGTACATGGGCAAGCCAAGGACTTACCTGGGCACAATTTTCAGGTACTCCACTGAGGGCCTGCTCCATTACACACATGGAGTCCCCACTTCCGGTCTGATCATCTTCACACTCTTGTCGGGCACGGTCCAGGACAGCCCTGAGCTCACAGACCGAGTCTCTCATTTGGGCCATAAGATTATTCATCTCTGTCAAAAATAGCAAAGTGTGGTAGTGTAGGTCAGGGTTAAAACAAACTGTACTACAGGTTCAATCCCTACTGTTTTTGTTGTAAGGTAGTTATCTCAACTAACACTGTAAGGATTAAGCTGTATAAAAAGGTTACACAATGTGTAAAATGTAGCTGAACGATAAGCTGTAGATGGATGTATATGTTAAACACATTTTGTAATCTTGTTAATGATGTTTGACAATCAGAGTTTGCCACTGACACCTTTACACTCTTTTAATTCCTTCTCGGCCATCATTCGGCAGTGTCGTTCATATTTGAGTTCGGCCTGTAACTTCTCAATTTTCATCAAAAGAGTTAAAGTGTCAGTTCTAAAGTCATGACTGTAAGCAATTTCCTCTTCATCCTCATAGCGAATCAGCTCATTCTGTGAACAACAAAAAATATATAATTATAGACAATTCAACAATTACTATATGAGAAAACATGTCATAAAGATACTTGTTACTGTACATATATTGAATATAGTTCCTTATATTGCAAATAAGGGGCTGGTAAACAAAGATTAACCTGTTTACATATTTACCCTATCATTACTTTATATTTATCATTACCACTTAGTTGCACAATCACAGTGCATAAGCATTGTGAAGATGGAAAGAAGATTTTGGCTAATTTTTCTTACATTTTGCTTAGCAGACACTCTGACCCAGAGTAACTTACATATTTAACAATTTTATGTTACCCATTTATTATACAGCTGGAAATTTACAGAAATAATTCATGTTGATAGTAATTGCCCATTTGGTAATCTGATCAGCAGCCTTTGGGTCAAATACATTATATCTGAAAGGTCTTGGTCCACATCTGATTACATAATCATCAATGTGACTGAAAATTATAGGGAAACACAAGTCTGGAGTAATGACTGAACCGGTTTAGTATGCTGATTTTAATCCTTGGCAGAAAACCACTGTAGTACCAAACTCCATTTACTAAAGCCAAATGAGTAAATTCAAAAATAAGTCAAATGCATTGCATATTGCATAATGTAAATAATTTAAAGAAAAGCATAACATT
The DNA here is from genome assembly GCA_019176425.1 of Megalops atlanticus. Lineage (NCBI taxonomy): Eukaryota > Metazoa > Chordata > Actinopteri > Elopiformes > Megalopidae > Megalops > Megalops atlanticus. Next base: position 26,640,508 of record CM032882.1, read on the forward strand.
ATTTTGAAGTCCTAAGAATACAATATTTAAGCATTATTTGCTTCTCTGGATGTATACATGGAAAACCTGCTCTTGTGAAAGAAAATATGTGATGCTTAAAAATGTACAAATTAATGATTATATGAAACTGACATGAAATGTCTAAAAAACAAGCAACACGTCAAAATGAAATGCATTACTGCAATTAAAATAGAGCCCAAACATGTAGGCCTATGGCAATGGGGATAAATGCGAGGACAAAGGTGATTTAACTCCTAAATCACTCATAGGCTATATTATTTATGTCTCTGAATTCTGATAGGGAGGGTAAAATCCAATAAAATATTGTTTTCCAGTTAATTTCAAGGGACCTCGTAGACTAGAAGTTCCACAATTCTTGGACAACCTAGTTTAAATTTTGCATCTCCTAGAACTGCTCCTAACACCACATACATTGTGATGAGGTCATACGATTCGCGGGAGAGATTTAACATTACTGAATATGGGGATACCCAGTACTGTCCAAATGACACCGATATTGGAAAACATAAGGGATAACACCGAACTTTCACTTCGCTCTCTTCGTTCTCACCTCTGGGGGCAGGTAATGTTCTTGCGCTGTGGTTTTGCTGTTCTGTGGCGACATTCCTTTCAAAGCCTCTTCGCCAGACCAGTATGTATGCTCTGTAGTTTGAGGCTCTTCCTTAATCCTTTTCTCCTTGACTGTGATGGGTGGATCTGCCATTCTCTTTGGCGGCATATTTTCCAGTCACTACGTAAAGACCAACGTATTAGAACACTGTTTATTTATTTAGCAAATTAGTTTATCCATCCGTTTACCAAATTGAAAACAAAAACGATAACAGATTATCGCTGACATTTTCTCATAATCATTCTTTTCCGGCTATGTTACGTTTCAGTAATGTGTAGCTTGTCTTAGCCTGGCCAAAAACTGCGTTCAAAAGTCCTTCTACAGATATTTCCCTACAACACAGCAACATCTCTGGAATTGTTGTAGACAACAACGAACGCCTGTAAAATCATTTAAGTTCCCATGCTTTTTAAAAAATCAAAAAACAAAATTCTTTTCGAAAAAAAAATGTTTTAGCATCTTTAATGTATCAGCGTAACTGCATTAAGACAATACACTCAAGCGATGACTTCATCCGGCTGCTGCACTGCATAGTACTGCATTGCTACTGTATCCCGCAGAACAGTGTCCGTTCGATCCTGCGTGACATTCTACAGTGTTTATCAATGCGTTCTTCATAAAGTTAGGAAGATAACGTTGACATACAGGAGCTGCTATATATTCACCAGCTACATCTGAACCCACCTTTGGCAAAAAGCTAAAAACACGCTGCTTTGCTGGTGTAGCCAATGCGAACGTCGGACAGGGGGGCCGGTGCTACAGCTGCACTATTTGTATTGTAAAATGACTGTCACTAGACAGCCCCAAGATACTTTAGTCAAAAGGTATGCTCTGTCCTTATTATCTAGCTACTAGTAGCTAGCAAGAATAGTCGGCAACCCAGTTTTCTTTATACACTGTTTGCAAAAATTTCGGCTTCCGATGTCTTTGATAAGCATCAGAACTTTCCTAGATGCGATGGCCTGGAAATGTTAATGATAAGGATGGTGACGATATATTATTCACCTCCACGGATGTGTTCGTTCCGTCGTGTAGCGACTTATTTAAGGTAATTCCTCCCGCAGTGTAAAGGTTAAATTAGGTTTACAAGGAGAACGTGTCCACTTTCAGCATACGCTGCTCGCCGATGTAAACGTCAAAGTAATCTTAAAGGCAAATGGGATCTATAAAGAATGGCGTTCACTTGATCACGCGCATGTTAATCGCCGTAGTTCTGATCGTTTGATTACGTTACGACAGATTGAACGTTTATTAGGCTATTGCCTAAATCGTAACTGTTAGCCCCTGAAGGAATAGCATTATAGCAAATAATTAAAACTGTTAGTCCCAACCATTATGGTAAAGTTTCAGTAAAATGTATTTAAATGCCAACAAACTATAGGATTGCAGCAATTGAAATGAACTCACTTAGCTATTACCGGTTAAGCAAAGTCCACTTTTAAGTATGTTGTTCCCATCTTTTGTGCCTTTTTTGATTTTCTATGGAAAACTGAAAACAAATACAATAGAATTGACATCAGTCGTGTACATGCTATTGAATATCCATAAACCAGCATACATCTCTCTGTAGAGTATAACACAGAATGCCATTCGAATACTATCTGAAAAACTGTTTTTAAACATGAAAAAGGAGATCCCATGTGCTATTCACATACAAACTAAAAATATCAACATCGATCTTCAACATATATATAACTGATATTAAAATTAGAAGCAATAAAAATATACTATTTTAATAATTTATTTACAAAAAGCTAGTTTTTCAATTTATCATGTATGTATCTCACATCGGCTTTACTATAAACATTGAAAGAACCTTTAAAATTAAATTATGCCTTACCTTTAAATATATGAATCATATATTATAGAAGTAATTAATTAAGTAAAGAATATCAAGAATTACTGGTGGTAATTACAGTACAGACGACCGTTGAAGCTGGCAGAAACATCCATCAAAATACTCCAAACCTGTTTAAAATTCAGCCTTGACACACATAAACAGATGACACTTTTCCACAAAATGGAAACTGAGTGAAGATTTTTACTCATATTTGAAGTTTTTCCCCAAATATACTCCAACCATATATTGTACATAAAAAATATAATAAACATTTTTGACACATTTAAAAGTTTCTTATGTAGTTCTTTAATTAGTGTTATAATACCAGAAAATGGAATGTGTGTAAGATAGCTGAGGTTAAAGATGAGTACTATGATTTTTTTCCCTTTCTCCACCTTTGGAATTTGTAATCTTTACCTTATTCAAAAGGGGTGATTTTCTTCTGGCATCCCCAGAGTACTTTACCTAATACTGTAACCTTTGTAAGTTACAGCTTTATTAACATTTATCCATACAGGCACTTCTTTGGCCAAATGACTGGGGTTTCAGGATGTCACTCATCAAGTGCTTCTCCAGTGATAACACCTAGATACTGTTCAATGTTCAGTGTCCCAAACAGACAGATAAACACAAATCAAACAACATAGTTACTAAACAGCCAGTGGACTGTTGACTTGAAAATGTCAGAGATAGTTTGCCAAGTATATTAAAAAAACAACTTTTTTATAGTTTACCCTTACTAACCTTTGGAGTTGCTACTTCTGCGTCCAGCACTGAAACTGATTTCTGAGGAAATGGCCTTAAAATGGTTTTTAGAAGGCAAATCCTCACAAAATTCAAAAAAGGTTTTCAGGGCACTCTCATGAAAGGTGTGTAAAATGGGCAGTGATATGTTGGAGTTAATATTGGCAAACATTCCCACCGGGTGAATTCACAAAGGATTACACTTACTGAGGTGAGTCTTTAAGAGTGGGATATCAGACAAACTAGTCCTGTGAATTGGGCTATTAAAATAATTATGACATATAAAAGGTCATCTTCCGGCTGCAGTTGGAGAAAGAAACCTTGGGAATGGAAGTATCACCCCCTCACTCACTGACTGACATACCAGTCAACTGAGTGTGGCTCCACCTAGTAACATTTTCCTTGGCATTCAACCACTAGAGGGTAAAAGAGCCAACATGAGCACTGTGGTTTCAGCTATTGAACAATTTACATTCAGTTAATTTTGCATATTTACTTTGTATAAAACTTTTTATGTACCCTTTCAACTGTATACTCAAAGCATAGAAACCATATTTACATAAACAAAATTAAATATTTTAGGAAGTCAAACTGCTTCTTCATTTACAAAATTACAGCTCTCATTATTTTCACAGTTCTGTTGAGTTTGCAGTTGCATACTTGAAGGCACAACCATCGCCAGCACTACAGCTTAGGGTGCATGCATTAGACACTTAAGTCTCTGAAGGCAACATCCTCAAAGAATTTCAGCTGTCGCACCATCACGGCATATGCCTTGTACTTCTCCTCTCCCATTTCATCTCGAAGTTGCCGCTGGAAAAATAAGTAAGAAATTACTGACAAATTATTGTTACACACCCAAGACACATATCATACTGAATTCTGGGGGTAAACAATCTAATAACATGCTGCCTGTGTTCACTTGCCTCTCGCATTATCTCATCATCTTCTTCCATAATATCCAGAACTTTGTCTAAAAGCTTCACTCCCAGTCCCTGCACCACATCAGTCCGTAAGCGCTCAATTGCTCTCCTGATCTTTACAGGGCCAGAGGGAGAGCCTGGAGAAAAGACAGACCAACAAAACAGGAGAACTACCTTCTGTTAATAATCACCCTTTTAACCTTTCCTGCTAAACTGCACAGGGCAGTGATACCATTCTATTCAGCTACAGTATGGAGGAATTTCATTCATCTTACTGTTCAGTAAATAAATCTCCTTTATGACTGCACAAATGAGGAAATATGTCATGTATCTCTCTTGGTCACCTTTGTGTAAACACCAGTTTGAAATATCCATTATATTACTATTACAGCTGGTCTTTTATGTTTTCTCTCTGACGGCTAATATCATAAGCTATATTGCTGTCTTCACAAAACAACATGATCGCTCATTGAAGTGACACCATTACTACAGTTGTGTATACCACAAGGTGCATCTTAACTGATAAAAGCCAGAACTTGTAATTTATCATGATTAGAAAACAACATCACTAAAATTACATCTACACTAAAATTACTGGTATCTTTGGTTCCAGGTCTGTTTTTCAAGCTTTCCCTAGACAGGGACATTGGGTGGTACTTTGAAGCGTATGGGGAAACTTTTTTGGCAAAGAGAATGTTAGCAGTTCAAATCCAAAGTGGGACTGCTGTTCCCACTGCTGAGAAAGATATTCCAAATCTCCTAGATAAGAGCAACTGTTAGGCACATTAAAACATAGATACATAAACTGGCATAAGGCAACTAAGCGACAGACCTGAAGGGAACTCGCTCATGTGGAATCCATCCGGCTCCTCTTTAGCTTTGCCATGCAGTATCAGGGTGTCCCTATACTTCCTGTTCAGCCTAAATTCAGACAGTGCTTTGGAGCCAGAGCAGTCAGATCCACACGTTTTGTCTCTGGAATCCATTCGCAATGTCTGTGTCATCAGCTGAACAAGATCCTGCATTTCACCGGATTCGTTCTTCCTGAGCACAAACAAGCCATCTTATTTTTTCAGAATTTTTGAAGTTGCAGTGAAATTAATGCTATTTATATGCAATAACAATTATGTTAGGTATTAGACTGGATGACACAAAAAGATAATTATTGTATGTGGACATCTTAATAATACTAGCATGTGCAAGGGAAGGCTTTACCCGTCTTTGCAGTCCCCCTCTGAACGGTCTGTGGAACTGGTGGAGGAGCTGCAGTCATCGTCAACTGACTGTCGTCGTGATGACCCACTCTGCTGCTGAAAAATTAGAAAACACACAGTGACACATCACTAAGCACAGATCACTATTCTCTTTAAGGTATGTACTATCATCTTAGGTTTGAACTATTTAGCAGCTTTTTCTTATGGAAGGAATACATCTTACACCAGCAAATTGGTAACTCTGAATGGAGCCCTGTGTGTTTTTTTCAGTTCTACTCCAACAGTACTATTTTTCCCAGCACCCTCTAACAATGTTTCTATCCTGTGCCATCTCAAAAGAAATAAACAGAAGGGGATCTGAATTACAACCCAGGCTACTGCTCACAGCAAAGTAAATACTGCACCATTGCACTGGCGCAGACAAGGATGCATTGTGCAGATTGGCTGTATAAAAGTGGCAGTGTGGCACAGTGGTAAGGAACAAGGGTCATAACTGAAAGATTGCTATTTCGACTCCCTGCTGGGACACTGCTGCTGTACCCTTGGGCAAGGTACTTAACCCAGAATTGCTTCAAGATCCAGCTGTATGAATGGATAACATGTAAAAACTGTAACCCATGTAAGATGCCCTAGACAAGAGCGCCTGCTAAATGCCAATAATGTAATGTATAAGTGTTCATTGCATAGATTAAAGAGGGGCAGAATTACCGTATTTGTTTTGATGGCAACATCAGACATGGAGCGGCTGACTGCAGTATTCTGGTAGCTCGACTGTGTTCTGTCTGCACCAACATCACATGATGTCCTTCTCGACGCAGGAACAACTTCAAAGAGAAGAGAATCTGTTACCTTTGCTGACTATATAATTTTTCCTTAGGTCTTCATGCTGAATTGTTTCACATTAGGATTTGCAGGTGTCACCTGGGTAGGTGAAGTCTTCCTGGGACTGCTTCAGTCGCCTTCGCTCTCGGGCAGAAAGGGGACGTTCCTGTAAAAAAAAAAAAAAAAAAAAAAAGCAAGTCCAATGTGTTGACTTAAATCATTGTGTGCTGAATACATCTACATTTTCCTTCAAATCTAACTACTTAAAAAATTGTACAATGCATATACATATCCGGTATTCCTTTCACAGATGGTGTGCAATCATTGTATTAGATAAGTCACAACCATGCATCCAACCAAGCTCTTTCTGAAAGAGTATTATTGCAGGTATTTTAGCTTTGAAGATTCTATTCATGATTAGGTCCTCCATTGACTAGTCCATACTACCGATGTCATTCACTATTTGATTGTTAAATGGGGAGGTGGAAGTAGCAATGTAAAGATGAAGGTAAACTTATAAAGGAAAGAAACAACTCATTTCAACACACCAGTGAGTCCACTGAGACAGCAGTGAACAATGCTCACCTGTGAAACTGTAATGGCACTGTCCCCTGAGCTGTTAATACAAGATGGGGAGGATATTATTGCCTTAGACATCTCTGGATGCAACTCCAGGTTCTTCTTTTTCACTTTGTCAGTTTCTCTGGGTGGGGATGGCAGAGGCCTGGGATGGACTGTTTGATACTGAGGAAAGAGATGATACTCCCATCAGTAATCACAAACATGGTATTTCCATCACAAAGGCACAGACGGCACTCCTAACAGAAATCAAAGAGAAAGAAAGGCATTAGCTATAAATCCTATGGTGCGATTTCACCACCAAACATACAGCAATATCAGCTGTGCCAAGGTTTAAATGCAGGAGTGACAGGAGTTTTATTCGCTAAAGAAAAGCACCATAATGGGTCTGAATCATTAAATTTCATTGTGCAATTTGCTAAGATGAGCTAAAATGGTTACACCTGGGCTTAATATGTTTCCAAAATTCTATATTTACATTATGACTATATTTATTTGACATTTTTAAAGACCGAAGGCACATTAGTGTACTGCGCCACAATTAAATGTACAGGTACCACAGTAACTATCTATGGTCCTTGGACAGCTCATAGCAAATTGACCAGCACATCATGGAACACAGACATAAATATACTACACATTGTAGGTCAGTAGGTAACTACACTAAAAACATGACAAGCATTTCAATAACATGCTGACAGTGATCAATATAAGAATTAATCTTGAAATATTCAAGAAGGATAGCATCACAGTTGCAGATGATGGACCACAATCATGTACTGATGACGTCACCTCCCGCACTTTACTCACACTGCCATGGTTTTCCTGTGCCCTTTGCCTGTTCCTTTGCCTGCGCTGGCGGGACATGGAGGGTCCTGCAGATGAGGAGGGGGGCTGCAAATGGGCAATGTCCTGCTCTGGCAGGGGGGGAGCAGTATGGCCTGGGGGCTCCTACAATAAAAAAACAAAACAAAACAACAGTATTACCTCCTGATTATTTCAGACATCACCTCTGCCAGCTGTGCCAGATGTAAGATCCTGAATTTAAGAACCAATGAAAAGAAAAAATGGTACCAATACCAATTACATTAAATTAGGTTAACGTCCTCCCTGTTGAATGCCTCCCTGAACACTAGCTGCTTTCAAAGAGGCTCATATCATAGCTTTGCTTAAGAAACCAAATGCCAAATCTCCCCTCACCCATAACTCACTAAATCTATTCCACCATGCCATTTCCTCTTGTTATAAAAGATCTAGCTGACCCCAACTAACAATGTTTACTTAATCAAGGTTAACCACTCAACCAAAACTACTTTCCTCTTTTCAACTTAAGCAGTCTAATCTGCAAACACAGCCTCCATGTCCTCTGTCCTCTTCCCTCGGTACTACCCATAAGGGAATTTCATCTCACCTGTCTGGATGTTCCTACCAGATGGGCTGGAGACTCAGTGACTGGGGACCATTGCTTGGTCCCATTCAGTTATTCCTTTACATTCATCTATCTTTCATATATGCACTAAACTGTAAGTTACATAAAAGTCTAACCTGTATTAAAACAGGAACAAAAGGCTCAAGTAGCTTTTCTGTGGAGTCCAAGCTCTCCTGGAATGATAAGGTAATTAGGTGATAAGCTGCGAAATAAAACTAAAAAAAACTTAAAGCTTGATTTATTGTTTTAACTGTAAATGTGGAAAAAAATTACAGGAAAAAAAAATCTATTTTCACCTTTATGGGTGGAGTTTGTTTTAAGGTATCTGCTTCCTGGAGCAGTTTAATGGTGCTGTCTTTGTCTTCAGTGTTTACTAAATTAGCCTGTCCTTCTGTTGAAGGTGGTGTCTCATCCTTCACTACTCGAAGCTCAGGCTCAGGGCGAGAGTCCTCCATCACAGGGCCATTCAGCAGCGCCTTGTCTTCCTCAGTGCTGATTACAATGTCCAACACCTGCTTCCTCTGGTGTGCCTCTGAACAAACAGGGTTTGCTTTTCTGTTCTTCCTCTCCTCTGTGTGCTTGATGTCAAAATCACTGTGCCTTGGCTCTAGATCAGGGAGAGATGGCACCTTTGCTTTACCGTGTTTTCTCTCCTTTTTTGCTGGCAAGATGTCGACATCAATATTGTTGATGGTTGCTACAGACACTTCAGTACTATTCAGATTGTCCTGTGTGGGGGATTTTGGGGGTAACTGTTTCGGGACAGGCTCTTGTGCTGCACTGTTGTTGCTCTTCTGCTGCTGCAAATGGTTTTTTTCCTTCTGTGAGGGAACAGCAACACCGATAAGACTGGTTAGAAAATAAACATTGTCAAGTTGCCCTTGCCTCTCTGAATTGAATGTTGTTCTGTTAGCTTTTGACCTCTCTCCATCTCACCGTCTTTTCTCTCTTATATAGATCCACAAAGGGCGGCGGGGGGCAATCAGGTCTGGAATTTGCCTGTGATCCAGAAACAGCAGCACTCCCAGGTCTGCTATTAGGAACTTTCTTCTTTGATTTGGCTGTTTTCCTGGTACCGAGAGAAGATAACAGATGCATTAACCACCGCTATCTGCACAGCGGTGACTGGCAGTAAGGAGAACAGTACTGGAATAACATAAGAGCTCCATCATGGCACAAAGTAATAAAGTTACAGAGCTAATGGATACACACTCCTTTGTGGCCTCCAAAAAAATGGCGATCTGGCGTTTGATATAGGGCTGTCGAAGGATGTGCTTGACATCCGGACGATCCTCTGGTTTCTTGCTGAGCATGCTCTTTATGAGCTCCCCAAGCTGTGGATTATACTTGCTGGGCATCTGCGGCGGCTGAGAGCAATACAAAGCAGTAACGCTGTCAATGAATGAGTGTGCACACTATGGAAACAGCTACTCTGCTTATTCTCTGACGTGCACCAACTCTCACTCCACACCTCGGATGCATTCACAAATATTTTCCACGCAGTGTTTCTTTCTTATCCACACTCACCTACTTGACAAATGGTCACATTCTGCACAAAATCTATCCAGTCCCTTATTACTCCACTTCCGGTTAATAACCCTCAAGCCACTTTGTACCCATACTGAACTAATTTAAGTAAAGTGGTAACTTTGAAAATGTCATTTTCTAACATTTACAGTTTAACAATCAAATAATGACTGACAGACTCACCTTTCCTTCAACTATACGATACACCAAAGAGTTCATGTCCTTTGCATTGAATGCATGCTTCAGAGTGGCCATTTCATACACACAGCAGCCCAAGGCCCAGACATCAGACTGTACATAGAAAGATGACTTAATTGAATAAGAAAACATGGTTGTGCAGCTGTAAACCAACATTCATGTGCGTTATTGATAATCTAAGTAACACAGATATTGCAGTATGCTCAAACACAACTTTGGAAAAAAATACCTTATAGTTGTATGGTTTGTTGGAGAAAAGCTCAGGGCTCATGTAATAAGGTGTCCCAATGAGGGTGCTAGCCATGTCATTTTGGTTTTCCAGCACTCGTGCAATCCCAAGGTCTCCGACCTTGATTATGTTGGTTTTGGTCAGGAAGATGTTCTGAGTTTTCAGATCCCGGTGCAAGATGTGCTTTTCATGTAAATACTACAAAACAAGCAAGAAAATGTAATATTAAATAACACTCTTTACAATGCCTTTGGTTTAACTGCTTTCCCCTATTCAGCCAGAATTAGTAAAAAGGGAACTGGAGGTCCTGCACGCATTGCAGCAGCTGCAGGAACACAGTTGGTCAGCACAGCTAATGAGAGTTATAACATCTCAAGAAGCAACTGTTTGACGCTTCTCTGCAGCTACCTGTAAGGCCATGGCGATCTGGACAAACCACTCCACCACCTGCCTCTCGAGGAGAAGCTCGCCCTTTTGCTGTCTCAGTCTGTGGTAGAGGTCACCCCCCTCGCAGAAGCCCATCACGATGTAGAGTTGACAGTCCTCCCCCTCCCACGACTCTCTGTATGTGACAATATTCGGATGTCGCAGTTGGGATAGCAGCTGAGCTTCTTGCTCCGCGGCACGGCGCTCCCGCTTCGAGGATGTTCTCAAGTTCAACTTCTTTATGACATACTGAAATAAATAAAATGTAGAAACTGTTATATACTGAATTAGACACTTGATAGTATTTCGTGTAAAATAAAGAGGGTTTTAGTTACCTCCCATAAGGAGAATGTAAATACAGATAGCTCTAATTAACGGCAGGTCTCAACAATAATTAGTCAATATAATTACACCACAACCACACTATCTACAGCTAGACACGCTGAAAATGCATTTCGGTGTCACAGCCGCTTAAGTTTGCTAATCATATAGGTTTGCATCCGTATCGCCATCCTTGACTTGCACATTGCTAGCCAACAAGCTACTTTGGCAAAGCAAATTTTGTCCATATCTTTTTTCCACAACAATTCAGTGCGATCTTAGGACAGGCACAGAAAATAATTATCGAATAACTATAATTAACGTTAGTTATATTCTTAACTACTAACTTAAGTTACCTAGAGCAACTACATAACTACGTTTGCTAACTTGGTTCACCAGCTAATGTTACAATAGATAGCTAGCTAACCTAGCTAACATTAGCAGTGGTACAAGCACAACAGCCAACTGCCATCTACAGACAATGCTGGCATTGTTTAGGTAATGTACCAGATTTACCTCGCTTGCTGACGTTAACTTTTAACGTTACCTGCTTCCCTTCTGTTTTGTGTCTGACCAGATTCACTTCTCCGTAGCTCCCTTTGCCAACGACTTTGATGAAAGTATAACTCTCCATGATTCTTCATTAGGCCATCTGTACTCCTAAAATTCAATATGTCAAACTTTTGTTTGGAAACCCGAAAACTGTCCGCTATTTCATTATATTATCTGGGGGTTGTAAAACCGACTACCTCCAACGTTAAAAGAGGACAAGCAGGAAATCATCTGTGGCTTTGCTGTCACTAAGCAACGGGGCTCTTTCACCATCGACTATTTTTGGCCAGAGACGAGTTTGCTATGACCCCTTTAATTTTCCACAGCGTCATCTAGGGTCCAAGGACAGAATCCCACTCAACGGGAGAAAGGTAGCGAGCATTGTTTAATCCAGCGTTTCCCAAACCTCTCCTGGAGGACCACTTGTCCTGCATGTTTTAGGTCAGTGTTTCTCAAGCCTGCTCCTCGCGACACCCTGTCCTGCATATCTTCTATCTATCCTTGCTCTACCTACCTGACTGAACTCACCAGTGGCACATTTTATTAGCTGAGCACATCTGATTTAATCAAGCAGCAAGGATAGATAGAAGATATGCAGGGCAGGGTGCCGCGAGGAGCAGGGTTGAGAAACACTGTTTTTGATCTCTCCCAACAAACTGATCATTTAAATCAGCTGTGTTGGAGCAGGGAGAGATCTGAAACATGCAGGACAAGTGGTCCTCCAGGAGAGGTTTGGGAAACGCTGGTTTAATAAACCAGTACTCAGTGTAACCAACGAACAAAAAGTCACCAAAGCCATACTACATAAACTCGAAGAGTACGAGTAATCAGAGCTAACAGGAATAAACCTCTGCCTGAAGTGTTGTTGTGGTCTGTAAAAAAAAAAAAAAAAAAACTGTCGAATTTAAGATTACCAACAGGCGGCGTTATTAGTCAGCAGATCGGTAGAAACTACCTAGAGCTTCTTTAATGTAGTCAGTTAAGCAGCTCTAGGTAGTTGGTTCAGAAAGCCACAACAAATTTATTTTCCTATAGGCATATTTGTATTATATTGACATTTTTAAAGAAATAGGCTACTATTCTAGGACAACCTCAAATGTTGACCAGCACGAAATCTGTCTTCGTCCCACAGGTTTTGCTAACAATTCAATCAATTCACCTTTCTTAACTTTTAAGTAGTACTGTAGACTGTCTTTAAGTGTAATTAAGCAGTAGACAGAGTCGTCAAAAGTACTCCATCCAAAAGATATCCGTTTGAACCTCTAGTACGATCTGTGTTCTGACTTAATTTTATTAAACAGGAATTCTTAATCTTACCCATACCCCCACAATTTACTTTAAACATTCGTAAACGACGTTGTACTCATTCTGTTTTGCTCATTGCTGTCACTAGAAAATTAGACTCCAACTTGCTAATCAACTGACATTCATGGCGTAGCCTATTAGCTACATTAAAAATAGGTCTCATTAAAATATCCACCAGTTTGATGTACTTTCATTAGCGTCTTTGTTCGCAACGTTTTAATTACCATTATATTTATTTGAAAAGCTACTGGCCTAACTTGTAGTCTGTTAACCAATGTGACAATTAATGACACGCAAAACTATATTAACCATCTTCCCCACTATTCAATCCTGGAACATTATTATGCTAATATTATATATTTGTTTTCTTCCTAAATAAATATTTATTATTTGCCCGTCAACGTAAGTGTACCCTTTCCTGCTGTTATATAGCGTAGAAATGATAAAACGTAAACGTTTCATTGTTTCCTTTAAATATAAATATGAAATACATACATACATACATACATAAATACATACATGAAAATGACAATAACTAAGTAAAACGATTCTTGCAAGTATTTATTTAGCAAAAAAAAAAAAACAAAAAAAAAAAACTGCCAACTGCATCACAAACTTACATGCACACGAACACTAATTCCACAAACACTGATTTCAACAAACTGATTTGTGTCTATAAAACATTAGCACTGGTCGGCCTACCACCTTCAAATACCAAGACTGCAATGGAAACCTTTTACATTTTCATCCAATTTAACATTGTCTAACATACAACGAGGAAAAATAACTGCCATAACAATATGGATAGTATAACCTAACCTAACCAAGCTAACCTTAATATAAAGACCAAAATTATCATCTATTTACCTGAACGTCACAAGGAAGTCTGCGGTGGGTTAGGACTGTTTGAACCTCGCCCCTTTTTATGGCAGCCAACCCTCCTCTCATGGCTTGTTGACGTCAGGAAAGTGTTGGTCGCTAGTGATCCAGCGGACTGCGCTGCGAACGGGAGCCAAGTAGTGGAGACGGCGAGAAGGATCTCTGATCTTCAGTGACTGCAGGTATAATATTTTAGCATTTTGTGCTAGTTGTGTTTTGTGTTGTAACGGTATATACGTATATAGTTTCAAAACCAAGACGAGGATACATGTGTAAAATGTTCGGCTTCCCCAAAGAGCATCATAGTTACCGCTAGCTATATTCGTTCAGTGTAATCACTCCGCGGGCAAATTGGACACTCTAACCTAATGCATAATAACATAATGGTAGGTAAAGCATGTTTGTTGATCAAGACAATCACGTTTATGGACATTTTGCTGTGGATGTTAATGCGCACACACGCTCTTATTCAAATAGCTGATTTGCCACCAAGCCTTCACTCACTACAGTGCGTTGCCAGTAAAGAAAAAACCTTCACATTCATGATGGTTCAACAAAATATGTCCTTTGGCCTTTAATACGATCAATCTATAGAAATGCACTTATCTTACATGCTAACTATAATTTAGGCGTAATATATACGAAGAATTACGTGGAAATGTTAGGTAAATTATAACGGAAATGGGTAGCGTCTAACATTAGTTCATTTAAGTATTTGTCTCTTGAGTTGTCAAATCGAAGTCTATTTGCCAGATTTAGCAAAAGTGTTTTCATTTGGATTATTTCGTAGTGGAAATATGCCTGCTCAGTAGTGGTGTAAAACGTTTTAAACAGGTAGTCTAACTATGGCTGCACGCTGGGTTCACGAGGTGTGAAATATTCAGACTCGTAGTGAATCAATGGCTTCCTTTCCATTGTATAGTATAGAAAATTATGGGACCTCATAGACTGGCAGGTTTTCCTTTTGGGCTGTTCTCTCTAATGTTCTCTGTGGGCAGGGATTCTTGAGCGGGAGGTGTTTCAGACAACACCTTCACTTTCTGCTAACTCAAACTGACCCGGCAGCTTGACAATTAGTGACCCTATATGAAAAGAGTTTGCATGGCGTCACACACACACACACACACACACACACACACACACACACACACACACACACACACACACACTATTTGCATCCAATGCTGGGCGCGTGCTTCGCATCGACTTTTATCATATCGGCCATGTGCTTGTCTGACAGCTCAAAAAATTGAACAATGGACAGACCGTGCAGAAGCAGTCATTTCTAACAGCTCTTTAAAATAAATCCTTGGCCAAGCATCCAGCAGATTACGGCTGTATATTTTGTCTTTTTTGATGAAGGCACAACATTAATACACAAAAGAAAATATAATAAAACATTGCATTAATAAGGCCATGATTGCTCGGAAGTTCTGAAAGAATTCTGCTCATTCTTGAGTATTGCTAACCGTGGATGTAAGCTGTAAAAGATTTGTGGTGACATTTTTAGTTTGCATGTGAGTAGCAGACTTTTTATGTCAGACTTTGTATGTCTTTTATTATATGTTATGAGGATTTTGTGTCTTGGGGTCCTTTCTTTCCCCCATTTTTTATCTTTTATGGTGACCATTCCACGGTATTTTAATCTTTGGGCAAGTGTATACTTGTTCAGGGATATTTGATAGCCTGCCCTTTGTTCTTTTTATTTGTAAACTTTTTAAATAAATTAACATAGGATGTACTTAACTCGTGTGAGTCTGCCATCAAAATATGGTGGTGCTAGCCAATGTAGATGTACAAAGGCAAGACAATTAGGGCCAATACAACCGTTCAAAATACTAGTTTAATTCACTTGATGTTACACATGTATGAGCGCACACATGCAATCATGTACTTATTAATTAGAGTGCATGAAAATGCACTCTATTGTTATCCGAATTTTTCTTATTAGAGTGCATGAAAATGCACTCTATTATTATTAGAGTGCATGAAAATGCACTCTATTGTTATCCGAATTTTTCTTATTCTTCTTTTTCTTCTTCTAACCAATTTTGTGCGTTTAATACAGCTTCAACCGTTTAACGTAGAAACTTCATTCAAACTGTGTTGCGTAGGTCTTACAAAGGACACTTATGCTATGTATTTTTATTTTTGTAACATTTATACTTTTTAAACTATTAATTAAAAACTATCAACTATCAAACTATCCATAGACATAACACTGGCCTTTATGACATCACAATAGAGCCATTAAGCAATTAGAATCTTGTGGCAGCTGTTCTGACCACCTACATCTGTTTGATGTAGGCCTATATACTTTTATCTATGTAAAATTATACTGTTTGCATTTTCATGCACTCGTTATTCCCTGGAATTACATTCTCTAGTTGAATTAGCTTTCACACTTGAGCAAGTCCTAAAAGGGTTTCTAATCAGCTGAATAGATAGATTGCTAATATGCTAATATGAGCTAGGTAATATGAGCTAGCTAATTTAAATTAGCTTACCTGCTGACATAAAGGGTTACTAGTATAATTCAACAAGATCATTTCCATGTGCAGTAAAAGTACATTGTAGATTGTTTTCACTTTTTTCATTGCTGAAGGTCATAGTGTCAAAACATTAAGCATCAAAGTCTTTTTGCAAGACGGCAGTGTTGCTGTGACACTCTCTTAAATTTTTCCTTCTTTTGCTCTAACCTGTAAACATAGCTTACGTGTGGAGATACCCCTCTCCTTTAGTTAATTTTCACTTAAAATTACATTTTAAGGACCGAATCCAGGCCAAAGTGGAGCATTCTGTTGCGGTAATTATGAACATTGTCTCCATCCCTTATGAACTCAGAAAAATGGAAATAGAACAGTTTGTATATTGATACTTTCTATCCAAATTATTGGTATTAAATAATTTGCATATTTAAATGAAATTCCTCTTGTTTAGGATCACAATGGTATGGTTTATTTAATGTTTTAAGAGCCTCCCAGAAAATGTACCTTAAGCCTAAATCCAGAGGAAATGTTCTGGTGTTCAGGGGAAAGATATACTGTACCCTAAAAGACATTTTGTACATTTTATATACTTTTAATATGTTCCTTGTCTGGTTAGTTTGTGCCTTGTCTGGTTAGAATTGTTATTGGTAGCCAGAAGTATCACTTTGTATAAACATTAGCAGAGATGGTCACCTGACAATAGACCTGAGCTTCCTGTGTTAACATGTGTGTAAAAACGGAAGCTTTCACAGAGTCTGCTGTTAGGTAGCTGCTCAGAGAGTGAAGACGCATGCTTAAGCACCACATCTTGCATCATTGTTGTTTCTCAGGGAGATGGAGCTCTGTCCTCAGTGCTCTGTATATAAACAGCAGCAGTGTCACTGCACTATTTCAATTGCAGCTCAACCTGCCTCCTGCTGCAGCCTTTTGGGAGATGCATGCATGCACTTACCACTAAGGAAGTGACTAAAATAAACACTGTCCCTGTAGCCTTTAATGCTGGGGTGCAATTTGGTTCTGCAGTTGCCATGATAATTCCTGTTTGGTTTCCGTGGAAACAAGCACAGTGCCAATGCCATACAAAAAGGAGAGTGAAAGAGAGAGACCCCATGAAGAGATTTTACTTAAGGGAATGCAGTGATTGGCAAGGTAACCTCCACTGTCACAGGCCTGTCTTTAAATAATCAGTAAGTTTCTTGCACATGAGTTTTTTTGCACAATCTGACCTGACATTGTCTGGGCATCGTAATGTCAGATGGTTAAATAAGTTGTAATCAGTTGCTACTGTGGTAAATCAGTCTACATGTAGTGCTGAAGGTGCAGCAGTGAATGCAGATGAAATTAGAAAATGGCAGCAAGTTCACATCGACCTGCTGTCTTTTGTTTTTATTAGATTTCTGTGCATAGTGCAGTTCTTTCTGCAATGGAAAAGGGAGTTGGACATGAACGTTCTGACAGCACACTGCTGTTCAATATGCTTTCCAACTGGTATAGTGAATACACCATCACTTCATTCTCAGTTACATGTCATATGGAAATGTTGATTGAAGAACAAATGCTGATTGAATCCAGGCTTTAGTTAGGAAGGCCACATTGATGAAATGGAAAATGTTCAGCCTTGTTTTCTGTCATGACCATGCCAAGACTTGCACAGCACTGGATAGGAGCTGATAAAAAATAAAGCTCTGAGCATGTTTAATATTTCTATTGTTTTAGGGCCCAAACAATATATTACTTGCAAAGTGAAGCAAATGGTATGGCTTCTCTGGACATCAAGGACAGAGTGTTCCAAACTTTTTAAGACTCTCATGAAGGCAATGGTCATTTTTTTCTGGGAGAGTATATAGGAGACGTTTGAGGAGACTGAAGATTTAGCAAGCAAGGTCATATTGGGAGGACGATAGAAGTTTCCATGGGTGTTTGCTTCTGCATAATGATACAGAATGTCAATCAGTCATTGTCATTTGACATGAAAAAAATGCATTCAACTGAGGTATTGATAAGAGGAACAAACTGTCCATAATGACTTGGGTAGGTAATGAAATATTTTAATCAGATGGAGTGAATTTGTCACAAATTTATCAACTCATTTTTACTGTTAAAACAATCCTAACCCTTAATTTTGTCCTGAAGATCATTTTTTCCTGTTAGAAATTTCATTTTATTTCATATAGGAATGGTATGGTACACTTGACAGGAAAATAAACAAATGTAAACCTTTCTATTAAAATGTTTATAGCCAACATTCTCCTGTTGAAAGACACCATGTCCATTCATAGTTCATTTTTCTTCACTTTCTGTTAAGAGGTTTCCTCTCAGGTCTGGCTCACAAATCATTAAAATTATGTTAATCGATCAGTCAGTCAGTCACAATGAGGTTGTCCCACAGTGCAAATCAATCAGCCATCATCTTTCATACAGCCCTGCCTTCAACAGAAAATGCTCTGAATAGAAAATATGGACCACACTTGACCGTCTGACATGGTTCAACAATCAGACAGTGGCATAGAAGTTATATGTGGAAGTGTAGTGTAAAAAGTGTGCAGTTTGGGAAATATATTCCTTTTAATTTCATATGCATCAGCATAAATCTTTTTTTATGGTATAATTGCTTTACTGTACCAGTGGTATCATTGATAGAGAATAGCTGTCACTGTAGATATACACTTATTTTTTCAGTAACTGTGT
Organism: Megalops atlanticus; assembly: GCA_019176425.1. Lineage (NCBI taxonomy): Eukaryota > Metazoa > Chordata > Actinopteri > Elopiformes > Megalopidae > Megalops > Megalops atlanticus. Next base: position 26,659,304 of record CM032882.1, read on the forward strand.
AGCGAAGGGAGAGAGCAGTCACCCCACCCGGCCTTGAACCCAGGTCTTCAGGGCATCAAACCTGCAGCTTGACTGCAACGCCAAAGAGCCAGGCTGGCAGTCAGAGCGCATACTCAACTGTAGTGATGGCACTCCGTCACACTGCCGTCCCCTTCAGGAAGCGCGCCCATGCGCTTCACGCACAGAGGCTTCCCTCGCGCATTCTCCTCCCGTCCCAGGGTGCCCCACTCACTCGTGCTTCACCCATCTCTGGGGTCCCTCACACCGTGCTTCACCCATCTCTGGGGTCCCTCACACTGGGGTCAACCTAACCTGGGGGTCCCTCATACGGCTCACACACTGGGCACGCCTCCAATGGCCTGGAGGCAAGCCATCCCACTCTAACACCATAAGTAGCAAAGGGAGAGAGCAGCCACCCCACCTGGCCTCGAACTCGGGTCTACAGGGTATCAAACCTGCACCTTGACCGCAACGCCAAAGAGCCAGGCTTGTTGGTATGGCAGTCAGAGCGCATACTCAACCGTAGTAACGGCACCCCGTCACAAACTGAACAAATGTTTTTAGAGGTCATTCTTTAACTCAGGTGACAGCAGAATGTTTGCTTTTATGTGGATGCTCTTGTTCAGTGATCTGCCTCTTCCTCGCCTGTCCAGATTTCGCACTGGAACAACATTACAAGAAGATGCCTTTGGGTGAAGATGGAAATGGCTGGAAAAAGAAAACATCGGATATTAAAGAGAACTATGACTTCAAGGAAGTCCTGGGAACGTAAGTAGCACTGATGCTTAATGTACTGAGAAATCTGTGAAGTTATTATGGCACAGTGGAGCTCTTGTCATAGTGCGTATCTCTTTTGGAGTAAAAAATATCAAAGAAGAATCCTAGAAGAATAATACTGAAACAAAAAACTGTGCTTAGACTGACCAAAAAGACAAACCTATGTACATTACATGAGTCCCTCATGAGTAATATAATGTATCTGTAAAACTGTCTTCTGTTGTTCGTTCTTTTGAACCAAAGCATTTAATATTTGGCATTGTAATCATGGCTATTGGTGGTGCTTCTTCTGCTCATGGCATGGGGCCAGTTTGTTCAAATCAAACTGTTTATTGGCATGTGAGCATCTTAAAGAAAAACTGTCTGTGTGTCATGCTTCAACACTTAACTGAGTAGGCTTGCCTCATCCTGTTACTTGACTTTCCATAGGTTGCATGTGAAAGCAGAGATTTGTCCTATCATGGTGTAAACAAAGCCAGGTGCATTTTCACCTGTGCACAAACCAACTGTACATGATCATCTCCTCTCAAAATGTCATGTATTCATCTTCCTGATTTAAACTGAAGTATGCACTTTTTTAATAGTCAGAGGTCTTTATTTTCAGGCTGTACCAACCTCTGACCATTCTTAGTGGTCCGACTGACGAACGAGCTATAAGTTCAATTGCCAGTTGCCTCCAGCAGTTTTCACGGGAACTGAGAGACAAATCACCTCCAGCAGTTTTGATTTGGCTCAGTTGACCAATCACCTCCATCCTCGAGACAGGAGTCCCTGGTAGGCTTTTTTCTCCCTGTGGTCCATACCAGCTTATAGTAACTGATCTTCCCTCTGCAGTCAGAATAACGTTGTAGCAACTGCTCTTATTGACAGCTTTTTCAGATCCCACAGTTTGGTCGGTGTTTCCCCACTTGTGCGAGTTTACTCCGTAGTTTCCTGTGGGTACAAGCTTGTGAAGAAGAAGAGAAAATTTGTCTATTTTAGTCACATAACACGTAACAGTTTCAAGCTGAGTTGAGACTAGAATGGATGTGTGTGCCTCACCCCTGGGAAGCAATTCAATTTCCACTTTATTTGACTAGTATGCATGCATTATAACAGAATTTTGTAATTTATAATATAATTTTATAACAAAATTTTTCCATAATAAGTAAATACTAGAAATAATACACAAACACATAGAACAGAGGTCCAAGTTTATTGTCATGATGATTTATTATTTTTTTAATTACAAATAACAGCTAACTTAAATGATTTATTTGTTTAATGCAAGACATTCAGGGCCTCACCAGAGTGACAAATCTGTCAGGGGAAAAAACCTTAAAAAGACTAGTCTCTAAATTGACTCACTGCACTTTGAAAGATACATTTTAAGAACTGACAGGAGCAGTCTGCTGTTGAATTCCCTGCAAGATGAAAGCATTCCTCAATGATGTCATGGATTGTGTTTTATGTGTGGACTCTGAAAGCGAGACTTGGCAAGGCTTAAGAGAGCGGAGAGTCCAGGAGATCCGGCTATCTCTAAACAGCGCCAAACACTACACACAACCTGTGATCACTGTAAAGAAGTTATTGCGGACCTTTCATCCACAGACACAGTGGGCCTGCCCTCTTAGAAAATCATGGAAGAAATGAGCTGGAGATGTTGGAAGTTGCAGCACTCTATGGGCAGAAGAGCAGCTCCTTAGCTCTTGACCTGGCAGTACGAAGGTTTTTAAAAACCACTACTACTTAGTCTTCGTCATCTCCTCCAGGTCTTTCTACACAGGTCTGCACACATTGGCCAGACAGAAGAACCAACAAACCCAGAGTAGCTACAATCCCACCAACTCCCCCTTCCCCCCTATACTGCAGACAGTAAGTTATAGATGGCAGACAACCCACAGATGACCCCTGGTGCACTGCAAGTAATGGAAGACCACTCTGAAGCTGTCACACCCATAGACCACACGGTAGTGTTGTTTTAAAACAGTAACATATATACATACCAAAGCAAAAGCATATTTAGTATACAGTAAGTATTATTCACAGGGGCTTCCCCTTGGCATGTCCGTGTGCTGTATTATCTCCTCAATATGCAGCGAGGTGAAAACAAATTCAAATATTCAGTGAGGGCATTCACAGCTGAATCTCAGAGAGATCATTGCCAGTGTAATCATTCACAGCAAGAGACCGGGCAGTGAATTATGCGAAAAATTACAGAAAAGCAGAACACTGGCACAGAGATGCACTGTATCCATGAAAGGTACTGCAGGGAACAAAAGAAAATGAAATTGCACTTCAGTGAATACTGCGTTGGCCCCCTCTGCTTAAAACAAGAATAAATCAACTGGGATTGGAGCCAAGAATCTATGTCCTACAGTAGAACCTGAGAAAAAATAGAGACAGTGTGTGGAAACAAATCACATATTCCTCCGCTGAGTCTTTGTACTGATGGCTCAATGAAAGATTTATAGTCAAACTAAAAGTATTCAGACCAAAGAGGCACGTAAAAAGTAAACATAAAATGTTAAATATTTTATTGTGTGTGTGGTGTTGAGTTCTTGAAAATATTTGTACAGCAGTGTGGCATGTTGGTGGATCATCCTTATTTTACAGTATTTTTTACTCCATTTTTAGCCAGCGATGACAAGTAGGATTTGAGAACAACAGTTATGCCAATTTAATTTTGCATGCAGCACAATAACTTTTTGTTTTCTTGGGATCGTTACTTAGGAATTTTTTCAAATGGAAGGAGAATCATCCATTCCTGTTGTCTTGAAAGCTGATATTGACAGTCTGCATTAGCACAAAGTTCAAACATACTAAAAGAAAAGAAAAGAAAACAAAAAAACATCCAAAAGAATTCAAAGCAGCTGGGATATATTGAATGAAATGCAGAACAGTGAAACTGACCTTCATGTCAGCATGTTTACAGTTAATGGTTAATAATGATGTTGAAGACATGTTACAGTATCACCTGTGGTCCTATAGTAGGTACAGTAGATAAACACTATTCCTATCCAAAGGGGTTGGCTGTAACAAAAACTCCTGTTGCACTTGGATTTTTGTAGTACATCTTGACAGATTTTTATATGATTTTATTTGTCCCACAAAGTTATGAAGATTTTTTTTTCCAAGGATGACAGTAATAGTATATGTGTTTTTTTACTGGGATAGAAATCAAATCACCATGTCCTTTTGCACTTGCTTCAGTCATTAGAAAATCCTGAGTTAGTGTGCTCGGTCATCTTGAAATTTGTAGTTATGTATCTCAGGGTAACCATTCAGAATTGTGATCCTGAGGTACATGTGTTGTAAACTGACAACATACGTACCTGAGGATCACAACCATTTGGTAATCTTGCTTCTGAGACAAATATGTTGTGGTCTTGATCCTGAAGATTATGATCTTATGATTCCATTAAGGAGCTGCCTGATGTCATATTTTCTATTTTAATTGAATGGCCTTTAGGTGCATGCATGCAGGCGTGTTAGTAGTAATCTAACTAGGCATAGCAGAAAAGGGATTAAGGCCAATGTGTTGATCAAAAGCTCCTTACATTTTAAAGAAGATTTCCAAATTGGTTAATCCGTAAATTCTTCCAGTAAAAGTTGCTTCATTTATTTGGAAAAAATCCTCTGTAGGCTAATCCCTTTACTGATGTCAGGTTTAAAAATGGGAGGGAGGAAGGAAGAGAGAGTGAGAAACATTTTCACCAGTGGATTCTTGAAAAATCACTCGTGAGTGCACTATGAGTCAATTTGCAACACAATACAGCCAGGCTATTGCATGACTCAAGGAAACCAGGGTTGAAACACATGATTTATAAAATCAGGAAATTATACTGTGTCATGGCTTCAGGACTTGACAACAATTTTGGGCCCATTCTCAAAACTGTAGGACACATAAAGTCAGTGACTGTTTCTATCAGTTTACCCTGCTATTTCACTCAATTCTTCTTGTTTCCATTCTTTGTTTTGGTAGCTCTTTTATGGAAGGATTAAATAAACCCTCATGCTTAAAGCATAATTCAGTATATTGTTCTTTACCTTTGCTATAGCAGAAATCTGCAAAGAAGAGCTGTTTTTGTACCAAGCAATAAAATAAAACAATCTGAAATTCTTTTGTGGTTCTGTAAACAACTCAACACCAGTCAAAATCACAGAGAAACCCAACATTGGATCAGTGTGCATTTTGAATTAAATCTTGAGGAATCATAACATCCATATTAAAATATGCATGGCTTTATGCATTCAGCATAGCCACTTGAACATGCCTCAGTGCTCATATTGAGTTAATTGTGATAAATGACTTGTTGCAAGGAGTCTAAAATCAAGCATCCACTCACTTCTGCTTAATTCACTGGAATGAAGTAATGTAGTACGGAGTGATTTGAACTGGAGAAGTCTAAGGGAAGGCTTTCTGCCTCAGTTATTTTAGTAAACTTCACTTGAATCCACACTAAATTGTTAGGTGACAGAAATTGTTTTACAGTTTAGTGTTCCCTTAATAAATGTGTCATCTTCTGCCAGGGGTAAGGGAAAAATAGTTTTGAGATGAGAAAGGCAATTTTGAATTCTGCAGAATCTGAAATTGAAGAAATGTTTTCTGGCCCAGAGAATATATTACAAAATTAGACTACTCTGTTACTTAGAGTAAACCTGCCTAGAATGTATGTACATTCTACGTAATGGTTTACATTCTTCCCAAAGACAATACATTATTGGAGTTTTTACTCAATTTACTTGTTCTGTCCATTAACTTTATAAAATGATTAGTTCCATTGTTCCTGTTGGTCAGTATGCATTCCAGTTGTCACGGTATTGACAAATATACCAAGGGTAAATGGAATTTTCTTACATTGTTTTAATATCATTGTGCATTGACAAACATATATGTTGTAACTGATCTATTTCACATCACTAAGAGCAAAGCTGCCAAAGATGGAAATGTTTGCCATCTCTTTGGAGAAGGAAGTAGTCTATATGTTGTAGGAAACCAGCAACTGAAATCTATGGTGAAATGTTAATATTAAATAAACAAAGATGTGTCAAAAATCAGCTTAGCCAGTTAGCAAGCTTGTTCCCTGACTAGCTGGTGAATCCAACAGCACCATAGAGATGATGCCAGGAAAGTTACTACAAGTAATGTAACAAGCTAGGTAGCCAGCTACTTTCATTGGCAGCTTCATGTAATCAATTCAACTTCTTAGTGCTGGTCACTCTTTTTACTTTATGTAAAACAGCTGAGTAGAATTCAGGAATTATTGCATTTTATAAAGGCAATATGACACTCAAGTCTGTGGTGCATCATGAATATTAGTGTGACAAGGACTTCGATATCTTGAAAAAGGAATGAAAAGAAAATGGTTCAGTCATGTTAGATTTTTTGTTCTCTTATCAGCATTGTTTCTCAGGGAATATCGTTTTATAATTATTTCGGATCTTGAACTCCATGTCATGAAAAATGTTGTACTGCCTATTTTCCCATTTTATGTTTGTTATTCTTGGCACTTACTGCTTTTTCCTCCAATTCTACACCAACATGTTACAAAAAATGGCATTTTTTCCATGTTACAGTCAGTCCCTATGTAGAACAGGCACACTTGATGTTATGTAATCTACAGTGCCCTCTATATTTATTCATCCCCCTGATAAAATGGGGGGAAAAGTTCATATTGGATAATTGTTTCTGCTTTTTTAATGTTAATACTTTAAACTTAATAGCATTGCACAGCTAATTCAAATTGTTCACAAATAATGGATTATATTATCGAAAACACAAGACATTTAATCACATTTCTGTAATCAGTACTTTGCTTGTAAATCCTCCTCTGGAATGGATTACTCTGGCACAGTACTTGCTGTAGTGTTTGATGAGGTTCTGGCACTTCGGAGGGGTGATTTTTGACCATTGCCCCTGGAAGAATTATGTCAGATGCTACAGGTCACCTGGTTTTCATTTGTGAATAAGTTTCTTGAGTTCAAACCACAAATGTTTTTTTTGATCGAGCTCTGGAGATTGAGATGATCAGATGAGAATTTATGTTCTGCTTAGTTAAAAAAAAATCTGTAGATTTTGATGAGTACTTTTGAATATTGTCATCCTAGAATGTCCATTTTCAGCCAAGTTTGAGTTTTTTGGCAGCAGGAATATGGGTTTTGGCCAGTGTCTTAGTACATGTTGGAGTTCACAACTCCCTTTACTTTAAAAAGGGCTCTAGGACACATGGATGCAAAACAACACCAAATCAATTTGAACATCCCACCATATTTCACAGCAGTCATGAGTTATGTCTCTACCTAAGTTTGACCATTTTATGCCTAACAAAAAAATGATGAGTATGTTTGAAAAGCCTGAAAATCATATCATCTTACCATGCTTCCAGTTGTCTTTGAGATGTTGTTGGGCAGAAGAGGCTATTTCCTTGCAACCTGGCCATGAATGCAACACTCATGGATGCAACTTTGAATGGCTCTTTTAGACAGTTTGTAAGCTGAGGATGCCAGTTTGTTTTGGAGATCTCCAATAGTTGCCTTTTGATTTATGGTTACTTCCTGAACCACTTGTCTCACAGCCCATAATGGCAAGACAGGCATGCGCCCTCCTCATGGCAGTGTTTCCACTGTACCAGTAGTTGCAAATTTCTTAATAATGGACATTACAGTGGAAAGTGGTGGTTTCAACTTTTTTTTACATATTATGCCACCTTCCAACATATGGAGGTCAATGACCAAGTTACCTTGATTCTTCAGAGGGCTCTCTTACCTAAACCATGATTATGCACATCACTGATTAATCTCTTCTGTGTGTTACCTCCTTTTATACCACAGGGAACAGGAAGCCTTTAGATGCCTCAGTATAGTTCTAGAAACATCCTTTGAACTTACAAATAAGCAGAATGCTGCAGATTGTTTTTCAGATTTTTAAAAAGATTATTAAAGTTGCGAAGAAAGTGATCTTCAGGTTTTCCGCATTAAAATTCATTTGTGAACAATCAAAATTTGTGTGCAATACTGTGCACACACTGTACTTTGTGCAATACTATGCACATTTAATAAAATTAGGTAGAAGAAATTATCTAATATTTATTTCTTTTACAACATTTTTTGTGCCTTTTTAGTCAGGGATATGAATATATATGGTGGTTAGGTCACTATATCAGCAATGTAGACATGTTTCATCATTTCCCTTGAGTGATTCCCTATACAGTATTGATTTGTAGCTGTATTTCCTCTCATAGTCACCACTCTTATCTTAAAATTATTACACTGTTTTACATTTAAATAGAATTTTTTATCCACAAGGGATTGCTGGTAATAGTAATAATTCACTTAGTGAAGAATGGACAAATTTACAGATCATCAATCTGATTGCATTGCTGAGCTGTTTATAGTACAGTGGTTGTCTTGACAACATAGGGATCCTTTCCATATGGACTATGGTTACAAAGTTTAGAATTCTGTAGTCCTCCTTCCCCTGTCAAATTCTGAAAATACTGTAGTATGCTCATAAGTGTGGTGAAACTCACAATCAGAAGGATTTTCTTGCATATTTGGCTCCTTCTCTGTAAAAATTATTGTTGCCTCATAGTTTAAAATATGCACATTATACTATTGAATTTTTGGTCTCTAATTTATACTGACAAATTAAGTCAAGACTCTTAATTAAATTGCTAATGCAGTCTTATTTTCATTTAATAATAATTTGTTTTTGAAAATTTGAATGCAAAATTGAAAATAACACAATTAGCAAAAGAAACATTTGCATGAGTACTGTTACACCTCATACAGCAGTTGGCAGACAGTCAAAAACAGCATCAAAGTCTCTCACAATTCTGCTATTGACCAAGCAACAACTTATCAGTTACCCTGACTAGATTACATTTACATTTTCATCATTTAACAGACACTCTTATCCAGAACAACTTACAACGTGAGCCTTCTAGGTAACAATGCTGCAGAAAAAAGCAAGGATTAAAACAACTCACACTTCAGTCTGTGAAAAAAGGAAAAAATGACAAAAGTGACCATTTTAATTGCAGCAATGTATCATTTCCTAACTATTTTGCTTTGCAATCACTAACATGTATGATATCAAACTGATCACCCAGTTTGCACTGAATCATTTGAACTATCAAAAGCAATATACTTGCTACAGTGAGTCTGAAAAGCTGATTGTAGAGCCATAGACATGGAGCTGCTTAGCACAGGGGCACTGGAAAGTGTAAGGCTGAATGGTAAAATAAGCAGCCAGGTAATTATCAGTGGTCCAGGAACAGTGGCTCCTGAGAATTTATCATCTTTGTGAGATACAAAGATAAGCAACTTGTCAAGTAAAAAACTTGTCATGTGAGGGCTGTGTATGCACTGCATAACATATCAGCATTGCAAAACTGATAATAATAATCAGTAATAATAATAGTCAGTCACTCAGTAATAATAATACTTGGGCTGTTTAGCTGAACTGTTTAGTTATTGTAATCTGACCTGCACTCCCACATTCACACACAGACACACACTCCAACACTAAATTGATAAGGGACAGCCTCACATGGTATTTGCCAAAGAGACAAATGTAAGAAGACTAAATGTTTGTGCTGCAGAGCACTGTTTACACTCTGTTAGTTAATCACAATTTCTTAAAGTCATTAACAATTTATAAGGTCCACATGCCAGCACCACAAGCAGTGTTGATCCTGTTTCCCTTTGAATGGCTCATCTTGGGGAGTGAAATTATAGTAATAAAAGGTGATGGACAGCAGCTCCCGGAAGGCAGACAAGTTAAGATTCCTTAATGTGTTTTTATTTTATCTTGTACTAAAAACAGAGCTCTGATGCGTTTTGATAACACGCTGAGGTGCATTTGTTGGAAAAGGAAAGTCAAAATGCATCAGTGCTCTGGTTTTAAGTGCTGAGTGGAATAAGGGCACATTAAGAAATCTGAAGTTGTGTGTTTGTTGGGAGCCACTGTCCCCCACCATGATTTGTGGCATCTATCACACTTATAGCAACTTTGTAACAACTTGCTTTAGGATTGCTCCTCTTAGAAAGGAGCTGATAATCCACTTCCTGTTTATGTCTGTGATGAAATGGTGTGTTTCACTTATTTTTATGAATATGCTGTGGAATTTGAGTGTATCAAGGATTGTTTCTGTTTGGTAGTCCTTAGAACATTCAGTGGAGGTGAATGATTGCTTGGCTGTAATTAAAGTAGAAAAGAATAATGGTTCACATGACAAGGCACATACAACTACAGAGATCAAAGTAAGTTTTCTTTCCCCCATTTCTAAGTGCATACACAGCACAGCCCTGAAAACAAACAGCATTTTCACCAATGTCCCTGTCAGGCTGAGCTTTACAGCTAACAAGAGAGGATGAAAGAAGACCCATCCTAGACTTTCTTGGCCAAGAATAGCTGACATATTTTTATGTTTTGCTGCAGGTAAAGACTGGTCTCCCATGTATTTTCACACCAAAGTGTAAGGTCCATCATGAAACAGAATCTGATGTATTGATCTAGTGTGCTGGAAAGCATTAAAACTAGGCCATTTGTTTGTGTTTTGCTGCTAGAGATGAACAAGGCAGAAGGCGAATGCTCAAGGTAATTCAATACAATGTGTTTATTTTATGAGCTAGGACTATTTTTTACACCCTTATCACAAAAGGAGGTCAAGAGGACCATGCTGATATTCTCCAGTGACAAAAACTCTGAAACACACCCACTTTCATCTTGCAGTAATAATAGAAAAATAATGCATTTCTCACTACAAAGTATTTGAATTAGGTTCCCTGACAAACAAACAAATTTCATAAAGAGCCATTCTTTCCTAAATTTACCTAAATGGGCAAGTGTGTTTTGAGATTTGTGTTTGTTTGGTCATATTTTTCTTCTCTTGAGGCATGTCTTCAGAATGGCTTTCGGTAAGGGATCATTAGTTTTGTTTTGTAAGCTTATTTTTGTTTCGTTTATGAAAAGACTAATTTCATCATGCTCTTTCTCATACAAATAATTATCTTGAATTTATGCCTTTTTACACATTAAAGAATATTGATTTATTATGATTTACAAGATTGGTAAAGCTAATTATCTGTTAGATTTTTACATACAAAGATTCCTTTATCAAATTATGCCATTTGGTCACTCCAGTGAATTAAATTAAATAACCAAGGTCAAGGTCAAGGTTACTTTATTTGTACCCGTAGGTAGATTTGGTTTGCAGTGGACGAGTTCATACCTCATCTCATCTTGACACACTTTATACAAACAACACAGACAGTAGACAGCATAATAAATAAATAAATATGATAAAATATGATAAAAGTGCTCCAAATTCCAATCATCACTAAAAATAAATAAATAAATAAATAAATTTATTTAGTTGCTCACACCTGTTTTCACACTGTTCATGTGTTTCAATGATGTATCAAATCTCTGAGAATTGTAACAAGGAGGAGGTCATTTCCATGAAGTGCCAGTGCATGGATAGACCACTCTTGACTAGCTCATCTCTGTTTCATCTTGGTAGTCAGTAGTTGAGCTCCATATCATGAGAGTGAAGGTATGTGGAAGAGGTTCAGGGGAGTGCCAGTGCCTCATGTTTAAAAGGAATGTGATCAATTGCTTCAATCATAGCTTGAGTAGTTCACCTCAAAACACTGAAGATACTGACTGTACTGTATAAAACATTTTATCGCCAGAAAAGGGTCTGTTTATAGTTTCATGTGTTTATGTGACAGCAGCTGTGTGTACAAGAACATTATAACTGTTTAATTGAATTTAATGAGTGAATTCAGACCACGTGGTCAACTCACATTTTGCCATGGTCATTGCTAGTCTAACTGCTTGTATCTGTCCAGGCCCGTGGAAAGACTTTGCACTGTCCAGCGCTCCCAGTTTGTCCGTGGTGCAGGGTGGGAAGCACTGAAATTATTGGAAATCAATGGGCTGATGGATGGGCTGCCCGCTGGTGATGTTTGATGGTGGCACACTGATGCATGTTCTGGCTCCAGCAGAAGTGATGGATACTGATATTTATGCTCTGAAAAAAGTGTAAATAATAATAATAAATAATATGTTTCGTATTTATTGCTGCAGCAAACATCAAAATGAAAGGAAACAGTTTGGTGGCCTTGAATAAAAAGTTGAACTTTACTCATCAGTGGGAGACTAGGCCTATATTCTTATAAAATTATATATATTATCTAAATTATAATAACCTCAAAAGAAATTTGCTCATCTGACCCTCAGACTCTTTCCTGGAAAGAAATGAAGACATGAGACTCATGTCATCTGCATATCTCTGATGCAACTCCCATCTGGTTACACTCAGTCCCCATAACAATCACCTTTTTGCTTCAACAAAAGCTGAAAATGACTGTACTGTAAGTCTGTGTACATCCACTGACTGTGCATCCTCTGAAAATCCACTGACAGTTTGTTACAAATATTCCTGTAAGTCTTCAGACTCTGGGGTTTTCTTTCTCCTTAACTGAATTAATGAGAGTATGCGTTGTAATTTTGTTCTGCAGACTCTTCTCCTCATGTTTTGGCCAGCGGATATATAACGCTGCTCCTCAGAGCTTTATGTTTTTGCAGAGGCTTCTGCATCAGGGTGGTTTGGATGTCTGCAGCACGGCAGAGGGTGTAACAGCCCTTCAGCTCCTGAATAAGATGTAGGGCAGGGGCGTAGAAAGAGGACATTTATTAGCACATCTTTAGCACATCTATTTCAGTCCTGCTAATTTATTGGACCGTGGCTGTCAAATAATTGTAAGAAATATTCATCCCTGTGTATTGATATGCCTTAATTTCAGCTGTGGTGGCACACTGCACCTTGAGCTACTGTCCTAGTAATAAATTTGCTCTGTCCTGCACCTGCCAGTCTTAGCTCAGGCAGAAGGCTGTGATTTACAATAGTGGCACCCCCCCTATTCCCAATGATTGCTTCGCTCTCTGTCACTTTCTGCCTCCTAGCCTACTGCTGAATTACCCCGTGCCTCTGCTGTTTGTAAAGACTCTGTTATTGTTAGATTCAGCAATTAAATATAAAAACAATGCATTTCACTGTGTTTCATTAGTCTCTTCCTCATTTGGTTTTCTCCATGTTGGATGCATCACTTGCAGATGCATTGACATTAGTAGCATGTCACATACTTGCAATTTTCTGTAACAGACAAAACCATTGTTAAAAACACTTAATAATCCGACATTCTGGACGGTATCCATCTCATAAGGCCCGTCTTACTTCATTTAAGCCACCAGAGTAGGAGATGACACAAACCAATATAAAATGTAACTTTAATCATGCTCAGGGGATGAGCTGCTGTGTCTTACCTGGGCTTTGATTCTGAAATTTTCTGTTATGAAATGATTTCTAGTCTGCCAGACTTTGCTCCAGGGTTACCGCTGGTGGCTTTTAGCTCTGAGGTTTGTGAGGATCTGTATCTTGTTAATTGTTTTTTTCTGTGTTTTTTTTTTTTTTAATTATATTTCATTTTCTCTTTTTTATTTTGGTTGTGTTGCTGGATAACAAGGTTGTGCTCCATGTTGTGTGTTTACTGTAGTTGTACTTTGTGATAATAACTGGAATTATAGCTTGGGCTCTTGTGTAAGTTTCTCAATTAATGGCTCTTGTTGTGTTGTATTACTGGAATCATGGGTTGTGTTGTGATGTTATTGGAGTCATGGCTTATGTTGTTTATTGGAGCTATCGGTTTTGTTACTGCAATTGTTGCATGTCATTTTGGGAGGGAGTCAGTAGTGTGAATGTTTTCATTTGTTTACTGAGACATACAGGCAGCTCCTTGTGTTTTGGTAACAGCATGATCCTGAGGGACTCTGGTGGTTTACCTGTTGAGAGGGGTTACCGAGAAAACTTACTGTGTCTGTGTGCATGCATGTTAGGGAAGTAGGAATGAAAGCCAATACTAGATAATTCCATAGTTAATCGATTACTTCATTCAGTTTTTTAACACTTAAGAAAATTTTCAGAAAATTCCATTCATATTCTCTCTCATCATCTGTAGTCATATATAGGTGAGCCTAAAATGCCTGCAGATAGGAACTGATCAAGAAAGGATTATTAATTGATATTTGTAATTTTCCTGCCTGAAAGTGGATGCAGATATTTTGCAGAGAGTCATTATTTACAAAGAAAGAACTGGATTTTCATATTGTGCTTGGGAATAGAAAGGGGGTGGTTGATTACTTGATTAAGTGATCATAGGATCTCATACTGAAATATCAAATACCAGTAATTGGAAATGCACAGCCCTTGCGTGAAACATCCAAACTTACCAGTAGAACTGTTTCTGGCTAGTCACCAAATACAGCACATGGAACAGCAGCAAATTTCTCATTTTAATTTAGAGGCTAGATTGGAGAAATAGCATGGCTGCAAGCACAGTACAGGAAGGTAATAGCTCCCTTTTAATCAATGGGAAATATGTATCCCTTCTCTGGACTGGGTAACATTCTGGCCCACCAGGCATTGTTTGGGTCCTTTTTAACAGTGATTAAGAATTACCGTACGGCTGCTCATTCTCAAGATCCAAGAAGTGACTTACCCCATGGCCTGGGTCAGGGAGCGGGTGCATGTCATGGGAAGACTGCCTGACCATGTGCGCCCAAGTCCTATGGGAGAGTCCAACGGCTAGAGAGAGGAAAAAGGGAGGAACTTTCAATAGAAAAATGATATGCCAAAGCTAGCCTGCGACACTACGGTCATGACACTCTGCCACCTGCAGGGCTCTGGAAAGTCTGGAAATGTATGGAAAAAATATTTATAATTTCCAGACTAGGAAAATTCTGGAAAAAGTATGTAAAAGTCTGGGAAAACATTTGTGATTCCATACCATTGCTGGATTCCGGCAACAGTTTCAATAAGAATTCAGTATTTTATCAGGGTTTTATTTATTATTTTACGAAGCAGTTAACACGAATATGGATCTGTGGCTTTGCAGCAAATTAGTCATATGCTGTAATTTTTATTAGGAGCATTGGCAGCCTTCAGTGGGGCACTGAGGCAAAAGGTCTTGGAAGGGGGGAAGTCAGTCTAGAAAGGGGTAATTATATTGTGAATTTATAACACAGATAAAACACATTTATCTGCACTGGGAAAATAAAAAATGTCTATAGTATTTCGATTAATGAAACCAATAATGTGAGTCAAAGGGTACAAGTTTGAAATCTCAGTTCTCTGCCTTCGATCAGAGCTGAGATTTCTCTTTTAGGTGAACATTTCCTTGAATGAACATATAATGACTCATAGCCTAAGTTGTCAAAGCACAACCCAGATAACTCGGCAGACCAGGTTTGAAAAATGGGGTCTGGAATTTTGAAATGGGAAATGTTCAGGAACCCTGCTTTTGCTTACAGATTCAGGTACAGTAAAATATGTGATTTTGGGCTTGTCCCTAGATTTAAAGGGATGTCTCCCACATTACAGTAGAAATCACATGGCAATGTGACAGCAGCCAAACCAAACTTGGGATATTACAGTAAGGGGAAATATGTGTTGCAACAGCAGGGGCAATGTAGAAGACAGTTTTGATTATAGTGGGCTGCAGTGTTGTTGTTTTTTTTTTAATCGAACAATCTCCCAGTGGCGTGGAAGCCCTGTCAAAGTGGTGAACATACAGGTTTGTAAATATACTCATTTTTTTATGTAGAACTGCGCCCTTATGTATATATGGTATTGTGCTGTTTTTTACCTGAAAACATTTATGAGTTCAAGGATACAGGACATCAAGGAAGTAATTAAATACTAGACAACTCACACAAACCCAAATGTTGTCTTACCGAGACTGCAGTGATCATACACACTGAATGTTAATGCCGTAGTGCAGGTAAATCTGTCCTGTCCTTTTACTGAACTTGTGAGTACTGTTGGAGAGAGTAAACTCTGTGCTAGTAGTATCAATAATAAATGTTCATGCTTAAATGCTTTATCTAAATGGAAAGGTTGCTGTCATTTTATTTTTTTAAACATCATGATGGATTTTTACTTTACTCTTCAACTGTTGTGTTTGTAAAACCTATTAGAGGTCATGTCTTTTCAATTTTACTTAATTTGAAGAGGGTTTTCAATGTTCTGTCCATGTGGGTGTGTAGTTAATGGGGAAGTAGTCTCTGTGAAGTTCAGAGGCCTGAGAACTCATTAGCAAATAATCGGGCCCAGTTAAATGATCTGGCCCAGTTCATCAGCCAGTGCTGAAAGATTGTATGGACAACTCAAGCTGGCACTGGCAACCTGCACCATGGAAACCTGGGATTTTCCACTCGGTCAGCTGGGATTCCTTCACCTTCCCCACCTTAGCATCTCAACAAAGATCAATTGTGTCTACACACACTGGGGGAAAAGCCTAATGTGTTTTATGACATTTATACAGTATCTGAACCTGGAACAAATGACAGTATTGATATTTACCTGGGATGTTTCTTCTTCCTTCCCAATGGAAGGGGCTACTGACATCCTCAAAGGAGCATGATGCTGATTATTTGATTACCGTGATCATGATGGGAGTAATAGGGACTCTAATAACAAAGTAGTGGGCTGGCCTGGCCATTGTCCTGCCAGTGTTTTACTTCATTTGTGTTCTATTAGGTGCTCTATTGTGCTTGGAGATAAGAGGAGGATATAGAAAACCACAGGCCAGTCTTTGCTACTGATATATTGCTGAGTTTATCTACACGTAAATCATTCACCTGTATGTAATGCAACCAGGATTGCTGTTGTGGATGGATGGTACTTCAGCCACCAGTAGCTACATCCTTTCCCAGCCAAGAGCAGCTACAGGGGGACCTCTACACCTGGAGTCAGTAGGCCCTTGTTAAGAGGCTATAAAAGGACCTCAGTTGCCTGTGAGGGTGTGTGGGGAAGTTAGGAGAATTGTTTGTGAGGAGGTTTCTGGTGAGTGATTTCTTTGGATGACTACCTGCTCTCTGCTTAAACCTATGCCTGTCCCTTGACTATTCTTTTGCTGGTTCCCCGAGTTACAGCTCTGGTAAGCCCCTTAGCTGCCCAGAGGTGCTAGGTGTTGTTTTGTGTTTTTCATTATGGTTTTATGTTGTCAATAAACACCCAGTGTTTTTACTGTAGGGATCATATTTGTTGCAGTTGACGGCATTTTATCATACACGCCCTAGCGACCTGCTTTTTGTGGTGTCATATGTGGAATAGGAGTAATTTCATGACAGATTTAATCAGAGAGTTTATTTTAAGGCTGTATTTATACCATACCACTGTTATATCCGAACCTCTGTTCTCATCATGCAAATCTATTTGCCAACATGTTACCACTTGAACCAAAGGCAACAGTGCTAGCTGTCTCTCAGGGAGTGACATGACTGCTGGGTTCTCTGCTGCCTGCTACCCTACTGGCTTTATGCAGGACCTACAAGCTAGTACTTTCAGGTCTGCCGCTTTCACCCCCTGTTTGACCTGCTCCTTCTCTGCAGCAACCTCTGCTGGCCAAGCTGCACTTGCCCAGTTGTCTGGGTTAGGGCACTGATGTAACAAAATTTACAGAGGTCCACACCTCTGTGAGTGAGGTCTGAGCCTCTGTTTTCATCACACAACTCACTATAATCACTAACATGTTACCAGATGAGTTAGAGGCCATTTGCCTCTAGCTCCATAGGCAATAACACTAGCTGACTTTCAGGGAGTAACGTGACCAGTGAAAGTTCTCTGCTACCTGCTACCGTACCAGCTTTATGCAGGACTCATGAGCTACCACATTAAGTCTGCTCCACATACCGGAAATGTGTTTTAAAAATGATTTTAAAATTATTTCACACCTGAATTGGAAAATTTCACTGATAAACTCATTGTGTGCAAACAGCTTTAAAAATAACTCCTAATTAATAGGTTGCAATGTATATCACAACTTTTTTTTCAAATTTTTCATAAATAAATAAATAAATAAGCCCTAAAAATTTTGACTGAGTGCAACGACTGTCCCTGTGTAAATGATTGCATGATGCTGCAGTATTTACTGTATGCATCATAGTTGCCATATTTAGTTTTTACGGCCAGACTGACTGAACAGCCCCTACATTTGAATAGATTTGTTGGAATCAATTGCCCACGGTCACTCTGGATTTTTAAACTTAAATGATCCTTTTATTTGTTTCCTGTTAATGAACAAGGATTGTGGTATTTGTCTCTTTCAATTGAAATTTTCACATTTTGTTTCATTTCATTTAGAGATTGGTTTGACAGAGTCATTTTGCACATATTTTTCTGCAATTTTTTTTTAACGATGCAGACATTGCCTGTGGTTCTGATGCTGCATTATATGATCGTTTGCCATCCTTGGCATGGTAATCTGCTTGCATCATCTTGTTCGAATGCATCTGGCAGCCTTGTTGTGCATATAAATGTGTCCATATGGGACCACGCTTGCTTTGATTGCATGCATATGCATGCTTGTACAAATAGGTTTAGGTGTGATAGCAGTTGTGTGTGCTGTTGCCTACATGCGCGTCTGAAACTGTGTGTGTCTTTATGTGCGTGTGTGATGTCCATATGGTCTCCCCTTTGCATGAGCACATGCTTGTGTGTTTGTGAGTGTCTGTATGCTTGTGCTTTGCTGGAATGGGAAATTGGAAAGCCTGCTTATCATGTTGTGGCTACACTTGCGTTCTGCAGATCCAACAAATTTGCAGTGTTTGCGATGCTCATTGGTCTCAACAGCAGCTAATATTCCCTTTGGTTGGTGGCATAAACTGTTAAGTGTTCTCTCTGCTGTATTTGGATCATGTGGACCCAATGGCACCGACTAGAAACTCAGTAATGTGATGGATAAAAGTGCATATCTATTTAAAACATGTGGCATGGAATTTTAAATATCTGCAGTTTTTCTTTCTTTCACAGTCACTGTCACTTTCACTGTCTTATTGTCCTGTTCTATGTCATTTTCACAGTGAAATAACTGGATGTTTATCCACTTCCCACATGAGCAGGTCCAGAATATATAGCCATTAGCCATCAACCTATTATTGCTGTGGCTTCTACCCCTGCTCCTTTTGATCGTGCACCATCGTAGGACATGAACATGGTTTAACCGGAGGAGGACCTGTTGTCCACTGCTGCTTCCTGTGCAAAACAAAGTCTCTCAGACCCCTAAACGTGGCTGTAATGGTACAGCACAGGGCTCTCCAAATGGTGCAGAGTCAAGCACAGCCAACCTGAAATTTAAATTTGTCCGTACACCTGCCCACCAAAATCCGATCTTATTCAACATCTGATCGGGGATGCATTTTAATACTGGGTGTAAGTGGGGCCTTAAATCAATCACTGAAAGCAAAACTGAAATATGGGCCATGATTTGTAACAAGGACTTCAGAAAAATGATTGTGTTTACCAAATACAATCATTTGAAATGGGAATTCCAACTTACTGAATGGTATCTCAAATAAGATTGTTTCGTACTGGGTTTGATTTATCCACAATTCCAGTTCATCCTAATTCACATGCAGATCTTTCTTAGAAACATTTTAGTTTTGCACTACATTAAAATTCTGATGACCTCTTTACCATTAAACTCATTGGTTGAATTGTTTATTTTAGGACAACTGTTTTGTGTGACTTGAGTATGTATTGAGCTGTCTTCAAATCATCAATTCACAACAAACAGACAGCTCAGCCTGTTACAAAGTATCAATAAATGTGTAAATTGGCATTAAATGTATTTCTTGGATTTTTCAGACCATTCATGCATCTGAAATACTTTGGGTAAAGGGGTTAGATCTATGTAAGCCTATAATGTTTAGCAATGCTTTTTAGCCTGGAGCTAGCTGATTCAGTTATTATTTGCCCAGTGACATTTGTTTCCAATTTGATGGATCAATAGGTATATGGAAACGTTTGTCCCAGCCCTACTTACAGTGCACGTGTGTGCCGTCATCTTTTCCCCTCAGCTGCTTTTACACCAACAGCATCATCAGCAGCGGCCATGTGCTGACCCACTTCCACAGGCCACGTTTCAATACAGTGCAATCCTGGTGTTTGTTGTTCAGCTCGATCTCTTAGTCTGTGCTACTCCTGTAATAATCATACACTTACAGTCTATTCTAGTGACACCAAACACCCCCCCCTTCCTCATACATACGCATAATCACCTTAGAGTCTGTAGTCACACTGAGACCCCCTGCATTGCGCCTTCAGTCTCTCTGAGGCACACTGACAGACACCCCCCCTCCTTTTCCCCTCCGTATCTCCCTGCAGTGTCTCCAAGGAAAACCAAGCGACAGGACTGGTCTTAATTAAAGACCGTCTCATGGCAACAGAGGAACTCTCACTGTCAGGTCAAGACCTTCCATCCACATCACAAACTGAGAAAGCATTTATTCACGAACAGTCTGCCTCTCAGAGGAAAATAACATGCAGTGGAATTCCTAATGTTAAAAAGTGCTTTTCCAGTCTGACATTTTAAATTGATTAAAAATGGCCTTCCTCAGAATATGGAAAGACAGAATCCATACACTTCATGAAAGGCTCAATTTTAATGATTTTGGATGGAGTTTCTTTTTTTTTGTAAATGGTTTGTTTGACCTTCTTTTGGGTGCTGTTCTGCTATTTTAGGTGTGCTCTCATACCACTCCAACATGTAAATGCCCAAGAAGAGTCAAAATGTTTTTGTGGATATTCTCTATTTTGGTACAGCTATTTTTTCTGAAGCAAGGCACTCTGGAAAATTTAAGCCTAGATTGAAAGTGGGCCCTTCAGTTTGGATTTGCTTTTAGCATAGAGAGCAAAGCCCCATTTCTACATCCAGTGTTTTTTTTTCTGAAGGAAGTCTAGGCCCACATTTTCAATAGACTGTCCTAGGGGATCAGTTCTAAGCCTGTCAAGGCAGCAGGCTAGAGAGAACACACTCCCTCATCTAACCCCACACTGTGTCCTCACTTCACTTCTCAGGCTAGAACTCTCATATTGTTATCTCATATATTATACAGTTATCTCGTATGTCATATCTCACACTTCAATATGGGGGACTTTCAATGCGTACCAAGATGTGTGTGTTAGGAGATCAGACTCCTAACCAGAGCATTGTGGGGTGAAGACCAGATTATTCACTCAGAGCACTTCACGTTTATATTTGGGCTGTAAATGTAAATGGGTTGAGCAGTCTGTCAGATGTAAGTAATATAGACCCTTGACAAGTGCATCTAAGTACATAAATAATGTAAAGGGTACATTAGTTTGTGCACTCTGGGAGGTTTTGCATTTGTATGAGGAAGGAGGAATACAGGGTATGGTAGAAAGTAGATGAAGGTGCACAACAGGGCATGCCTAACCTCTCCATCTATTTCTCTCTTTCTCTCTTTTTCTTTCTATAGCACTCCTCTATCAGGAGTAAGGTATAAGAGGTGACATGCTTAGCTGGGAACTTCCATGTTAAACCCTAATTTAAGTCACCCCAGGGCCATGTCATCTACTGGAGGCCTTCTCCAGATTATGAATGTGCAAGAGTTTATTTCTCTGATGGTGACGGCAATGTCTTTGTTTGCTTATCTTTCTTAATTGAGACTGTAATTTCACGTGCAAATTCTTCCATAATCACCTGGTGTTCCTTTTATTGTTCTGTTTTTCCAGCAGTCAAGATAATTGGAAGACACAATTGTTTCCACACTGGGTAAAAATGAAAACAGGATACCAGAGCTGACCATAAATTGTACAATTTTTAGTGGCAATATGGTACAGTGCCTAGAACTGAAGTTATTGAAAGACGGTTGGGCGTGTGAGTCCCTTGAAAAAGTGCTGTGTAAACAGATAATGTAAAGTGAATGTGAAATTTAATGTTTTCCCTGGCCTTGAATAAGCAAGCTCTGATAATGTGTTAATCATATGAACAATGTAATCAATGTCCATTCATAAGCCAGAATTAGTAAAATAAACTCTTTATCAGTATTTGCCACCAAGTTTAATATATCCAAATCAAATGGAAAAACACTACACTTTCGAGCAACTTCTGCCTACATCTCCTTCAAGTGGCACATCCTCTGATTTGAGGAGAAGGACTGAACTCTAAGGCTTTTCTTCCCTTCTGGTGTTATTTCTAGTCCTTTTGATGCTCAGTGTAGTCATTAGAAGTCAACCTAGAGACCTTGAACATGCCAGAGACTGCCCTGAGTGTTTGAGTCTAATCAACAGAAAGTGGCCATTTTTTACACGGAATCAATGATTGAATGAAGATGTCAGCCAAATAAGAACATGACCAGCTGAGTAGAAGGCTTTTCTTTTTAAGATAATGTATTATTTTAGAGATCTATTGAGATAAGTTTAACATCATTTTCCAGTGAATGCAACTACTTTGTGAGAACTGAAGTTTGTGTTTCCCTTTGTAAAAAATTTAACTGAGACAAGTTGGCTCTGTTTGATGACTTTTTTATTTCCTTGGTTTTTTTCATGCTGTTCTTTCAGGGCCATGGGTAAATAATGACTCATTCAACAGTTTTATGGGCTGGACATTAAAAGCTTTAACCCAAATAAATAGTAATGCCAACACAGACTTTACTCCAGTGAGTAGCATTAACCTTCATCGGTGCTGCGCTCTTCTGCCAAGTTCTGTGATATCTTGGCTCCAACTCAAGTCTGCTGAATCCTGCTTTATTCCATAGAATTTTCCATATTCTATAGAATTTTCCAATTTTCCATATTCCATATCATACAACTTGGTAGCTTTACACCAAAATCAGTAGGCTTGTGAAGTTTTCCTGCTTCTGTCTGATTGTCTTCGTGTAGATATAAATTGACTTAATAATTTTAATTTTGCTCTAAAAGGAGGCCAGGGTGCACTATTGACAGCACAACCCATGTAAGATGTTTGTCTTGTATGGCCAGTATCTTCCGTGTTTCTCCTCTACTCAACTAACAGTGTATGAACAAACCCACAGTGAAGAAGGGCACCGAGTGTATTCCGTGCTAGCAGCTGTGATCATTTACAAGGCACAGCTTATTCAGAATGCGTTCAGATGGCAGCAGGCCTTCCTAGAGACCTGCGTCTCCTGATACAAGCATCCTAATGAGAGCAGCTTAGCAAACGCAGCCCTGTTTGTTCAGTGATAACCATCTGATCCCCTGTAGCACTGTTATGACTGCACATGCCTTTGTTTCCCCAGGTCTTCGGGATCCACAAGAGATTAAACCTAAAAATTGTTTTTAATCTGCTTTTAGGCACCAAAAGAACACCTAAGCCATTCATGAGATAATAAGTATTTTAATTTACAGATAACTATCATAATTTAAACTGCAAAATTGCTAATTGGAGCATAAAATTACATTTTCTGTAAAAAGATCATTTATATTTGGAAGGGAAGCGTTTGGTTTCACTCACGAAGTTTATCTCTCATACAAGGTAGATGATTTCTTTTGTAAATACTTACATTGTTATTCCAAGCAAACCCTTTCCTTGAATTTTATTCACACAAAACATTCCAAACAGGAGCTTCTGTTGGAACCTCATCTTTATAAAAGATTTATCCCAAAGCACTTATGCACTTAGGCACCCTGGCTTAAACTGGGACAAGGCAGTGCAGGGTCTATGGACAAATATTTGCAACAAAAACCAGTTTTATACCAATGATTATTCTCAGTAAAGAGCAAGTATCTTTAAAACATAGGGTATATGGACATATTTGTAAATGCAACCAGTGATATTCATCATTGGACAGTTGATTCAACCCTGGAACCCTGGACTTTAATTTAGTTAATGAACAAACATCTCCCCTTAAGAATGTGGAGTTTATGGACCCTGGCCTGCTGGAAAGGGAAAGGATTGTGTTCTGTACCATCTGAGTAGGAACTTTTTTTGCACTGCACATAATTCAGGAATCACAGATAGCCTGGTGCCCATCCACATGCAGTGTTTAGTGCCTTTGTTTCACCCGGTATGTCACAGGTGAGCTCCAGCAATGTTTTCCAAGAGGTTACTGGAGATCCTCACATTTTTATCACACAGCGTCCACATGGACTTCCACTGTGGCAGCTGGAGGCAAGAGAATTCTACCAGTGACAAAACCATGTGCCCACATGGATCATTGCACATTATTGTGGTTCTGTAAAAGTACAACAAGAGGAGTGGAGCAGGGCCCATCTTAGCTTAGCGGCTCTGATGCAGAAAGTCTCTGATAACTCTCCTAAGGGACCATCCTTGCTCCGGTAGGCACTGGGGATAGGAGGAGAGGTGCTCCCCCTGCAACAGATGCACCAAAGTTCTTAGCTAAGCTAGCTCTGGAAAGGGGATGATTCCTTAATCACCTTATGAAGAATCCTTGACCACCTTGTTATCACCACATGATCTGCAGTAGTTTGATTTACAGCTGCTAAAATCCCAATCCAACAGTTATACTCAGCATTATCTCTAAAATTATCACTCTCCTTTTTTGTGCTACTTTGCTCCACAATGACCTTATTCCTCATTTATTCATTAATTCATTTCATGTTTGTCATTGCCTGCTTGTTTTAGTTGTTCTTGTTTATTTCATTTTGTATGCGTTTGTCATTTTATTAATTACATTGTTGCCTTGTCTCTAATAGGGCTCTAATAGACTTCAGAGACCTCATTTTATAGAAATTCATTTTCATTGAGGAATGATAACTACCCTCACCAAATGACTGGCTGTCTCTCAAGGGATAGTGATATTCCCTACATAAATGACACCTTGTTTAAGGATAGGTATGTCCCCTATGGAGCTAGTGTTTAGCTCAGGTGGCTTGATAGCAGAATTTTTTAACTGGGGGGATTGTGGAACTGCACATCGTTTTGCATGGCTTAAAGTATTATTTTAAAGTATACATTGTTAATATTGTTGTGATATTTATGGAGCAAACAGATAAGGCATCTCTCTCAACCCAGAATGTTTATGACTGTGTTTGTGTTTTGGTGGTAGGATGGGGTTTGCATGAGTGTGCATGTGCATGAGTGTACTGTACCCAGGGATCTTATCGCGGAATATGCTTTTCCTTTGGCACCATGGTAACCAGCAGCAGCCGCAGGTGGGGGCTGTTACAGCACATGGTCTTCTGTACAAAGCTCTCCACTCATATCCTCTTTTAGGTACAGATCAACACCACAGTGCAGTGTGAGTCCGCACCATGATGCTTTGGACAGACATACTGTGACCTTCACTCCCTTTGCTGAAACGAATTATGAAAACTGATGATAGCTTGTACCGTTCTGCTAATCCACAATATCCCTCCCCACACACAGAGATACCTAGAGCTGGGGAGCATTTATAAACCTGTGATGTGGATGAGGCTGCATTAACAAGTGGTTGGCAAGACTCCAAACTGTTAAGTGTGTGCTTTGGGTTTTCTGTGTTATAAATAGCATCAGTCACTTTCTTTTTTGTACTGTAGAACAAGACAAATCTATCTTTTCACTTGTGTCCTACTATTTCAAACTCACAAGCCATCCCTAACAGAACTTCCACTGATAGAACTTCATGACTTTCACAAGACTGCAAGTCTTGACGACCCTCAACAGTTAGCGTACTTTGCTAACTTTGCTCTCACAGTCTTTCTGTTTAGCTTTGTAATAGCTTTATAAATACTGGTTTGGTTTACCAGATAGTTTCTCTGAAAATCTAACTTTTTTGTCATTTTGCTGTTGATTATCATGGTAATCCGTGTGACACTAGAAAGTGTAATATGTGAAGGTGTCTGTTTTGTCCCTGGCATCACCAAGTCAGATAGCTTGTGCTGCTGTATAGCTTTGTTTATTAAATCGTACTCAACCGCTCAGCCACTCAGAAGGCTGAATTCACAATTTGTTATTAGTCTGATGCTCTGACCACTCCTGCACCCCATTAGATCATACACTTACCACTGCTCATTACTGCTGCTGAGAAAACTGACCACTGTCTCATACACCGGCCCAGAACACTCATCTTTCCTCCTGACTGTATTTTACTCACACACCCTAATGCTTACTGCTGCTGTTACCAAGATAATTGGCTCCATGCCATGTGGCCATAGTCCTGTCCACTTCTTCACACTGCAGTTAAGAACTCTGCCCAGTCCCCGACTGTAACTTGACAGAGCTGCTCTGGCACTGTGCCTGCCTCTGGTCTACTCACTTATCTGCCCTCTATAGATAAGAAGGGCTGCTTACCCAAGAATATGCTGTATTAGGACAGGGGGGACCAAGGCCAGCTGGTGTGAATTCCATTGTCCCCTGATCATTCTTTGTCTTTCTCTCTTTCCCACTCTCACCTGTTTTTGTACCTTCCCCTGCTCCTTTCACTCTCTGCCCCGTTTTGCTGTCTAGCTCTTTAAATCTTTCCCATCTGTGTCACTCCTTCCTATTCCATTCTGTTCTTTAGAATGCTCAACCTTTCCTGTTCAGTTGATTACCTGTCCCATTCTCAGGTCATAATGTTCTACCTTTCTCAGTCAGGTGGGATGACCTTCAGATGATACCAAGTCTAACATATAACTTCTCTCTGTATCTGTCTGTCTGTCTATCTATGTATCTATTAAAACTGAAGCACTTGTTTATTTATAGTATTATTCATATGATCATAACAAAGTGTATTGTAACCGCAGAAAACCTTTTTATGTGCAGATACACAGCTAAGATCTATAGAACACTGATGTTTTTGGGATTCAAAAATCCAATTATCTGTTGAGATCAATGCATTGCATTGGTGCAGTTAATCACCTCATTAATTTAAGTTGCTTAGAGTTGCTTAGAGTTAAGAATACATGGATGTATTCTTAACTCTAAGCAACTTAAGTTGTTTAGTATAAAAGTGATATTTTGCATGCTACCCATCTCTGCTTAAGCAGGAGAATTTAACAACTTCTTTCTCTTGTCTTTTCAGAGGGGCTTTTTCTGAGGTGGTCTTGGCTGAGGAAAAGAGGACACAGAGACTCGTAGCGATCAAGTGCATCCCCAAGAAAGCCCTAGAGGGAAAGGAGACAAGCATTGAGAATGAGATTGCTGTCCTCCACAAGTGAGTGACAACCAGGGGTCCTGGGTCTGTCAAAGCTGACACAGAAGGAACGTTTCCTGTCACATGTCACTCTTACAAATATTGCCACTAACAATGTAGGAGTGCACGTGTGCACTTACCCGGACATGCGCATGTGCGTGCACACACACACGCACACACACAGAAAATGTAATCTATCTTGCTTCTAATTCCTTCAGGTGGAAAATTCTTCCATCTGAGTGCACTTTATATTTAAAAAAGACCAACAGTAAGGGTTACATCTCTCAACTGCGATCTTTTTTTTTTGTGAAAATAACAATACTAATGGCAATTATGGCAGTGATAACATTAATATATGTCATAATAATTTCTGGAATTCTGTGCCAGAAATGCAGGAACTAACGGAGATAATTCTATTTTTAGTGTGGCTGTTGCCAGGGTTACAACAGATAATGTGGAGTTCCCTACAGCACTATGATGAAGAAACTGAGAGAGACAGATCTACTGTCGTGCCATGTTTTTCAGACTCATAGTGCTGTTGTGTCCTTTTCTGGGGAAACGAAGTGACCGAACAAATTTCCACAGCAGAGTTACACACGCAACGTTTCCCACAATTCTCTGCTTCTCTCTTTGGGGTAGATTTATTGTACTTCCTGTCAGTTTCTCATGTAATCCATGTTATTTGGAACTGGAATCAAATAATAACCAAAATAGAGTTAAAATGTAGAGAGATTTTGGACTGTTCAGTCATTTGTGTCCGTTTATTGTTAGTTTGTGTTTTTTTCTTTACTTTCATAATGAATGTTTATAACATATTTGTCAAGGTAGTGCATTGGTAAACACCACCAGGAAAAATAGGTCTGAGCCAGTCTAGTTACATCAAAGCAGAAATATAGAAAGAACTTGCTGGTAAATGTTTGCTTAACTTTCATAATTGGACATTATTATACTGAATGTTTTACATATTACAATGTGTTTAAATATGTGGCACAGATGAATGACATAATGAATAATAAGTTTTTTCCTGTGGCATAAGGCCTTCAATCTGATTGAAGAATGCATGAGACAACCATTATACTTAATACTATGACAAGCATGATGTATTTGAAGAAATATTTATTTTAAAATTAATTTTTTAAAGCAAAAGTAAATTAACACAATGGAAGGAGATTAATCAACTGATGTCAAAAAATTAAAGGTGCTGAAAAGTGTTATTGTTACAGAAAATAGTAAGTCCTCTGGATGACCATTTCTATTCTAAACTATGTGTATAGCTGACCTTTCACAGAGCAGAGTTACTTAGCTAACCTAATATTCTCATTCAACATTACAACAACGTGATAACCTTGATACAATATAGATACTGTTCTTTGAATCATCTAGATGGTCCATCCCACTCACTGTGCCCACCATATCAACAGATCCACATATATTTGAGGGTGTCATGTATATACAGATATATAAATATGATAGTACGTGTGTGTAAAATATTTTTATGCTTTCTGTATTTGGCTGTTGTATAAAGGTTCATCTCACTGATGGACAGCAATGGCATGTCCACGCACGCTTTCATGTCTGCATGCAAGTACGAAGCATTAATCAGCCTTAGATCTTACTCCGAGCTATTAGCCAGACATTGCCGGGCTCTGCTCATTAGTGATGCTTACTCAGCCATTTATATTGAAAAGTGCAATTAACTTCAGGCATAATTAAATTAAAAAGATTTTATTTATTTATTTATTTTATAAAAACCTCACTTCTTGTGCAGTGGACCTCAGTCAGTAATGAAGTAATGCATTTCTTCCAAGAGGCAAGTCAGTAGTCATCAAATCAGCAACCACCCACCTATCCACCCTATATACATACAAAACTCATTCTTTGTATATATACAAAAGCATAACATTAAACAAAAACACTAAGTTACACCAAGATACTAGCAAATGATAAGCCCCTCTTCACTAGAAGTCAGGAGACTTGCAAAAATAACTCAAATGACTGATCAAAATGAAGCCAAGCTACAGTACACAAGTTGGGTGATGTAACCTCACACAAACTGGACAAGCATACTAACCTACCCAGTGTTATCCAGACTGATTTTTTCTATTCTATTTTTTCAAGTCTACTTACTTGTCCACTTTGTTTGTACAGATGCTCCTGCACCTCCACAAGCAGCTGGAACTATTGTATCATCTCTGTAGAGGTGCATCGGTAGCAATAACTGATACCATCTTCAGGAGAGGATAATGATGTCCCGCCCAATGGAGTACACGTATCAATGAGGTCTTAGCACCGCGAGCCCCCAGTGCAATAGTAAAGTGTGTTTTCCAGTGGAAGTTAGCAATGGGCTAATTTATTTGGACATAATGACTCTTGTGAGAGAGAGGGCAGGCCATTAGAGCAGCAATAGGGCACTGGCCTGAGATTCAATACCTAGTGCCTTACAAGGTGCATTCTAGCAGAGCTGTTTAGTTTTTCAGCTGAGATACCCAGAAAGGATATATCCCCTGTCTTAAACAACTCTGAATCTATCTGTCTCTCTCTCTCTCTCTCTCTCTCTCCCTCTCCCTCTCCCTCTCTCTTCCTTTTATTTGATTGATAGGATCTAATTAAAGTGGAGTAAGAGCTGACATGGTGCAGCATTTTAATGCCCTGCTTGTTATATTCTAAGATAAACTGTTCTCTGGGTCATCCCTGTAGCCTGGTATAAATATTTAATCACTACTTCTCTACAGACAACTTTACAGTCGACTGAAATTGAGGGTTTTTCCCTCAGAAGGGAGAGGCAGTGCCCAACTCCATTATCTGAGAAACTGTTTGAATTGGTTGAATTGGTCTTGTGTGTGAGGTGGGTATGATTTTTGATTAGAGGAGACAAAACAATTAGGATCTGAGGTCAGTCGAGGAAGGTCACGTTTAGGTTCCTTAAGATTTATGAATATTTTGTTGCCACCAGGAACCCCTCATAATCACAGCTGTTCAATATAATCTGGTCAGTAAATGTGCTGCTTGCTTACTTGAAGTAATTCGGGAGGGGGGAGTTTTCCTCTAGTGGTGCAGACTGTCCATCATCTTTGCATGTATTATCTCTGCCTCCTGGTGGCCAGATGACAACAGTGCATTGTTATGAACATGCACAGTACACAATGTACTTTATTCCCACTTGAATATTGCATGTCACTGTAAGGTTGCCATACCAGTGTGCATTTTGCTCCTGATTTCCTCTGTTTTATTTCAGTCGAACACTTTGAGTTTGTCTTCCAAAGAGGCCACATTTTGATCCATGTACCATGTTTGCTCTTTGTGTGTTCATTGTACCATTCTCTTCTTCTTCCAGGATCAAACACACAAATATTGTTTCCCTGGAAGACATCTTTGAGAGCACATCCCACTTATATCTCGTCATGCAGCTGTAAGTGCTGTTTATAATCTCTCTCTTCTATTTCCACTCTGCAAAGCTCCTACAACCTATAAACTTGCACAAGTTCTAGTGTATTCATGATGGGCTACCTGCTAAGCAGCAGTAGACCTCAGATTTTCTTTCTCTATTGTTAGAAAGGAAACCTGTATTTATATGTTTTTCTTTATTTTAAAAGTAAATTTAAAAATACATTATGCTGTGTTGTGAAATTTGTCTTGTAGCAAATGTAGAAAATAATGTATTTCCTCTAGAATCTGAAGTCTTAGGGGCTGTGGTAACACAATTTAAAGGCAGTGACAGTGTGATGTGAGGAAGTCCTTCCAGAACTGAGTGTCTTTGCAGAAATGCTCTGCCTGTGATGACTACACTGGATGTAATAGGAGGATGTTAAAACATTCTGCATCCTGTGACCTGCTGGGTTTTCTCATTCATAATACAGTGTAGGCAACTGTGTGACTGAGACAGGAACTCCCCATGGGGACAAATTATCTGTGTAGCTGAGGAGGGCGCATGGGGGAGTGGGTGTTCATGTTTGCATATGCACACGTTTGTCTGAGAGAGAGAGAGAAAGAAAGAGAGTAGATTTAAGATGACTGATTAATGGTTAGTGTGTGTTCTGTGACCAGTAAAGAGGGATGACTGAGGCTTTTGTTTGATCTGCATGGGTGGATTGGTACAGATTTTGGCTTTGGTGAAAGTTCTAGAACTGGTACAGCTCGCCTACCGCTGGAAAGGTAGGGCTAAAGACAGTCTTCTCTGTGCTGTGTGCTCCAGTATATTGCCTGGCACTTAAATCAACCCAAAAAAGACAGAGCAGAACCGGCTATGAATTCATTACTTATCAACAAAGAGAGAGACCAATGCTTTTAATTGCCCCCTCCTCAACAGAGATGCATTCCACAGAGGGGCATTTACAATTGAACTTGTGCTCCCTTGAATATAGGTTATACAGGTAGACAATGCACTAGGGTGTTTAAATGCCCTGCCCCCCTTCTTGTTCTATGAGATAGTAAAGCACAGGCAAATGATTCGTGCAAATCAGATTTTCCCTGGGGTTCAGTTTCAAATACTAGCTTTCTTTACAAAATCCTAACATAAATGTCAGCTCCAGTTAGATTGAGCTGTGTATTAAAATGATATTGTAACTTCAACTCTTGATTATTTTTTCAAACAATAGCTCAAGTTGAGCTTTACATGTATGTCTCTTTTACAGTGTCTCTGGTGGGGAGCTCTTTGACAGGATCGTGGAGAAGGGATTCTACACAGAGAAAGATGCCAGTAAACTTATCCGGCAGATCTTGGATGCTGTTAAATACCTCCATGACATGGGCATTGTACATCGGGACCTGAAGGTGAGGATGAAGGGACAGTGAAGAAGTCTGCAGTCACAGCTGTATCATTGATGAAGGCAGGCGTGTCCATCTCAGGTTTTGGAAGGCAGTGCATTTCCTGATGTATTTCCCGCTTATTCCTCTGACATAATTGGTTCTAATAGTTAATCCTCAGCATAAATGTCTACTGTACATCTGTATTTCACAAAATGCATTGCTTTAAAATATTTTGGATGACATTTCAAAACCACAACCTTCAACTAAGGTGGTTTGAATAGACATTAATGTATATAACTGAGGAAATAATTGAGCTATTTATGTACATAAGAGCACAGAATGCAGCAAAAGCAGGCACATATACAGACAGGAATTGAGTTTGACACTTCTGGCCTAAGGTGTCATGAATTCGTCACACTCAGATCACATTGGACTGAGGCTAGAGTTCACTGCCAGGTAGCAAAAACAATCAAAATTCAAGCTAAGCACAGAAAAAGCTCCTGTGCATTCCTATTATTTTTCCAAGTAATTTATGAAAATCACATCATGGTCTTGCACCAAATGCTATGTGTTTTTTCAGTGCTTTCTGTATAAGTTAGGCTCATTATAGTCTTCTTTTGGTAATTTGTTAAAATAAATTCTCTGAGGTGTAAAATGGTTGATCTTTGTCAATTAACTAAGGGAGTCATGTGTAGAGTGCTATACCAAGAGTAATTAAATCTGTACTTCAGGCTTTTCATGGTGTAGTCACAATGAAAATCTGGGGGCATATACAGGCTATTCATTTTCCTGTCCTTATACCACATCTGCAGTATGGACTAATTTCTTAAAGCTGGTCATGTGACCTGTAACACATCATGTGACCCATCTGTGCTGTGTGTGCAGCCTGAGAACCTGCTGTACTACAGTATGGAGGAGGACTCCAAGATCATGATCAGCGACTTTGGACTGTCCAAAATCGAGGAGACAGGGAGTGTGATGTCCACAGCATGCGGTACACCTGGATACGTGGGTAGGGAGATGGTACCCAAATCTATTCTGTGGCTTCCCTGCGTTCTCCTTATATGAAAGAGTGATGTGTGCCAATATACAAAACCCAGATTGTACAGTATACAGTAAGTATACATCTTAAACAGGTGTGTCCAAACTGTATATGTTTCAAAATATTTTTTAATTATACATGACTGACACAGCTAAAAGAAATATAATTAATGCTACATTTTACAATTTACATAAAATATGTACATAAAATGACTCACAAAAGTGATCATTATTAATGTAGAAGATATTAGGATATGCATGGTGATTTCACGTACCACTTACAACGAAATATTCCTTATATTCACAATTTAATATTTTCAATTGTATTACTGTATTAATATGTATTAATATTATTATTGTATTACTGTATGTAAGTGTTTAAAATGCCCTTTTTCATCGTGAGAATATATCAGATTCAAAAACCCGGCACAATAAAATTTCAGGCAAAACATTAAATAGAAATATTTTAACACCTAACAATGTACTAGGGCTTTATCATTCATGTACACATGAAATATGAAAGTGAAATGTGGTAACTGTCCAGCACAATTCAAATATGATATTTATATTAAGATCATATGCTTTGCTGTTGCATGCCTTGAAACCTCATGTGTCTTTTCAAGTGTGACAGATTCGACCGATAGTCTTTCCAAAACTCTTGCCAGATGTGTGATGTTATTCCAACCACTTCAAACATTGATATGAAAAAGATGAGGTGGGTGAATTGAGAAATGAAAACAATGCTGAATGGTTGTGCTTGGCAGCTCCTGAAGTCCTGGCTCAGAAGCCCTATAGCAAGGCTGTGGACTGCTGGTCTATAGGAGTGATCTCCTACATTCTGTGAGTGTTGTATGTATAGTGGTCTTGTGATAAGACAGAATAACTCTGTGTGCTTCATCTCTCCCAATGTCCTGGTGTCTGCTCCCGTGCACATACCCTTGGATAAAGGTGTCTGCTACTGCTGCTACTACTACTGATACTGTTGTGATTTATTATTGCCATTACTGTCACCACCATTATGAGCACTACCACTATCATTAACTGCACTTCTACTTGTACTTAAACCACCACAAGTACTACTGCTGCTGCTACTACAACTGCTTCATAATTGACTACCACCACTATGACCATCATTATTATGACTACCAATGCTACCACCACTATTAATGATAATGATGATGATATTGAAAACTTAGTTGGGTTGCATATGCATGTGCTTTTAATGTATTTTTAACATACATCATGAAAACAGTTTCTCTCCATGACTGTGACCCCCTTGAGAATAGTGTTGGTTTCCCTTCATGCCTAATGTTTCTTATCCCCCCATACAGTTTATGGTAGTATATTCTGTGTGTCACTTTCTCCTTTTGTCTCTCTCTAATGATGGCATGTTTCCTTGTGCAGTTTGTGTGGATATCCTCCATTCTACGATGAAAACGATGCCAAGCTCTTCGAGCAGATCCTTAAAGCAGAGTATGAGTTTGATTCACCATATTGGGATGATATTTCCGATTCAGGTAGCTCTCTTCATTTCTCTTATTGTGACAAGAGGATTGTTTATATGTGTGTGGGTGTGTTTCATAGGCTTCTTTCCTCTTTGTTATAGGGATCATCACCAAGTATGAGGCAGACAGGCTGTTGCTTTAGAGTATTTACATTGCATGAAATTCAATGTAAATAATCAATTAAATATAATTCATTGTGTTGTGATTTCCTCCAGACTACCACGATTGCACTGAAAGAAGTTTACCGTGCTTTGTAATAAATAAGATGTGATGTAGAAATGCTGTAATTAGATTAGATTAGATTGAACTTTATTGTCATTGTGCAGAGTACAGGTACAAAGCCAATGAAATGCAGTTAGCATCTAACCAGAAGTGCAAAAACAAGTATTATTTACAGAAAGTGCAGTTGAGTAATTACTCCAGTATAGGAAATGTTATATTTTACAGTATGTACAGTGTTAACAGATAATAAATATGTATAATATATTAATGTGTTGTACATAGGGGGGTGAAATGGACAGGGTTGGAAAGGGGAGAGTATATATAAGGGTTGTATG
Organism: Megalops atlanticus; assembly: GCA_019176425.1. NCBI lineage: Eukaryota > Metazoa > Chordata > Actinopteri > Elopiformes > Megalopidae > Megalops > Megalops atlanticus. The sequence goes on from CM032882.1 coordinate 26,693,857, forward strand.
TACAGTATTGACAGATATTTACAGATGGTTGTATGTACAGCAGTGCAAATATGACAGTAAAAGTACAGAGACAGTGCAGTCAATTAGTGCAATGATGCTTAGTGCTGTGGTGTGGAGTTCAGCAGGGTCATAGCCTCGGGGAAGAAACTCCTCCTGAGCCTGCTGGTGCGGGAGCGGATGGAACGCCTGCCTGATGGAAGGAGAGTAAAAAGTCCCTGGTTAGGGTGGGATGCATCCTTGATAATGCTTTTTGCCCTGCCCAGGCAGCGTTTATTGTAAATGTTCTCAATGGTGGGCAATTGGGTGCCGGTTCCCTCTGAGTTCCTTAGAGGGGTAACATAAGGCACGTTTTGAATGGTAAACAGCTGTTCTGTTTGTAGCCAAAGACTTCATTGTTCACTTGATGGAGAAAGACCCCAGGAAGAGGTACACGTGTGAGCAGGCCCTGCAGCACCCCTGGTACGGCACAGCTCCTCCTCTACCTCACACCCAGCTCAATTCCACTAAAACCGGGGGGTGTCATACTGGCATCCTGAAGGACCAGGTTAATGCTGGATAACCTCTACTACATCTACCAACCTTTAGTTACCCAGATCTTTCATTCCAATTGATTTATAAATTTCTGTAATTCCGACATTACAACTGATGGTGATACATACTGTATATTCAAGAATGAAAAATTAACATTTTTAGCAGAAGGTAAGGGTAGATATATTATGCTAACTGTGTAAGGCTGGGGCATCTCAGTTAAGTACTGAAAGTGTTTGGCTCAAGTGCACGCTGAGCCCTATGGATCAGGTTGGTTCCACCAGGGATATGGGGGTGGGTAGGTCAGCCAAGGGTTTTGGCCATCCTGTTGCTCACTAGTGACCCCTGCTGATCAGTCAGGTGCCCGTAGTCTGCCTGTATAAAGCTGATGATGTAGCGTGAAGAAGAGGCGGTGACATCATGTGGTTCGGAGAAGAGCAAGTTTGTTTGCGCCCTCCTGGATTGTCAGTGGGTTTCTATGACAAAAATCCAAATTGGGAGAAATGGAAGAAAGAATTGGGTATTGAAAAAAATGTGTAATGCACTAGGAGATATATATTACTGGTTGGACTGCGTTGCAGACAAGTATTTACATTGTAGGTTTTGACATCCAACTAAAACATTGAAAACCATGGCTAGGTTTCTGCAGAAATAATCAAAAGAGCTCCCTCATAGGTACAACAGAGAAATATGTGCTGGATTGCTGGGTTTAAAGATGAGTGATGCTACCACTTTGGTTGTATTAAACCTAACAGCACAAACATCTCATTCGAGGGGACTATTAAGCTAGTCAAAAATTGAACAATTTGCAATGTATTGTATAGCCTTCAACATCCTCATTCACACCCACCCCCTCCCTGCCTGGAATTACATTAAAGGCTTAAAAAAGTGCTCATTTATTAACTGAAATGACAGAATAAGTGCACACTGGAACAAGACATGCACATACAGACATACATACACCCTGCACGGGACATCAGTCCTTTTCAGCTTTCACACTCTGTCATAAGAAATCAAAGCGCCTTTCTTGTGAAGACATTTATTCCCAATGCCTCTGGTTTCTCTCTCACATAGGATATCTGGAGACACCGCACTGGATAAAAACATCCATGAGTCTGTCAGCGCCCAGATCAGGAAGAACTTTGCCAAAAGCAAATGGAAGGTGAGCACCTGTCTCTCCTCCTTCTCTTGGTCTTTGTCAGAAATCATCACACAGAAGTGCCTTGTGTGAGCAATAGTAAGTCATGAGTGCAGTAGTGCTATCTGTCACACCGGTGTTGTAGGAGACGATATTAGCAGTACTCAGCACTTTACAGTGATTTGAATACACGTATATTTCAGAAGTAATCAAAAAGGTCATGAAACTAGAAGTCAAACATACAGAACTATGAAATGAAGTGAAATTTGCCATCTGTGAGGTGAGATTGTGTGTCTGTGTCTATAGTTGTGTTCCTGTTTATGTGCACTGTGACTTTTGTGTGTATGTCTTTTTGTGTGTGTGTGTGTGTGTGTGTGTGTGTGTGTGTGTGTGTGTGTGTGTGTGTGTGTGTGTGTGTGTGTGTGTGTGTGTGTGTGTGTGTGTGTGTGTGTGTGTGTGTGTGTGTGTGTGTGTGTGTGTGTGTGTGTGTGTGTGTGTGTGTGTGTGTGTGTGTGTGTGTTGTGTGTGTGTGTGTGTTTGTGTGTGATGTGTTTCTTTCCTTCCTTCATGTGATGCTTGCAAGTGTGTGTGCCTCTGCTGTGCGTCACCCTGTTTATCATATGTTGACACAGCAAGCGTTCAATGCCACGGCAGTGGTCAGGCACATGAGAAGGTTGCAGTTAGGTACCAGTCAGGAGGGCCCCAGCCAGATCACGCCCACCAGCCCCTGCCAGGGTGACCTGCTGCTGCACGAGGAAGAGGAAGAGGATGAAGAGAATGGTGAGTGGGACACATTAACGCAACCCTTTCCCAGCACTGTACATACCCTCCCCCACCAAACAACAGATTGCTCTGCGTACTCTCTCCAGAGTCACACTGTGAAGGCGGCTGTTCCCAGAATGCCGAGGGCTGTGAGGAGCAGGATGGCCTTCAGAACTGCACCTACTGTTGTCACCCGGCCAGCCGTGCCTGAGCAGGATCTTGTCTCCATGACAATGACTGAGAGCTGACTGGAGAGCTGACAACTGACTGGAGCCCTGATCCCCAGTCTGGCCAGGAATACAGAGTTATTCCAGCAGCTCCCAGCAGGTGGTGCTGCTGTGTACAGAATCATAGGGGATGAGGGACATTGTGCCAGTGAAGTAAAAACACAATATAAGTGTTCACACAGAAGTGAGCGGGTAGGAGCAGGCCCAGATGCACCTTGGGTAATACCATGAAAGACAGGCTTGGACAGTGTCTCAAGTGTTTGTTTTCCTCTAAACATCTTTTTATTCAAGTGTCCATATCCCTCTCAACATAAAAATCATACTCAAAACACACCTATTCATATGAATTCATTGAAGAGGCTATTATTTCTGTGTGTGCAGAATATAAAGGGACAGAGGTGTCCCACTTCTTTGTCACTTTTTCTTCTTCTGTGGAAGAAAACATCAATAGATGGTTAGTTTACTTTGATAAGCATTCAAGTACTCACACCGCAGTGATGGTGCATAGTGATGGTGGTAGTATTAATGGTGATTCTGTATATGCAGAGCTCATATTTGTAACGACTGTGTAGTCAGACATTGTCACTGGAAGCTTGTAAACTACATTTCAGAACACTCTTTCATTTTTCATCTGGTGTATAAACACATTTTGCCATGGGACTTGTGAACATTGACTAGATTCACTTATTGACTTTTGTATTTATTGTTCTGTCTCTGAAGACATTAGGGTAAAGCATGCCCCATTTATATTCTAATAAGTTAATAGCATCCTTGCAGAGCTTTTTTAAAGTACATTGAGCTAAAATAGTAACAAAACTATATGGTGCCTTGAGGATACTTTTATGCTTGCTGAATGTTTCCCTTTTTCTGATTAAGGTATTCATTGTTGCATCTACATATTATAAATATACTGTATTCATTCTCAAAGATATTTTTAAATTAATATCAATTGCAGTTTTGTTTAGATCAGTTAGATGTTTCCATATTATCTGTAGGTAAGTGCATCTCTAAATGCAAAGCAACATTTTTTATCAATCACTTATGTAATGGAGGGGGACATTATAGCTCACTATCGAAAATTATTTACTTATTCCAGTCAAGGATTGTGTAATGATTATTATTTCTGCATATCTGTTCCAAACAAAGGACAATATGTTTATCTGCTATAACAAGATTGATTGAGCTGCTCTTTATACAGATCTTACGTAAGGATGCATAAAGTTACATACATTCACAGTAATAGGAACCCATGAGCTAACTCTGCTTTAACTCCAGTATTATTTAACCCATAGTCTTCACCATAATCATAACTTAACCTGCCACTGAGTTAGTCTTTGTTAAAAGTGTGTTGTTTCATCTTACTCCTGAATTACAGATGCCCTACTTCACTGAAATCATTAACTGTAATGTGGGAACTATTTTTGAATCAATTACAGTTAACAATGAATTCTTGGAGTATGACACAAAATTTTGTAAGTATATATGCGTATTCTTTAATAATATTATGCAACTTCACAGAGAACTTCTGATTCTTTCTTGTCACACCACGCAGTGATCACTTAATATAAGTCCATTTTTAAGATCCATAAATATGGGATTTAATTGTATATTTTCAAAATTTTAATTTCATTATAGTTCAGCATTCAGCATTATGGCCACTTGTATTTTATATGTTTCTCACAAGCACCATTGCACATGTACAGAAATTACTTCAATTAAAGAAAGAACAAAAAAAAAGTTTACATCTCATTGTCTCATTTCATAATGTAGCCCTTGAAGACCCAATCATTTTCCTTCACTGCATACTTGTGTCCAGCATATTTGTTTTTGCCCTGACAGCTTTGACCTCCTTTCACTCTAACCTTGGCGAGGAGCAAATGGAAGAATGTGATAACAGCTTGGGTTTAACAAAATTCTAACGCAAATCGGAGGCTCATCTGTTCAAACTGCACAGAGCAGTGTCAGCTGCAGGGTCTGTCTTAAATATGGGAACAATCTACATAATTCCTTTTTAGTTACACACTAGCCACATGCTAAGAATTTGACCCCACATGTTACCATCAATGCAATGTAATTGCATTGATTCTAAAGGACCAATTCTGTAGTTATAGGATACTGGTATCAATCTAAAAAAGTAGAACGTACAGGATGGCAGAGTTTCTAAGGGTGGAGTTTAAGGCCTCAGAGGTCATGTGATCTCTCCATTCGTTCTGCAACTTCTGTTCCTGTTAACATGGATTCTTATCCATGAGCGTGTGGTCTGTAGTGGGTGCTCACCCCATGTGTCTTTCATATGGTTTTCACATGTGAAATACAGTTTTCAAGTATGACTATGTCTCTGAACAGTGTGAAGGAAATTGTACTTCTCCACACTCACACATTTGTGTACTTTGAGCATTCAAATATCCTTTGTCACCTATATTGGATCATCCTAAACACCCTGTGTCATCTTTCATAGACAAAAAGTACACACCTACTCTCTCTGCCCCCCCACTACACACACAAACACACACCAGGATAAGGGAGGAATATATAGCTGTAATGGCACCATTACTTAAGACTGAATCTGTGAACTGGCTGTCTCTGCTGTCACTATACCACATTTGGATTGAGCAGGTTTTGCAGTGTAATTTGTAATTTGGCATGATTCTCTTCACTACAATCTTAAAATTTTGGCTCACTAAGGGTACAGGACCCACGCTGAACCATCGTGGTTTGGGAGTTGTGAAACAGGTGTGCACTCTGTTGAACGTTCATGGCCTGGACTCTTTATCCTGTGTCAGACTGGGTCCAGAAGGGCTCCGGAATCCAGCATCTGCATGTGTCCTGTGGGACAACACAAAATGGGGGGAAATGAAGCAAAAGTTTATATCTTATGGCTGCTTATTACATGAAGTAAACCCAAGATTTTTCCCGCATCACTTTATTATGTATAGAACTCCAACCATCAGGTTGTAATCCTTGCTTCTGCCTGAGTATGTGGTAGCATGTAGTGGCTATGAGGCAAGGGTTGGGGAGTGGGCTGCCATCTTCCAGCCCCAAATTCATTTTAGTGGAAGGACAGAACAGGATATCTCTCCCACCACTATTTTAATGCTATGATTTTAATGATCACCTTCTTCCTGCCCACTACACAGGCCCTAATGTAGACAGTGTGCATCAGTGTCATCACCTGATACAGGCCACACATTCACACTGATCTCCTGAACACTTTTTGCACTCATTTCCTCAGTACCTCACAATACCAATCTACAAGTGCTAGTCAAATAGCCTGCCTGACAACATATAAATTGATTCAGATTTACTTTAAGTTACTGTCAGTCTTTCCCAAAAAGTGGTTGTGTGTACAGTGCTCAGAGGCATATCATCCTCTCTTATTCCACTGGTTAATAGTGGTGTCAAACTAAAATTTTTGCACCATGTATTTGCTGCAGCAGGCAGTAGACTTAGACTCCATAGTGTAGACACAATGATAAAAAGGTATACTGTCACACTCATGTCATTATAGGAATGAAAGTGATTTGGGGTCTGATGGCCGTTCCCTCCTCTTCTCTTTGTCATCTGGGCCCATTTTGCTGAACCTGCGAGTAAAATCAGACTTTGTGATCTCCTTTTGCTTTATGCTTTGTCCCTGTTACAGAAAAAGAAGTATTGATCTCATGCTGCATGACCTGTTTAATATGTGTAAATGAATGATGAAAACATATGTATATAAACTATATATATATTCACATATAATTATGTTCTGTTGTCAAAAATAATGTGAAGTGAGGAATTTTCACAGCAGAAATCATGATACAGGCAAGCTGTACATGGTCATTTGAACTGACTCAAAGGACATATCTGTCATGTGCTGGCTTGCCTTAATGAAATGCTGATACTATGTTTTGCATAAAATATTGGTCGGGGGCAATTCTTTGCTGTATATTATAGTTGAAGTATATTAAGTTGTAGTTTGGTTCTAAGTTATGTGGTTGTTCTAGCACTGATTAATAATTTAACCTCACCTTCTCTCCACAATGCATACTGTAAAGTGGCACTGAAATGTCAACACATGTAACAGGTTCCGGGAAGCACAGACAATGTTGCTGGCTGTACCTAAGTCTCATATTGTGCAAATAGAGCAATTCAGATTGTTGCCTGTAGGGGTCTGACTTCAGCCAAATACCCCTCAAAATGTCCTTTAGTTGAGGTAAGGTTAAAAAAAAGTATTTGTGGACTAGAGCATGGCAAAAATGTGAATGTGGACGGAGAGGAGTGAAATTGAGAGACTGCCCTCTCACATTTGGCTGGTGACTGTGATAATATCTTTGTGGTCAAGTGACATCATACCTTTGTAGCATGACAAAAATCAAATGAAGCAATTTCACGCAGCTAGTCAACCCTCATGCTTTTTGGTTTGCCCTAAACTTTGATGAGCAAATTTAAATCTGTGGTACTGATTTAAACAACAGATTAAGTTTAGTGATTTCAGATATTATTATTATTATTATTATAACAAATAATAATGCTTGCTTATATTCATAAGTAAAGGTTCAGGATCAAATAGCCCTGTATGTACAATAGTTTCCTCTTGCCCACAGAATAGTAAGAAGATTGCTCATGTAATTGCATTGTAGCTCGATTATACCAGATTTTGCCATCCTTTCATCAGCATCATATACAAAGCAGCAAGAGGAAAGCTAAGCAATGCTTTGTAATAGAAGCAGCTAATGCCACCCCAGATTCCTTTTTCCTTAGTAGATAGCAGTGCAATATTACTTAAACAGTTGGTTCAGGATGAATTGAAGAAAATCAGTGCTGTTGTCAGGTCTGAATGAGAAAGGATTAGAATATCAGACACACAGAATTATACAGTATCAGAAATACGTCTGTACATCTGCAGGTGAGAGGATGGACACTCTGGAACAGTAGTGCAGAATTCCATCATTATTTTAATAACACTTGCCCTAAACTATCATAAGTGTAACACCATACCTTTTTGTGTACATTTGCACATGCAAGATAGTTGTTCTGGCTTCATGATTTAAAATAAAAAATATTTATGCAAATGTATTTGAAGGGCTTACTTGATAAAAGTTAATAGTCTATTAGAAATTATTTTTGATCTGGCAATGGTTAAACTTAAGTTTGGTTAAGAGCTTGGTTTGAATGGTCCTTGCTTTAAAAGTGTTTCTTTCTGTTGTTTCCCTTTGGGTTTTGCTAGCTAAAATTACTGAGATAAGGTCAGTACATGTATGTATGTTATTTAAATACACACACAGATATAAATATATATATTGAATATCTTTTTTGTAAAAGCTGTTTTGAGCTACTAATGTATGGATGCAATGCATCGTGGGTTATTGAATATTATCATGGAGTACTGGTCAATATTAAAGCCAATGATTTGTACCTTGAAGATTTGGTAGCAGCCAATAAAATAAAACTTCCTTGTCTATGCATTGTGCCTTCTGTCTTATTTTCAAGTTGCCATTTTTTGCCAGATTTTTTATTTTTATTTTTATCATTGCATACATAATACAGTAACAGAATGCAAAACAGAAAAAAAGGTGATATACCCCACCACCCCTCTCCTCAGACTGTGGTGGTTGCCCATTCTTGAGGGATAACATGAAATGAGGAACTAAATAAAGTAATAGGGTAGATACTATAACAACATATGAACAAGTAATAAAACATATTAAAAATGTAATAGATAAGAGTGACATTACTTGGTGATAGGTAAGAGTGACTTTACTTACTCAAAAGTTCTCCAGTTGGATTCATTTGTGCAGTTGACAGTTTTGTAGTATAACTGTATATAAGGTTCCAATTTGCAGTCAGGACCTTCTAAGAGGTGTCATATATACCCTGTAGAAAAACTCAAGATACATGATACAAGTGGAAGTGGATGTTGCTGAGGATTTAGATTTGCCATGCATGTCCAACATAATCATGCAGAGGATGTTTCGGTAACTGCATCCCTCAGGGAACTTCATATGCCCATAATGCCAAGCAAAAATGTAAATAAAGAAAGAGGATGCTGGAAGATCATATTGTAACTCCAGACCCTGACAGACATGGACCTCAGTTTCATTAAAATATCTGCTAGATGATGTATGTCATTGTCTTTCCATTGTGGAAAAGAAAAAGGAGCGTGTTCAAAGGGGAGATTGTGGTTATGAAAGATCAGGATGTGATAATGTTAGCTCATCCAAGACACAGTGAGACTTTCCACTAAATGTCAAGTTGCAATTAGGTGGGATATTATTAGGCCAAATTATACTGTGTATTGTCTACATTGGAATAGCACTGCAAATTCAATCCTGCAACCTATATGGAGAGGCAAGTGTTCCTCAAGATAATGCCAGGATACAGGGGTATCATGGTCAAAGCAGACAGAGAGCAGTCTGAATGTGAATGAAAAAGAACTTAAATTTCACTGAAACATTACATTTCTAACTTAATTTGGCAGAATGCTCTCACAGTGTGTGCTGTTGTCTTAGACACAGAGAGGAGCTTAATATGCCAACAATGTGCCAAAAAGTGTAACAACAGCCTTGTTACAGTAACGCATAGATGTCTGGAATTCTTCCCTACATGTCCATTTTTGTGTACTAGCATCAAATTACACTGAACCATACTATTGATCATTTTCTTTACTGACTCTGTGATCCATTGACATGTTTCCTTTATAAAAAAGTATTATAAAAAGTATGAAAGTGGTAAAAAATAAAAGCTGTAATTGAATCAAGTATGTTAACAAGTGTCAAAAAAGACCAAATATTTTAAAAAATAAATTATGAAAAGAAAGGCCAACTACTTTTCCCATCTTGAAAGAGTAATGGAACAGATGGGAGTCATTTTGCTTCTTGGTGTTCCACAAAGGTATTTTTTATTTTCCTTGACAACATATGTCCAGATGGGAGAGTTTTGGAGGACATTTCCCCAGACAGTGAGGCTTTAACCTGGCTACTATAAGCATATATTAAATATGAAGGTATATTTTAAGATCAGTTCCACATGGAAGTTGGGGCATTGTGGTGTGGGTGTGTATGTGTGTGATTTATAATTGTTAATCACATTCTCAATGGTACACAGATAAGGGAAAAGGAATGGTTACTGAATGTGATAATGTGGTAAGTAAACCATGTATGCTAAGAACTCTAATCAAGAATGAAATCCTATATGTTGTATTGGAAAGAAATGTGTTGTTAAAGTTAGAGCAGGAACTGAAAAGGTTGGAAAGCTGCAGCTGCAGAGTTTAACACATTTGCTTTTTTCCAAAGGTTTTTGGCAGTATCATTCCAGGGTACTGCAGAATCCAAATGAAATGCATATTTTTAAAGTCATAAAAAAGAGATTTCAGGGAGAACCTGAGACAGAAAGTTAACAGTGCTGTTAAAATTGAGGCTTGTTGGACAGATATTAAAAGGAATAAACTGGGGGAAGGACTTAAACAGCACCTGCCAATGGGCTGGCTTCCATATACTCAGACCTGGTTTCCATCAAATCAGGTCAATTTCCATTATCCACCTGAGTCATTCTTTTTTTTTTTTTTGGAATGATTTGACCAGTGAACTCATTATTGAACAGGGGTGTCCATTGGAGAAGCACAGACTTCTGGATTGTGTACTAATGTAGGTCTTGATTGAACCTTATTTTGGAATAGCACTTGCCTGTTCAAGGTGTCGCTCAATTGCCAGGATTCCACAGATCCCAAGTTTATTGAGGGTGTGGCATCACTGACACTTACTGGATATACAGGGCACACACATTCAGAAAGCATCCCGCTGTCTATGTTACCATTACACTAACTGTACATGCATTCAGCCTGCCAACTCTAATTTCATAAAGCAGAAATTAGAAAGTTGATGCTTTTAGAGTTCAATGCACTACACCTTCCACTGAGCTTGTTGGTCTATTTGCACACTGTCTCTTAAGATGACTGTAGTTCCTATGAAGATAACATAACCATTGGCTTTCCCATTTTATACACTGTATAAATATATTAACGTTCAGTCTCAAACCTGAAGCCAAACACTTCACAATCTGTAAATGCAATTTCCCCCTCAATACCACTGTTCTGCCATTGAGAGGAAATTTGTGGTAGGCATTTTTAATTTATTCACATTTTAATGCTTCATCAATGGAATCTGGCCTCTTCTGATTGACAGTTTCCTGTCTAATGGTTATAACAGAGCGAAATAAGTAGTGTTTTCCAGAACCGGAGGGGTTCACGACCATCCCAGATTGGTCATGGTTGGAGAAAGCGAATCTCACTTCAATGTCACTTGCAGCCTGGCCTGTGAAATGAGAATTTATGCACCCTCACGGTTCCATAAATAAGATGAAATGGTAACCAATAGAAATGAGGTACTGGGGGAGTAATCTGGTCTTTGTTAGCGCTCTCTATGAGGCCATGTTGAGCTGGACGATGAGGTCAACAGCATCTGTCTTGGGTAAAACCAGTGCCATTCCTCCATGTATGCACCATGTATGCACCATTCTCCTTTTACAGTAGTTTTACATGGCACGACTCCAGCGGAAACTGTTACCAATCAAGAGAAACAGGAATTTTTGAAAACAGTGGAAATTGTCATTTCTAAATTATAGCCTCCTTTACGTTCTTGATTGAACAAATAAATATATAAGCTTTCCAGGACATAAAGATTTTGGAAATGTTGTATTTCCTATCCTGAGCTGCATTGGTGTATCAACCATAAATGACATACATGGTGTGGCCCTATTGCCTGACTTCTGCCACATGGCATTTTGTCCACAGGGTAACACTGGAAAACCTCAAATGTTCGTTTTGAAAGTACAGGTTGAATGTCAAAGATTATGGGTGTGCATGGACCTTTGCCCCTCTGCCCAGGCTCATCTTTACTGCATAGTGTCTATGAGACTGCCATCAGATCAGTACCCATCTGAAACTGCCACTAGATCTTGACTCACCTAAAATGCTTTTTCTTGACCACCTCAAAAGTGGTCATTGATAAAATGAGTAAATTGGTAATGGTCTTGAGAGTGCATGGCTTTGACAGAGAGACACTGGCAGCAGCAGATATTCTCCATATTCTCCAGCCCTGGAGTTCTTTGGAGCTGAAGGGGGAGCAGAAACAGGGAAGATGAAGTATACCACACTTTCTACCATAATTCCAGGTTTGAAAGAACACAATGTTTTCATTAGAAGAGCATGAAGATGATGCAACAGAGATCATGATGCCACAGAGTACTATAAAAAAATACCACTCTCAACTTTACATCCATTAATAAATAAATAAAAAATTTTCCTGCACATTGAAGGAATCATTGTCTTTTTTCTCACAAACAGCAGAGCTGACTGAAACCTCAAACACTCTGGTATACAGTTGGATAGCATCTGAACAGGCAGAATACCCATAGTGCATCCTAATCAAGAGCAGTGTAGTAAGGAGAACCTAATTAAGAACTTTTATATCAGTATATATAGCAGTATCCACTGAACATCCACAGGCTTTGGCACTTTGGTGTTACATCCCCCTCTGATCTTTATCACTATTTGAAAGGAACTTGAATCACCTGTTTTTCTAGGTGTCAATCAGGCAACTAGTTAAAAGGCCTCCTAAAAGGCCCCAGCGCTGTGGTTGTGAGGGACCAGAAGTTGACACCACTGACCTGCAGATATGACAATGATATATGTTCAGAAACTTCAAAGAATGCTTTCACACACTGTGCCTGGGTGGCCATTTCCAGTGTGTCACCCTATTTAAAAGGGCTGTACTGCTTTACTTCAAAGCAACTGGTCCATTTAACAGACAAACCTGTAATTCTTTCAGGTCAGTTGCTAGGTTCTCAGGTTCTCTAGAGGTTGACCTAAATTGTATTAACATCAATTTGAGTACAAAAACATACAGCTTCAAAAATATAATGATCATTTCCACAGACCTTAGAGACTTAGTAGATTAATTGTTTTGCATCTGTTTTGTAGCTTGTCTGTGTGTATGCTGAAGAGGCAGCATGAGTATATCATCTCTCTCTAGGCTGTCTTTGTTGGACTATGACACATTCCTGTGAAGTAAGCCATGTGATGTAGTGCTTTTTAATTGGGGTGAGGTGTACATTTTTTCTTGCCCTTCCCCCTACCCACCCATCTTGAAGGTCACAGGCACCAACAGGTCATGTATTGCAGGGGCAGTAAAATGGTCCTCACTCTTATCACCTCATAACCTCATTATAATGCAGTGTTCTTGTGCAACCAGTAAAGCAAATGTATTGTAAATATATTTAATGCCTGCAATATCATTTTATTAATCCTGGGAAGTGCAAACTAAATGGAAACGGCATCATTCAATTATTTTGAAAGGATCTTCCAGTGTTCAAAAAAACGAAATACCTGGTAAAACAAAACTTGGGGTATGTTTGTGTGTGTTTAGTGTGTGTGTTAGTTGGGTGGAGGGGTTGGGGGACTTTCTGGGGGGTAGTGAGCTGTGATTTCTGTTCTTGTGTGCTTATATCTATGACTGAGCATGCAAAATGGAACCAGGATTATATAGGTTGAAAGGAATTGAAAAAAGAACACCATTAACTGGATCCATTAACTTACAGCATGTTGTTCTTTTCTTTTGTGCCCTTATCTTTTACAATAGCTTGTTGATCCCTAGCTTTAAACACTCTGAGTTCCTGTCAGTTTCAGAGAATTACTTGTCTTGTGCATGCATGATTACATTAGTTTGTGTAGTGCTAACTTGAAACCTAATAACAGGTGTTTTTGTCTTTTTTGTGATTACAGTTTACACATTTGTGTATATTCTGATTAGGTTGTCAACAATTATATTGTACCTAATTAGTTTTCAAGTGTATTTCAGCAATATGTTTGTATGTGAATGAAATGCTTTGTATAAGAATTCCCACTTGGAGTATCATATAAGACAATGAACCAATATAGACTGATTCCAGTCTGGGCAAAGGTAAATCTGAGGTAATATGCAAAATGCTACCCTTGTGCCCTTACCGCTCTGTCTGGTGTGCAGTAGTTCTGAGCTGTCATCAGCATGAAAGTTTTACCTTTTCACCTATTTTCTGAATATTATTTAACTTCATGTTATATTGCACACTGATCCCCAGTTCTGGGCACTTTGTTACAGTGAACCTTGGGTCATGAAGGTTTCCACTTCGTTTACATGTTGATATTCAACATGACAAATTGTATGCAATGACAGTCATTCTTTTCTTTTGTCTACATTAGTGATATGTTACTTTGAATACTGTTTCCTAAATTTGTTTCACAATGAGGGGTGTTTTTCTCATTTGTTGCACCCCCTTTTTCAAAGTCAGTTGTGTTTCTTTGACCTGAAATACCTTCTTCACCAAGTTCTTTTGGAAAATGAAATAATACTGAATATCAGTCTTAAAATATTATTGTGAGGAGTCTGGTCTATTCAGCAGAAATTACACATTTTTGTTGTATAATTTATCTCTGCATTAACAGCTGAATTAACTCTCAGTCCGATTCAGATCTGTTGTGAAAAATAAGACAAGCACCATCACATTACCTGCTACTGACCACTGACAAATCCACCCACTTATTATGGTACAGTCAAGCAAACAGCCAGAGAAACAGACCTCTCTTCTAAACTAAACTCAAACTAAACTTACTTAAAAAGGTTAAGAATGTTCATTTAAATCCATGACTTAACAAATATATGTCATGCTTTCTGTAGATGATGCATATTGCAGTTACATTGAAAAGACATTTTCTCTTGCAGGACATGAACTGTTTTTCTGACTGCCCAGCACTGCAGAGGGAATCACCAAGCCATCATAATCCCCAAAACACACATTAAATGAAACATAAGCCATGGAGAGTAGACACAGACAACATGAACCAGCTCCATTATTTTGGTGAAGACAGGCACATAAAAGGTAAACTGGTGTTCCAAACTCACATACCCTACTGCCACACAGCAGGGGTCAACGACGTATGTCTATTTGATCTGAGATTATGTTGCTTTCAGTCTCTGACAAGGGGAGGGAAGGCAAGATTGACGGAGACCCACACAAATGTGTACTGTACACTTGTACTGCACAAGGATAATTCTGATACATCAGGGCTTGACATGTGAAAAGGTTTCCAGGCTTGGATGACAAAATGATCAGAAAAGATAAGACTTGAAAAGGTAATTAAAATGGCTTAACCCCAAGAAATATTCAAAGTGAAAGTTTTATTTCGATGTTTAACATTGCATTTTTATGGACATTGTATGAAGCTCTGTGCTGTAAGGTTGACATTGGTTTAAACTGATGCTTTACATATGCTAACTGAAAGAAGGTCTACAGCTACAATTTGAAATCTCACCATATGTTGTGTTTCAACACAACATATGGTTCCAGACATTAAACAGGCAAAAAATGAGGATGTTACACTAACTCTTACTCCACTGATTACTCCAGTGGTGGCTTTGTTGCATTTTTGAGTGCACAGCACTTTGCTGTCAAATATACACCTAAGCTTTCATTAAATACTGTACGAGTACATGTATCAAGTGATCTAAAAATGGAGAATAAATGAAGCACAGACCTATTCTATCAGATTGGTTGAATTGTGAAGATGCTCTCTGTTAGGAAAAAACCTTTACACTGGTTCTAATGACAAGAAATGTTAAAGAACCACTAGAGCATTCTACTGAAGCTTACTGTGAGACTATACTCAAAAAGCTGGAAGTTGCACGTTTACTGTAACTCCTTTTAAAGTCCTATGTTAGTTGCCAATTGGCTGTTAGCAGATGGCCTTTTAGGGAGAGAGAGACCCTATCAATAAAAGTAGAGGCTTTTCTCATTTGGGCTTTGCTGGTTTCAAAACAGAAAAGTATTGTCTTTGTGCGTTTGGCTTTTGCCACAGTGAATCCCAATGTCTTTGCTCATTGTGGTGGGAACAGTGTCAGTGGGACACAGGCTGGCCACTCCTTCTGGTGGTAAGCATGAGGTAAATAAGTGCTGGCTGATTACAACCTGCATTTCATAATAATAGGAAAGACTGATTCTCAGTCAGAGGTGGGCACTAATTTCAATAGTGGCTAGAAACCACACTTTTATAGTTTCTGAATGAAAGAAAGCTTTGATTTGACAGTTTTGGAATATTGGAGAACTGCAAACTCTTACAGTGTGCTATAAATGGAAAATATATGCCATGACTCCTTTATAGTATAAAATCTTTATACTGCCTGTCTCCACAGCTCCTTCTATGACACTTGCTATGCCTTAAGTCTCACTACAGTATGGTATATAGTTACTGCTCACTGCTCCTGATGTATGTGCCATATGTTGGAGTATGTCTGCACATCTTATCCAGGGTCAGCAGATATGTGATGAGTGACCTTTGCCCCACTTTCTCCAAGAAAGCGTCAGCTTTTTGGCCTCTTGGCGAGGACCTTTTTTAGGGGCTTCCTCTGGTCCTGGGTGGTGTCCTGCTGGGGGTGGGGGTCCTGGCCAGCACCGGCAGGCTCAGGTTCATGCAGCTGCTTCAAATGCGGGTTCTTCTCCTTGGGCTCACGCTTGGCCTGCCTGAGCAGACGCTTCATGCTTTTTACCTTGTCCCGCAGGTGGCTGTTGGCTTTTTCCAGGGAGCGCACCTTCTGGGAGAGGGTCTTTACCCGTTCCTCCTCCTCAAACAGGGCCTTCTGCACTGTTGAGCACAGCAGCTGAAGGACAGAGAAGAACATTGGGCATGGGCATTTTTACTTATTTTAAGGAAAAACCCTGTCTTATTTTTGGGCCAATGTATAGCCTTACATACTGCACTGCAGACTTTGAGCCATAAAAAAACGTACTGACATGGTCAACGTATTGTTCTCTCTAATATGAGTGCAACATGTTGTTCAGTGCACAATGTTTAATTATTGTTTGTCATTAAGTGGTCTATAATATGGTTGTAATCTTTATCATGCTCCTGATTTGTGCTGCTATAATCTCCCTCTGATTAAAGTTTTGAATCCAAATGCAGTCATTTACATCCCACTTTTGTTCTATTATGACAGAATTCTTCAATGTCTATTCATCTATTCATGAGTACAGAACTTAGAACACAGAATGTACCTGTGTACGTGTATGATTGGGATAAAACTGGATCTCTTAGATTACATTACACATTATTTCACTTCTGTGTTTGTATGCTGAATGGTTTGAAGCCCTTGATTTCTCATTGTTCTGAAAGTCTAAGTGAAGATCATCTAAAGGAATGAACTACTGGTGATACCATGGATAGAGGAAGCTATCTCCCCCCTTTGATTGTTATCTGATGTTATTTTTAACTTTGTTTATTCACTGGATTGCATGTGTCCCTGTCCCTAGGGAAAGAAAGGCACACATTCCTGTCTTCAGGTAAAGACACATGAGTTTTATGATGTAATATTATCCCTGATTGTCAGGTCCTGACAGGTTGGCTCAAGAAATCCTTGAGGGTCTCAGATTTATGTAAGATGAGTTCAAAGAGTTTCAGTCCCTCTGAGGACTAGACACTTCAAAGGCTAGATCGTATCAACTGGGGTTGATCTGACCAGTGCGATCTGTGTAACTCTGTGGATTACAAATAAACATTGTCAATAGTGCAGATATTTCTGTTATAAAGTCATTAGTGCTTGTATAAAATTGGGCTGTCAGCCCTGTCTTCAACAACAAATTATAAACACAAGGAGAGACACAGAGAGGAAAACGTTAAGTTTCAATGAGGAGGTGTTAGAGAACTAGATGTTTAGTAAATTATAGCTCCAATAACAAAGAGCAGTGACACCTGAAATGGGTGAGTGTTGGGAAACTACTGAAACAGGTGACATATGTTCACCCTGTGATGGTTGTCAGCAACTGAAGGGTCAATGTGATATGTCTAATACTGGCCCTTTGTGTGAAATCTAAAGAGAGAGTAGCATAGTCATTAAAAGATAAGTAATTACATTAAGAAATACCCCTAAATGACAATGCAATTTAATGGTGGTAGTTTTAAATGATTAATAACATTTCCCAAATGTGCTGTGCATTTCCAGCAATGGAACTATGTCACTGTGATAAGTAAGCAAAGTGTTAATGATGACAAAAGTAACAAGCTATCAGTCTTAAACAGAGACAATCTGCTATTCCAAACTCATATATTATCTTTGACAAAACTCTGTAGAAATCCTATGGCATAACAATGAATTCCAGATGAAATGCCACATTAGTTTCCTCTAATATTGTATCTCCCTTGACTTGTAGCTAACGGAAACCTTGGGGGTATAATGATTCTTTCTGCTGCTCTCCTTAAGGAATCCTAACATCTAGCAGTGGGAAAAACTTTACAGGCGTGTTTGCACTACACATTCACATAACCAGCCATGTGGCTAAGTGGCTTTATAAAGAGCATGCAGAGTCAAAAACCATTGAAGTGACACAAGTCAAGACCACCTAGGGTCTTTCTGCCACCCCCTTGGCAGTGTTGACAAGTCAATAGGGTCTCCCTACTGAGTGAAAGAGAAATGCATTAGACTGTACTGTATATCTTGTGAAAACAGTGCAGAAATAAAACCTTGTGCCAGTCTCATCAACTGACCACTTCCTATGCCATTCCATCTCTTGGGAAACAAGCCAAAAATAAACAGTGGGAGCCCCTGTGGAGCACTGATCTGTGGTATTCTTCCTTTCTATTCCATTTTCTATTTAGGGGAGATACTTGGGTTCCCACCCAATGAAAACACAAAACTGGGGGAATTCTTTAAATAGTCTTTGAAGAGTCTGTGGTTATGCTCACAAAAAACACTGTCTATAGAAGGCTTCCTTGGACATTTGTAATGTGACCCTCCACAAAGCTGTCGTAATGGAATGTAATGAAGGTCTGAAGCACTGCCCCCCCACACACATCTCACCCAAAGCTATCAGACAAGATAATAAATTTGCATGCTGGCCTCACGACTGCTCTCCCACAAATCATTGTGTCCGTGCAGGACCAGTACAGATGAATAGATAATGTGGTGGTTTTAAGAGTCCCCAAGCAGAAATAAACTGGGGGGGCTGGCAGTAAATGCAGACTGACCTATTTATCTTTGTGATCTTCTTAGCAGCTCTCACTGCCAGTACAGGCTTACCTATGCAAAGATAAGTAGCAGTTCTGTTTGACTAATCCTTGTTAAAAGCAATGGGTTGAATGTACAAAAATTTAAAACTTGGCTCAACAATTTGACAGCGGCAAAGAACATAATTACTCATGGTATTAGTTTCCTCCCCATTAATCATGAATGTAACAGCATCTGATTTATTTTCAGGATTCTGTGGAAAAAAATGGGTTTAGTATGACTGAAATAGTTTTGTTAGAGACCTGACAGACAGCAGGGATAGATAATGGGGAACATGTACCAATAGAAATAGATACATATCTCTGTATTGATTGTGTATGTTGCGCTGTGCATGTATGAGGGTGCCATCAGGGTCTTAAAAGGAAGGAAGAATCACGGTGAGAGTGAGATTGGAGGTCTGATTTTGTGCATGTTTTTGTTCAAACTTTGCATGTGGTGTTGAAACTAAACAGCCTGTTCACCATAAAAAGCTTGGAAGTGTGTTGTTTGCCCTGCTGGAAAGGGGCATGAGTGAATCAACAGGGTGGTTCTTGCTGGTGGTTGGCTTGGTGTGTTGAGTTGAATTTGTCTTTACCCGGCTGTCCTCCTGGGCTTCCCATTCTGGGGTGTAGGTGTGGAGCTGGGTTCCAGCTGTGCAGTTGGCAAACTGGAAGAGGCTGGCAAACATGCGGTGGTTCTCAGGTGTGTCTGGGAAAATTGGGTCCTGGAAGTTCACGCCATGAGGAATGATGTTGTAGTTCTCATCCATCCTTAGAGAAGAAAGAGTCGTCCCATTACACACATACCTCACTAATCTGTGCAACATGTCACTGAATGCCCATGTCATCACAGTTGGGATCCAGATGTGTGGTTTTCACACAATACAATACCTAAGGTAAATATAACAATAGATATTTGTCATATCCATATTTATTGTCTTGATACAATTCTTCAAATTTTACCTGAAATGTTCCCATAAAAGACATTTTTCCAATATTACAGGATTCATGGACTCTTTTCCTCCATCTTCTGTATAATACAGCTGATAACAGCAGAGTAGATATGTATGTTTCACTTTATGTTTGATGTTTACTGATTTGCATTGAGCCACTTTTATTAAAGTTTTATAGAAAAAGTTCTAAGTTGTGTCTTACAAATAAAATTTAGAATGCACCAGAAGATTTGTTTTTAAACATGCACACACACGTTATGCGCTCATCTGAAAGTAATCAATGTTGATAAATATGGATTGTTCTTAACCTCCATGCTCATGAGCGGTCCTAGTAGTTTGCATGTAGAAATGCCCCCAATTAACCATACATGGTTTTATGGTTAAATATACAGCCCTTTAAAGGCCACATAGAAATATACTATAGCACTAAATGTCTTTTGCAGTCATGTTGTTATTATGAAGGCAGAATTATATATGCAGCTGATGATGCCTTCATAAAATACTTTTCCAGAACATATCTCAGTTTGGCAGGTGCTCAGGCCGCTGAGCTCTGGTGAGGTCTGTGCCACAGTTGTTTTTTTGGAGGTTATTACTGAAACTGGAACATGGGAGAAATTCCATGGCTCCAAACTAGATCTGTAATGGCTTTTGTCAGGGTCTTGAAAACTGGTTTCTGCAAAAACACACTTGCAAAAGTGCCCAGTAAAAGACAATCATATAGAGCTGGTAATTCAACCCATATGCCACTTGAGAAAAACAGATCCTCTGTCCTGACATGCACTGTGTTTTTGGCTTGTTGCACTGTCATCCACACTGTGTATGTGTGTATATGCATGCATGTGGTTGAGCGTGTTTGTGGGTGTGTGTTTTCTGATTTTCACAAATAATTATGCCCATGAATCTCAGAAATCTCCAGTTTGAAGAACACCTCCTGAGTTTCTCATGAGTGCTTGCAGAAAATTTGTTTTGACAATGACATACTGTTATATTTACTGCTATACTTAATGTTTCCACAAAGCTTATTTTCTTCTTCTATGTATGATTTTACTCTCCCAAACCAAAGTGAAACCAGCTGCCCAGCTGATTCTGTTCAAGTCAAAAAGAGCAAAACTACCCCCCATGAATACCGTAACTCCAGTCACAGTTCTAGAGGCAGCCTTTGTTTGCACTGAATCCTAACTGACACGCTCTGCTGTGAGTAATGCTATTAAGGCAAATGTTTCACTTTGGCTTATTCATTTTTACTCAGTTTGCATCTGTGGATACTGACTTTTCACATATTATGAATTCCACTTCAAAAGCAGCACCTTCCAATCCATCACGGAGTTTCCATTGTTCTAATCAGTGTACCATGGTCAATGGAGTGTAAACTCATTGTGTGCCCACCTCTGGACACCTACCCACCTGTAATGGGTGGCATCAATTTTTTTGTTCAAATGATTCCATTTAAATGTGGTGGGAAAGTCATGGATAAATTCCATAAATAAAACATGATGTAATTATAATACATGCCATAACATGTAAGTGTTGAAGTGCTTGTAATAAGTCCTAATAGGTTCTTAGTAAAAGTGCAGAGAAGCTCAGACAACAGAGACTTTGCTTCCTACAATTGCACCCTTGCACCCACACCCAACCATGGGAACTGAAGGCAAAGGCTTTGGAGTATATATGATTCTACAGGACAGCTACAGTAAAGCAACAGTTCACACAAAGTGTTAAACAATTAGACCTTGTTTTCTTGTCACAAGCACTCCGTTATTCAAGGTTAGGCATTTTTTACTGTTTATTCTGGAAGCAACAAGAAGCCTGGCCTATAATTGATCCCATATTTGACAGAAAATGGGAAGCAAACTCCTGGAAGGTATTCAGTATGTGCTTACGGATTCAACACAACTGAAACAAGCTGTACAGTGAAACCAGGAGGCAGCTGCCTGCTACATCACTAGACTTTTGAAATGATTAAAATACTGCCCTCCAGCATATAGTGTAATGAGATATCATTCAATCACAGCTTTGTACTATTTTTACAGTAATGTTAAAACAACTGCGGCATTCATCATGTTCCACTGCAGGGTGTGTGTGTGTGTGTGTGTGTGTGTGTGTGTGTGTGTGTGGTGTGGGTGTCTAGGGGGCTGTGATGTACAAGCATTAAACAATGGCAGGTGTGTTACATTAAGAAGGATACACATTCCTGCAAAATTTATGTACAGAGAATGAAAGATACTGCTATGTCATTATGGTACTGGCTCAATTATAGACTGTCCAAACAGCACCACCTGTTTTTAGGGTCAAACTTTTCCATTTTTAAAAAACACTACACAGTCAAACTGTGAATAGCCCTTGTCATAATGCCCCAATTTTACTGAAAAAAATAAAAATAAATAAATAAAATAATGCTGTCAAATTCCAAGTAAGGAAAAGTGCATAAACATTCCAGTACTTGCCATGAAAGGCAAACTATTCACCAGATCATCAGTAACCCCATGCATGTTCGCATTGCAGCTCCTCTGACTCCAAGCATAAGATCACAGGTGGTTTGGGTTAGTCTTGTTCCTGGGTTGATTTCTCTGCCGGTTGGGTCATTGGTGTTCTAAACACTAAAAATGATTCTTCTGCGTCCCAGTTACCATCAATGAGAATGGACTCCCCTTACCAAGAAATTAGTCTACAACAGTGTTTCTCAACCCTGCTCCTCGCAGCACCCTGTCCTGCATAGCTTCTATCTATCCTTGTTGCTTGATTAAATCAGGTGTGCTCAGCTAATAAAATGTGCCACTGATGAGGTAGGTAGAGCAAGGATAGATAGAAGATATGCAGGACAGGGTGCCGCCAGGAGCAGGGTTGAGAAACACTGGTCTAAAACACTGCTGTGCTACACATGAGGAAGAGAAGAACTTTAAAATAAGGAAAAAAGCAACCAAAAGAACAAAAAATTAAATAAATTGTAAAGACAGTTGCAGGTCATTCCTAACCAAGAGAAAAGGACACAAATATTCATTTGAAGCACAAACACTCTAGGTAGATGTAGACTAGTTCTTATCCTACACATTGAGTTGCACCTTAACTTTTCATTGGTTCACTCCATTGGCTGGGCCTACATGATAGTTTGACAAATACGTATCATCCCCGATATACAGGCACTACTATATTGCACAGTGAACTTTGCTCCCGTGAGGTTTCTTGTGCAAAGTTGTCTCCGCATAGGTTATTCTAAGATTTATACGCCAAGCAAAAGCTAGACATTTAACACAAACGAGAGCAACTGACTAAAATCAATTACCGAGAATTTCCAAAGTCAAAAATGTTGTATTTGTAGTCTGTCGCTTACCTCAGAAAAAAGTAATAGGCATTGCCCTCCATCACGCTGTAGGAGTAACAGGGGAAGTAACCCAGTCCGGTGACGTTGAACCTGGAGCCGGCAGGGACCTCCAGCATGCTACCCCACGCCTGGTCGCACAGTAGCTCGATCTCGGCAGAATAGAAGAGCTTTGTGTCGTACTGCCATGGTAGATAGTTGTATAGGCTGTAGAAGTCTTTGTGAAGCCCGAGCACCTTAGCGAAAACTATGATCTCCGCAAGCTCAGCTCTGCACGACTCAGTCTGTGGTCTCCAGTCGTGGGGTAACTGACACCCTAAAATGCCTCGCAGACAGGTCGCTAGTATTATCGCAAAAATAGCTCCCATGGCAGAGGAACTTACCAAAACTGAGAAATGCATCGTTCTCGTATACTGTTTATAAGTAAATAAACCCCTTTTAGTTATGAAAAAGTCCCGGATTAACACACAAAACAGTTAGAAAGAGGCACCCAATTAGTAGCGATATTGCACGCGCAGTTTGCATGTCTCCATTTTATCAGCCAATGAAATCTTGACCGGTTGGTAACCCATCAGTATCAGTATGTAACATGCTGGTGGAGTTCATTCTTTGCTTCTTTTTGGTGAGTTTTTAGTCCAACCCATCCTGCTCAAGCAGTGTATTGGTAGTAAAGTAGTCGGCTCCTTTTACATTGCAGAGATGTGTTATGTGGAGACACTGGCCTGGACTGTATTGGAATGTGGCGTTGGGTTGCTTGAATTTTCCGACACTCTTGAAACATAATGCCTAGACCGTTCGGACGCACAACATAGTGCTCTCTCTCTCTCTCTCTCTGTAACACACAGGCACACAGTATTTAGTATAAAATACTAGAGAATTCATGCGACTAATGAGCGCCTCCTCAATATAAATTTTGCTTGGGAAACGGTTGCATTTTCAGTTCGGAAGTTATAAGTCTGACTGGTATGTATAATATGTTTGTATTTTTCATAATACATTTCATTTTTATATATTACACATTGTGTTATGTATTTTCATATTTAATATTTAACACAACAACATCAACTCCCCTGCAGCCTTTTTTCTAGGTTTAATGGTCAGACTTTCATTCATTTACACATGTACTGCCTAAACAATAATTGTGTGCTGACCAAAAATAAGGTGACAACACCATTTCCCTTAATGACTGTTGTTATATTTAATTATTTTATACATAAAAATGATGCATGAAAACGGAATCTAATTTCTTAATAATTTCTAAAGTAAGGACATGCCATACAGATGCCCTAGTTTAATTTGTCACGTCTCCTGTTAGACGGCGGTATGTAAATAAGATAATGAATATTCCTTGCTGTTGCAGGTCTCTGTTTCTGCATACGAGGGAGTAAACACCCATTTTCCACAAAGCAGATGAGAACGTGCTCAGAACGAGGCAGCCTCTCGGTCCAGGCGAGGGAGTGAACGACGGAAATACAAAACTATATGTACAGAACTTGCAGATAGAGGGCATTTCTGGTAGCGCATTTTGGACATACTCCCGCTGTCATCATTTAAGTAACTCGGCAGAAGCGGTGGCCCTCGGAAATCTCGTCGAAATCATAATGCCCACAACGGTGATTTATACAGTTTAAAAATGTTTACATGACTGGGTTTTTTTTAATCGCACCATCTCCCACCATAATCTTTGCCGCCATTAGTGTCAAACAGTTTGAAATGGAGAGAGAGCAGAGAGATAACGAATTGCTTTCGTTTGTTATCGATGAGGGGACTGACTCAAAAATAAATGCCAAATGCATGGATAGGCCAATGATTGCCAAGAGGAAAACAGACTAACAATTTTGCCTTCGCAAAATGAACAGTAGCAACAGATTTTCCTCAGGTTGGTTTAGAAGTCAGCGCTGGTCCGTTCATTTGGCCAGATATGGAGTTAATGATGATTACATTGCTGCACCCTTAGAACTGCACCTTGGAGGTAGAATCGGTCATACTGGAGAGCTCAGTGACTTTAAACGTGGCACTGTCATAGGATACCATGTTTGCCACAAGTCAGTTCCCAAAATTTCTGCCCTGTTAGATCTGCCCCGGTCAACTGTAAATGCTATTATTGTCAAATGGAAGCGTCTAGGAGCAACAACAGCTCAGCCACGAAGCAATAGACCACGCAAACTTACAGAGTAGGGCCGCCGAGTGCTGAAGCGTGTAGCACGTAAAAACCACCTATCCTCTGTTGAATGACTCACTACAGAGTTCCAAACTGTCTCTGGCTGCAACATTAGCACAAGAACTGTGCGTCGGGAGCTTCATGAAATGGGTTTACATGGCCAAGCAGCTGCACACAAGCCCAACATCACCATGCGCAATGCCAAGTGATGGCTGGAGTGGTGCAAGGCACGCCGCCACTGGACTCTGGAGCAGTGGAAACATGTTCTCTGGAGTGAATCATGCTTCACTATCTGGCAGTCTGATGAACAAATCTGGGTTTTGCAGATGGCAGAAGAGTGCTACCTACCAGAATGCACAGTGCCTACTATAAAGCTTGGGCTAGGCCCCTTAGTTCCATTGAAGGGTAACATTAATGCTACAGCATACAAAGACATTTTAGACAATTGCATGCTTCCAACTTTGTGGCAACAGTTTGGGGAAGACCCTTTCCTGTTCCAGCATGACTGTGCCCCTGTGCACAAAGCAACGTCCATAAAGACATGGTTTGACGAGTTTGGTATGGAGGAACTCCAGTGGCCTGCACAGAGCCCTGACTTCAATCCCATTGAGCACCTTTGGGATGAATTAGAATGCCGATTGCAAGCCAGGCCTTCTCATCCAACATCAGTGCCTGACCTCACAAATGCTCTTTTGGCTGAATGGGCACAAATTCCCACAGACACACTCCAAAATCTTGTGGAAAGCCTTCCCAGAAGAGTAGAGGCTGTTATAGCTGCAAGGGGGGCAACTCCATATTAATGCCCATCTATTATTTTCATTTGTGCCACCATAACACCTTGTAAATAAAATTTCATGATTTGTTAAACTAATCTGAAGTGGTTCCCTGTAACCTTCCAACTATCTCAGTGCATTCCACCCATAACACCCTGAATTTCAGTACAACACCAGAGGTTCAGTGGAGTTTCTATTTAATCTCAGGGGCCTCTCACTACACAGCCTATAATTGTAGACATACCAGGTGTCCCAAAGGAAGAGGATCTTTAAATTCCCACGCCTGCTTTCTGTGCCCTGTAGACCAGTATGCAGACAGTGAAGTACTTTTTGCTGAGAAATGACATGTAGACATGACAGTACTTGAGCAATGAATGGGCAAACTTGTGTAATCTTCAGTATCAGTTATTCCTGTTGGCAGCAGGAAGGTTTATAGAAAACAATACCTCCACTATGCAAATATTGTTAATAATAAGGAAATCTTAAACTGGAATAAAAATGAGATTTATTCAAATGTAAATAGATAGGGTACATAATGGAATAGAAGAAAAAGCAGTGTGTATCTGATTAATTCTTTGGGTTTTAATAGCTGGTTTTGCATGTGGATCTGAAATGTGTGTTGCCTCTGTAAGTAAACTAACAGGTTCCAATTGCTTATGCTGTTTGCACCCTGTTGTTTTACGTCACAGGTTAGAATGGACCACATGGGATCAGCATGGTCTCCGAGGCATTCTAGGCATTTCATAAACATTTCATATGTTTGAAGTCAGTTTTCTTTTTTGCAGCAATATTTAAGCAATACAGTTATTGCTTACATATTTGTAAAACAAATATCCACATAAAGAATGGTAGAATATCCACATGGTATACCATGGTCTGACCATGGTACCCTCTGCACTCCCTCATATGTTTGAGGGTGTCATGTATGTATAAAAATGATATATGTGTGTAATTTTTTTGCCTTTTTGGAATTGACATTGCATTGTTACAATCTCTGCATTACTGTGAGGTGGGGGCTCGTTGGAGGACAGGCGCTACTCCAGTGCCTTGATCTGAGCAACTTGCTGGTGCCTGAGGAATTGCAGGGTTCCTGAGAGCGGTAAGACGATGGGACCCTGTCAGACCTACACACCTCTATCCTTGGCAGAATCTAGCCACTTTGTTACACTGATATGGGCTCCTACTCGTCATCACCTGATGACATGGGTGCAATTAAACCTGAACTGTAGAGCTCATCTTGCACTCTGGGTGAGCTCTTAACCACTGAACTGCTGAGGAACCTTTAATTCTGCGCTAACCAGAATAATTAACTCTCTTCCCACTATGTATATATCCTATAAAGTAATGTAGTTTGACTGCAATGTCAATCAGAAATTAGGGGTGAAATGTATTGGGGTCAAGTCCAAGTTTGAAAACAGCAAGAGATTATTTTGTCAGTCTTAATGTCAGTCTTAATCACCACTTGCAATGAAAAAGAATAGGTAATTAATTATAGTTAATGAACACTATTTGATGGTAAACATAATGTTACCAACAATAAAAAAAAATTAAGCCTCATACATGTATGTGTATGATATACACATGTTTCACCAGAAAAATGTTCTCGTTCTCATTTAAATTAGTCCAAATTACAGGTCCTGTGGACATGTCCCACAGCAAAGTATCAGTCAACACAAAAAATAAAAAACAAGCAATGTAAGTAATTTAAGTAGTTCCCATTTAACATTATGATAAAATAGACCCTTTCCCATTATCAATGACTTTTTGAAAGTCCATACTATTTACTGAAATGAGTGAGATGACTTTATTTTGAATGCAGGGTGCCATATGTAGCATTTTTTAAATGCAACTTGGAAGCCATAGTATTTATTTCTATCTTTTCATAAAACGTGTAGAATAAAACATGGAAATATTGGGGAGCAGATTGATCGTATGCCCTACAAGGGCATAGGAGTGTTAGTAGTGTTAAACTGAATTTTTATTGGTCAAATCCTAAATGCCTGAATTTGCCAGTGAGAGGACAAAATAGAAAATGTGACATAGCTGTTCTGCCCTCTAGTGGTAGGTATGATGTCATACACCATATACATTATAAGTTGTGTAACACCATCCATGTAATGATAAAATGATGAAAGGTTTCCTTTGTTTAGGCTGGAAATTATTATTAATCAGCTCAAACAGTTTCAAACAGTCTGTCTCAAACAGTTTATGAAGATTATTGCATATGCTTCACTGGAATGCAAAGTATCTGTGCAGTCTGTGATCAGTCATCACAGATTGCAACTTTACATTACATTTAGCAGACTTACAAATAAGTGCATCACTATGCTAAGAGTAGTTATCGTAAGGTATTACAAGAGGTCAGAAAGATACAAAGTTAAGTGCTTTCCTTGTGTAGAGTTTTTTTTTTTATAGCAATAGCAATCGATAGGATATATAGACATAGATAGGGAGGAAGGTAGGCTACAGATACAGCTTGAACAGATGAGTTTTAAGTTTTTTCTTGAAGGCACCCAGGGATCTCAGTGTCAAAGCACTTAGGATTCCCTTTTCCATTACACAAAAGAACAAGTTTGGTCTGTCTATATCTCATATTACCCCGACATTCTGTTTAATGGGAAATCTAAATGTCAGGGATGAGACAATCCATCCTATTATGTTTTGCTAATACCATATTTAATTTTGGAAGGAAGGATCATGTTCTGAGCATGTGATATGTGGATAAGAGACATGGGATTAAAATGTGGGCAAATTTTAGTTAGTACTGTCCAGGTGTCAGGTGGCTGAAATATTGAGATGATTTCCTCATGGCTTTTTCATTGAATGTATTATACGTCAGTGTATTACTATGCGCATATGCAAATATATAGAAAAATTCCAAGGAAAGTAAGGACAAACATAAAATGTCCAGCTAAAGATGCATTAAAATATTACATGTAATACTTCAAAGTATTAATCAAAATTCTTTTGGATGGTCTGAGGTCTTTCAATGCAAGTACAGTTTGGCCAAAATATTTCTTGTGGTATGTGTCCATGCTTATTGTATGCTGCAGTAGATAATATCAGCAGATAACAAGAAAAAATATGTTAACAGGCGAAGCGTGCCGCACAAAAGTCAGACTTTGACAGCTTATTCCAGAAGGGGGCAGTCTTGCCATTTCTCGATCACAGAAATGAATAAACATGGAAAATAACACTGGTTTTTAAAGATAAAGATATGTACAGATTTTTTACTAACAAAAACAAGTTTTTTTAGCAAATAAAGTTTGATACCCAGTAGAATACAATCCTCCAAAAAGAGAATTAAATGGTTTATCTGAATAAAATTTCCAAAAAGGACTCTAGAGAAAAGAGTAAATGATTTATTTGCATTCAAATAAAATGCTTTATGTTTTGTATCTGGTCTGCCTTATCTGTTGAAAATGTTTGTGTCTAAAGATTTGAAATGTTAAGATTTAAAATAACATAATGAAATGCTGTTCAATGGAGCATAAGATAATGTGACAATTTCTAAAAATGGCTGTGTTTGCAGGTGAATCTGTTTGTTGATTGGGCTGTGTGAAGAAGAACTTTCATCTGTTCCCCCCCAAACTGTCTGTTTGTTAAATTGTCACTTTGAATGTTTAAGGATTTTCAACTTTGTCAATATTTGAGCTTGTTTCTTTCAAATGCTTCTGTACAGGTTAATTGTTTAATTGTGCACTGTAATAGTCTTTGTTTGTCTGTGTAGTGTGGAAGTGTGTGGCTAGAGAGCTGGAGGCTTTTTTCTTTTCTTTTCTTCTTTCTTAATTCCCTTCAGTTCAGTGCAGTTCAGGGAGCCCTTAGTAACTGGTGAGGCCAGGAGGGAGAGCTGGTTGCAGGTGCAGCAGGAGAACAGTTTGTGGGGTGAGAGAAGATATTCCCAGTGACCAGTGAGAGGCCATGCTATAGCCTTTAGTGAGGGAAAAGCTTGGGAGCCCCATGGGGCTGGATAGAGCCATGGGGACAGACATTCTTGCCCAGGATGTATGGGGGGACTGGCTGTCTGCAGGGCTGGAGGGAAGAATTCCTGGAGTCCAGCAGTCCTGTCTATTGGGACTCGATGGCTCGACTCGATGACACCTGCCTAATTCAAGGTATATGAAATACAAGTGTATGGCTGGAGAATGGGCTCACTTGTCAGCTGACTGTGCTCAGGTTTGTTTTATTTGTTTTTTTTTATTATTGTTTTTGAACATTTGTTCTTCCTCTTCATTTTCGTGAGAAGTGTCTGCCACCCAGCAAAACAAAGTGAACTGTTGACAGAGCAAACAAAATGATGAAACTGGGGCACAACCATCTTTTCTTAGTGGCTCAATTTGTCCAGGGTGAGGGTTCATACTGTATGTCCTATTCTGTCAGTATCAATAGGAAACCACTCATGCTATACACAGTATGCAGAATATAAGGAAACACGCTAATTATAGTGACTGGTCTCCCTGATAGCTAAAAGTGAACATTTGGTGTAGTGTTCCTGTGTGTGGTGAACTCAAGATTGGTGGAGAGCAAGAAGGGGAGTGTTAAAGCAATCTTTGGGTATGAAATGTAACAGTAATTATATTCACTCTTGTGAAAGAAACAAAAGCAAATGAAAGTGGGAACAATGCAGCTAGTCATATTTCTGTGTTTGTCTAGGGCATGTAAATACAGTGCCAAACAATCAGTGCATCTGTATTATTAAATGGCTTCTAAGTTTCAGTACAGGCAGTGGGGATTTTGTCCCCTAAGATATAATCACATTCCCATTTTATACAGTTTAGGAACCATTAACATTAAGAAAAATTAAAGAAATTCTGTTTGAGGAAATGACACCACCCATGCTATGGACTGATATTTACAGAATACCATTTTATTTAAAGGAGGAACGGGAGTCAGAGGCTCTCATTGGATTAGTCACGTTGTCCGGGGGCTTGTTAGCTCTCTTAATATGTGCTGTGCGACACTGTTTCCAATATTCCTGGCACTTTTATCTGAGGCGGATCTCACTTTTATCAGTGCAACGCTATTTTCAGCACCAGATAGCTTATCAAATAGCTGCCACATCACAAGCCTGGCCCTGTGCTAACCCTCCCCTGAGACTCTCCAAGGCAGAGCCAGATGTGTTGTGGCAACAAACTGTCTTATCAATAAAGACCGGAAAAAGGTTTGTTTCAGTGTACACTGAAATGTGAAGCAATAGCAAACCTACTTACACATGCAGTACTTGCCCAATGGCATTGCCTCTGAATGGATGCAGACATACATCGAGGATGACTGTCAGTAAGGGAGCATCAGCTGATGGGCTGAACCAGGATCAGTTAGCAGGGTGTTCTTGTCTAGTTGCCCTGACTGTTGTTACATTGAGGGCCTGCAAAAGGGCGGTGGGCTGAAACACTGAAATCATACCTTTTGCTGCACATGAACAGCTTCCTGTGGAGGTCCTGGTGGCTTTTAGAGGCTTCTGCTGGATTATGGAGATTTTTCAGCTTGATGAGATCATCAACCCCTTCTGTTACCAGGCTGAACTGTGAGGTCAACCACCACACGTGTGTGCCAAGATAGTCCCTGGCCGAGGTCTGAGTATGCTGGTTCTGAGGAGACAGGGATGGGGTCTTGAGAGAATAAGGAAGATGTAGAGGTTGGTCTGGCCAAGCAGGTTCTCGATTCTTCTCACATTCTGGGCTGAATACCAGCTTTCACTGCACTGGGATATAACTTAAATGATCATTTTTAGGTCCCAGGTACTGATACGCTTCATAGGCATAGTCCTACTGTGGGTGCTGCATCAATGTGGCAATTGAATGTAGAAGAGAAAATATTAAGGAATATTTTCTGATTCAGAGTTAATTGTCTCCTATAAGTAGTGTATCATTTATTTGTGCAGAATATAAGAGGTATCTTACCTGAACCATTTAGATACATCCCTGTTTCTGCACATGGCTGCTCAAGGTTGGACTATGTCTATGGACAGACAGAAAATGAAGTCAAAAATCATTAATGACTCATCATTGGTGACCCTTATAAGTTTATCCTTGTGTTCCTATTGTGAGACTGTGGGAGAAAGCCAAAAATCAAGACAGTGATAAACCATTAATCACTTACTGTAAAGTTATTGTACATTTTATATTGCATGCTTACCAGTGCTTACATAGCACTCAACAAAACACATGCAGTGCCACTGAACAACTTTTACAGCTCAGAAAAATTATTCATATTTGTCCAAGTGGAATTCTAAAACAAATGATCATAACTCAGAATTGATCAGAAATAGGCAATTGATCAGGAGGCAAAATCTGAGAGACAGATGAAAGCTAATTCAGTCTGAATAAGCAGTATAATATATGTGGCTTAATGAATTGTTGTTTTTTTTTTTTTTTGGCTGGGAAGTTTCTGTCTTATCCCCAAAATGATTTCATTTTATAAAGCGTTCAAGAATGTTTAGTCAGATAACTACAAAAGTACTTGCACTCACAAGAGATACTGAACTGTAAGCCTATAATGGCCAACAATATGCATATATACAGACATCCACACACATCCACACACCCCACTCCTTACCAGACATTAGCTGTTCACCACTGCCTGATAATCCAAAGAGACTTCAGATAATACTTTTAATTCATGGGCTGCATTCAGAGACGTTTGGTTGTCATCCATTTAACTGTGTGATGAGACATTGTGTTGCTGTTGGCAACTGCCTCTAGAGCCCTAGCAAGATTGGAGAGTCTGACAAGTCTGCGTCTGCCTACAGCTGCCCCGGCTTCATTCTGGGGGGTGTGGATGTCATTTGGTTTGGGGCAGGTGGTACTGACAATGGATCGGATTTATTTAGTTCCCATGGAGCAGTCTCATGAGGCTGCATTTACAGAACTCAGATTTCATGCTCCACATCCAGTGCAACCAACGGGAAAATAAGGACTTATATTCTGTTCAAAATGTAAGACACAACAAATGCTCCCCCAGAGTGGATTCCATACCAGAATGATAGTTTGGATGCTGCTCATGTTTGCAGTTGTTCCTGTACTTATGGATGGAGACCCAGACTTGATCATGTGATGACAGCTGGATATCAATACTCAATGTGTCAGTCATTGTACTTACACAGACTACTACAATAAGTAGTATAACTGTAGTCATCAGGATACAGATTCATACCATTCTAAATATACTAACAAAACTATTAAAGTTCCCTTTTAGAGGAGGAATGGATTGCTTGAAAAATACCTGTGGAGAACTGTTGAAGAGGAAGACCTAGGAGGGCTATAAGAGTCTTAAATTAAGTTTGCTCATTTTCCCAGCTTGTAGGGTGCATTGATCCTATAATTGCTACCTTGCAGTATAGTGCAGATTCATATGTTGGAGAGTAGTTGTATAATTTGTCTTATGACAAACCATGCATTGCAGTTAAGCACTAATAATGATAGGATTACCATCACCATTGTACTTCAGCACAGTACATTCATGACAAAGAATTTACTGTGATAATTTTACTCTGATGTTGAACATAATCAGAGACAGTCGTTCATACTATAACACACAGAGCAGAACACAACAACTAGAACACTCTGCATGAAGGTTGAAGGTGAGGTTGCAACCTTTTGGGGGAGGCATTAAACCTAAGTCCTTTTTGTGAAGAAGAAGGAAAAGAAAAACTTTTCTTTACCGTCTTGCAACTAGAATTTATTAGTTCCCAATCCTAGGCCTTGGGAGTGACATAAAAGAAACAACTAAAGCCTAATGTTACTCCTAAACATGCCCAAAAACATGTTTCAAAACATTTGTCTAATCTGATTTTTGATTGTACATTTAAAATACATTTAATTTAAAACTTATTTTAGTTTAATAGAACATTGTACTGTTTTGAGAGCACATGAGATTACAGGAGGACAGTGTAGCAGTGTGTGTGTTCACTTCTGCTGTGGAGGGCAATGTCACCCCTAAAATTAGGACAAGACTGTAATTATCTTGGTTAGCTAATCATGTCTCTTGGGGTGTCATGTGGAAGACAAGGACTGCACTTCTATATCAGAACCAGATTTATCTACATTCATTTTCATTAACAGCAGGTGCTGTCATATTATATAGAACAAATTGGGATGACATAGACTAAACATGGTAATGGTGTTGGCAAATGTGTATCTAAAAAGGATGATGAAATGATCTCTGGCACAGATCATAGTTTTTGAATGCTAATGCTTTGGAATTTCATATAATGCCCCCACCTAGTGGAATACATTTTCTTCTCCCTTCCCACTCCATCTGTGGTTACAAGCGACTTTATATCCTTAAAAGAGAGAAGGAGAACAATGCAACATGGCAATAGCTTCCCATGTGTGTAAGACATCTTTGCAGTCAGAGTAGAGAGAAGAATATAGAAGTGGTTATGCAGATCTGCAAGTGGATAATTTGACAGAGACAGCAAAATAGATGGAGAGGCAGGGATAAAGACAGAGAAAAATAGATTAACTCAGGCCATATGGTATTGTTTAAAAACAAGAGCTGCAGGAATATAACATCCTGCTCAGCTCATCTGATTGAATAAATTACCTCCAGTTAATTATTTTACATCAGCAATTATGCCCAAGCATTTCCTAACACTACTTGCTTAAGGCTATTTTGAGAACAAATTAGATGAAGCTGCAACTCATATTCTTACTGACTTGAAACATAACCTAACACTATTTCAAGAGTGCTCATTCTGTTAGTATGCAGACTATGTGTAGCCATGGGAATTTAAATAAGGACATATTGCCGCAAGCAAACAAACACCATCTGTTTTCAAGACTCCACAGTTGGTGCATGGGTAACATCCTGTCACATGCATGAAAGGTGTAAAAAAAGTTCATTGAGTGTGTTATTTGAAAGAGCACAAGGGAGGTGAATGCTGGTGCAGCTAGTGCCTTTGCTTAGAGCAGAATTAGGGCTTCAGTGCTTTCAACTCCACATGGAGTCACCTGACTCCTTTTCTCATCATCTTAATACAGCTACAGTACCACAATGCATTCTACAATTTGGAAATGTTGCAAACTTCCATATCTATAACCTGGTTTGCACTTTTGAGTGATTAGAGATTTTCCCAGCAATGAAATATTTTTACTACAGCACCTTTTATCTCTGAGTAACGGTGTACACTTTGAGGTACAGATTTGTTCAAGCATATTCAACAGAAAGAGGAGAGAAACTTTTTAACTCAAAAAAGTGAGAAAAAAGTTCTAAAAGTGTGCACCTTTTACTTATGAGACAGGAAAGAAAAGAGAAACAAAATCATACTGCTTGGTAGACCAGTAAGAATTTGATAAACAATCTTGAGGTTTTGGGTTAACTTCACCAAGTGGGTCCATACCTTTGTTAAGACTTTGCTTCTCCTTCTGCCTTCAAAACAAAGGCATCACGGGACTCCAGAAGCTGTTCTAATGATCAGATGGTCATGAGTTCAAATTTCACCTGCTAATTTTCAGTTGTGTAATACCCTCATTCTAACAGTCATTATTAACACAACTGCTGTCATTTATCAATTGCAGAATTATTCTGCCTTCAGATAACAAAGTGTAGTAAGTGCTGAAATGGTGAATGTTTTTTTTTATTTGCTTGTGTTGTTTGGTACAAAACTACTTTAGTTGAGAATAAATAGTTTTGTTAATAAAATATGTATACATATGCTTGTAATCACATTATGTGAGTGACCTGTGATATATTGTCCATGGCAAACTGGCCCATTAAACCAGCACAACAGTGACAATGAAGAAAAAGAAGAGGAAGGAAAAGATATTTAAATCCAGATAAGTCAATACAGAACATTATTCCAGTGATACAATGGATCTGGTGCTGGAGAACAGCAAGGGATATTAGCACTGATGCACAATGGTGTTTCCTGCACCGCACCGAGCATCAGTGCTAAAATGAATAAAACTACATAGATCAGCAAGGGGACTGGTGCAGTCCTATGTTTCTCACTCTGTTTAACACATCATGATATTTCCTGAGATGTGACATCTTTAGAGGGCACAGAACACATCCAAAATGTGCTCTCTTTGGTTTTAATTACACTGTCTGAACAGCAGAGGGCACAACAAACAAGTAAACTTGTTCAGTATTGTCAAGCCATACTTCATGGCTTGCACTGGAAAGCAGTCTGCGGGCGTCTGCTTTTAAAAGCTGACTTTTGTCATTTATTTTATACATCTTTTAACATGAGACTGCATAATTTTCTTAAAATAAGTCATTTTGTTTACAATGTTAACAACAAATTGTTAAAAAACATTTTTTTTCAAACATGTGTACCTTAGGAATAAACAAGGAATCATGTTGTCATTTTTTTCCATTCAAATTTTGCTCAAAACATCATGACAGTATTTGAACTGTGAGCTGAGTGAATTGTTACACATCTAGAATGCTGGTTATCAATATCTAAACACATAATTGTAGCTTTATTAACTGTACTTTGCAGTTTGGTGCAGGTTTACCATGATTCTTGTTCAATGTTTAGCTCAACACCTTAGATTATGTAATATGACAAGTTCTGAAAGCTTCTCAGTTTCAAGCAGATGTAAAGTAGCCTTAATATTTTTGTCAATTTTAATACAGTGTTCACACAAGCAATGAGGGACTGCCAAGAGCCAAAAAATCAACAATATAATGTACAAACAAAAGCTGTTTTCTGTAGGTGTAGTGATGCTTGTAGGACCAAAAACAGAGAAAGCACCATGGAATAATAAGTATAAAATGCAAATTATAGTGCCATGACAAACATGACCACTACAGAAATTGGAAAAATGATCACAGAAAATCATTTTTTGATTACTTTGTGTGTGCTGTGGATGTGCTTTATAACTTCAGAACAAATGATAATGATGGCCATGCCATGAGGTGGTGACACATTGTACAATTTGCAGTACACTAGCCTGCAATTTTCAGGAACTGTAATTTCTGTGCTAGCTATATAGATACCTTCAATAATAATCAAATTACTTTGTTTCTCAAAATCAAGTAGACTAGCTGGGTCATAGTTGTACTGTAGAGCTTGTTAACAATGTTATAAGGTTCTTGGGAAATATAAAAGACATTTTTCCACCAAATTATTTTTTTTTCAGTATTACTACTAACTCATATCATTGGAAAATAATGGTCAATAAAAAAGCAGTTCTATAATTTACTTGAGAAAATTAATTGCGAAAAGCAACAAGTTTTTCATGTGGCTCTGCTGTTTGATGAGAGAAAGTCCAGTGAAAGAAAGTCCAGTGTTCTAAACTGTGTGGTGGCATTTAATCATTGTCAGTTGCATTACAGACTCTACTGTCATGGATTTACTATACCATGTGAAAAGCATTCACAGAAGTGGTAACAACTGACAAGTATCTTTTCATGTTAGACTGTAAAATATTTTTCAGATTTGTCCCAGTATAAAACATCAAGTTACTGAACTTGATGTGAGCAATAACAGAAAGCCAATGAAATGAGGTGAGGAGGGGTGTAACTTGACTATATTTAGGGAGGTTGTAGACAAGTCACGCAGATGCATTCTGGATTAGTTGTAGGGGTTGATGGCACAGGCAGGAAGACAGGGTCTGAACTAGGAGCTGTGCAGAATACATAGTGAGGTAAGGGGCGGATCCTTCGGATGTTGTACAAAAAGAATCTGCACACCCGACTCACTGCTGTAACTTGAGAGGAGAAGGACAGTTGGTTATCAAGTATTATCAAGCATGATATATAGTGATGCCCAGTCTTAACATGTCAAACACTTAAGTAGTTTCTTTAAAACTTCAGATCACTTACTAGTGCCATGTTGGTGGGTATGGGGTGATGAAAATCTGCCAAAATACAAGCCATCACAGCCTTGCCTTTCCTGTGTAACCAAAAGGAATTGCTATGTTTCCTTGATATGGGTAGTTTTTACAGGAAGTCTCTTCCTAATTTTTTTGTTGTCACAGAACCCTTTACCAAAAACAAAAATCTTCCAAATACCAATGGTCAGAATCCTGCTATAAGGCCTTTGAGCATTTGAAAGCACTGTCATCCTGTGAGCTGGTAGCCCCTAACTTCTCAAAGCCTTTTAAACTAGCCATCAATGTCTGTAATATAAGGGCTGGAGCTGTGTTGTTACAGTCAGACAAGAGGGAGACACACTCCCTGACACTTGCACAATGGAAGCATAATCACAGCATTACATCAGCACCATCAAGGAAGACAAATTCAAAGCAGGTTGTTCCACATGGTGAGGTCATCTGATTTTTCCTGCAGCAACAACAGGTAGAAAGATAGTGAGGGAAAAATAGGGAGGGAGAGATAGGGAGGGAGGGAGGGAGAGAGAGAGGGGCGGGAGAGATAGGGAGGGAGAGAGAGAGAGCAAGAAAGAGAAGGAGAGAGAGATCTGAGGGCAGACCCCTCTCAGATACCTGTTCCTGGCCAAAGGCCAACTCACCACTCTTAAAATGTTAAAAGCATAAGTATATTAAATTAAATAAATAATTATTATTTCAGGCAGTAGAGAAGGAAGGAAGAGGATGCACATGCTCAATGTGTCAGACTGGACAATCAGGAAGGTGTCTGTTAGCCACTAAAATTCTCACAAACCAAAAGAGCTCAACTGTACCTTTAAATAATTGACTTCTGTCTAGAATCTCAAAGCAGGGGAGAGAGCGCAAAGGAGACCTCATAGGGTTAGGATAGAGAAAGGCAATACGGAGGGAATTGAGGAGTGGAAGTCAGATTGAAGTCAAAAGTGTAACATTTTAATCTTCATTAATCATATTGTATTGCTAAAGACCAAAACAATGGCAGCCATTTTAATAGAAATAAAACAATGAGGAAAATATTTATTTTAAAGACATTGTTTTGACCATGACATATTAATTTTTCATTTTAATATTTACAAAAATATCACCAATCTGATGATGCCATTTTGTTGAACAAAAAAGGTGGTTTGCATTAATGTCAGACTAACATACACCACTGTAATTTGACACAAAGAGGTGATCATCCTCTATCCATCCATCCATGGGCTGTGTACTCCTTCATTTGGACCAAAGTGTGTGTCTCTTGATTCCCAGCAAGTCCTGTCTATCTATCATGTTTTTAACAGCATAGCATCAAACAAAATAAAAAAATTTAAATGGTCTTTTTTTTACCATACTTTCAGAAAATAAATATCCCCTACCACCTGATTCCATAAAAGTTTTCAGTTACGGGTAGTGCACAGTGTGTGGAATTTTGTGGAAATATTGACATTTCTGGTTACTGTTTATGTCAATCCACTGTCTAGTTTTTCCCTGCCACATGCAAGCTGCAGAAAGTATTGATGTACCATGAGTCATCTTCTGACTTAGGCAGAATAATCAATCACCAGTGTGGTGACTGTCTGTGTTCTCCCTGACCTTCAGTCACAACTTCTTAGGAAAGCATCCACCCAACTCCAGCATCTCTGGCCAGCCGTCGTAAATATTCTTCTCACGCTCGTTCTTCATGTGCTGTAGGATCAAAGTACAACAAAAACTGTTTCTCAAACCAAAACACATGTCTCTGTCAGTAATACAGCCTTTTTCCATTTACTGCTCTGCATGCTTCTGCTTCCCTGGAACTGTGACAGCCAGCAAAGAGAGCATCATCAAAATGTTATTTATTAAACCACTGAGAACGATATTGTCTTACCCTTTCAAAGGGACTTTTTTCTGAAATTCCAGATGCTCCCGCAAAAACCCAGGCATCTCTGAATTTTAAAGACATGATCATAGTGCTTCCTAAATTGGTGAATACATTCCGGGCTTCATCTGTCAGCCTGAGGAAGGACAGCAGTCATGTGAGGACAGTAACTGAAATGTAATCATTCACAGCACACAAATGAGCTTGAATTAACCAGTACACTGTAGTTAATTTTAGCCCAGAGTAACATTGGCTAACCGCAAACATAGAATTAACATTTAATACTGTGAAATATAAAACACTTACTTTGTTGCTGGGTCATCATATGAAGCTACAAGAACAATCGTTCCAGGCTTAATGTCTTTTAAAAATTGCAGTAGGTCTTCCACTTCTAAATTAAGGGGGAAAGTCACATAGTTAATCCTTGTAAATCTGTTCAGATTTATGGAGGTCACAGCTCTCAAAATCCTTTAAAAATCTGGCAACAGGGATCTGAAATCCTGATTATTTCAAATGGAATTTACAAGATCCTTTATTGGGCTTGGGCAGAATTTTGAGTGCCATGTAAGTAGTTTGAAGAGCTTTAAGCTAATTCAAGCTCTCAGGTCAAATGGCTGGTAGTTGAGAGGCTTCAGACAGCATATAAATGAGCTTAACTGTAATAACCAATCATTTACAAGTATAACAGCACTTGATAGCTATACATGGTTTATATGGTTTATAACATTCATTTTGTTTTGTTTTTTTTCCACTTTCACAGCCCTGTTTTCATCTAAACAGTCAAGCGAACAACATCTATTTGTACTGGGGGTTTGTGGCATTTGTACTACATTAATGCCACAAACCCCAGCCTCATACTTTATAAAAGTGAGTGATTGCAATAATAATTATATAAATGAATTATATAAATAACTACTGGTCATCTCCAACAGCCCAGAGTGTATTAAAATGAAACTGACACACTCCACCCCACACTCAACCCCCTGGAGTGGGAGGAAGTAGGTACTTGTTTACCATTTCCTTTTTCATTCAGTTCATGAACTAATATATACAAAATGTACATGGATGCAGAGCTCAGATTCTGCCAGTTGATTACAAATGATTACTTCCAGAAGAAGGGTGTCTTGATCAAATAAGTCTTTGTTGTGTCTACTGTTGCTGTACTCCTCCAGAGTGGAAGTGATGGGTGAAAGCAGTACTCCATTGCGGTTGAAGCAAGTTACTGCTTCTGAATGTTACTGCTTCACATCCTCCCAGTGAGATTTAATTTGCTGTTGACATTGTTTATCGACACAATCCAAAATACACAGCAAATCAATGAGCAGCTGTTGCAGTACATCTAATTCCACTGACCAAAGGACCAAAACCAAACCAAAACAAATAAACCAAGCCTTACTTCCGGAGTACATGTTAAAGTGACTATTCTTCTCAGTTTTCCCAGTGACACCTGTACACCAAAAACAGGGAGAGAAAATTATGATTATAGATTACTGATTCTGTGTTTACTCATCATCTGATTTCTAAACTGCTCATTCTCATTACACCCCATCCCTGCTCAGTACTGTGTCTGACACCATTACCCTTCAGACTTATCTGGCTGACCTGATGTTTCCCTCTCATCTAATAATTATTGGTATGGTTATTGAATCTGTCTACCTCTGTCTGCAGCATTAGAGACCATTTACCACTGGGGACCACGTACTCTGAGGCTTATTAAGGCTGCGTAAACACACCGTTGAAATGCAGACTCAAATCCCTAATGCTGTTATCAAAAGGGTGTGTTGGTGGCAAACATATATGACACAAAGCTTGTATGGGCTGGGATTACCTCTTTAATGAGGAGGAGGTGTGAAAAGGTGTTTTTGCACTCGCAGAATGCCCTCCACATTACCTTTAACCTTTACCCCAGCGCCAAGGAACGTTGCTATTTAAATACGTTAAGGTATAGAACTAGAATACACTTAGCCTACATCTTGTTATGTGTTTTAAAGCAGGGGGTTGTAAAATACTTAATATTTGTTGTTAACGCTTAATGTAATAATACTTTATAATAGTACATGCTCAATAATTAATTGTAAAATAAAATTTAAAAATGCAATACAAGGTATTAATATAGCTATTAATAACATGGTATTGCTATTCATGTTTCATTTTTCATATTTTTCAGTATATGAAACC
This sequence comes from Megalops atlanticus, assembly GCA_019176425.1. Taxonomy (NCBI): domain Eukaryota; kingdom Metazoa; phylum Chordata; class Actinopteri; order Elopiformes; family Megalopidae; genus Megalops; species Megalops atlanticus. The sequence goes on from CM032882.1 coordinate 26,735,570, forward strand.
TTTCTTCATCAAGCTAAAGCTGTTTAATGTTAATATATACAGCCTTAAACCAATACATTTAAGCAGATCAATAAAAAGGCTGTGTCTAATATCAAAGTGAGCTGCCTACAGCCTTATAATGTCAACCACCTTATAACATTAGCCACCTTCACAGGAAGGATCAGCAGGACATAACAAAAAAAGAGTGTAAATGCAGACACCCTTTGAAGGCAACATGTACTTCAATTTCTAAGTCATCTTAAGTTTGCATGGCACACAGGGGACCTTTGTTGCACAGCTTCAATGGTTTGACAGCCTATGATTACATTGTTAATCAAAACGACATCCATTGATTAGTTGCATGAATCAGAACAATGACTAGCTATTTAGCTAGCTGACCACCAATACATCGCTAGCATAAAGACATACCCATTCAATACATTCTTTTTTCTACCAGAACGAATGGCAGTAGATCAATATACATATGGTAATGTAAAATAAAATCCATGATTTAACCAGTACATTAGCCAGCAAGCTCATATATGCAAACCTATATATGCTGTAAAACCAATAAATGTAATGTGCTGAACTGTGTATAGACCGTTGAACCAATTTAAATGCCAGTAAACTGACCGGTTTGCCAGTACACCAATAGTGATGTCCAAAATACAAACATGCATGTCACTTCTGAATGCTCAAATGGCACTAAAGACGGAGCTCCCTGTTGTACAGAAATTCCTGCTTAGTTTGCTCTTGTTTGGTCAGCGTTCAAAGCTATTTAATCTATCTGGGAGTGTTCCTTACCCAACATGACATGTAGTAGTATCATGCAAGACAAAACTGATAATCACTTCCATCATGCATCAATTTTTACATTATGCAGCAGTTACAGAACAACATTCTAAATTTTAGAATAATCTTGTCACTCCATATAGCTAGAAATGTAATGTAGTTATTTGGCTGTTTTGTCTGAATGTAGTTTTGTTTTGTTGGTCTACTTGACTTCTAAATAATCTGCAAACATGTTTTGACTTCCTTGCATATTTTTCTCTGTCAATCATGAGGTGATACCTTGGCAAAGCTGGCAAAACAGGATGATCAAAGGACTCCTCTTTTTGAGAGAGGTGATTTGCTTTTGCACTAAGACTACCTTTCACTCAATAGAATTTTAAGACTATTTAAATATTACTATGTTCTGCTTTTATGCCAATCCCCAATTCAAAATAGCAACTTCTGTGCAGCTGTCATTTGTCACATGTTGGCAGTCCCAAAGCAGTAATGTTGCGCTTTGCATGAGATTTATTTGCTCTAGTTCTTCACCCTCTAAATGGGGCCCTCTGTGCTCTGTGCCTCTAAGGAATACTGGTTTTAAGCAGTTGAATCTAAGGAGATCACAGGATGGAACTTTCTGCAAAGAAATTGCAGGGAAAGATTTTTCAGAGTTAAGTGTAAAAAGTCCATCACACTCATTTTACACAGTATTATTATTAGCGCTTTTTATATCCTATTATGCAGCGCAAAATGCAACAGCACATCACATTTTCTGTAGTAATGCAGAGAAACACTGTCAAACTCACCGTTTATGAGAGCAATATTTAGACCTGGTCCTATGTTGTTTAAAACACTGCTCATGATGCTGTTGAGGAGAGAATTGAAATCACCACTCTGCGCACATGCATCACACACAAAGATCAGTACAAGGAATAATCATGGTATTATTGTGGAGTAAGATGGTGGAAAAAATATGCATTGTATCATATGCAATATATGCATAGTAAGACAGCATAAAATCTAATCCAAACAAAATTCAAGCAGCTGCAGTAACTTGCACCCCTCTGGTATAGGTAATGTGACATTATTTTATCCCCAACATTTATAAATTGAATTATGATTATCTAGCATTAGTAACTATGTTCCTTATCATCTGGAAATGTGGAAATTAAATAGTGTCAGGTGAAATAGTAATAATAATAATAATAATAATAATAATGTAGACATCAATGTATATCTACTATACATTGTATATGTACAGTATATGTTTTAGATTTAGACTCTAAAATTTCAACAGAGCTGGGTATATACTGCCACCTACTGGATTCACTCTGTCATTATTTTTTCCTTCCAACTCACACCTAAACCACTAGCATTCTGTACTTCTTTGTTATAGTTTTGATACTTACACATGGTCTTCAAAACAGATCTTTGGTCCCACAACATTTGCTGCGCCACTCTTTATGTGAAATGCAAAATGGTCAACAGGGCACTCCCGGGGGAGCCCACACTTGAAAGTACGCACTTTAGGTGTATCTAATGCATTGGACAAAATAAGAGCTCATTAGGTTAAAAATACATACATAAGCTTATGGTGAAACATCACAATTAAAAACATCCTCACTAAGATATGTAATAATTGATGAAGCATGCATACTATAAGTAAAGAGAGGAGAGACTGAAGATTCTTTTTTAGTGGGCCTGAAATGATTGGCCACTTCAGCACAGTGAAGCTACTGCAAGGTCATCAAAGGATATTTTATTCCTTGATGTAAAAAAAGACCATGCAAATGACAAACAACCACTGTCTGGAACACTGATAAGAGAAAAATCTAAAGATTTTTTCTGCCTTTTATTCTCTTTGTCTTCTACTTATCAAACAGAAAATGTAATCACTATCACAGTGTTACAAGGTAAACTTAAAGTTGGGAGTGGTTAAAACTAAATGATAGAAGAAAAGTCATTTCAAATATTTATAGTACAAATATTACAGTTACTGTGACTTGCATCATCTAAATTTAAAAACTGAAATAGCTTGGAATCACTTTGATTTTAATTAGGTTTGCATATTGACTCCATCATTAATTATTCCTAAGAAATAATTTACTTGAAGCAGAGGTTCACATGTATCTAACAGAATTAATATAAATGTTGAAAAAGGAATAACTACATAGTAATGTGTATTTATTTTTTAAATTAAAAATCTGATAAAACTAATGCCATAAAGGTATAATAATGACTACATTTTTATTCAATGAAAAATTACTTTTAAATTGCTAGCTGTCCTGAACCTGTTTTGTCTGTATAGTATAAAACATATAAATAAATGTGTTGAACCAAATCTCTAACATAAAAAACTACCAATAGGGAGACCTTCCAGGGAACCTTGAGGAGCTTACCAGAGACAACCACTCCTGATTTTGGAAGTCCTAAAAAATGAGATTGCATTAGACTGGATGATTGCATTAGACCTGTATGAATATTTACTTTCCATAGATCATGTGGAAAGCCAGTCAAAAGACAGTACAGGTAATAACACAGAAGACTGAAAGACATAACAGTTATGAGAGTTGGTTATGAGAAAGAGTACAATATTCAGTTACACTTAAAAGAATGTCACATAACGATTGATAGGTCAGCAACAGATGTAACTACAGGTTAACATACTATTTCAATATTTCAATATTAGGGCAAATTACTATACCCAAAATTTCTCGGATCTTTCTGGCCCTCTTCCAGAAGTGTGGTGGGTTGACAGCAATATACACCAAGAGAATGAACATGGTCAAAACCATGGCAAGTTGAATAACGTCTGTACACAAGAATGTAGAAACAATCAATGAAGCAAATACTGTGAAAAGATATGTGAAACTAAAATCCCAGGGCAATGCATAACGTTAAACAAACATTAAACGTTTTACCTCTTGGCCTCATTCCAACTGTCAATAGAAAATGATTCTTCTTCCTGAACTATGAGAGGAGAGAAAGAAACTTTAACATGGAAGCTTTTACTATGAACACTGAGAGGTAAGGACATTCCACTCCACTTATATTGCTGACTGCATATATATACCTGACTGCACAGTTATACTCTATTCCAAAACAAAGTTAAGGTCAGTTCCATATCAATTCAGTTAATTCAGGCAATGAACTGGAATTAAATTACTGAATTTAAAATTGTCTATCATCTTCTATGAAGACAATTAATTTCAAATTACCTGAACTGAGTCACAGGACACCAGAAACAGCCAAACTGAATTATTCTATGTGGAATCTGACAACTAACAAGTTTTCCATGCTGAATAGTAAGAGTAGTGGAAGGTAATCATAAGTGATCCCTCATGTCTATCTCTTCCTAAAACTTTGAATTATTTTTGAAATATAAGTATGTCTTATTTGAATTATTTTAGGTGACTCATACTGAGCAATTATTTAGGTAAAAATGGTAAACATTTCTAAGACTCTGGGACTGAATACAATCATTTCACTTCATCTTAGACTTTTATATTGTCATACATACATATTTTTTGTAACAATACATGACACATCAACAGTCCAGCACTTTCACGCAACAAAATGTTATTGTGTATTATGCATCTCAGGGCATAAAGTGCATCCAGTGTAACCTGGAAACCAATCTTCCAAAAGATTTAAATATGAACAGGTTGACAGATATTTTGAACCAGTGAGGTTTTTGTTAGACACAGACTGAGAATCTATTAGTGTTTCTTCCCAGAATCCAGTGTTTTTCAGGGCATAGCAGATGACATGCACATGACATAAATTATATAATAAACCATAACACACTACATTTAATTTTACACAGAATTATACACAGAAAATATCTAATTAACTCTTGCATAAAAACAGATCTTTACCTGTATTATTAGTCTCCCGTATGAGGATGCTCTGTAGTACAATGCTTTGTACATCTAATGACAGATGTGCTGTTCTCACCTTTGCCAGATCAGAGACAGGTGGAAATGTTGACACTGCTGTCTGACGTCAACAAACCAGGATGTCCTGAACTTCCACACCCCTCAAATACTGCCTCAAATATTTCATTTAGCTGACATATTTCAAGAGGAAGCTTGATCATTCCCGCTACCAGGAAGCATACTGCTGTATGCTTTCAACCTGTTTGTTGCATGAACCAGTGGACATTTGGCTAATTTTCACTGTTTGTTAAAAGAAATGCTAAAAGAAAGAGGTATTAAAAGAAGCGGTATCAGTACAACAGCATGATTGAGAACTGTATGGCACTGTAAACTGTATGTGTCTTGAAAAATAGTTTTGAAGGTAAGTCAGCAGATCAAGAAAGAGTTAAAAATTGAAACGCGTATCATCTTACATGCATAGGATTATACTTTTAATTTACCCTTACTTTCACAGCACTAAGCTCCACACTGGATGATTGTATTTCAAAGAATTTAATTATATTCACCTTGGTTTTCTTACTCTGCCTGTTGCTGATTCCTGAAGCAACGGAACACATTCAGAAAAAGTATCATCATTCGAGAAAGGAGTGGGTAAAACTTTATATAGAGGGTCAAAGGTTACGCCTTTCCCATCATCAGTGGGTGGGTGCAATGTAGATTGCACAAGCTTCTCTCTAATTACCTGGAACAGTTCCAGAAAACAGTAAAAAATTAACCTCTCCCTGTTTGTTCTTATACTTGTACTCTTCACAATTAATTGTAGTTGGCCTTGGCCACATACTACATGGCACCAAACCACCAAGGCAAATAAATAATGTAGGTTTTTACACACATACACAATAAATGCCAAACTCATACTAGATATCAATGTACACACATGTCATGCATAAGAGCTTTTGTCTTTTGATAATTGTAACTGTGGAGATAGAGGGACAATTATATTCCAAAGGTTGAGGCTAAAGATCTGTTTTTCTTGCTATTTCAAAGCCAAGTCCGGTCCATGTTGTAGTAACTCTCAAACACACTATAAAATAGAATCTTTTATTTGCAAAACAGATTTAGAACTCTGGAAAAACACACATAATATATAACTACATCCAATGTATTAGCTATACAAATCTTGCACAAAAAACACTGATTTGATTCGACTGTATAGACAAAATAATGTTAAACTGCACCCATTACAGAGGTAAATGAAACAGCAATATCATTTCTGCAGGTAACAAGTCAAATACTGACCAAAAGGTGTTCACAGTAAAACACATGTGTGGCAACCTAATGCACAGTTTAAGTTGTCCCCTTTTTGGATTCTGTGTTTATATTCAAAGTAATAAAGGAACACTTTGCGCACGCATACAGGCATGTTCCATGTACACTAATAGCACTGCACTCGGCTACAGCTTGCACAACGACAGTCCGATTCCCCAAGAATAAAATACTCTCAGAATGAATTTTTATAGACCCTAGGCCAAACCAAGCGGTCCTTGAAACCTCAAGCTTAAATTGTGAAAATTCTATCTGAGCGTTCAGTGGAGGTATACATGTTTCTGAATAACACCTTATAACCTCAGTTTAATTAAAAGAAAGTGCTTAAGACTTTCAAAGGCCAACCCTTTATTTATAATATATTAACGAACAGGATGCAGCCATATGTGCAAAACGTTTATCACTATCTTATGTGAGTCATTTTTGGCTACATTACAATAGAGCTCCCTTGTCCTCCACTTCCCATCATGCAGTGCAAGATCACATGAACGGGAGAAGAAACACTGCACTGACTGCACTAACACAGCAAAATCTATACTTACAATTCTATTCATTTTTTAGAAAGGGGGACTAAGAAAGGCATAAAATAAATACTTATAAGAATTTTTTCATGTTGTGAATGATGCCTTAGGGCATGCCTATGTTACTATGACGCCCTCCCTGAGTATTGGAATGTACCTTATGATGGCAACCATGTCACTTCAACTGCTTATTTAATCACATCTCCCCGTTGTTCCATGTGCAAAAGACCATGGTTTCAAGATAAACTGAGTGAGAATGTAAACTCTGCATTTGTTTATAATATAGGAATGACATCAATCCCATTTTGCATGATTTGTCACCAGTCATGGGCATTAAAATATGTGCATCATACTGGGCTGCATGACATATTGTCAGAAAGCACTCAGAAATAGAAAGGTGGTGAGTGACTGTTTGTCCTGAACTCTTTTCCTGTTTACTTTCTGGACTTCTTGTTTTACGCACTTCTTAAATGATATATGAGGAAGATACACAAGGACACAAAATCAATTGAAAGTAAAATCACACCTAGGAACCTTAAGTTCTAATATAACATCATATATAACTTGTAACTAAATCAGGGAACATGCCCTTAGTATGTGCTTTGCAGTTCAAACAAAACGTTCTCTTTGGAATTAGTTAAAAAAAGACTTTGTGAAGTAATTTCATTTAACTACTTTCAGTAAATTATTATGTAAAATGGTAATATGGTAACACTTTGAGGGAGGGGGTGTTCTTGTTGTGTAGTTTAACCTAAACTTTCAAAAACACATTTCAATTTTAAGCAAGTGTTTCTTTTTCTCTACCTACAAAACATTTTTCATTAATGTCAGTGATTACTGAATGCAGACAGTTACATCAGTAACAATTACCTGTGTTATGTGAGATAGTGCTAAGCAAACTGCCCGCAAAATCATAATGTTTGACCTTGGAAAAAAGGATTTACCCCAACTAGAAAGTACAAACATAAACATACTAGAGAAACCAGAAATGCAAGTAACACTAGGATACCACAGAGATGGCCCAAAAAAGAGAGACACTCAAAATCAAGGCAACCATAAGAAGGCAGTTCGGGACACTGTTCTGATTCATTCCAAAAGATCCTATAGCAGAAAAAGACATAAAAGTAGACACAATAACAGAGTTAGGCCTATTTGTGCTGTTTGTGCAAAAATAATGTTTTGCCATTCAGTAATTATCTGTACTTCGCAATGGTGCTATTCCATGACAGAAATACACAGTTAAAGAAAATTGTGTTACAGAGTAAACATGTTTTTGTGACTTAAGCCTTGACCTTGAACTTAACTCAAATAATTCTGCTCTAAGATGGTTCATAAAATTGCTTTTCTTTTTAAGGAAGTTACAACTTCCTTAAAAAGGAAGTTACAACTTCCTTAAAATATGAAATATTTGCCTTTAATTCAGTTGATAACATAATGGTAAAATGACAACTACAACCTAAAGATAAACATTTCGGATATACACATATAGCACAACAGCCCTTTACATGCATCACTCCTTAAAGATGACAATACTGGAAGGATACCATGAGTGCCACACCTCACCTCGTCAGACTCTTCTCTGTCCAGTTCGTGGTCTGTATTGCTGTCCTCAGTGGCCTGTTCCTCCATCATTCTTAGGGCAGAGTATCTGTATGTAGCCTCGCTGTATTCAACATTAGAAAGTAGCAATCACGCTATTATGGAAATATTTATTTAATTTCAACTGAAATAATAACCATTTACAATGATGTTTGTAAAAATGACTTTATTTCAAAAATTAAGGCTCAGTGCTATCTTCCTGTGCTTCCTGAGAGGTGGGGCGACAGTGTGGTGTAGTGGTATGGAACAGAGCTTGTAACAGAAATATTGCAGGTTCCATTCCCCACTGGGGCACTGCTGCTGTACCCTTGGGCAAGGTACTTAACCCAGAAACGCCTCAGTAAATATCCTGATATAAATGGAAAGCATGTAAAATTATAACCTATAAAAGTTCCTCTGCATAAGACTATCTGCTAAATGACAATAATGTAATGTATATTGAGGTGACCTATTCGCTGGGGATAGAGTGTAAATCGTTAAAGTTACCCATAAACTGCTGTAGTCAACCAAAGGCAGATGACTGTACCAGTACGCAAACGCCATTCATGAAACAATCGTGCTTAAACAGCAACTGAATTCTTAAAATAAACTACTTTTAAGAGCCTGCAGAGTGGTTTATTGTAAGCAGGCTCGGTTAAGTACCTTGCCCAAGGGTACAGCAGCAGTGCTGCAGCGGGGCAACCTTTCGGGTACAAGTCTGGCTCCTTAACCACTATGCTACACTGCCACCCACATCACTAAATGTGTGAATTTTTTTCCTGTTTGACGAGAATCTTACTGTAATAGCTCTGATGTACTTGTTGGCTTTCTGACAGCAAGACTTTTTTTCCTCACTAAAATGTCTACACTAAAATCCTCATCCTACTTACAGATACTACACAGCAGAGAGCTGAATTTCTTATACAGCAGCACACTAAGGCATTTTTATATGTAGTTCATTTAATTTTTTGATTTGAATAGAAGGCTGGACAGACTGGAAAATATGAAAAAAGACAAACACGATTTATAGGAAAGTCTAATGTAATGTAATGCAAACTATAATGAAAATCTGAACAACCTGGCATAGCAGCATCTCCACAGTAAATAAATCAACACAAATCCTAATACACATAACATAAACAATGGTTGTAACTAGCTAACACAAAATGATGGAACTATTTGGGTCTCACTGGAAAAGGGAAGTCTTACAGCAATTCAGCTTGCAGTGTGGAAGTTGAGCTAGCTAGCAATTTTAGCACTTCTTTTTCAAATAATTCTTCATACCAAATCTACCAAGACCTGAAATTGAAAGCTAGTGTATGTGATGTCTCATCTTATAGCAAGCTAAATCAAAAAACTTACTGTCGAATTATTGCACACACAAGTTTGATGCTACATTTACTCAGTTGTGTGTGATGTTCATTTACATTATCTAAAAAAATAGCGGATGACATTTTGGCAGTGACACTGACCACAGATGAGATGTAATGCTACATTACTGACCTTTAAGATAGATCATCTAAACTAGGGATGCACCGATTGTGAAATTCTGTGAAATTCACTAAAAAGCATACATTGAAGAAATATATTCATAAATATTAAAAGGAGGGGTAGATAATTATGACTTAAGTGGAGGTACAGTAGATTACTTAAGCTCATCAGGCACAGGATTCAGATGAAGATGAGATTTGCAACACTGAATCTCTGGATGATGTATACAGTGCAAAATTTAATACCTGACTGATAAGTATGTGCAGTGTTCTGGCTGTGCTCCCTAATGGATGTTTTGTGTGTGTTCTGTGTGAAGTGAAATTTTTATGACTGTATCACATGACTCACGCAAGAGCTAACGTGTTTAAAAAAAAAAAAAAAAAAAAAAACGAGTAATAGGACAGCATTGGAAGTTGATCGTTGTCTTTCAAATCACCTGAAAGTTTTCCATGGCTGCCATTGCACTGATCCTTTTACAGTTTCATTGGCAGTAAAGTGGGTGTTTGCACAGACGAATGAGAAGCTACTTACAGTACTTGTTGAGGTTGCTAAATAACTTACCTGCGGACAAAGCAATATTTTCTGATTATGAAACCTGCAGCTACAATCGCAAGCAATGACACGACGACCACAGCTGCTATAACTCCGGGGTGTAGCCTTTCCTGGATGACACACAAAAACATTGGAGTTCATAACCTCGCCAGCTGGGTACTATCCAGCAACCTGAATACGTCTACACAGTAGTGTTAGTTAGCTACTGTGAGCTATATTTTTGGGCAAACGATCGTCTCTAGAACAAACTGTTTTTAAACTCTCGAAAACTGCCTTGAACTTCTCACTAAGCTAACGTTAGCTAAATAGGTTTGGGCAAGACTGTGAAACTACGAAGCTAGCTAGCCACTATGTTTTCTCTTTCTCTTGAAAGCTACCTATCAAGCGTTCACCTGTTGAGCTGTCTGCGGTGGTGGCTCGGAAGAGCTGTTGACGCGTAAAACCATTCCAGTATCATGCTCAGATCGCGTACGCGTGTGTCTCGACGAAGAGAAATTTAGTGCAAGGCTTCCACTGAACAAAAGGTATAATACAGAAAAGTGTAAACTTGAAACAGCGTATTCATGAATTGCCCGTTCCCCATTCAATGCCATAACTACTTACTTCCTGTTAGCGTAGCTGCCTGTGCGGTTATCTAAACTGCTTTGTGATTGGACGAGGTGGGTACAACTTTAGGGCATTGTTCCGGATGCAAGATCTCAGCGACAGAAGCGACCCAAGTCAATGACACTCGTTTATCACTTGTGTGCGTAATTTATTTTATTTTTGTTTACAGGCGAATTCATGGTTGGTCACATTTCAAAATTTGTTATTGTTACAAGATAGGCTAGATGTACATACAGATATTGTTTTTAAGCCCACACAAATTTACTAAAATATTGATTAAGCAAACAGCTTAATTTCAATTTCACAACAAATTGAAGTAGTTACATGTCTTTATTCGATCTTATTGTTTTGTGTGTGTATTGTGGTTGCCTTTTGATAGTATACTGCTTATAGGAGTCAACCTCATAACAGGATACCTTTGTATACAGTATACTAATACCACATTAGTTGAAGTAACGGGGAAAACAGCTTTCAGTTGGTACAGTGCATCTTTAGAGTGTGTCAAGTAATGTGGGTTGTATGTTTGTTGTAAGTTGTAAGTTGTACTTTTGCCTCATATAGATATCAATACTGTTAGGGGCAGGTCTATTTTTGCTAATGTTTACATACTGACATAAAAAAAACATGATAAGCACGTGTAATAGCTTAGAATGTTTTTGCACTTAAAGTGTTCTACTTAAAGTTTGAATACATGCATCCATTTGTTCAGGTAAGTAACTTGGCCTGTTTGTCCTGGAAGCATTTGTGTTACAGATATGAAATCAGTGAGGACAGAATGTAAATGCATGGTTCACATTTTTGAAGTTTCGAAGTTTTTTTTTAAACCATATGATGTAACATGTAATAAATAAAATAAACTGATGAAACATCTCATTAACTGAAATAGTTCTTTACTACTGGGCTATCTTAAGACATTTGGACATTTAATTTCCCATGTAGTAAGGATTTAGTGTTCTTATGTCTGTTACTAATGAAGATGGCAATGTGAAAGAGTAGATTTTTGTGGTCTTTCACCTTTTTGCAGCACAAAATAGGACATTTTAATGTTGATGCTTAGTCTGTTGCTAGACAAGATATAAATCATTAAATTTATTATGTCAAGAACATATACAAAATCTTCTCATTCTAAATTGCAAATAGACAACTCTGGACAAAATAATGATAATAGATTAAAAATGCAACTCTTTCCCCAAAGCTGGATACACAGATACTCCTCTGTCTTGGAAACTAAGTTTAACATTCCATTTACAGTAAAATCATTCCCTCTTATATAAACATTACATCAAAGTGCTAAAGACTATACATTTGTGCAGTCAATAATTCAATTCAAATTCCTTGCACCTGTGCCTCTGGAAATCTTTGAATATGAATGTTATAATTATATACTGACATTATGATTTATAATTACAATAAATTATAGGTAGGATATTCCAATAATTTCATTTGGATACTTAAATCATACATTAAAAGAGAACATGAATTTTATTGATGCTTATTCAAATTAGATCAACTCATAATACTTTCCAGAAGCAGGGTCAAAGTAGCAGTTGAGGCAGGGGTCATACAGCAGATTTAGAAACTCATCTTCCTCATTTTCTTCACTAGTCAATATCTCAGCTTCTGTAAGACATAGAGCAATTACGCATAAATTAGATCAGTGACATAACTGTCTCTCTTACTGCCTTTACACAGGAGTCTCACAGGGACCTATCCATGGTCCCTTCCTCTTCTCCCTATACACAAAATCTGGCTTTTGTCATTTCATCCTGTGGCTTCTCTTACCACGGTATACTGATGATTCACAATTCTCTCTCACTACCAGCACCAATGAGCAACTCATCGATCAAGGAATGCCACAATGACATATCTAACAGGATGGTCAACAAACATTTCAAGCTCACTGTCTCCAAAATAAAAAGCTGTACATGCCAGCTAAGTTGCCATCACTGCACAACCTTTCCTGATTTGATGATCATTATACATTAGCAAACTGTTATGGCATGGATAGAACTTTGATTCTAGCCTACTGTGCAATAAACAAGAATGGCCCCTCTGCACTTACGTTCTATTATGACACCCTACACTGCACACCCACACCACTTTGCTCTGCTACCTCTTGTCACCTAGTTGTCCCTTCCTGGAAGGGTCACTCATCTCAATCATGCATCTTGATCACATCCCATTTACGTCCTGGACCCCAAGGGGTGGAATGAGTTCCTCACAGCTATCAGAAAAATGGTATTACTGTTCATTGTGTGGCAACAGACCGAAATCCCCGCTTTTGCAAAATCAGTTTTATGGTAAGACAGTAAAGGCACTGATCCATCAAGGACTTTTTATACCACAATGGACACTTTAAATAAATAACACCTTTAGTTAAAATAGGAAACATTTGGTGAGAAAACAGAATTCTTTAACATGCCTCATCAAACCTCAGCAGATTGTTTTTCTTTCCAGTTATACATGCCCTGAAATACAGTGAAATGATACAATACAAAACTAGCTCTAGCTTGACTGCAGTCCTGGTGTGGGCAATGGATGTGCCAAAATCATAGTTTCGCGTTGATTCATCATTTAACAAATAATGTAACAGGCATTACTATTCCGGCAATAATTTTAATATGGTTAGATGCTGACAAGCTGTCTGTGGAATAATAGTTGTTGTCAATTGTGACAGTGGTGCAATTTGGTAAGCCTAGGGGGACAGCAGCACGGATGAGTGAAGTCCTGGGGGAGTGATTTTCTTCAGTCTTGTTTCCCAGGGAACCAAAGGTTTATGACTGAGCGAGAGTCACACTCAACACAGAGATATTCACCATCTTATAGTGTAATAAACAGAATAAGGCATACTTATCTAAGGGAAACAGACAGGGTTTTTTTCTTTCAATAGGCTGACAAGAGACAGAGGATGGAATGAAAGTATTGGAAACTGAATGAATTATACTGAAAAGATGTCTGTTCTGAAAGCAGTGTTTTCCCATACAGTACCTGTCATAGTGTCCCTCTGGCATTGACCTGTCCCTTCCCTTCTCGCCTGATGACTTGGGGGGAAGATAGGAGGGCTGAAAACAGTCAACCGTTCCCTGCAATATAATCACCACACAGTAGTTATTATCATCATAAATCACCTTATATCATCTTATCTATAATAATACAATTAGAATGATGAAGATGTAATGGATGGGATATTACACCAACAGCGGGGTATAATAAAAACCTAGAGTGTACATGTAGCCTAATAAAAATAATCAAGTTTGAAAGGGGTCTAATGACAAACCATCAGTTCTCAATCAGTACCAAATTGCTACTGCATGCTTACAGTCGGTATGTTTGCCTAAGTATATAGCACACCTGCCACTGATTTTTAACTGCTTATCAACATATTCTGTTAGTCATTTACCATTGGCCACTGTTTACCTAACCCGTATACTGCACAGTGGAATGGTCTTCTGAATCGCCAAATCTATGCCATCTGACACATTCATGCTTAGCACTGAATTTGGATGCATTTTTAATGTTTATGTAAACATTATGAAACCGTACTATAGCGCCTATTTATATCAATATGTATCTTGTGACTACTGCAGCTTTTTCAGCGCTCTTGTTTACACTGATAAGGGGTTGTGAAGGTCAAACTCATTTTGCTCTGGGCTTGCTTTAGCTCTCAAACCCTACATTCGCATACATACCAATTGCCTCTCATGGAGAAAGAGAACAGTGTTGATAGCATCACCTTTTTGCAGTTTAACAGTATCTTCCAGTCTATCTCTCTGCTAAAATTCCAAGTCAAGTTTCTAATCATGCCCTTCTAAGCAGTACTCTCGGAGGCCCCTCACCCTTTGTTTAAATCATTGAATCCAGTTTCCCATGGTGTATTATTCAGACTCCAGTGATAGTGGGCTTGACCTCACCCCTGGCTGGCATACAGATACAGGGAAGGCATACAGAGAGGTGAGGTATGAGAGGCAGTTCTGTGATAAGACCGTAACCGTGCAATGAACAAATCCCCACCAGTTCTCTCAGTAAATTAGTTCTCTAAATTAGTTAGACTTATCCTCTCCTATTTTTGGCAAATGTTGCCTTACTGTACCCCATTCGGTCATAGTACTGCAGTGCTGAAGACACAGGGAGCAGAAAATTAAACAATTCAATTAATGCCTCCGGGGTGGGGGTGCTGTGTAATGAAGACTTGGAACTGTATCATTGCATATTAAATTGCAATACCAGCCCACAATCTTAAACCTCATTGATTTTTTTTTTCTCATTTCACTTTCCCTTTCTTTTGTTGGATGTCTTCCTTCAGAAGAATTCTGAGGTAATTTAAAGTTGTACATTTTTGCCTTAGGATAAAATGAAATCCTTTTTTGCAGAGAGAGTCAGAGTAGGTTTATGAAGTTCACAAGCACTTTTAGAAAATAGCGTGTATATACCACTCTCACACACTTTAACTCTCTGTCCAGTGATTTACTGGCTACTGCACACAGCTCACAACGCAAGGAATTTTCCAATGACTCTGAAAAAATCTGAAACAGTTGTTCAAGAAGCCAAATATCTCTCTACTAAGCAATTGAACCATCTCAAATCTCCCTTTTCTCAGTATAGTACTTCACAAGCACAGATTGCTCTATTCAAAGCAGTAAATGACTTACAGCTAAATGTAGATGCTGGCTATCTTGGCATGCTGGTTCTTTTAATGTTGTTTTTGATTTTACATTACAATATAATGTGTAATGTATTGTATAATGATATAGCAGACCACAAGAATGTGAATGTAAATTCAGAATGTGATAGGACTAACTGATAGAGTTTTAAGATGGTTTGAATCCTATCTAACTGACAGAACAGTTTCTGCAGCCTCTGTAGACTCCTTCTATCAAGGCAAAGAGGCATTACTTCTGGCATTCCACAAGGCTCTGGGACCTTTATAGAAAGAGTCTACAGAGGCTGATGTCTTCTGTAATGACAAGGTATTTTCCATAGCTGTGCTGATACTCCATCTGTTAAACCTGAGGATAGTTCAATGCAGTTTAATCCAAGGCCTGACTGACATGGATCTGGATCATGGAACTGAATGTCATAGAATTTGCTTTAGCTTAATGAAACAAACCTGAGGCACTCTGAATTGAAAGAAAGAATCCAAAGAAAACAATTTTGCACAGATTTACTCTCTAAACTTGTGAGTCTTAAATCAGAGGTTAGAAATGAAAGGTAATCCTAGACTCTGAGCTATGTACAATATGACATCACATGTGAAAATCATCACCAAAGCCTCAAGTCTCAATACTAGAAACATTTAAAACATTTTTTTTCTGTCTCTATCACATCCTGGTTGGACTATTGTAACTGTTTGTATTCTGGTCCCCTGAATTACTTAACTGGGCATCTTCTACTTGTGCAAAATGCAGCAGCCAGGGTACAAAGAAAAAAGAGAACATATCACCCCAGTCCTTAAATCTCTACATTGGCCTCAAGTAAGTTGTAGGATGTATTTTAAGATTTTATTACTTGTTTTGAAAGGAAAACTTGGGATGACATCAGAATACAAGAGAGAAACACTACAACCAAACACAACTATTCAAGCTCTTAGGTCATAATCTAGAGTACAAGAAATATACCAAATGTAAAATATACCAAATGTAATTTAAAAGAGACGGAAGAGGCTGTTTTTAGTTTCAATGTTCCAAGACTCTGGAATGAACTCCCTCAGTATATCCAGTTATTAAATTTTATTTAAGGGATTTATGGGTTTTTAAAGCAAGAGTGATTTTAACAAATTTAATTATTTTCAGTTATTTACAGCTCCCTGAAGTATTCTTTTTAAAATTTCACTTATGTATGGTATGTATGGTGTATCCTTGTATTATTGTTTTTTTCCTTTTGCTTTACCAACTTGTATGAAAGGTGCTATATAGCTATTCTTATTATTCTTATTCTTATTATTAATGGCTGAGCCATGTGACAAGGCACACAATTATTTTCTTGCCATTGGTATTTCTCAGTGTCTGTGTAAACTTAAAATGGAATGCTTACCATGCATTTCAATTACATGTGATCACAAAATAGCAGTTCAAGTTAAAAACACACATTTAACATACACAATATTTTTTCCGGATGTATTTGCATTTACATTTATTCATTTGGCAGACATGTATTTACATTTACATTTACATTTATTCATTTGGCAGATGCTTTTATCCAAAGCAACTTACAAGTGAGATAGGTTACAGTTCATTAGTGGACTGTGTAAATTGGGTTTGTTGGGCCAGCCTCATCGATGCCAGTTATGAATTTTTGTTTTGTGTGAGCACAAGCTTATTTTTCTTCCTGTTGTACAGACATTCAGAAAATCAAAAAGAGTCTCAGGTTTCCATTACACTTCCACCTCAGGTAATCTGCCCACACTTACACTCATGATAATCTCAGAGAAGTGGAGTGCCTTAATAAATAATGGCATAACATCAGGTCATTTTTATTATTTCATTGCCAAGTCTACATATTTATTGAATGTAATATATTTTCTGCTATGTATGAGGCATATGGTCAATCTCATGAAAAATCACACATAACACTGTATTATCCCCAGATGAACCACTGAATGCTGTTCTAGAAACAGAATTCTCTGCTTTATGTCTCTCCTGTGTCAAGTAAAAGTGGGGATAAATGGCTGTGGTACACAGTATGGGGCAAAAAGTGATTTTGGATGCGTTATAGCTTTGCCAGCATGAGGTGAGAGTGCAGAAAAACAGTATCTCATAAAAAGACAAAGGGGGGTGGGGGTTGCTTTCCCCACCCATTTTTCATAAAGTTGAAACTGAACATCTGACAAAATACTGGACTGTTTTATTTCTCAGTTTATAAACTGATGCTGAAAAAGAAATAATGATATATTTTTGCTGTGTTGATTTCAGTGTGTAGCTCTCTGAAAAATAGAACTCTGAGAAGTTGTTTTCTGGTGATGTATACAGATGTTGAATATATTCCTTGTGATGACACGGACAAACAAACCAAAGATAGAAATGACAAAAATACAGCTTTTCTGTCATGTCTTGAATTCAGTGCCACTTCTCCTATCTATTTTCGATGACTTTTTCTGAATGCAGTGAACATCCTTTGATTGAGAACTCAAAGCAGTGGGAAACATAACTCACTGAAGCTGTGGGGATAATTATGCAGTAGCAAAAATGAGGTGACTATAATGAGACTGTATAAATAAAGGAGTGCGAACATCTAAATTGAAGTACCTGTGCAATGTGAATCAAAAAGCAGCTATGTTCCAGTTCTAGAGAGACCTTGAACATGGACTGCAAAGATGCAGTACAGCTCTAAAACTACACAGGCAGATATGCACAAACATGCACATATAAGTAGGCTGAGAGACAAGCTTGTTCCACTCAATGTTATGTAACAGAATGTTTAAATCTGAAACACAGGGAATCCATGTTTATATTCCTTACTATGGAAAATGCATTTATAAGTTCAGGACCCCTTACACAAAGCAGAGGCATGACACTCACTATGTTATTTATTTTTTTCAAATGTCAGGAATTACACAAACATAAATGCATATTGGATGGGTATATGTACAACACATTGTAATGGCAACTAAGATGGGGTGTGCTCAGTACATCAAACTAAAGTTTCTATGGGCTGTACTTTGAAATACTCGGTTCTTTTTCCAGAACACTGAGATTTCATTCTCCAGTTCTATAGACTGTCCTGTGCTGTCCACAGTTATTTGTGGTCTTGATTATAGGAACAATTATCCTTTGTTCCATACAGCATTGCACAGATCAAAGTCATAGTGTTCACAAACAATGACTTTTAATCCAGAAAGCACAAAGGTATTATTTTTTTTACACCCTTGTAGTTAGTATTATGTAAATCCTCCTCTGGCATGGATTACACTGACAAGCTGTTTCCTGTGGTGTCTCAAGAGACTTTGGCTCCTCTGAGGGGGGATTTGTCATGATTCTTTTGGGCGGAATTGCTTTAGGCCCCAAGATATTTTGGTTTTCTGTGATGAGGTGCCTTGTTCAGTTCAAACCTCTCATGTTTGATTGAATTGAGTTCTGCAGAGTTTAAAATAAAACAATCACTGTGTTGCTGGGCACTCAGTAGAAAAGATTTTGTGAAAGCAATCTGTGTTTTTCAATGTTTCCACTGTCATGCTTTTAATGATCTTTCATTTCAAAGCATTAGAGCAAAATGGAATTATGCCTTACAGATCATCTCACAAGAGCTGTCAGTTTCTTCATTTGTTCACTATTTGAACAAAAGCACCCCTTCCACTTAAACTGAACAGCCAATAATGTAAATATTTCCTTTTCAAAACAGACAGGTTCCTCAAGGACAGCATTAGGAGGCAGAAGCCACTACAGTTCATGGATGGATTACATTGTTCAATGCAATTAATGCAATGTAGTTTTAAGGATTGAGAGTGAATAAATTTGTTCATTAAAATTAAATATATTCATAATCTCATTAAATATGACTGCATGATCTCCTGCAGACAGTGAAACGATATAAGTCAATCCAGTGCTCAACAGCTGACATATGCAAAAGCATACGGTATTGTAGGCCAACTCCTTGAAACAACAGTTGTGAAGCATGTTTACTGAGACAGATTTATTTATTAAATTTTACGCCACTTTTTCTTTAAAATACAAACCAAAAACTCAAGGCAAGTATAGGCTTCTGTCAATACTCCACACTAGCCATGGCACTGCTCAGAGACTTATATATAACAGTCTAGTCTAGTGCTATAATAGTCTATTGAAAGTCCAATATCAAAAAATGTGTTAATAATCAGTGTAAAATTGCTAGAACTATCAAACTTGCTACATTGGTTACTCTCAAAAGGAACAATTTTGGCTCAAGGACCACCATTTTGAAAATTTTGCAAACCACTTACATGAAATTTCCTACAAGACCCTTGCAAATATTACCATGAGACTTTCGCTCATTTGTTCATTGAATGATTCTCTTAGAAATCTTTCTTTGTGTTAAACACAATGACACCCATAAGCCACTCCATTTGTTTTCATGTAATATGCAAATTAAGTCAGAAATAAGTCTGTTAAAATGTTATCATTAGGCTGATAAAAATGTTGGAGGTACCAATTAGAAGCACTATCGTTCCAAAGTTCTAACATAAAGTTACAACTAAATCCCTAATAATAAAGAATTATTTACTAGCAAGGTGTCAAATCCAATTGCACCACAAATACTCAATTGCACGTATACTTGATTATATATTAAATACTTGCTCGAACGTAACAAGTAGTGCTAGTCTAGTTAACAGCAAAGAATAAATTGTGAAAGAGGACAATATTCCAGTACATTGGTATGTAACCAGTCATGATGCATTGACATGTTGATATCAGCACTTCACAGGAGCTAATAACTACACACTGAATTTGTGGATGTGGTCAGCTATTTAGCTATTTGCTGTTGTAGCTGGTTAAATGCACATCTTTTTGTGTTTTTGGTTTACCCATTACCTACCTAACTATACATCCACTGTCCAAGTATAAAGCTGTAAACGTTGCCTCAGGTAACCATCACTTCACTGTTGCAGATAAATGGATACACAGCAAGTTCAAATTTGGTGCAATTTCAGGCTAGTTATCTATCATCAGATGGATTCATAGGTAGCTAATATTAGTTATCTAGTCAGTTAGCCTCAGCCTTAAACTTCATTCATGAACTTTGTCTTTATTCATGTCAGATGATGCGATCATTGTTTCTTGCAGATAAAACTGATTTTTGTCAATATCCTGTTGTAGACTGGTAATAAAACTACCAGAGCTGCACCTCTTTGTGGTTGGTGTAACCTTTTAGACCGCATCAAGCCATATATTAGAATTACTGTGTTTGGTGCAACCGTTTTACCCAAATACAATAATGAACTTAATAATAATAGAACTTATAATAACTAATAATAAAACTTAATAAGTACTTCTGCAGTAAGTTGGCTAGAGATGAACTTTTGCTTCAATTTGCTTGAAATAATTAATTACAATGAATGCTTACTGCTATAGTTACCCCTTATTTTCTTTTTTTTTTGCATTCCCCTTTTTCACCTAAAATTTAATAGTTGTCAACTATACCAATTAAGCTAATCACAACTACAGCAACAACCACAGTATGAATTAGGAATGAGACACATGCGATTCTCAGATATGCATATGCACAACCAATTGCAACCATTTTCACAGCTTTCTAGGTGGCAAACACCAGTGGAGGACAGGCGCATCCTCTTGCACAGGCACGCACACGAGTCTCAGGCTTTCAAGAGTGAAGCAATGAGGGGACCCTGTCCAGCCTTCCCAGCCTTATCCACAGTGGAGCAAAGCCAATTTGTTCCACCAATATTGGCTCTCAGTCATTAACAAATGACACGGAAGGTTTTGATCTCAGGCTATAGGGCTCAGCCTACAGTTAAAACAAGCACTTCTGAGACGACTCCAGAGCCCCTTTCATTAGTTTTCATTTGCATCCATTCGAAACATTAATGTTTCTACTTCCATTTCATATTGTAAAGCATTAAATAAGTTAAATGTGATAAACAACGGGCTTGCATTTATTGATTGAAGAATTTTATTTTTTGAAATGCAGAAGTCTTAGCTGCTACAGATTTTCTTGTGGGAATGCCTACCATTCACAATAATCAGGGAATTTTATACATCTATAATGTTTACAGTGGTGAAAAATGACTCTATGGTGATGCCTTAAACAGATGATCTGTTAGACCATACCTTCCAGCCTGGGTCTTAATTACTTCTGTCAAAGATATTGATTGAACAGTAGGGCCTGCTCTGAATTTTGATTACACCTGTCAGTGAATCTAGTGATCATGTAACCACAGTTAGCTCCTCAAGCTGACAGCTAAACTACTTTGGATAATTATTCAGTCTCAAAACTTCACAGTGCATTTTCATCTCATTCACTGAAAAACATTTTGATTAAGTAGGGTATTCATAAAGTGTGAACCTCAACAACATAAATGGATCCACCCACATGATTATCAGCTCAGCATAACAAAAAAATATGCAAATAACTTCACACTAATTATCAGTGTGCAATTCTGATAAGCTCAAAGATTCCACTTTCACAACCTTATCACATCAAGTTCCTTTGAGTATAATCACACCTCTCAAAAATACAAAAACAACCAGGTATTGCACAAGTCATATTCAATTTCAAAAGGTTAACTCAATTTTACATGTGGCCTTGCATCATACCTGACAATATATCTGACCAGCATTTCCACTAAATTTTAAGTTTCAGTAAATTTCGCTGCCACAATTCTACATTTTGATTTTTTTGAAGTCATTCAACTTTTTAAATACTATAATTCTATTTTAAATACTGTAATACTATTGAAATTTTGCTGTATATTCTTGCACTTATCTAGAATTTGCCCACTTTTCCAGAAAGCAATCCAAGTTATGGGTTTGCTTGTGGAGAAGCAAAAGTGTGGTGTGATGATGAAGGAATTAGTACCCTAAGGAGGTCCTGAGTATTACGTCCCCCTGCACTTGTCAAAGAAGAGCATTTTTAATGATAACAGATATATACTTTTTCAATAAAAAATACAGCTTTGAAAATCAACAGTTTTTTTCTGTATTCACACAGGAAGCACTGAGGCAAGGCACATGCAACCCTCCGATACACTGCTCGTCTGCCCCCATTGGCTGTTTTACACACCACAAATTCTACTTCATAAGATTCAACAGTGAATGGAGGGTTTGATAATGATGACCAAAAATCACAATCCATTTTTCTATTTGCAAAACATGCAAATAGGCTTTGGGGGCGTACTGGATTTCCAACATTGTCAATGTATTACAGAAATGAGCTCTACCTTCTATAGTAAAAAAGAAAACAATTATCTTTGCTTAATGCAAAATAAATACCCTAGTGTTGCTTTTCCTAAGGTGGCACCTTTTGCCACTTGACATTAGCATCAGCAATTTTGATAAATCTGGGATTATAGGACAATTTGCATTAAAGTATGTATTTTGACGGAAAAAAACACCAATATTTAGACCAATGTGGTATGTAATGTGAAAATGTAGTTTATTAAATGATTGATGTTCACAACAATTTCAGATGGCCTGCCTCCACCTGACTGTAGATACAGGTACTTTATACAACCATATGCTATATTAAACTTATGTATGTGAAATAACAAAATTCTTTCGTTTGGGAGCTTCAAAGCATATTTACAAGCCAGAGGCAAGCTGAAATACCTGACACTAGGGAACAGGTTATGTTTGTTTGAAAACTGTTGACATTCAAAGGAAATATAACTGTGTTTATGAAAAGTTAGACAGAAGCTATAAAAAACAAATCTGTATTGTGAGATATTCATACAACATGCACGACCCCCTGAGCCCCCCTGTGCATATTGGCATATTGTTTTGACAGTTTTGAGAGGTAATCAAAAAAAGAGATGGTAATAAAGACAGGCAGCACTCCTCAATAAGAGGGGGTCCTTGCCAACAGCCATATCTCTTATTTTAGGCTTCAAGGCCTGCCACAATGATGACATCTCTCTGCTGCTCTGACATATATAAATACAAAAAAAAAAAAAAAATCAAACAAAGACAAGCCAACTGCTATATCTCACACCCCCAGCTTTACTGCAGCTTTTATTTTCTACAGCATTGTTGAGAGATGAACACTTTATTAATTTGCGAATTATGACTTAAACTGTTTATTTGTACTAATACATTAACATGTAGAGGGGAGAAAATACATATGGTCTTACATTTATTCTTCAGGGAAGTATATATATTCAGAATGCCAGATTCAGGAGGACTATATAAATCATAGATCTGCTTGTATTTCTAAGCACATATGCATCAATCACAATTGTTCTTAAAAACTGCATATGCGCATATGTCTTTAAATTAACTTAAAAGCATTCCCCACATTACCATATTTTGTAAGGGCTTTCCTGTAAAATCCACATTTTAATGTGATAAATCCATCAACAAATACAATTGCTGCAAAAAGAGAAGTTAAAAATATGTTTTCTCAATGTTATTTTTACAAATTAAAGTAGTATTAACAGATGACATATTTTGTTTGTTAGTGTCTAAACTGGGTCTTTGAATCAAGGTATAAATTATAGGTAACTGTGCACCCATGGCTTTTTACCCATGGCTTACATCTCTGAAATCTACTCCCACATACCTTCTGTGTCAGATGCAAATTTCATTGTTACAAAAGACAACATAAGGACAAACTTTTTGATCTAAAAATTAATTTTGGTTCTGGAATAATTTTAATGTTGTGCTTATTTCGACTGGTGATATACCAATGTCCCAAACGCTCCACTGCTAAATATATTTTTTTCTTGCATTCACCACTGCCAGAATTGTTTACTTCTCTGAATCAGAAAAAATATTTTCCTTTTTTCCCTTTTGACAGCATTTTGGCTACACCTGTGACACAAATATCTATTTTCAGTACAATCTGGATACATCATCACATGAGCAGGGATAAGAACAAAATTGGGTGTTTTGCAGTTTCATGAGTCCTACACGAATTTTTCCTGCACACTTTTCCTCATCACAAAATGTACTCATTTTGCAAACATTTTGGTGAGTGAGGCCCACTGTTTTTATTTTCCAAAGAGAAGAAAAAGATAGGAATTAAACAGGCAGTGAAAGATTATTAAACTAGCAAGGCCCTGATAATGAGACAGCAATGCTGTAATGAATACAATATGTAACTTACATCTGACTTACAGAAGCACTGACAGAGTGGATTCTGTGCCCCAGTCTGGGCATTCACCAGTCAAGGTTTGATATGACTGATAGATGGAACTCAAAACCCACTGGATCCACAACCAGGCCACTACACTAAAAGTACAGAGAAGCTGAGGGGGAAGTAATGGAGGATGGCATAGGACAATGAGAGTACAGTCATTGATTAATTGGGAACTTCTTTTCTGCTCAGAAGTCTGCTCTTATTTCTGTTCAGAAAAGTAGGCGAGGGTTTAGAATATTAAATGGAAATGTGATTCTGAAATAATGGGACCAGTGTTGAACTGGGAGATTCATGCAGGAAGCGTAGCCGAAGGGTAGCTGATGAACAGAGCCACCCACAGCAAGGGACATGGGTGATGTAGAGCACACAGAAACAGACGGACAGCCCTATACATCACATACACTGGGTTTTTGTTAGTCCTGAGGACACAAGGAGGACAGGGTGGCTGACTTCACAATCAGAGGGAACTGAGCTGAGCAAAACCTAAGCTCTTCAGTGGCGCTCACAGATGTAACACTAATTGTCTTTGATAGAATAAAAGATAGAACCCTGGATTATAATTCTTCAGGACAGCAGCTAAATGTGAGCCCAAACCTTGTTTATGGGGTCACTGATAGGTTTCAGGCAGTAGCATAAGGCTGAGAATTTTTTTTGTATAGGTCTTAAAAAAATGTCTTAAAATTCAGGAATCGGCACAAAATTTCCCAAAAAGGACTCAATAACAAATCAGGTTTGACTCATTTACCAAAACAGTCTGCAGTTTCTGTTTTTGCTTTTTCCCTCACTCTTTCAAGGTGTGCAAAGCCAAACGTGGAAAAGCGTCTTCACTAAGCAAGTCTACACAAAGGAGATCTATGTACTAGAGGCCATAAAATTGTGTCAATGCAAGGTTGCATGTTGGCATTAATAGTGGACACTACTAATCAGCTTGCTAATTCTGTCCTGTTACTTAATTTTGTTTAAAAATGTGAAAGGATCCATGATAAAGCAAAGGATAATGATAAAGAATTATCTTTATTCTTTACATTTGTCTTTCATTATCAGACATGCTCTGCAAGTTCTGGCACTACTGGTGTATTCTGAATATTTTCTAAGGCTCTAGATTATGCATCAATAATGCATCATTTTAACCTCAGGGTATGAATGAAACAGCAGACAAGAAACGATTTCTCAACACTGTATAGTTCAGCAAAGGTTTGACTTTTCTACCTAAACAGAAAACCACAAAAAACACACTTGCAGTCTACACTGCAATCCTTCATTTTGTCACACAAAGTCACCCAAAACAACGGCAATAGTGAATGTCATGAAATATTTTTCAGGTTTACAGGTTTCAGGCGTATTAGGAAAAGTTAGTGTATGTTAGAAAAAAAGCAACCTGAATTATACAGAATTTCCTGAAAACATAATAGAGCAACTTTCATTTTCAGAATTATTAAATTTGTATCTGTCAGACTAATATTTCCTCTGTTTGAATAATTTTGAATAATTTTCTTCAAAGGAAAACTTATGATGCAATGAGGGGTGGGTCTGTCAAACAAATCTCAGTTTTGGAGCTACCTGGCATGACCATTTCAGTGTTACCCAAATAAAAAGGATGTCTGCAAGTTGAATGTTTATAGGCCAAAACTCAATTGTATCTTCAAACCGTGATTTTAAATAAATAAATAATCTTCATTCATTATCATAATATTTTTATTTCTGTAAACTGCCTATGTAATTCATTCCAGCTATGAAGCCTGAGCATATAGCTTCTGTTGGGACTGTGGTTTAATGCCAGTTGGGAGAAGTGGAGAAGAAGGAATTTGGTAGGCTACAAACAATGGAAACCAGTCACAAAAATGCTGTTCAATGACAACAAAAAATGAACCTTATGGACTTTGACCAGCCTGGTTATTTGGCCACATAACTGGAAAACATGAATTTATTAATTTATTTTCTGATATATAGGGAAAGATGTTCATAATAATGCAATGTCACAGACAGACCAACACAATTTTTGCCCATGCTGCACAAGGAATAACCGCTTGGTAGCTATTATTCTAGTGCGGTTATTATGTGAAGCAGACATTCATGTTGAGTATGATCAGTACAGCCCTTGATCTTTAAGATCTTCATCCCATGTTCCGTTTTTCTCTTCTTTTCTTTTAGTTTTTCACCCAACCTTTGTAATTGGTAATTGTACAGCAGGCTCATCTCACCGTGAAAGCTTGGCTCTGCACTTGGGCAGGGTGGAGCAAATGCAATCCCCCAATACACATGCAGCACACTAAAGGTCTGAGGTGCACCAGGAAGTCGATGGGGAATGAAGGATCCCTGACATCAGCTGAGCAATTAATTGGCACCTGAATGAGTTGTAGGATGTCATGAATGATGCGATGAGGGAACCCCTGACCAGCATATTCACCCCTATCAACCCCAGCAGAATGATCCGATGTTGTTCTACCATTGTGGGCTCCCAGTCATTGTCAGCAGGCACTGTGGAGCTTCAACCCAAGCAACAGGGCTCAACCTGCACTCGGAACAAGCACCATAACTGATTTAACTAATTGAAAGCTCCCTGTTTCCACTTGGGAACGCTGTCTCTTTTAAATGTCAAAAATGTTGTCAATTTTTTTAAATCATGACATTGCTTGTTCTAGTATGTAAAAATGCAATTGCATTTGCTCTGAAATTAAATATTTCGTTTGGTGTTTTATTTCATCTTGCTATTACAACATTCTGGCATTTATCATTCTGTTTGAATCTGTTTTCAATGCATCTAGTCCTGTTCTCTAGTTTACCTCATGTAGTTCTCACTTCATCATATCCAAAATAAAACTGGACTGCTAAATTGATTTAAGGGCAGAGTGAAATCAGTAAAAGGTCTCTTTTCTCTGGGTAAAAGAAACCAAATGCACCCTACCGCCACCCCCAATTTGCCTCTTACCGTGGATTGGAGTGTAAGAGGGGGGACATTTCTTCTTGGTAATGATGTCCCTGATAGGCTGGCTGTGAACAAGAGGAAAAAGACATATGACTTCATTCTCCTCACATAGCAACAGAACAGAGTCTTGTGTAGACATTTACTAAAGATGTCTTTCAGCTTGAAATAATACAGTAATACATTATATAATGCCTTAAACAATTAAAGGTGCTTTTAGAATTAATTTACAATTACAGTCTTAACCACTGTGACATCATTTTTGTTTACATTTTATTTTACACATTTTTAGTGATTAAAGTCATGGTGTACTTTCTGACAATCCAATGGGGGCACTGTTGCTACATTTTGCACTCCTGAAAGGACCATTAGAAGCTGGAATGTAATAATTATGTACTTTCATCTGTCAATACCACAATGAGAACAAATCAAGTTTGTTTAAATGAGCCACTGCTTCAGCATATATTTCATTTATAAGGGCTGTGAATAAGGCTTAAGCAGAACAAGTTTATAATTTTCAGATACTCCTGCTAATATTGAATTAAATGCACTAGGATTGCATGATTGCCTCTAAAGTCATATTTGAAAGGATATGAATGCATTTATAGCTTTACCACACAGTCACTTTTTGTAATTTAAATAAAACTGAAGCTGTGACTACAGTGTTTTGCTTGAAATTTGTGTTTTGCTTGAAATCTAAAAAGGCAAGTCATGGTCCCTTGGTTTGGAGCGATCCTCTGTAGCAAAGCCAAATTAACAAAATACTGTTAATAGAGAGACTCCTATGTATAATATGGAAACGTATGAGAAGAAGAACATGTTTATTCAGTGTACATTACTGACTTAAGACATACACTCTCTCCATTTATTTGAAAAAACAGTCATATTTGTTTTCAGCTGAGTTTACAAATCTCAAATACAGAAACTTCTACCTTGCTGTACATGAAAAATGAAGTAACAGTGAGGCTTTGTTACTGTCTTTGTCACCAGCAAGAGCAGTATACAAATGCTTGCTTTGACCATAAGGCAGAGAGTGCTGTGACTTTCTCAGGTTCCCTGCCTCTTCCCCTCCAGCTCAAAGTTAGAGGCTGTGTCATACAGCCTGCAGATTCTGTTAACAGCAGTTTGTGATTGAAGCTGACAAAATGATCACTGCCTTTGTGCAAAGCTGGCAACCACAACTGGCTGTCTGGGTCTGAAGATGAATAGGTAATACCGCACCTGACACAGACGTATAAAAGCTTCAGCACATTCAAAGGGAAAATGGGCACAGCGTAATGTGTATCTTGAATCAAACTCTTCAAAATAAGGCCCTAGAAATCATAGAAGCTATTGAAAGTTATTATTTATAAAGGAGTTGTTTGGTATGTGACTGCAGAGCTCACCATTGGGACATAGGGGGTCCAGGCGGAGGTGTCATCACTGCTGGTGCTGATGCTCACATTGCAGTTGTGGATCTGGGAGGTGCTGAGGCCTGGAGACCTGCTCTCCTCATACAGCTCCTCCCTCTCCTCTTCCTGCTGTCTCAACAGACTGGCCAGCATGCGCAACTCTTCATCCTCCTCCTGGTTGCCAAGACTACCCTGTATGTATGACTCGGAAGTGCTTATCCCAATTGGCTTATGGCTCCTTCCACTGTTTACCTTTCAAACACAAGAAATATACACTTATTCTCAGAAGGCAAGGCAGTGGGGTCTTATTACATTGAAAATATGGATCACTACACAATGGCAGCAAGAGTGCATTCATGCTGTTTGAGAGACTGTTTCAAAAATGTCCGGAACAATTTAGGAAGTATTACAAAATGAATCCCATTTTAATGATGAAGAAAATACATACCAAGTAGATGTGCATTTAAATGCCTCCTTTTAATTTTTTTTAAAGAACAAACATGGCTGTCCCTTAAGCTGTGTTCAGTATGGTTCAGTTGTATTGAATGATGTCTCTTCACATATAAGAAATATTTTTTTACAAGTTAAATGAATGTTTAAAGACGTGTTTATGTAGCTACATATTCAAGAGGTAGATTTTCCTAGGCAGGAAAATCTTATTTTAAACCACAGGACATGTGACCATGGGTTAGTCCCAGTGATTTACATGTCAGGTCTGGAGTTGCTGTTTTCTTTTTTTCCTGGGCATAAATGGGTATGATCAGAGCAGCTATTGATTAATAAATCACTGAAAGGGAGAGTGTTCTGGTGGTTGGCTTTGCTTGATCGATGGCATGAGGCATAACAGAAGCTGTTTGAAAAGACAACAGGACACTGTCCTTCAGACTTCTCAATACAGAGCCACAATCAAGTCCTTTATTATCTGAATGTGGGAGCAGAAAGATATAGCACAGTTCAAAACGTAATGATTTCGCACTGCTATGTATGTGGTATTTTCCAGAATAATGGAATCATTTTTGTGGTCATGACACCAAGGTCCCACAGCACTAAAGTCTTGCAAACTGTTACCCAGTGTGGTTTAATCATTTCAGGTTGTGCAAAGCATCCTCTTTGCATGAAATCTGTTTTGCCTCCTACTCTGTGCTCTGTGTAATAGAAGGAAGTGTGATGAAAGGGAGCACAAAAATAAACACAGTGGGACGTTATGAGCAACCAACAACAATGTCAGCTATTTAAAAAAGCATCTTTCTTTACTTAGAGGCTTCTTCAGAGGCTATTTGGCACCAATTGTAGAATGAACTTAGAAATGATAAAACCTGTCTGCTGTAGTTTATATTGCATAACAGTGCCCAGATTTGCTCTTTGTCGAGGAGACCTTGCCTGTCATGCACTTTCTATATCAAGGAAAAAGAAACTTGTTCAAATGTAATATCAGTCTTAATATCAAACATGTATTAATGTATGTTGCTTTACTGTTTCTGGACCTTTATCTTCCTTTTTCTCTGCATAAACTGTGTTCTCAGCCATAATTTCAGCAGATATGAAGTTTCATATCATCAAAGTGTAAAGGTTTTAGTTGATGTGGGTATAGTGATACTTATATTTAGCATGGAATCCGACAAAGGCATCACACCTGGCCATGGACCAAGGTTGTTCACCCCCCAGTTTGGACATCATAAACAGGGAAAAGATAGGGGGAGATATAATGCTATGAACAGCTGATACGGACAGGGAGTGGTAAGTGTTGTGGCTAGGAGCAGTTTGTCTAGGTTTGGTTAATTGCATAGAAATTGTCTGAAAGGTACTTGACCCACAATTGCCTCAGCAAATATCCAGCTGTATGCATGGATAACGTAAAAACTGTAACTGATGTAAATTGCTCTGGATCAGAGTGTCATCTAAATGCTAATGTGCTGATGTAATGTAAAATGCTAATGTACTGTTTCAGTTATCCACACGTGCTTTCCAGATATATTGCATTACACTATGATGCTTAATTTAAGCAAATCCTCAGATCTATGAGCAAATAGGTCATATCAATAAAAACTACATAGTTAATTTGTGCAACTAGTGAAACATAACCAAGTTGTTTTGAGAATACAACATGCCAGTTGTCATTGTTGCTTGACTCAAAACTTAATTTGAATGATTAACCATGACATTTTATGGTTGGGCACAAGCTGAAAAGCATAGTCCTTAAACCTGGCCTACTGTTTGCACTGACAATTCTTTCCAGCAGGCCACACACTGCTTTGATTCCTGCAATGATTTCACTCTAAGGGCATAATTTAAGAAAGGCTTGTGGAAATTTAATAATGTAAAAGTGTTGCCACAAGCAATAAATCATTGTGTATCTATTCATCTGTGTTCATCATTGTGGAAGATGCATGAACCATGGCTTTTTTACTGGTTTTTGTGAAAGAATAGGAAATTTAGGCTTTCCTGTGGGAAAGAGCAAAATAGTGGGAGGAGAAAATCCAAAGACATGATTGTGCAATAACTAATGTGATTTACAAAGGCTCAAAGCAATTGCAGGAAAGGTAATTACACACATCTATTAATACATAGAGGAGGGAAGTGACAATCTTCCCTCTGAAGAGTATATTTGACTGTTTGAGCGGTAAGTATATTTTGTTTGAAGTACAGTGGACCAATGTAGCTACACAGTATTACAGCAAGAATGGATGCAGTTTGTGTTACATTACATGAATTTAGCAGATGCTCTTATCCAGAGCGGCGTCCAGCACAATAGAGCATAAGTGTACCCATTCAATTAAATGAGCAACAGTGTCGGACCAGACTCACAACACTCTCAGACTATTGAGTGTGAGCATATTATTATTCGAGTCCTACCACAAGTTAACTTTTGCAATCTGACAGAAGCCAAGTATACTACGATACAACAGGCCCTAGAACACAGAATCCAAAATACATCACAACACTGCATGTAAAATAAATATCCAATACTTGAATTCTGTTGGAAAGCTTTGTCAGTGAATAGGCCAAGTTAAGGGTTATACTGCTCATGTGAATTTCATGTCTTTTTCATCTTCCACCCACCTTGAAGCTGCCATGGGTAACGAATCCAATTAAATTTTAGGTCAAGCAAGCTACAAAGTCAATGTTATATGATCAAAAAACCTTGTTTATGTCTTATTAATTGTGCTGATTATCAATGTAGATTTATTCAAAAAATGTCCAGTGAAAACATATTTGCTCATCAATCTGAGGATTAGAAAGTGTATATATACCCTTGAAAAAAAGCACACAATCGTAGTCATTACGTTTGTATTCCTTCATTTAATAAAATAAGGAAATGATTTTTTGCTGGATAACATTTTTGTTGTTGTTGTTGCTGTTAATTGATTTTGTTTGATTGTATAAGTATTAGTATAACAAATGAACTTACATTGTGTTCCACATCCAGCCTGGAGTCCCCTATGGGAATTTCCTTTAGTGACTTCCTGCTCAGCGAGGCTCTGATGCAGTTATCTTGGCAAGCCGTTGCACTTGTGGGGAGGTCCAGGCTGTACCCCAGCCTGTTTCTGCTGGGGGAAAGGCTGCGGACTGGGACTATGCTTGCATAATCCACTTCTGTCTTCCTTGAGTCTGAGGAATCACCTCGGGACACTGTCATTGTCGCACCGTTCGATTTCAGTGGGTCTGCAGCAGATCCAGAATCTGGACTGCAGGACGAATACTCTGCATTGGGTACATCGTCTCCATCCGGAGTCTGGATTCTGGATTTTGGACTCGTTGAGGTTGGGACACCCGGGCTAGACTGCGCACAGGGTCTTTGAACGACAGCTGCTGAGTGAGACTCATCCTGGCAGAAAGTGAAGAAAGTAGACACATCACTTACATAAATCATTTTACCAATTTCAAACATTCACTATCAATTATTCTTGAAAATGTCTTTATCTATATGGACTATTTGTTGCCTGGGTCTTAAATCCCAACATGTTACGGCTTCTGGGGAGGGCTATTTAATTTTTGTAGCTGTTGAATTCTGAATTAACTTAAATATTTATATTACCACATCATTTGGTCATTTCCAAAGATTCATTCATGCATACATTGTTAGTCCTTAGACTTAGAGTCAGAATGTATTAAGTTTGAATCTGAAATGGGATACCATTGTTGCATATTTAATTGCTTGGATATTTAATTGCTTCAGTCAATTTTCTTCTAAAGAAATAAACTGTATATAGGTGCCCACTCAGCAGTGTAGTAATAATGGCAGCATCAGAAATGTATATGTATATAAGAAAAACTGTAATTCTTAAATGCATGGAATACAACTGCTGTGTGAATAATATAGTCTTATTTTAAAAAGCTTACTTTATAAATCTTTAGTTTGTTCACTACTAACATGAAGCAAATTGATTGCTACTTTCATGTGAAGATTTGAATCCCAAATTCACTATCCTTGCAACACTAACGGTTAGGTAGGCTATGGCTTCAATTAGTTGCTAAAGTTTGCATTCATGGATTCATTTAATTAATATGAGCCTAAAAGTTTTGAAATAATTTGCACCAGTACAAAACTGTGTACATCAACAAAGAAAAGAAAACAGTAACTTTTTAAGTATTGAAATTTGAGGTAAACTGTGAACACTTATTCTATATGTATATGTATGCCTTTCTGTCTATATGTGTGTGTTTTTATTTCCAATCTTTCATAGCTGTACATGTTTCATGATTTTAAAAGCAAAATATTAACTCTTAAACAACTAAAAAACAAAGAAATAATAGTATTTGAAAAATCTTTTATCAGTTATTGTCAAATTTATGTATTTTTTACATGCATCTTTACATGTAAGCTGAGAAGGTTTTCTTTTTCTTGACCCAAGGGTAAAAAGGGTAAAATACAAATTATTCATTTTCGCACATTTTCAGTAATGCATTCTCAAGAGGTTATACCTCTTTAAATTAAAATTCAAGAAACTCAGAAATGGCACAACCAAAAGTCACTTGTCTGTAAGTTGCTAAAAAGATGTGAAATTTCACATTTTCATTTTGAAAGTGAACATCACAGGTGTTGCTTTATAAAGACATGTTTTTGAATTGTCTGTCATGGCAATGTCAGGAAAACCAAAAAAAGGGCATATAAGGAGCTGATGCAATACTTTGAAACCAGCAATCTAATATGAAAAAATCCAAACTTGTAACATATTAAACATGTATGGGCTCACTAACACATTTTTAACGAAGTGAGATATGACGGGCAACTCTGGAGTGGAATTATGTCAA
Organism: Megalops atlanticus; assembly: GCA_019176425.1. Lineage (NCBI taxonomy): Eukaryota > Metazoa > Chordata > Actinopteri > Elopiformes > Megalopidae > Megalops > Megalops atlanticus. Next base: position 26,769,621 of record CM032882.1, read on the forward strand.
AAGCAACTTGAAATTAAATCAGACAGCAAAGTAAGTAGAGATGCTCATTATCAGCCTCAGAAGTTATGCCTTTAAAGCAGACAGCTCTGTTCAGATACTAATGAATGCAAACTGCTGATCAGGCATATTTGTCACTGCCTAGTCACCCCCAATCCCACAATTCATTTTATGCTTTTCTGTATTTCCTTATTTTAAACCATGAATGCATTTTTCATCACAGTTCTGTAGCCATGGGTATTCCAAAACAGCTAGTGAAATGTCAATGGCTGTGACCTTGCTCAGGTTCAAGAGATCAATGAGCAAGAAGAGCCAGTGCAATCTCTTGGCAGCAGTCTCTTCCAGGAATAGATTCCACTTTAGACACCTTGAACAAAAGGTCACAGCATGTAAATGTGCTGAAAAAGACTTACCTCAAAATATTCTGTTGGCTAAGGCTAGAACTGTGTTTTTTTACTTTCTACAGTTAGCATTTTGGCATTTTAATAAGACCATGTCAGGGTGATGTAGTGTGGATGTATTTTTTCTATTCAAATCAGTTTTCATACCTTGTCACTCCATGGACTCATTATGCACTCCCTTCTAAGTTAGACAGGCTGGAAAGGTAAGCCCACATGGGCATTTTTCAACACATATTTTCAAATAACAGCACAAAATAAAACAAATCTCTCTCCTGTCTGGTTATTCTACCATTATGTTTTTTTCTTCCATCACCTATGTGGAAATTGGTCAAAAAAGCCTAATGATCCATACCAAGCTTTATTACTTCCAATTGCAAGGCTCTTTACAGTCAGGTGTAGATAAGTGTGGCTGAAAGTGGGTCACTCCTGGGGCATTATTTATAAAGCATGTAAGCTTTATCATCATAAATCGTTATCATGAATTGCGCATACACAGAAATCTATGCCAACATTCTGTTTTATAAACAGTAAACTTGACATGAGAATGTGTGAACCTCTATTCAAACCATCTGTATGAACATTCCTGTGGCTGAACAGGTGTATTGCAGACATGCAACAGACATTTTCAAATCTGTAAATGACTCATTTACTCACTTTTATATTTATGATCCAAATCAAACAACATATCAACAAATTGTTGCTCCACAGGAGAATTGTTCCATAATGAAGTAAAGAAATAAGGTATTACCATAATGCATTGGCTCAAATTAGAGTCATAAAAAGTCTGGACATTGCAGAATGTGTTTAATTTAATGTGATAGCACTCCCACCATAAGCAGTGTGATAGTTTAAATAAGTAATGATGCATTCAGAGAGTGGTCGGACTTCTTATCACATGAGGATGAGTGGCTCATGAGCCGGTATCGGTTCCCTTAACTCAGAACCTTAACCTGGAGCAAATCTGCCAAGAATGGGTAAAATCACTCCCTAACAGTGTGCACAGCTGGTAGATACTTACCCCAAAAGATTTAAAGCTGTTATTGCAGCAAAGGGTGGCTCTACCACCTACATTAATGTGTGGGAATTTAATACTAAAATGTGAAGGGTCTGAATACTTTGGCAAGGCACTGTACGTTGTATTACAAAACCAACTGTAATAAATATAAACTGTTTCTCTTCGATAGCAACACCTGCTCCTTTGTATTGTGACACATATGCAATTCTTCATATGAGTGTGGAGGGAACAAGGAAAAACCAGGAGGGGATTTTACGAATGTGGGTCATAAAGTACTCCACTGAATTTACTGAAGGACATTTTAGATGAAAGCTTAATTGTTGTGCAGACATTGTATGACCTTTGAAATGCAAGCATTAGCACTATACAAACAATATACAGTTGCATGACGTGATCAAAGAACATCTTGATAAATCTTCAGTATGTAAGTGTGATGTTGCTGCTTTGTCATTCAACTTAAACATACAAGCCATACATTTAAACTCGTTAAGCTACATATATAGACAGATATATAAGTAGAAGATGACCTGTAGCTAGTGAGCAGTAAACTGGGTTTTTGCTGCTTTCCATGTGTGTGAATACAAAGGTCAGTGTGGGGAACCATGACACATACCTCTTCACTTTCACTGCCATAGAAATCATCTTCCAACCTGGCACCCCTGCATGCCCCATCCCCCTCACCCCACATGCCAGGGGATGACGTGAAGCCTTCCATGGGATTAGGGTGTCCTTGTCCGCGCCTTGCAGAGTGTGGGCGGGAGGAGAAGGTGAACACATCCTCCAGACTGAGCTGAGGCTCCACATCCTCACCCTCATCATGGTCACACATGTTGATCGGGGATGGTGACTCCACGAGTCTCAAAAGATTTTCTGGAGCTTGTTTGGGAGAATCCAAACCACCGATGTCTTTCACACTGCTATGGGAAGACCCCTTGTCTGAAACAAGGAAAATTAAAAAAAAAAGGTTATAAACCACAGCCCATTACTATAAAAAGCTGTCTCTTTTACCACTACATACACTAGATAACAGCAATACAACACTCATCTAAAGCCTACCTTATCATTCTGGCCCGTATTGATGCCTTACAATGCTATTTATTTTACATTTTGCTTTTTTTGCACTGATGATGGTCTGAATGGGACCGAAAACGTTTTGCTCTTTTCACTTTTCTTGATGCATTAAAATTGCCATTTACTCTTCTGTATCGGCAATATTGGTGTGCGAGTTCTCTTTTGATTGAAGGACATTTTGCTTTGGGAAACAAATTCAAAACCTCTGACATGAAGTTTGACTTGTGAGTATTTTAAGACTATTAATGGATCTTGAAGGATTTAAGATTGCTTAAAAGTATGCTTTCAAATGAATGGACGGGAATGCAGATAGCAGAATCACCCAGAGGGTAAAGATTTTTTCCCTTTCCCTTGATCATTAAAACTATCCATGTGAGAAGACATAACTGTACTGTATCTTCTGACAAATTCTTCAGGGATAGGGAAGACATCAGCCAAACATCTGTTCTTTTCTATGGATGCACAGGGTACAATTTCACTTTGGCGTACATTGATATTATTGCTCATGAATGTGTTGTCCAGTAATAATCTGTTCAGAAAACAAGTGGTGGTAAATGAGGACGACTTTTTAAATGCGGGTGGTAGAGTCAAGTGAACTTAACAACTGATATAATATAATGGTAAAAGGTGTTGCTGAGGCAGGAATCATAGTGGAAACAGAACCTTGAGGTGTTCAAGACTGGGCTTGGCACAGTGCTAGAAACAGTGTATCCCAGGGGAAGACAATCTGCAAACCTTAAATTGTATGCAGCTCTTTATTGCCTTGTGTGGATTTTTTAAATGATTATTTTAATTGTTAAAGCTAGAAATACTGAAATCTCAAACAATCAAAACTGGTATTACAACAAAAAACACAAAAGGGCACTATGGGACAAGGTTTGAAACCCACTTCTCACAGCTTTTTTACCAATGCTGTAGCTTTTCACACTTGCTTACAAAGAAAAATGTTCACAGAGCTGCCTGACCATTGAGCAACAGGCATGGGTAGTTGTGGCTGAGTGGCTAAGGGTTTCCCTGTGCAGGTTTGAATCCTGCCGACTACAAAGTCAGTTTTTGCCAGTGTCCCTTTGGCCCCCGAAAACCATCCAGAACATACGCAAGTTACAGTTCCCCTTTCACGATGCAGTCTGCAGCTTATATATCCCCACAACCCAGCAAGTGTGACCGTTGATGGGTCCTTCCAATGCAACATACCCTTCAAGAGGTCAGAGGGCAAAATGTTACCTTGCTCTGTACATTCTGCAGAAAAGGCATCTAGAATGATATTGAAGCAATTTCTGACTAGTATAGGTCCTCTCCTCCCTGTATTCATTGATTCAAGCACCCTTACTTAAGCTTGCCAGTCTGGATGGCTGAGTGGTCTAAGGCACTGTGTTTAGGTCACAGTCTCCTCTGGAGGTGTGGGTTTGAATCCTACTTCTGACATTCCTTTAATGTTGCTCAGCTCAGTAGCTTTTCAGACTTGCTTGCAAAGAAAAAGGTTCACAGAGCTGCTTGACCACTTCAGGAGGGGCATGGGTAGTTGTGGCCGAGTGGTTAAGGCGATGGACTAGAAATCCATTGGGGTTTCCCCGCGCAGGTTCAAATCCTGCCGACTACGACATCAGTTTTTGCCAGTGTTCCCTCCGAAACCGTTCCGGAACATACGTAAGATACAGTTCCCCCTTTCACAATGCAGTCTGCAGCTTTGATATCCCCATGACCCAGCAAGTATGACCATAGATGGGTCCTTCCACTGCAACGAACCTTTCAAGAAGTAGGAGGGGAAAATGTTAGTTCGCTCTGTACATGCTGCAGAAAAGGCATCCAGGTAGCTAGGAAAGCCCCCGTGTTGACTGCTTCCAGAATGACTGCCCCTGTGAATAGAAATTGTGGTGCTGTCTGAGCAAGACAGTGGGACGCAGCCTTTTGCCTGCCACTGCAGGTTGAGTGGCCAAAGACAAAGGTATTTTAAAATGTCCATCAGAGAACAAAACTACACTCTCTTGTGTGGCAAGCAAGGATGCTCACCCCCATGGCCATCCTCCCTATACAAACTGGAGCACTCAAACAAACACTATAAACTCTTTTCTAAATAATGTTGACCTCCCCGTCTTAACAAAACATACCTCTTCTACTTTAGATGCCCACTGACTCTTCAAGAACCTCTGGGACTAGATGGTTTTAGACAAGATTAGATGAGCTTTACAAACATTTTTTGCCTGAATATATCACCTCGGTTTTTCAGAATGGTTATCAATGTTAGAGGAACATCTGGGCTCCCCATCACATGAACACAGAAGATGTTTTTCTCTCACAAATCTGCTATGCCTCACTTGTAAGTCGCTTTGGATAAAAGTGTCAGCCAAATGAATAAATGTAAATGTAATGTAATGTCTTCATATAAGAGGTGAGACAGAACTCAATGTACTCTGCAATGATTAACTCGATTCACAGAGGTTCTGTTGCTGGGTAAACATGACATAATTTGTACATTGCTGCTAGGTCTAGTTAGTGGCACAGCTACCTTAGCAAAATGACTAGGGTACTTCTCATTTTTATTCAAAATTATTTTGTGCACTACAATTAAAGGTACAGGTATGAAATATGAGTCCAGATTGTGGCCATGTTTCTCCACTGTTTTATATTCTTTAGGGATATCGTCCAGTAGCTCTGAAGGGAACTACTGGACGATATTAGATTAGTGGCCACTTGGTGACCTAATCTCCCTGGTTCATAATCCAGCAACAGAGAGCATTTGCAGGGTTGTACAAACTGTAGATGTCCCAGCTTCTTTACACATGTAGTCATCTTAAATGACATTTAGAAAACACTGCAACAGCAACTTATGCAGATAGTTAACAGTGACACATTTGCAGACCCAAATGAGTGACTTTAAATCTCTGGCTGTGACATTACTCAGATGCACAATCACGGTTGTGCACCTACTGCCTTGATAATCCTCAGACCACACAAGGGGATTTATTGGTCCATACAACCCCATTGGACATTTATTCTCATGCTGTTATAAACTACTTAATAGTACAGATATTTTTGAAGACAAAGGTTACAATTGTTTCCCTTCTGTCCCCAGGTGAGCCATCCCCCTCCTGCAGTTCTCTCCCCCACTCCAGATTGGAAATATGAATGGTTAACTGTCAATTGTGAGTTCAGGGTTATACCAGATTGGGGTGAGGCCAGAGGGTGAGTGTGGGTGTTTTAGTGTTTGACTGGCTTTAACCCAAGAATCAGTTGCAGCCAAAATGCAATCTCTATGCTCAAACATCAAATTGCTAAGATCACACAACTACATCTGTGACACTTAACTAAGGTTCTGTGTTTCTTAAGGTGAATGAGTCCTCAGTCACTGGACTACTGTCCAGTAACATTGCAAAAATATCATGGTTTTCAGGGACTTGGCAAGGCCCTCTTGAGATAATATTCTCCACTGAAGGAGACAGTGGTTGCATCCCAAAACACATACTATCATACTGTATACAAAGCTGAATAGTATGAACTGTTTAGTAAATCTTTTAGTACACATCAATAAGTACGCAAGTACACAGTATGCATCAATTGTTTAAATACATCTGTCAGAACTCTAAATGAAAAAACTCTGAGGTTAGCTACAGCAGAGGCTAACTAGCTAGGTACAGTATTTTGCTCTCATAATAGGTACAACTGGCATGTTACGTGACAGTATATCAAATGATCAATGTTAGTGTAATACCAATAACAAATGTGCTATTAACGGTTATTCGCTATACAGCTGGTTGCATACTGACTTCACACAACCATTAAAATTTTCCACCATTATTTTTTTCATTTTTTTAACTCCCTGTCCAATTTTATTTTGCAATGCATTTTAGGATAGGAAATGCGAAATACTTCATGGATAGTTTATAGCCGATGCACATTTCTTTTGGCAGCAACTGTAGCATGACATCTGTGTATTGTCAACAATACTACACTACCCATACTATCTGGTGTGAACATACTAGATGGCCAAACATACTTGGTAAGTGTAGTACATAGCATGCAAGTGTTCATTGTGAGACACAGAGAGTTAATTCAGGGATTTGTTCAATATATTCCTGGAAACCCCTGTGGTTAATGTTACAGTATTATTTTTTCCATTCGTCTTTGCATCTTAAAAGTCTCAACAGTCCCACAAAATCAATAATGTAAGAGACTGTTATCATTTTTTCCAGGTAGCAAGGAATATTATTTCTGCATAGAATAATGAATATAGGAGAGCCAGAGGGAACTGGGGTTTATTGGAAAAAGAAAGACAACAAATCAAAGCAGCAACCGACCTAATAAAAGTCGGCATGAAAAAGTAAATAAAAATTGATGGGTTTATTTTGCCCTCTCACTTGGTATGTCTCCCTCCTTCCCTAAACTGTTCAGGGGTACTCTTAAAATTCTTTATACAATACCCACTGTAGTAAACTGCATCACACAACACTATTTTTTGCCTTTACAGACACAACCAGGACAACTTAAAATGCTTTGAATTATTTTTCTAGTATCTATTCAGTACTTCATTTTAGAACAGAAGTATTCCAGATTGTAGTGAGGGAAAACAAGTGTCCCACCTAGAACTTGAACCCAAAGACCTCAGGTACAGGTGCCCAGTGCCTTAGCCACTAATCTGTCCTGTCTTTTGTTTTCAACCATATGGCTAATTAAAACAGTTCAGCTGTGGCTAGCGATCTTCGGCACCAGCCTCGTCAAAAGAGTGAATGAACATTCACTTCACTTTAAAACAGCATTACAATGTAATCAACTTTTCTTAATTGTCTGCAGTGAAGACTACTGTGGAATCCTGAGAGACGTCCCTTTGACTTTTACTTTATATCCCATTAGTGATAATGCATGGCCAGCTTACAGCAGGGTGGGAGTGTACCATCCTTAAATTGCTATTGACCTGGGGGGGTCATAACTGTTGAAGGGTAGCTGAGTTGTTCTGTCAGGGTTTGGGTAATCTAGTAGTACAATCACTCTTTTGTTCTCCCTTTATGAAAGTTCCACATGTAACAAAGGATATGCCTTACAATCAAAGTGTAAAGCTGTTTTCTCTCTTCAATGAAAAACAGCAGCACTTAACAAGCCACTATATGTTTGGAAGTATTTCTGACCTGCCGTTGGATTTTCCACTATTGCACTGGGGCCTAGAGGTCCTGCACTGTTCGTGGTCCTGCAGTAAGGATGGGCTGGGCTCTCAGAGGATCTGGTTTCATTTCCACTGCAGGTCTGTACAGCAGCTGGCAGCATGTTTCACAGAAAAGTGGAGTACAACAATTAAACCCCAATTCCTCACAAACCTAAGAGTATAATGTACTAAAATATCACTCCAATATAGCAGTTTGATTACATAATATGTCTATATCTGCACTATAAAAAGAGTTATTCAAGGCCATCCTTGCAGGTCTCTTGCTGTTTAAGAGCCACGTGCCTTATTTCTTTCCTTTGCAAAAAATTTTGTACATAAACATTTAAATGTATATAGCAGAAAAAAATTTAAAAACCTTGTGTGTGTGTATAAGATGGTTAGTAAAATCTGCTGTTTTAATAAAGTAACAAGCACAAAGATAAGCCAAGCACTTGATCTGGCCCTTGATGAGTTTGTTTTCTTAGCACACACAAATCCCTGAAGTCCCCACTCTTCACCTGTCTGGGCTGGCTTTTCTCTCCCTGCGCTACAGGCTCGTGGCTTCCTCGCTCCTGCTCTCTCCACAGATGATTTGCCCGGTGGGGGGTGTGGCTGCAGGCTCCAAGGGCGCCCTGTGTAAATGTATTTCAACAGACTTAACACTTAAGGGGTACCTCCGATGAAGCCTCCAGTTTACCGTGTTCTTTAGCTTATAATGTTTAGTGGGAATGTACATACTGAACAGCGATAAAACTGATTTTACAGTGGAGAAATCTCCATTTTATTTCACAGTTCTTTCCTACTGTAGAATGTTTTTCTATCCTAGAGAGACCTGATGAACGCGTCCCTCTTAAATCTGTGTTATGAACAGAGAGGACACAGTTAAAGCAACTGTACTTGTGCTTAATAAAAAACAGGGAAAAAGTATCCAAATTCAAAATTAGATGGAATTTTAAATGCAAAAAGCAAAACTTACCCATTTTTTCTTTCACTTTGGCTGATTTTAATTTTGTATTAAATTATGGGCAAACTTTGTCAACACAGCAGCCTACTCCTAATTACAAAGTTAACTGAAATATTCACCATGTCATTTGTTATGAGTTATTTTTGTAATTAACTCAACTTTTTACTTTTAACACAACATTAACATTTAACACACAATAACATTAAGCTATTTTTTAACACCTGGAACGGGTGGACGCTTTCTATTTTTAGGCTTCCATTTTAGTCAATAGTCATATCCCTAAAATAAAGAAAATATATTGAGAAGCATGTACATGTAACATCTCTATGTCAAGATATAATGCCATTGACTTCATTTCTTTGTCCTAGGTTTAATGGTATGTACTGTAATATGGTGCATGTTACTGCAGAAGAGAGTTAATGTATGAACCATTACCTGTGAGCCCCTGAAATGCTTGTCCACTGTCCTCACACTGTTGAGGAATGCAATTGAGTCCAGCAATGGCGTTCGTCTCCTGGCAATGGCTTTGCTTCTCTGTCCAATCTCCGCTGCTCTGCCTCACTAGGCCACAAGTCTGACTTGCTTTAGTACCAGAAACAAACACCTGAAGAATACAGAGTCCCACCATTGTGCAAGGGTGTCGTTGTTCCAGAGACACATTATTGATCAGTGCTACAGAGCCTTTAAGACAGCAGAGTTAGACAGACAAAACTAAAAATGTTGGACACAGCAAGAGGCACTATTGAAGTTTCATCTTAATCTGCTTCAACAGATATCATCCTCTCACATTATCAGGTCCATATCAACATGAAATTAATAGAGCGGGAGGATGGGACCACCAGGAGACACAGAACTAAGGAATTTATTAAAACGGAACTAGTGTACTGGTGAAGTATGTGTCTTGCCAAAAGAATAGTTTGTTTAATTTCAGCACTGGAAGCTTGATTAAGACATTGTCATTTAACTATTACAATATGACTAAGCTTTTCCAGTTGCAATCTCTGTGTGAGAACAGTAAGCTGTCAATACCCACTGGATATATTCAGAATTTTCTTTAAAAAACATAGGAATGCAAGAAAGAGCACTGCCCATACAAATAATCTAATGAGCAAAAATAAACATTATATCAGTGTGTGTAGACAGCAAATCAATACAACTCATACAGTAACAGCAGGAAGCAGGAGTTGAAGGACTACAGATATTTATCATACTGTATTTTACCAATTGTACAACTGGTTACTGTATTTTACCAATTGTACAACTGGTTACTGGTAAAATAAGAGTACCAATAGTAAATATAAGGCTTTGATGCCTTTTGTTGGTTAACACACACAAAATATTGCTGGTACAATAAATGTTAAACTCCCTGTAAACTTTAAACACATTTCTGGTAAGTATAAAACAAAGTTATGGTGACAAGAAAAAGGGGTGCTATTATTATTAGTTAGAAAAGTTAAATGCTGCATGTATTAGCTTTACATCTATGTAACAGGTGCAACATTTATTCCAGGTACAAGTGTAAGTATCACAACCATCCAGTTAGCAAGTTAAATGTGTGTCTGGGATTGCAATCTAGATTGCCAACCAAGAATGTATTACTATAGTAATTGCTACATTTGTCTTTTCAAGGAGACATTTGCTAGCCATCTAAATTCTTTTCTCAATCCCCACATTAGTCAGCTGGCAGTCTAGTCACATTAGCAACAATGCCATGGCTAAACTGGATAGACTGCTCGTGAGTCCACACCTGAACGGTTGGTGTTTAACCCGTCATTAAAATAACTATTACCAAGACAAATTTTAGCAGAACTATGACAAAACTGTGTAATGGGTGCATTTTATAAACATGGGACTCCTAGTAGCACTACCTGATCATGGTCTTACATGTCAAAAGTTTCTTACCCCTCCTGAACAGTTTAGTCATGCCGCATTTTAACCAGTATTAGAGGGATACTCCAACTCAGACAAAAGATACATCTCTGCAGTCTTAAAGTTACAGAAACACAGCTCTGGCCCAGAAGACCATCTGCTTTGTGACATATCCAAAACAACCCATAAGGGCATCATTAGACACATAATATTAATCAGAATGAGCATGTGCATGAACATGTGATTGAGTGGGTGATGATTTTGTGAGATCACAGCTTCTTATCCATGAGAACCGGCCTCATCCTCACCTCTCGACCACCAGATGCACTAGTCTTCCTCCCTGTGGGTGGTGGAGGTCCTGGGACTTTTGACCCAAAAGCAATGTGACACACATCCTGGATCTTGGCTCCTCGCACGCCGTTTGAACTGCAATTGCTTGTCTGCCCTGTTAAGAATAAAGGGGGACAGATGAAATTAAATACATTCATCAATCTAAATGAAAGAGGGAATTATGTACCTTTTCCTATGGAGGACAGGAGATCAGCTTTGTTATGTAAAATGTTCAAACAACAACCTGAGATGATGTCAGTACACATACGATTGTCTTTTTTCAACAAATGAAAATCCAAAAAGGAAAAGGTGACAGACATGATAACCATTATCTGACCAACTTGCAAATTGCAGTATGCCTCTGAATGCCCATTACATCATGAGGAAACAGAACAATGACCAATGCCAATTCAAACAAAGGTTCAGAATGCTGACATTATCCAATAGGCCTGCAGTGAGTGCAGAGCATCTCAGAAAGTTGCAGACTTGCACTGGTCATCAGAATATCAATGTTATTATTTGTATTATTGTAATGCTATGTGTGTGAGTGTGAATGTTATTGTTCCCCAGAAAAGCTTCAAATAAAAAGATAAATTTAAGATGATGTAATCAATATAAATCAATTCTGCAAACTACAAATATCTTCACTGATATCTGTATTTTAAGATGATCTAAAGATAATCCTATATAATACAGCACAAGAACAATTTTGGCCATGATGATTTTGTAATATTGCTAATGGCCTCCCACTGGCAATGTAGAGGATGGACTTATGATAAAAAGAGAAAATAATTTACTGCTGCAGTGACATGTTATCCATTGCTGTACGCGTAATTAATTTGCAGCTCTGAAGAGTTATAAGAGAGGCTGTTGAGAACTGCACACCATAATTCAGAATTTCTTGATCTGGTCATGATAAAAAGTAAACAGGCTACATTTGCAAGTATTATACGGAACATTGACAGTTAAGCTGAGAAAAAAGATCCATCTGCCTGCCTATGTGTACAGCAGCACCAAACTCATTCGCTCCAGCACCTTCTATGTTTTGGGGCTTCCCAACTTCTCACAGCTCTCTTTTGTTAACTCTCCCTACAATTCTGAGGTATAACATGTATATGTGTAACGTATATAAGAAATATAAGATTTTCTTGCCTAACCATATATAGTCAGCAGCAGAGCCATCTTTCTCCAGCTACAAATGGAAAGAATGTTGTTCTGACCACAGGCAAGATGTGGTGCATAATGCTGGCATGGCATCCAAGTTCACTTTTAGAGCCAGACCTCATTAGGCAATGGCTACCAATGCTAGCATTGAAGGACCCTTCTTCTCTTAGAGTAGACAGTTTATTTATTGCCCAAACTTTACTGAGCATACCTATTTCATTAGCTGTATTGGGGGAAGAGTTTGTTTTTATACATGCACTAATGGATATAAACAGCAATGACCTTGAAAACTGTCATAAAGTCAAGAAACACCTGAATCCTGCAGTGTCTGGTGAATCACATTTATATTCATATACATAAAAACAACTCTTCACTCAGATTGAATATGCAAAACATGTACGAAGCTTGGCACATTCAACTTTCCTAAGCTTCAAGTGTGCAGTTTATCAATGCTTCCACCTTGCACCCTTTCAAGTGGTTGTTCTAGACATATGTGTCAAAGTAGGGGTTTTGGAAACATGCAATATATATATATGGAAATATTGCATGCGTGATGGCTGATTGTGAAGGGTGCAGTGGAGCATGGAAGGGGACACACAGGAACAAGCCACCTGCGATGTGAAACCATGGTCTTGTCTCCTGCTTGACCTGTTGTCAGCTGCACACCTGGGAATAGTGACACTACTGCCCCGTCACCATCTGTGTTGACACAAGCTTTTCCAATTTGTATTTGCTCAGCAGATGTCCTTCCACAGGACAGATTATGTGTATAGCTATAAAGCCCTGAGAGCTAACACCTCCATTACATTGCAGGATGGAATGTACTCTCATGATTAGAGCCCCGCTGGGACACCGCTTGCATAAATATCCAGCTGTAAAAATGTAAGTCCATCACAGAATGTGTAATTTTCTCCAACAGCCTGAAAATAGTCAGCTTTCTTTATTCAATGTCTGTATAACATACTAATCATTATTAAACTAGCTTTGTTTGTGAAATTCAAAGAATATTCATTACAATTGTAATGCAACTGCTGTATAAAAGCTGCCCTGTTATAGTTGCTGTAACATGTATCACCTCTAGTAAATGACTAATTACATTTCAGCAACTACACTGTTAAACTAATGATCCCAACAAGTACTCATTAGTACAAGTGCTAATCATTTTTCATATAAACAAAAGGTATATGTATAAGAAAGGTTTTTGCACTCTGAATGTGTCACTTCCAACTGGGCAAATTAAATACAATGTTTATACTAAATTTGGAGAGCATGACATCTAAAATATCCATTGACATGGTGCACTCACCAGTATTCACTTGGAAACCCCGCTTAAGTGCTTCCACGGAAAGTTGCACACCTCTGTTACTCATAATGCATTCAGATATGGGCCACTTAAGCTCCTATGTGGGAGATGCATGCTTGGGGTGGCATTTGGCCAAAATGAGTGGGTTTTGCTCAAAATGAGTGTGTGATGAATTTTTCAAGATACATGTATTCTTACTTGACACTTAAGGCTGTTTTCTCTCCATAACAATAATGTAATGTGTAATGTATAACAGTTTCTCTGAGGTCTGAGTGGAGGCTCAGACTCAATTAATTAATGAAAATTTGATATTTAATTCAATGTGTGTGACAAATTAATCTGGCTATCCTACCATGGTCATTGCTCATATATGCATGCGTGCATGTACATACACACCTGCAACTAATGCCTCTTGTCATATGGTGTTCCATAAGAACAAATCGCCCATATTATGCATTCCTGCATTCCAGAGGTAAGGAATCTGGAGACAGTATTAAGATCTCAGGCTTTCTCTGAACGCTATAGCTAGGTAGCTAGCTGGCAAACTCAAAAGAAAATAATTTTGTCGTGACACGCTTTACTTTGATGCTGTCATTTGCAAAGGAAGATCAGCATGATGATTTAGTTGTCTGTTGGACAACAACATTCTCTGTGATTTACATGGTAGCCAGCTCCAGACAGGGCACAAAACTGTGAAATAGCTAACACAATTAGAACAGTTGGAAAGTGTCTCAGACCACTTTGCCAGGAAGCAACCAACAAGATTAGCTAACTAGACATCTGGACAGCAAACCATTACAACTTACTCTCTGTGGAAATGACACAGGTGGCAGAGACCTCAGCTCACAGACAGTAAGGGTGAGACAAGAATGAATCCTTAGGCCCTGTTTAGATGGTACTGGGCTGACAGAGTGTAGCCAGCATTTCTGGCTGAACAAAGCAGCATTTCATGATTTATGCCTACTCTTCTTCAAAGATCTGTAAGATGAATGAGTCTGCATTGCAACCAAAAGTCCAATCCAAAAATAGTGGGCCAGTGGCAATATTTTTATGGAATTAGTAAATTGTCCAGAAACACTTTCTTACTCAGGTATTTACAGTATGCAACTTTGTACCACTCACTTTATGAGCATAAAGCATAAAATATGAGTTAAATCAAAATCCAGAAAACTTCTACATACTACAATGAGTAATGCAAAATATTGCTTGGCATCTTTAAGAATCGGCCCCTTATTCAACAATGTTGAGACAGAATACTTATAAAAACCCAGAGCTCTAATGACATCAGTTGGTTGAGATACTTCAGCATACACAACCTGTGAATTTTCAAATAATAACTGGATGATACTAAAAAAAAAAGGCATACATGCCTTTGTTGAAATGAACACTGAGATGGAATCATTCATGGGGTCATGTGTTCACAGCACTAACTAATAAAATGTACACAATGTGCAGATGTATTGCAATAATGGCAATTTGCAACTGCCTCTTTATATTATTAGATTTAAGGCCTAGTTTAATATCAGTCCACTTTAGTCATTATTAGACTGGTTATGCTAATAACACAGGGACCAATTATGAGAGCTCATTTACATGAAAATTCTCTCATCTTATTTCTATGGGCATGACTGAATAAATCAACATGAATGAGACAGCTGTCAGAGTGGATAAATATGCAGAGATAAAAAAATGCCATTGAAGTGGAACTAGGAATTATAATGAACCGCTGGAGCGTTTATTTTTGTCATAAGGAAAGGTAATTGCAGTATCCAGGTATGTGTCTCTGATCCAGGGGCACTTGGGTTTCAAAGCAAAAATCTCTCCATCGCTACAGACAGAAGGCTGTTAACATAAGTAAAGCCCTCTGAATGACACATTTTTGCACAGTCTATTAGGACTATTTCCTACAAGCTTTGAAGTAGTTCAAACATTAAACATAGGAAGGAAGATTCAATATGCTTTAATATACACTCTTTTCATCGACAAATGTGTGAGATGAATATCATTATTTTAAGTTCACACAAATAAGAAATTTAAACTTCATTGTATCATATTTAAAACACGAATGCCTAGTAAGGTGCTTCCTCTTTCTTTTTTCTTATGAGCTGTGTGTTGGACACCACATGAGGTAATTGCAATTTGATTTCACCATCATACTCATGGCCCTTCTACACAAACCTGTGGTACTGGACTTTGATCCAACAGAAACCCTATGATAAACACCTAATTTGTTAAAATAAAAAAAAAGATAAAGATTTCGGTCTAACACTGAGATACGATGAAGTAACCATGCTGGTGAAGATCAGACCGGTCCAGCTGTCTTTATGTGGTCAAAGCATAGTGTAGGGAATATCAGAAGATACTGAATGTGAGGC
Source organism: Megalops atlanticus (assembly GCA_019176425.1). Taxonomy (NCBI): domain Eukaryota; kingdom Metazoa; phylum Chordata; class Actinopteri; order Elopiformes; family Megalopidae; genus Megalops; species Megalops atlanticus. The sequence goes on from CM032882.1 coordinate 26,785,244, forward strand.
TAAAAATGATGGAAGTGAAGGCCAAGTCTAGGGATGCACATAAAAGACAAGTTAACAACCAGAGGCCTCAGTGAAAATCATGTACATTGAGGAAATCCACACAGAGAGACTTGTCCGGGCCAGCAAGCATCATGAATACTTGCCTGAGGAACAATACATTAACAAAACAGGACATGAAGAAGGAAAAAAGTCAGTTATTTAGACTTCTCTTTTACGCACCCAATTCAGATGAAGAGCCGCTGAGCTTCAGTTCTGCCAGTCGCAGCTTGTTCATGTTCAACACCTGTGTGATGTGCTGTACATCTGCCGGAAACTGGAACGTCCTTGGAATGACTTCCTTGGGACCATTGCCACAGATGTAAAGATCTAAGGAAGAAAAGACCATTTCAAAAAGTCCATTGCTTTCTTTGATTCATACCCGAACTATATGAAGGCCCTATATGTAACTTTGTATCGTAAAATATGCTTTCTAAATAAAGGTGTCTGGTAAGTATGTGGTCATACCCTTGGAAAAATTCATTACAAACAGTACATTTAGCTGAATAAAGTGAATGTTTGATGTTGAAAATGAGCAATGGCTGCCTTTCTCAGTATCACTCTGTCTTATGGTGAGAGGGTGGTAAATTATAGAGGGGAAATAACACAAATGAAGTACAAAACAATCAATCAACAAAATCATTTGACTAAGACTGCCATTCAAAGGCTGTTTGTTTATACTCATATTAGTCGTTTAACTGGGATGCATTGACAATTTCATTTGCATTGACTTCATTATTAATGTTATTATACTTGGCACATCACCTCTCTGGGTACATTCCTGTGTTGCACCTGTGAGTAAATCTCCAGCTGATCTTCACCTTTAGACTTTGATGAATAATATAGGTTGGAATGCTCATTCTTACAGTAGGTTTAGTGTGGCCTTCCGACAGTGTGCAACACTGGGAGTTTGCCCCTTTTCAGCCACTAATTTGCTGAGGTACAGTAGCATATGCAGTTAACTTAGTCCTCATATCACACTGTGTACAATAATTCTCAGACAGCTATACCAGCCCAAAAACTAACACGAACTTGCATAATTCTGCATTCTCCTTCTTTTTTTCATTTTTAAAATTTCTAATGGTGCTTTGGCAATGGTATCAGCTATACCTATTTATTTTCTCAATGAAAGTTAAGTTCACACCTTCTATTGGTGTCACACCCGCTCCCAGTCAGCCAGCTCAGCCACGCCCCACTCAGCCAGCTCAGCCACGCCCCGCTCAGCAAGCTCAGCCACGCCCCGCTCAGCCTGGCTCAACCACACCTGGGATTCATTCCCTCAATCAAGCCCTGCCTTTATAAGGACTCAGTTTTGTTACCTCATTGTGAGGTATTGATTCTCCGAGTCCTTACTGAGCCTGCTCTTAGCCATTTCTACCGTTTTGCTCCTGTGTTTTTTGACCTCTTGCCTGTTTTTTGGACCTTGCTTTCAGATTTTTGGATTCTGGTTTGGATTGATTCTGATTCCTGTTTACGGCCTGTTTTGTCCCTGACCACACCTCTTGGATTCTGTCATTAAATATACCTGTAACCGCATCTGGATCCCAGTCTGTTTCATTACAATTGGCTAAACTCCAGCTAACAACTGTTGGTATAGTACTCTATTCATCATTTTGGTAACACTAATGCACAATACAATGTGCACTTGAAATAGAAATTTTAAAGGTGTTTTAAAGGTATTTTAAAGGTAGAGTCTGAGGCAGTAAAATACCCCTATGATTAACAATATATAATAAGCCATTTTTACAATTCACAGAATATGAAAAATGTCCATTTATATGCTCAGGATGTGACCTGTGAGCTATTAAAAAGAGGAAGAAAAAACCTGAACATAGATTTATACTAGGGGAGCCTTAACAATGAATCATATTATGAATACATGAGAATGTGCTCACTTTGTTTTGTCAACAGAAAAGGTAAGTAAGTCACCCTAATACAGTTCTGCTAAAAATAAGTACATTAAAACCTGACTGTTTCCTGCCAGCAGCAATCATGGTTTTGCTCATTGAACATACCGCTTTCACTGATGGTGTCTGGTGGCTGGAGCTTCATGGTGAAGATTCTTCTGAGCCTGCAGCTGGCACAAACTATGATTCTATCCAAGGATAAGAATGCAGCTCCTTTGAATATCTCACCAGTCAATGACACAAGGTCAATGCACATGTTACTCCACTGCAAATCAGAGGGGGGAGAGGGAGGAACAGTCAAACAGTGTTCTTTTGGAACATGAAAACCATATTTGTTTAAGCTGTGCTTCATAAATAGCCTCCATACCCCCACTAAAAATACATAGATACCCATTTTAAAAGTGTTTTATTTGCTACCAAGAGGATTGTTTCACCTGAGCACTGACTGTGATATATTCACAAACAAGTACAAACAGGAAACTTAACAATGCTGTGAAAGTTTTGAGGAGTATTGGCATGCAACCAGCTACCTAAAAAGTTTAGCAATTGTCCAATTGCTACCTTAGTACCTGTGTATAAACCTGAGTAACTAAATTATAGGTAGATGATATTCAAGAAGATATTAAACTGTGTGATTGGATTAAGTAAATTCAAATAGCTAAGCATTTCCCTCTGAGTTCTCTTAGATTGAGTCCTGTGGGTAGCAAGCATCTCCCTTTTTGTTTTTCATTACAGAAAATCTTCAATCTCCCTGCAGTATTCAATGTATTTAGTATCCATGGTCATGCATACAAAAACAACTGTAATTATGGAATAAATAAAATATTATTAAATGTACTTTTACTGACACTTTAATTTTGTGATTTCATGAGACATAACATACATGTAACTGCCAAAATAAAGGAAATGAGGGGTACAAAGTATATTGAAAGCAGATGCTTTTGCATAGGTGTGATTCCTGAATTAATTAAGCAATTAGCATCCCATCATGCTTAGGAGCATGGATAAAAATGCTAGGTAGGCACAGTTGCGCATTATTTTGGCTACCACCATTAGGCAAGGACATCTCAGTGACTGTGAGAGAGGGGTATTTGTTGAGGCACGTTTGTCAGTCGCTTCAGTGATAAAGACTGCTAAACCTGTTGATGTTTCAAGAGAAACAGACACTAAGATGATATTGGCATGGAGGTCTGACGGAAAGACATTATCGACTAGGGGTAACTATGGTGGAAAGTGAAAACTCCTTGACTCCTTCATTTCAACAGCTACCTGTATTCTTAGTTATAGTCCTTATGTGAGGTTGGGACGGGTTAGTCTGGCAATACAGGGCTGTTGATTCCCATACAAAAAAATAATATAAAGAATATATTTTGGCGAATACATATTTTTAGCTAAATCAATATATTTAAAATATTTTTTAACTATTTTGGTGTATTGGAATGTGTTTCTGCTTTGTGTTTATTTATTTTTTATTATTTAAAATTTATTTGCAATATATTTTAGGGCTGAACAACATATTTCTCAGTATATTACAATATATTTCATATCTGTATAGGAATTTCTTCCACAGAAATGCATTCTTCTGGCTTCAGCAACCTGGACATGGAATGGAATGGCCATACAGACACAACCCATGCATGTTCTCAGCTCTCCCCTGAACAGCGATTCTTTTGATATCACAGACCCTGGCAGAGGGGAACTGCCAGTTCCTTGCTTCAAAAGTTCCAGCCAAGTTGGCAGCCAAGTTCCAGGTCTCTTCACCCTCAGGCCCAGGAATCTTTTAACTTTGTTCAATTTCTTTTTCTTAACATTCTTCTCTTCCCTTGGTTGACTGATTTTTGTTGTTGTACAGCAATAATGCCACCAGTTTTCCAATGGGGCCTTAATAAATTTGTCTTCAAATTAGCCATAGAGTTAATATACATCCTTAACCTAATAATTTTACAGTTCATGTTAAGCATGCTATGACAACAAATGAGCTAATGAAAAGCATAGGCAACACAGATATATGAATAAATAACAGAAATGCTACTCATATATGAACATACTCAAAAATGTATACTCACAATGTTAAGCCTGAGACTTGAGAGGGGTATTTTGGCATGTAAAGGGGTCGCTGACAATTCCTTATGAACAGTTGATAGATATAACCTTCTCTTGAGATTGCCTGAATCTGTTATCCTGGTAACAAATGAATGAAACAGAATAACTGAATACCTGAAACAGAATACATGCAATTAACTGAATTTTAGGACTATAGATATAGGCTTTCTCCCCAATAAATAATAATGAATAGTAATGAAAATTACCCCCACAACATAAAGATGGAAGCCAGCAGCCAGACTGAAATTGCTTCACATTCTAATTTATTTTCATCATCCACACAAAATTGGCCTGTTCTCACAGAAAGAATTTATTCTATGTGAAGAGAGAGGCCAGAGGGTCAAATAATCAACTCTGCACAGAACCTCTCGAGCTCCTTATAGATAAATTCTGCAACTGTCATTAGTGAGGGTGCATGCATTGCCTAAGCTCACTACAGTATGTATGTGTAATTGTGCATAATGTACGTGTACATAATGTCATTTTCATGCCCTACAATTCTTCAGCACCTACATAATACAATCGTCTTGGGTCTGTTTAAGTAAAGATTTGTTTCTTTTCCCACGGAACAGACTCTGAGTCCAATGCTTGGGATGGCTTAAAACATCCAAGTCGAAGAGTCCAAACATCTTTCTCTGAAGGCCAGCTTTATGCATTGCTTTTCAAATGGTAATCTGGACACGCAGGAGACAAGATTTTTGGCACTATTAAATGATGATTTCATAACTTACAGACAAGGCCAAGCCAACTGTGAATAATATCATTGGAAATCACAGGACAACACACTGTTTGATGCACTGCCAACTGGCCAACAACATAATGAACTTCAAACACGCTGAAATGTCAGTGGTGCATTTCCATTCTTATTTACACTAAAGCAAACCAGTGGAATAATATAGCAATTTAAAAAAAAAGATTTTTTTCCTCTGATGCCCTTCATTAACACCTTAAATAAAATCAATACATTTAAGTTTACCTCAGATGAACTCCTGGGTCCCTTATGCAGTCAGGATCTATGGCTACAACATTTACATAAACAGCTTAACATAGACTTTGATCTTCCACATAATGCTGACAGTTTAATGACAATGCAGCTGCTTCTCAGAACACAGAGAAACTTCTTTCATGATGAATTTTGCAGATGCTAGGGGTGAATCACACACACTGGTGGCAAAGTACCGAAAGCATGTGTAGAGAGAAAGTTAGTCAAAGTGAAAATTAGTTACATCCGTAATGTCAGTAATCACCAGGTGTTGTAATCATGAACATTTTGTGAACATTTCATTCTCAGCATCTACGTTTACAGCCAGCAAGAGGGCGATAGCCGCTTCTGCAATTCCATTCTTTAACTAGCTCAGTCCTCGTTGCTTCAGTATTTATTCATAATCTTATACGTAAACCAACGATATAATACAGGCATGTTTCTTCTGTTCTGTCCACCACCTGCTGTGTTGACATGCACGTGTGTATCTTTAGTCAATGTCAACTCATATAACCCCCATTTGTCACAGCATCCTATAAGAGATCCATGTTTCATTAACATGTTATTAACACAAAGAATGCAAAGGCAAATTAAGCGGAAAAATAAGGCAGCTATCACAGGGTGTTTAAGGCATAATCCTGATGTGTCACAGGCTTCCCAGTTACCTCTGGCACTGTCAGAGATGATTAAAACCCCGGATGCCTGAGGTCACGGTGCTTGAGAGTCTAGCAGCAATTATGAAGAAGAACAATACTGTCATCAGGCCCACCTGCCTACAGAACTCATATCTCCAAAGAGAAAGACTAATGCATAATAGCTGTTATGGTTGCAGCCCTGCCATCTCCAACCCTTTTGCAGTACAGAGAAATGAAGCCTGCATTGATACAACCAGGTGAGACAAAGTGTACATCTGTAACTGATTAATGCACACACAATCATAAGCTTTATTTTCACTGTGTTTCTTTAGCAGTCTCATTTCTTTCATAGACTGTTGCAATGACAAATTCTACATGGCTCACAACAACAATCAAATCTATCACACTGCAGAAGAGGACTGAAACCCATGAGAATAAAAAGTTGTAATTAAAACATTTCATGCACTTTTGATACACTAAAGTATAGATGGAATAAAAACATGGAAATCAGAGGCCTTAACAACTGCTTTTATCAGAGCACACAATCATTGCAGTTATGGTTAATTACCACCCAAGTATATAGCATTATCAATGCCTGTAATTAATCGTTATATTCGCAGCAGATGTTGGATAATGAGCTTTGCATGATTACACGCAGATGAGTAGGACATAAAAACTCCAGCATTTTATTTATTTGTTTCTCCTTGACCTTGAAGAAGCGAGTAGTGTCTGCCACAGTGGCACAAAGACAAAATGTTACATGTACAGGTATGTATGTATATGTATGTATGAATTAACTCTTTATTCTATCAAGACAGGCACTAGATTCTGTGCTGAAGATTACAAATCTCCCTAAATCTCTTGAATTGCACTGGCAGCATTTTACCAGTGCAATTCAATGGATTAGTATACTTTCTGTGAAATAACACAGCTCTCACGGCATGCGCCTGTAATCTTATTGTACTGGGGGTTGCTATTCCATTTGCTGGCCTGTCATTTTCTAAAAGATATATAGATGAAATCTATTCTGGAGATGTGAAATCTGTAGTCACAAAATATATACATATACATATTTTTCTGTACATGACATGAGGAGGACGTAAAGCATCCTTTATTCTAAAAAATCTGCCTCAGCATACTTACTTGCAAAAAACACAATCTGTAACTTGTCAAAGGAGATGTGTTGCCATAGAAACTAGTGGAAAAATACAACACAATCCTCTTTATGACTAAAATGTAGAGCTTTGAAAAGGATCATCCACCTGCACATCGTAATCTGGAAATTACTTTTTTCAACACAATGGATTATCTGCTTGTGAGAAGCTACACCACCAAAAGAATTATGCATACCCTTGCAAAACTCACTCTTCCAGAAAGGGTCTTTGTGTTTAAATGAAATAGACCACTTTAAAAATGGACTGTTTGAGTTGACACAATTTAATAAAACCACAGCAAAAACCTAAAAGTATGGTAACTTCATGCATTATTTGATATTTTGTTGCCTGGTACATAAATTAAAGTTAATCAATAACTGCAGCATCTTTGAAAATTGTCTGTTCAATCAAATAGTAAGGAAATCAAAAGAATGCAGAAGACACAATATAAAATAATGATGTACATGGAATTAGCCAAACCTGGTATAAAAGTCCAATCATCAGTATCTGATGTTTGTCTAGGGTGAAGGAAACTTCAATACTGGACGTTGTGAGACATTCTAAATTCACTTCGATGAGAAGGAGTAATTGAATATGCATTCAATATAATGCAATAAACGCATATAAAACATTTTCCCATCAGTTGTGTCTTTAAATTAAACCTGCCAGATCCTATGAAATGCCCTGATTGCACAGTAATGCAGTATAACAGGAAGAAACTCAAAAGTATTGCATGCGCATCCAAAATTAATTTACCAGCATGAAATGATGGATGATTTCTGACAGTAATCTTATTTTTGTGTTTATTTTAAGAGAAATATGTGGCTTTTCTAGTAAAACTGCCATTCTTGTAAATGAGGGATTATTAGCTAGATACAGAGTATCAACACATCTCTACCGTGCATTAACCTGAACAAATTAATGTGGAATAGACAGATTAACATTGACGGGAATAGGGATGTCTGATAAAGAACCTTGGATTGAGGCTGCCATGGGGTCAAAGTAGAAAGGCCTCTGATGTGGGCCGTTAATACTGAGCAGCCAATTTCTCCTATCTCCTGTTTGAATTTTTTGTTGATTACTGTCTTTCATGCTTTCCCCAGTCCCTAAAGTCTAAGGCTGGCAGGCAATTCAACAATCCAATACACTAACAAGCACTCCAGGGGAAGAATCCTTTTATGCTATGTTAAAATCTATCATTATTGTCTTTATAATTAGTCTACATGTGAAATATGTCAAGGCTATTGTTATCTGTCAGGATTACTAACGGTGTTGAATAGGGTTACGCTTATGGAGGACAACAGCTGGCTCATGTATAAATAAAGAAACGTTGACAATAAATGCATTAATAAATAAATAAATACATGCTCTCTCAACCTGCAGTGGCAGCCAGGAGGAAACAGGACTCTGCAAAAGGCTGTCCCACTGTCTTGTTCAGGCAACACTGCAGTGTCTATTCACGAGGCCAATCTACAGATGCACGTCACCACATCGACTGGAAGCCTATGGCTCTCCATGAGCTGATGATGCCTGTTTACCACAGCTAATGAGACAAAGACGTTATGCTCTTTCATCTCAGTTTCACAGGACCAGGTCCGGAGTGAGAGAAACACAGATACCATTTTGTATAAATATCCGTTTCAAAACAGATAGAAGGAGAGAGGAGGAATGAATTCAATGAAAGAACTTGACGACAGCTTAGGGGTAGCACCTGATTGGTCACCATCTTTGAGTAAGTTGAATATGCCAGTTGTGATATTCACCTAACTGGATGCCTTTTCTGCTGAATGTACAGACCTTGCTAACATTTTCCCCTCCTACCTCTTGAAAGGTACATTGTAGTGGAAGGACCCATCCTTGCTTGCCACACAAGAGAGTGTAGTTTTGTTCTCTGATGGACATTTTAAAATACCTTTGTCTTTGGCCACTGAACCTGCAGCGGCAGGTGGGAGGACATGGGACTCTGCAAAAGGCTGCGTCCCACTTTCATGCTCAGACAGCACCACAGTTTCTATTCACAGGCGCGGTCATTCTGGAAGCAGTCGACACGGGGGCTTTCCTAGCTACCTGGATGTCTTTTCTGCTGAATGTACAGACCTTGTTAACATTTTCCCCTCCTACCTCTTGAAAGGTACATTGTAGTGGAAGGACCCATCAATGGTCATGCTTGCTGAGTCACGGGGATATCAAAGCTGCAGACTGCATTGTGAAAGGGGGAACTGTAACTTGCGTACATTCTGGGGTGGTTTCGGAGGCCAAGGGGATACTGGAAAAAGTTTACTTCAAAGTCAACGAACCTGCACAGGGAAACCCCAATGGATTTCTAGCCCATCACCTTAACCACTCGGCCACAACTACCAACACCTGTTACAGTGTGGTCGGGCAGCTCCGTGAAGGTTTTACTCTGCAAGAAAGTCTGAAAAGCTAGTGAGCTGAGCAGCCTTAAAGTAATGTCAGAAATGTCCCCCTCCAGGGGAGACTCCAACCTGAACGCAGCACCTTAGACCACTCTGCCATCCTGACTGGCAGAAAGAGGACTGCTTGCAGGAACAGCCAGAGGAAAGACAAGACGTGTGCTAGTAATAAATTGCCTCGATATCATTCTGCGGACAACAATGCAGTATAGCAATCTATGTTATCGTGGGGGCGAGCATCCTTGCTTGCCACACGCGAGAGTGCAGTTTCATTCTCCAATGGACATTTCAAAAGACCTTTGTCGTGCTGGAGGGACAACGGAATGCAGTGGCAGACAGCGCACTCCAAAAACAGTAGGGAGGAGGACCACTCAACCTGCAGCAGCAGGTGGGAGGAGACAGGACTCTGCATAAGGCTGCGTCCCACTGTCTTGCAACACCACAGTGTACATTCACAAGGGCAATCCTCAAACTGGTCAACCCGGGGGCTTTCACCTGCTCCATCACCAACCTGAGTTGGTTTTCCCCTCATTAGGCAACCTGGTGACCGCTGGCTCCCCTCAGGCCACCGTGCAGATGCTGACTGTTACACGGACTGCGCTCAACATAGCACACCGCTGTATTGAACCCCTAAGCTCAAGCAGATCAGCGGCCTCAGCCTCAGCATCCCAGAAGCTTGGACTACAGGGGCGTGCCACCATGGAAGCCTTTGGCTCTCCTCGAGCTGATGATGCCTGTTTCCAGCAGCTGACAAAACAAGGACGTTCAGCTGTTTAATCTCAATTTCACAGAACCAAGTCTGGAGTGAGAGAGGCACAGCTGCACCACTTCATATAAATCAAAGAATATCTTTTTAAGAGCAGACAGAGTAAGCCACCAACTATTCAGGTTTTAAGCCATGCAGCTGCACAGTACCAATAGTAAATTACCTCAGGAAAACATACAGATTTAGGCTGTTCTGGACGACTAGAAAGCACTAATAAATTGTAGTTGTACCAAGATTTAGTTCATTTTCTATTCTGAATAAAACAACAACCCCTCTGATCGCCTCTGATCGTTTAAGTCAAAATGGACAGGGTTGAGTATGATGCAGCTAGAAGTTTAGGACAATAACCAAGACTCCAAAAACTAACATCTGGTTCAGTTTTAGTCAAAGAGCACTGCTGCAGCACTGTTGAGTTGTATTTGTTATTTTTGGGGAGCCAGTAAGTATTTTTTTTAGTGACAAGATTGGCTAAATAGTTTTGTGGAAAATTATTACAGAAAAGAGAATTTGATTATTTGATGATTGATTGATATTTACCTTAAATTTAGGTCAGCTGGCGGCGCAATTGTGGCAAAACCAATAAGATAACCTTCAAACTAGGAAAGTATTGAATGATATAATAACAGAGCATTTCCTTTTTTAACATGATGATGCCTTCTATAGATCATGACATATTGCAAGGGGTTGATTTCATTAAAATTATAATGAGAGCATTATTGCAATATTTAGTCATCCCAGAAAAATGTTAAGAGTTAATCCAACCTCCATTAACACATACAGGAAAAAAATGTTGTGAATATTATGACTTAAAGTAATACGATCAATCATCAATCAATAAATCAAATTTTGTTTTTTCTAGACGTGCTAATGGCTTAAACAATAGTCATGGCTGGCTTTAGTAAGCTATAAATATAACGTCCAATGATAGCTTTCTGTACAATGACAAAGGGTACAGCAGTATGAGTATTCTTACATCAGTTCTGTGCAGAAGTCTTTTCCCAGGGGAACATACACCTGCAGGACCAGGAACCTTTGGCTGAGCCCAACTGAAAGAAACAACCCAGGTAAAGGGTTACAATGCGTGACACTGTCTGGGTATGGGGATTTCTTTATACTGGGTAACTATAACCACTACAACTATAAGTTCCTTGTTCAAGTCATTATCACAACAATGCTGCCCCTTTTCACCCAGGCAAAAGATGTGTCTGTAAAACCTTTAAGACAAATAGTCAACTGTGAGAAACTTAACCCTACAGACATGACAAAACAAGATTATTTAACCCTACATGCAGTGTGCAAAAATACCCGGTGGCAATCGGGGGGTCCCTACCCATACCTGCCAACATTTACGTTTGATGATACGGGAGGTTTTTTCCGTCGGCGGGGGGGGTTGTAACGTCAGACAAACATACAAAACTTATGTTCCCTATTCTCCCCTTCCCAGCTATTTCATAAGACCACACCATTAAGGCACTGTCAGGACATGACATAGTTTGTATGGCATAATGAGACAACTGACACATAAGTCAGAAAGTGTTGCCAAACCACTGAATAGTTTCACATGTTGATGCAAGGTTTTTGTAAGAGACCAAATAAATTATACAATAAATATAAAGCTATACAGTCACAGCCAATAATCAGTGTAGTATTATGTTTCATTTACACTTACGTGCCATCCTGCTGTCCTTTGGTATCTGCATCTTGTTTGTCTGGCTCCTGCCCTCCAGAATATATACAAAACCCTTGATCTCTTTGTCAAACTCCTGTAATTAAACAAACAGCAACCACAAAAAGCTGTATTCTACTATAAAATATTTACTCAGTTATTTGCAGTATACGTTGCATTAAAGCATATGTATAGGCAAACCTATGTCAAAATATCTGCAGTAGTAGTAGTAGTAGTAGTAGCAGTAGTAATCTACACTGTTAAATTCTGCTTAAGAAAACCTGTCAAAATTTTTAAGAGACTTTTAGATTCCCCAGAAAAAGAAAGGCATGCATGGTTGCATCCATCCCACCAGACAAAAATAAAGGCTGCAGTAAAAATGTCAATGTCTTCTTCCTGCGTACCAGTTGTATTGTGTGCCTTCTAAATTTATAGTCATGACAACCTAAAAAATCACACATACACAAAAAAGCACAATATTAAGTCACAGGACAAAAGCAGTTTGTTGGGTCTCTAATAAGAGAACATTAATTGTTTGCGTGGTAGACCTGTACCACATTGTTTATTTTGTACCTGCAGCAATATTAATGGGAGTTTATATTTTAAGCAAAATCATCACTCACTTTACTAATAGCTGATTGGCCACCATACAGCTTCCATTTTGCAACTGGATCATTCCCCTGAGCACTGAAGATGTCCACAACAGCGCCACCCTTAAATGAGGGAAAATTTGAAATTCACAACATAAATTAAAAAATGTATCATTTTAATAATAAAAAACATATATAATTGATTTCTTTCTTTAATTCATTTGAAATTTCCTCAGGTAATGTGGCTGTGTTTCACAAGAAACATTCAGAAAATATACATCAGCCTATAGCACAGCAGAGTTTCATAAAGCATAGTTATCCCACCTGATACTCGTTTTTGAACATGTTTCGTGAGATTTTTTTTCTCCTTGTAGTAAGTGACTTGTGAGGCTGACTCTTGGTTTAATGCACATTTTGATTGCTAACTACATTATTACTATTTATGTACTTCAGCCCGTAGGTTCCATGCAACCGTTATTGCACAACCTGGGGACAAAGAGAAAAAGCATAAACATAAATACTTGAAGAATAGCAATCACATGATTTTCGAATACTGCTGGCGAAACATTTGTAAAGCTTACTGACTGCAAACAAAATTGCTCTGCTCCAAAACAGATGATGCCGCGGGGAATTTTACCAACAACACTTTCAGATATTGCTCACGACCTACACCATGTTAGAGGGGTCCATAATTTTCAAATAAAGTAGCCAGCTAACTGTGAAACCTCAATAGGTTAAATAATCGGTGTATGAGCGGTGGACTCCTTAATATATAACTATAATAATTATGATCAAATAACGTTTCATGCATACATTAGCTAGCGATGTAACTGTACTTGTGTTGTAATTTTATCACTGTACGTTAGGAATCTTTCTAGCGAGTTGCACTAGACGTAGATATCTGGTATATAAAATGCTGGCTAACTAGTTCAGCTAAAACAACTTACAGGCTAGCTACATTAGGTTAACTAATCCGGAGAACAAATTGAGTTTAGAGCTCTAGCTGTCGTTAGCTAGGCTAGATACTGTACACATTACACTTCATAGTTATATCATTATACGAAAGTTACTGTGACACAACTTTGGGCTTCAGTTTATTGTCCAGCGTATTCACCTGACTCCGTTTCCTTGCTCTTAATGTTAGCACCCGTGATATCACTGAAAACATTTATGCAGTGCTGGACCTCAGAGCATACAACACAAAACTGTTTCTATGGCGACAGGACGCCATACTGAGGTACGCATTCCGTGGCGGGTCAAACTGAAATGACACAGACAACTGCTTTTTTATAGGGTAAGAGAAATTAATTGGTAGACAAACATGTGGACAGTATGAAATTTTAACTGTTTTGCACGTCTCCGTAAACGATTTGCATGGACTCTAACACAGAAAAATTATGTCGGCAGTCTGTTCCGTCTGCAGGCAGTATGCCAGTACAGTACCGCCAGAAGAATATGGTACAGTTGAGACAGAAAAAAAGACAGGCAATGAGCGGGTCGCTTCTGTATAAGTGAGAACATTATACAGTTTTATTACATGGTGTCAATCTTACTCCTTTCTACCAGATAACCCAAACCTTACAGAGATAGAGATACGGCAGACAGAACAGAATTACCGGTTTCTTCCTTTGGCAAAATGCGGTAGGCCTACATTACAAGTAGCCTACCAATACAAACTTTGTCAATACTTGATCAGACACTGACACATACGTGTAGGCAGACGCATAAAGGGACTAGGCTCCTTGTTGCAATGAAGAAAGCATAAAATCATTTTATCTAAATACCTACTTTTATTATTTTCAAACCTCCGAATAGCTTTTGACAATTTACCATACTTAAAGTGTATCATAGTGTGAAGATGTGCATAAAACTTTTTTCATCTGACATTTGGTACGGTTATCAGGTATGAATGTAAATAGTGTATTTGTGAATCTGCGTCATTGAAAAAGCCCAGCCACATCAAATATGGTAAAATCTGTTACTTCTTACATAAAATATACTTCACGTCATTTCATTTTTAACACATTTTTCGCAAGCCTTTTGTCAGTAGTCATTCATTTTCCATACTTCTAAAAAACTGGTGCAAATGTACTCTTGACCTGCACTCTTGCAGCTATCTGCCATATTCCTGAAAAACCCACGTGATGTGCTTTCGTGGCTGTGAGTACACTGTGTAAGGTAGACACACTGCAGGATTTCATCGCTTGTGATTGTTTCTCCAACTTCATGGTGACAAAGGAGGATAAGGGTATCAGCATGCCCGTAGCAATATTTTGCATAGAAAATCCAAAAAAGTGAAAAGGTAAACTCTTAACCCATCAGTGGCTGGGACAGGGAGCTAATTTGCTACCTTATTCTCCCTCACACTCACTCACACTCCCACGTACATATGCGTAAGCAAAGGGATTTATACTGGTTTTTTATTGCCTATTGTCAATAAATGTCATTGTTATTGTTAGCTTTTGCCTACGTTGCTATTTAGTATTTACTAGCGAGGTTACAAGGCAAATGTGTTTGCCTCTGTCGCGGTAACTGTCGCAGGAAAAATCAATTATACAGCTGTGCTCCTGCCAAAATTCTGCTAGTTTTCCCTCTTTTTCCTGGGTCCACGCACATCGCGCTGTGGGACCCACTATCCTCTTCATCACTGTTTGTTTTGATTAGTATAGGCCTATCACATTTTAATAGGCAGTGACAGTGCTCGCCAGCACTGTTTAACACTGTCCTACACTGTGCACTGTTATCAAAAAAAAAAAAAAAGAACTGACGGCCTTTCCACTGGGCCACCTTAGTGTGGTCAGGAAGACGTAGGGGCAGTTAATCTGATGTCACTGACCTTGTCATATTGTGTGGGTAGCAACACCCGATTGTCACTAACTACGTAAAGATTCCACTCCTATCTTGGAGAATTTTTCAGCAGTGAGTTAATTTCTCTACAATCATGTAGTGTATTCCCAGCCTTAAGGAAGGCTGGGCTCACTTAGTAGAAAATCTCCTGGGCGAAGACAGATTACTGCTTAAAGTGATTTTCATGGGCCAGTAAGAGGCAGTCTTTCCACTGATCTAGGTAGAATTCCAAGGTCCCAGGGCAATGATAGGAATACACTGCTGTAGCAGACAATGTCTTTCAGATGACAGTTTAAGATGACACCCTGTCTCATAACAGTCATTAAAGATCCCATGATACTTACCAAAAGATTAGGGGTGTTAATTTCCATGTACTGATTAAATTTCAAAACTAGCTCTCTGGGTGTGGCTACTATCTTTCCTTCTGCTGTTAGATCACTATGCAATCTTATGCATTCTCCATTGTTGCTTTCTGTATTGTTTCTCCAGCCCCTCCCTGTAAATGAGAAATATAAATTCTCAGCTGACCTACTTTATCAAATAATAAAAAGCCAAAAGTTCAAACTCATCAGCCATTACTCTTGAAAGCCCTGATGCTGCCTGCAAATTCTTGTTTTAATTACAACCATTGCAATTATTTACATAAAATATGTCTTATTCCATGCTCCACGTCACAGAAAAACACAGCCTGGAGGAGGTGCACTGCCTGGCAAGGGAATGCTTGGCGGGTGTGACAGATGCGCAAAGCAGACCTAAGACAGAATCTGTCGCAAACAACCTCCTCAAGAAAGGGAGCTGGGTCTACAGCTGAAGCTTGCCAGCCTTGGGGGAGGCCTGTCCAATGTACTAGAGCATGTGTCGGAGGTGTTGCACCACGTTCAAATGAAAACCTGAAAAGGCTGTTGCACTGCTCTATGGCAGTGTTCCCCCAGGGACAAAGGCATTAAACTGAAATGGGGAAATTCAGTTGTAAACTGTAGAAGATGCAGTGTATCCTGTTATGTGCTTTTTGAAATAAACTGCAGGAGATCTACTTAACAAGAACCACATTAAATGTCCAGTTTCAACTGCATATCAATCCCACAGAAATGGAAAGGAACCACAGCTATTCTTGTTACTGTAATTGGTTATTTTCCACCTCTGTGAGATTGATATGCAGTTGAAAATGGACATTTAATGTCTGTAGCGTAACAATTGTGAATGGCCCCGGTGCAAATATTTTTTCTTGTGCCCGCCCCAAACATACACACGCACACACACACTTTTCAATAAGGACAAATAAAAATACATAAAAATAAGCCATGACTCAAAACCGTAAGTGTTATACAGAAGGTGGGAAGGTGGTATATATAGCTATCACAATTACAAGTAATTTTAGTGATATCGTTGAGTGGTTACTTTGAAGACTGCGTGAAACGGTCAATGCACGAGAGGGCCCACCTACAATAGTAAAGCATCAAAAAATCACCTTTCTACATGGGCCCCTGACAGCTTCTGGGCCCCGGTGTGCTGCACCGGTTGCACTGTCGATATTTATGCCAGTGTTTAATGTGGTTCTTGTTAGATAGACAAGGTCTCCAGATCTGGTGAGGCTTCATGCATTAATCTGTTTACAGAAGCTATCAGTTAAGCAACCTAATAACGGTAGCATCCACACAGGTTTCGCACCGCATCCCTTGGTTACATGATAACAGGATTTATAGTTAAAAATAGACAGACCCGCACAAATATCAAATGCCAAACAAAAAATCCAACCAACTGTGACACTGCAGCTGGGGATGCACTAATACACCATCAAAGGAGGCCCCTTTGGGTTCCCCATGGGTGCTTGCACTAATCAACTTACTTTTCAGCAGGCCTCAGATACAATGCACATATGTGGCTATTAGCTAAATACTTTTGCACAGGCCTGGGAATTTAGATTTTACTTGACTCTGCTACTTGCTACCCGGGTCTGGAGGTGCGACCGTCCCAGTAATTACCAAGGGGAACCAGGGATTCATTATTTACATATGGTACATTCCTCGCTCTCTGAAATACATTCATCTTTGTTTACTGCTCCTATGTCTTACAAATCCTGCCATGTAGGACATCAGCAGAGCTCTCCTGTGTAGATATTGTCATCGATTTCAGGTTCTTTCAGCCTTCTGCTCCCCTTCAAGGATACTTGAACATTATTGTAAAACGTGAGTAGCTGTACAAAACTGATTTGTACAATGGGTGACTGAATCAAATAAGGAACCCCAACAACAAGAAACCACTGGCCCACCAGTGGTCCTTGCACCACGTTAAGCTCCTGCTCCTTGGTCCATTCAATTGTGTAGATAAACAATTTCGTCCATGTTTAGTGATGTAAAAACAAATAATCTCATTCAGAAATTACATTTGTGTATATTACATATGATTTGCAAACCGGGTATTGAGGTGAAGCCCTGCAGCCCAACGTAAACTCGCAGGACATGATGAAACATGTTGGGTACATGGTTTGGGCCTATAACTGCATTATAGCACTCAGGTTCGGGTCGGGTAAAGCTCAGAGTTGGATGTCAGGTTTTGAATGCAATGCTGTCCAAAATCTGGGCTAAAATCTCATTTTGAATGCATGACATATAGTATAACATCAATCAACAATATAAAATACTGTGAAGGTCTGACTTGATATTACTCCTAAAAATCTATTTGAAAAAAGGATTTAAAAAAAGTTTGCTAAAATCATTAGTATCCATTTCCAAAGTTCCTATAGACTATGATATAAACAAAGTTGTATAAACATTATTCCTACATGTCTCAGAAATTTCATTGTATACACATCTTCCCTACACTGTGAGCTGAACACCAGATGGTTTGATTATTTTGAGCACCATTTAGGATCATACACTTTTCTCAACAGACTGGGCACTAGGGACACAGAACCTGTTTCACATTGTAAGACTAGCATTCATTTGTTAATGTGCAAAAATACGGTAGCTTTTTGTTTGCTTCAATGATCATTGCAAAGTGAAGCATGCCACATTGCATAATACCATGAGGGTTTAGTAGGAGCAGGTGGTGATGTTGTATTCGCATCTACTGCTGTAACAATGATGATAGCGGTTACAATTTACTAATATGTTCTCTTTTGGAAACTCTGACAAAGACTACCAGAGCTCATCCTCTGGTCATGTTTACATATGAACAGCAAAATAGAAATTTTGCATATAATATACAGTACACCATGCAGAATTGAGTAGAAACCCAGACTCAAACATTGGAACAATATGCAAGAGAATGAATTCTAGCCAATGCCCCAAAACAGGATGATTAGAATAATGGACTGATTACATTAGTCCAAACAGTCCCTTGTGATCAGGTCTATTGTCAATTGGATGTATTTGCAGTGACAGGAGTTTAGTTTTCATTTTGACACATCATATTTCATGCTTACATTCACATAGTTATATTTTTGACTTGACATTATTTTACATGTAGTATTGTGATATATTTTGGATTCTGTGTTCTAGTGACTGATGCATCGTATATATTTGGCTTCTGTTGCCTAGTCAGATCGCACAAGTTAACTTCTGGTAAACTTGTGGTAAAAACTGTAAATTCAGTCTCTACAACACATACAGCTCTTTTCCAAATGTATGGGTACTCATCTGTTGTTGTTGCATGTGACAAGTTAATTGATTGATGTTGTCAGTTTTGCTCAACCCATATTTACAGCCAGACAGCCTAAAACTTTTCTAATGCCCAGTGTATGAATGCTCTCGCACTTCTGTTCAAAGTACAGAATTGCCATCATAAAATGAAAGCACACGATGAAAATTTCTGTAGAACCTCACTGGCAAACTACATCTCATCAGGTGATGTAAATATATGTAATGATATAGATGATAAATGATATGCAGTTAGATGTAAATATACCCGACTGTTGCGGGAAACAAAAATCCACCTTACTGTTTTTCCACATGCACATTGAAAGCGATTCAGTGCATTACACAGTTATTGGTTTAACGAACATCTTCACCACCAGCAAACATTGTCAATACTGGATTATGGTCAAAACATTTCAGAAGAATTGAAAGATTGGCTGTGCCTCTAAAATACCTGCTTTGTCTGCCAGAGTGGGACATACAGAGGGAGACTCTGGGTAGGGTGAACATAAATGCAGAGATGACTTGACACAGGAGATCAGGTTCAAAAATGAAGTTACCTTTACCAAAGACTTGCGAAACACAAACAAGCTTGGGCAAGAGTATGCATGCATGCATGCATGCACACATGCACACAAGTATAAACAATAACTAATCTACACAAATGAAACACATTTAACTAAATGAGAAATAGGGAACATGGGCAGTTATGTGGCCATCTGGTGGCCAACCCGAGAAGAGGCAACTGCATTCCTGACGACATCCCTCTCTAATGAGTAGCATCCGACTGGGTACATGTCAGCAAATATTTACTGACAGTAAATACAATTCATTTGTGATGAAGAAGCAGGACTTCTAATTATTCAGTTAAAAGTAAGTATGATGATATGGCTGGACTGAGAATTTAGCCATTATATTTAGCCAGTATAAGATTACAACACTCCTGTGATATGTCATAAGACCCAGTCAGCATATCCCGTGGCACAGTGTCCTTATTGCACCAGATGGATAGATTCTACTTCTTATAGAATATAGAAAGTCCCTTACCAGTTCACCAGCACTTCCAACAGCAACTGGTGCACCTGAGAAACCCCCTATACAAGTACTAGCCATATGCTGTCAGTGCTCCGCCCCCCTGGCTGTGTGTTTGTGTTCTTCCCCTGTCCATGCCTTGTGTTCCGGCCCTGCCCCGCTCTCCGCCCTGTCTCCGCCCACCTGATCATCTTCGCCCGCCTGCCTGCACACCTGCTTCCCATCACCTCATCAGCCCTACCCTATATTTACCCTGCTTTTCTCTGTCTTGTTGCCAGTCAGTATCCTGTTTCGTCTTGCCTTCTGTTACTCGGTTTTTCCACGGTCTTCTGTCTCCCGCCCTGAGTCTCTGTGTTTGCCCGCTGTTCTGTCAAGTTCTGTTAGTCTGTTTTCCTTTGTGTATCCCTGTTTGTGCGAGTCTGCTCCCGCCTGCTGTTCTGCCTCCGCTCCCTCAAATAAGCCCCGGTCCAGCCTGCCGCTCTGCTAGACTTCACTCAGCTCCGGACCTGCCTGCCCAGTTTGTGACCCCTGCCTGGCCTTCGGATCTCTTAGCCGCTACTGACTTCCCTGGTTTTGACCCTGCCTGTCTTTTTACCCTGTCCTCGTCTGCTCCTGTTTTGGGGCTCTAATAAAGCCACTCTGCCACTCACCTCCGGGTCTGCGTGTGAGTCCTCACCCCGCATCCCTGACAGACAGTGAACTGGCCAGCCTTGGACTCAGCGGACCCACCCCGCCCGAAAGCCAATGAATCCTGGTATAGGAGTTGGAGGAGGTTAGGGGCATTTTTTTCGGTTTTGTGCTTGGTCGTGGGCAGCACCTCTGACATAGAGCGTAAGCTCAACACTCATGGAGAGCACGCTGGCATCTAAGAGGGGTTTCCGAGATGGCCCGTTTGACAACAGAGAAAGCTCAAGGAGAGCCTGCAGGCCCTTCAGGTCGTTCACGGTGGTCCCAATCCGTGTCCAGCCTGGCCTGCCAGTCCCCTGCCCGGGCCTGTTTCTTTGTCAGCTAGCGTTGGGACCGCTTAGCCGCCGCCCACGCCCAGTATCTGCATCAGCTAGCTGCTATCCTGCTAGCTTCCCGCCTGACCCTGTTCCTGGGCCAGTTAACCACCTGCCTGATCTGGTGACTGAGCCAACCAGTCTCCGGCCTGCTAGCCTCCTGTCCAACCCAGTCCCTGCATCAGCTAGCCGTTGTCAAGCACCCGGCCCGATTCTGTTCCTGATCCCGCTCTCCTGGCCCCAGTTCGCATCACCACCGGATCTTTGATGCTGGCGGCTACCAGGGCAGACGCCGTGCTTTTAGCAGGGTCTCCAGTTCCTGTTCCCAAGCCTGTTCCTGACCCTGACCCCAGGAGTCACCATTCTGGGGGACTTCAGGCCATCCCCCAGAGGAGCGTGGCTAGTCAGCCGCCCAGCGCCCGGCCTCTCAGCCGCCCAGCGCCCCGCCTCTCAGCCGCCCAGCGCCCCGCCTCTCAGCCGCCCAGCGCCCGGCCTCTCAGCAGCGCCTGGCCTGCCGCCCAGCGCCTGGCCTCTCAGCCGCCCAGCGCCCGGCCGACGCCGCTTCCCAGCGCCCTTTTACGCCTTAGCAGCCCAGCGCCCGGTCGACGCCGCTGCCCAGCGCCCCACCGGACCCTGAGTCTGTCCTCTGTCTCCTGTTGCCCTGTCTGTCCTGATGCTCCCGAGTCGTCCGACGCCCGCCAGTTGCTCGAATTGAGTGTGTGCCTGAGTGTAGCCTGCTCCTGGACTAATAAGTCGGTCCCTGTCCCTGAGGGGGTTCCTGTTCCGGGAATTGCAATGCCCGCCTCTCGGCCCCCTGTCCCTGTTCCTGTAAATGAGGCCGCCCGCCTCTGGGCCTCCAGTCCCCGCTCCTGTCGCCGCAGGCCGCGCCCGCCTCTGGGCCCCTGTCAGGGTCCCTGTCGCCGCAGAGGCCGCGCCCGCCTCTGGGTCTCCATGAGCCTGTTCCTGAGCCGGCCAAAGCCGGCCCCGAGCCGCTGCTTCCTGAGCCCCCCCGAGCGCCTGCTAAACAAGCCGGCCCGAGCCGCCTTTTAAAATGAGCCGCCTGCTCCTGAGCTGGCCCCTGAGCCGCCTGTTCCTGAGCCGGCCCCTGAGCCGCCTTAGCCGCCTCCCGAGGCCTGTTCCTGTTTCTGCTCCCGGCCTGTTCCTGTTTCTGCTCCCGGGCCTGTTCCTGTTTCTGCTCCCGGGCCTGTTCCTGTTTCTGCTCCCGGGCCTGTTCTGTTTCTGCTGTTGTTCCTGTTTCTGCTCCCGGCCTGTTCCTGTTTCTGCTCCCGGGCCTGTTCCTGTTTCTGCTCCCGGCCTGTTCCTGTTTCTGCTCCCGGGCCTGTTCCTGTTCCTGGGCGGGTAATAAGGTCCGGCCTCCGCCGCAGGCCTCCTGCCCGGCCCCCCGGAGGGGTTCCGCCTCCGCCGCAGGCCTCCTGCCCGGCCCCGGAGGGGTCCGGCCTCCGCCGCAAACGGAGGGGTCCGGCCTCCGCCCGCCCCGGCCTCCTGCCCGGCCCCGGGGGGGCCCTCCGGCCCCTCCGCCGCAGGCCCGCCTGCCCGGCCCCGGAGGGGTCCCGCCTGCAGGCCGCAAGGGGTCCCGCCTGTCTGCAAGAGCGGCCTCGCCTGTCCGCCCTGCCGCCGGGCCGCCTCCCGAGCGGCCCTGCCTGTCCGCCCTGCCGAATAAGTTCCGCCCCCTCCGGGCCGCCCTCCCTTGCTTCCGGTTTTTTTCTTGGGTTTGGTTTTTTCGTTTGGGACTCAAAAAAGACTTCTTCCCTGTCCATGTGCTTTTGTTTTTCCTTGTGTTCCGGCCCTGCCCCGCTCTCCGCCCCTGTCTCCGCCCACCTGAATCTTCGCCCGCCTGCCTGCACACCTGCTTCCCATCACCTCATCAGCCCTACCCTATATTTACCCTGCTTTTCTCTGTCTTGTTGCCAGTTCGTCTCAGTATCCTGTTTCGTCCTTGCCTTCTGTTTCTCGGGTTTTCCACGGTCTTCTGTCTCCCGCCCTGAGTCTCTGTGTTTCGCTGTTCTGTCAAGTTCTGTTATGTTTCAGCCCTGTCTTTGTGTATCCCTGTTTGTGCGAGTCTGCTCCCGCCTGCTGTTCTGCCTCCGCTCCCTGTTGCCGGCCTGCCCGGCTGCCCTGTCCAGACCCTGTTTCCCGCCTGCTCAGCCCCGGTCCAAATATGCCCCAGCTACTGTTGCCGGTCTCCCTGGTTCTGCCCCTTCCCAGAACCCCCCGATGAACCTGCCTGCCCAGTTTGTGATAATCTCGTCTCTGCCTGCCGCTCTGTTTTGGTTGCCCCGCTGCCTGCCTGCCCGTTGCCGACCTCGCCTGTCCAGACCACGTGCTTGCTCTGTTTGTTTTTGGACTGACTTCCTGGTTTTGACCCTTGTCTTTTACCCTGTCCTCGTCTGCTCCTGTTTTGGGGCTCTAATAAAGCCACTCTGCCACTCACCTCCGGGTCTGCGTGTGAGTCCTCACCCCGCATCCCCCTGACATATGCACCCCTGCTTACCCTCAGATATCAGGTGCAAGAAGGTTACAGGGTGGTATAGCTAGAAGAACATTCATTCAAATAATACAATAACTCAGAATCTATCTCCTTAGTAAAAAAAAAAGTTAAAAAAGAACAAAAATAGTTAGTATATTAGACTCAGTAATAAATAAGACAATAAATGAATTTGATAACTTAGCTTGCTCTGTAAGCTTCTGTGTTCAGAAAAAAAAAACAACCTGGGTTTACATGGGATTCTTGAACATTTAGTAAAATAGTCATGTATTAAATTAATGATGATAAATGGTTTCTCAAGCAAGGTTAACCATGACCAAATGTAAACAAGTGATTTTATCGTCATTTAAAGTGGAAAAAAGTTCCATTGACAAATATCGTACAGTAAACTAGCAATATGCTAATTGCAGTAATGGGCTGAAATACAGCCTCTGGCTATTGACTAATATCTCCTTTAAAGATGAACTTACATGGATCCTGTATTTTGCTTAAGTCTAATTGCTTTAAAAATGTATGGTAGATTTCCATTTACTTTATTCTGTGAAAAGAGAAACATTTCACTTACATTCATATTCTCTGAAATGTCACAATGAAACCCTGCAGCTATGTTCTGTGCAAGCCAAGAAGGGAAAAAAGAGTAATGGCATTCTAAAAAACTGTAAACTCCCCCATCATAAACTGAATTTGAACATAATAATTGGGTGCTGTACTTTCAGCTTGTGTAAACAAAGAGCAGTTTGATTCAGTTGGCTAACTAAATGGCAGCGCTCACACAACTAAACAGCATCATGCCGTAGTCTGCATAAAGGTATTTGTGACTGCAATTTCAGAGGACCCAAAAAGGGAAACCTGAACTTCATGGTCATTTCATGTTGCCATGTCTCTGCAATATCAGTGGGTTCCTAATAAATTATTTGGAAAGACTGATATCATATTGCAGTAAGTTCTCAGCTGACATTCTCTTCCTGACCACACTAAGGTGGCCCAATGGAAAGGCCGTCAGTTCATCTTTTTTTTTCATAACAGTGCACAGTGTAGGACAGTGTTAAGATACACACAAAGAGAAAATACCCATGCATTGACGTTTCACAATAATGCCCATTTTAAAAAGCTGTGAAGCAAAGCCATTACTCCATTTCTATTGTTGAAATATTAAACAACACAATAATATTTAAATATTATAGCTGAATGTATGCCTGTAGACCTAAGACTGATCATTTTCCTTAGTTTTACTAACTCACTCATTGTTCAGGCTTGTTTGCATTGCTTTATCTACCCCTACAGTCATTATCCTTGACAAGCTAATTTCAAAACCCTGTAACTGTGGTAATTACTAAAACACCAGTTTCATTATATCAGTCTTTATGTAAATACACAAGGAGTTCATTAGTTTAATGTTTTGTTCAAACAGTTCATGTGGTATTTTTATATGCAGTATAATTACAAACCTTTGTTTTTTCCAAAGGAAGTGGAAATGGATATTAGTCATCCCACGGCTGCAGTGAATAAAAAAACCACCAAAAAATAAATGACATTAAATTTTCTTAATCCTTGTCATACTGAATGACAGACTTTGAAGATGTAATATTAAATGCTAATAAGGATATTAAATGATGTGCATGGAAGTTAATTTCATTTTTCCTGGGTATAAATGATATTTTCACATGCTGGTGAGGACTGAGTGTCTGTTTTAAATAATGGTATACCATGATTCCATCTGTGTTATAAACACTGGGTTAACAGCATGAAATAATTAGAAAAGGTGTAGGCTGAGATATCACTGTCATGCATGCCAGTTCCCCAAAAAACTATGCTCAAAAGAAGAGGTACATTGACATTATTGTTTACCAATGTAAGGGAATTGTATAGACGACAGCAGGTATTTTTATATACAGTACACCAGAAAATCCCTAAAACCAAGCATCATGGCAATGGCAAAATCTTTTATTAGACAACTGCCAGAATTAGGCAGGTAAAAAAGTCCAATTTTAACATATTGTGTTAGGGTTGGAAGCGAGGGTTTATCAAAAGTGGCAAGTCATAACAAAGAAAGTCAAAGTGTATGACACCAGCTAATCTTAGCAGAAATCATTCCTAATTTACGTCAGTGGAGTTCTTGATAAGCAACCCTCCTGGGGAGAGGAAAATGCCGTATTCGCAATATCACTGCTTAGAAAAATAAACTGCTGGGAAACTGTAATTTGATTCCATAAAAATCCCCAGGCTGAGTGAGGGAAATAAATCAGCAGCCATTCTTTAATACCTTCATTTTCCCAGGGTATATCCTTTTTGAGGGTCAGATTGTGAACATTTAAAGCAGCTATGTGTGTTATGTCCAATGGGAACCTTCCCATCTATGAGGTGAAATGGGCAGAATATAATAAAAACACACAGAATTTAATTTATAAAAGGAATGCTGAGAATGTTGTCAACAGTGGGCCATATTTAAATACATTTCCCCTGGTCTCTGTTGCGCAAATGACTATCTGCCAGTAAATGAAGCTCAGTGGAAGAATTTAGTTCCTGTTTTTATTAATCCCCATTTGAATTATAATAGGAATAATAAACATAGACAATTAGCATCTGAAACTAAACAGGTTTCTTTGTGCATTGCATAACTACTTATACTCATGTGGTTAATTTGCAAAGGCAGTGTTCAAATTAAATATTCAGTATTCAAAGAATTGCACTCCGGAACAAAAACATCTGTTGCAGACATGTGGGAAACTGGGCAGGCATGAAATCATTTTTGACATTGACAATCTTTTTGCTCATTTCAAAGCCATAAACCACAACTGCAGTATTAACTAACATGATGAGTTTACCAAAGAAACTAAGCTAATCTGAAACAATAACTGATATCAATAATGAATATAGGTTAAATCAAATGGATCCATACAAAGGTTTATGAAAACATTTTAAAATGTTTAAAATTGGCATTGTATTTAAATGCAGACATATTTATATTTGTGAAGCATTTTTTTTAGCTAGCCAGCATTTGGGAATGTAACCTCTGCTTATAACAGTGAGTTTATGGGAAAACAGGATTCGGTGTGTGCCTGTCCAGTTGGTTGGAACCAGGTTGTCAGGAACATATTGCAATATGGAAGTTTGGACTGCCTGTATATAGATAAAATTGAAAAAAGCAATGTCAAATAATTAAAAAGGTGTAGACAAAGCCCAAAAAGATGAGACTTTTAGCACTACAGCTTTGGCTTTATTTGTGTTTGAACATGGCTTTCCAGCACATATTGATTTGTCAGCTTGTATGGTATTGTAGTGTGTGCATCCACATCCATGGCAGTAGTAGGTCAGAGTTGGATTGGGTGTACATAAAGGAAGAAATATTTTTCTTGCCATTGAATAACATACTTCATATCTACATGTATAATATTTTTAAACAGTTAATTTCCAGAAATTGTACAAAGCTGACAAAACAGAAATTCATACATGTCAGTGCATCTGAATATTTCTTTAAACACATGTATGCCTTTGTGGCTGTCCAACAGATGCTGCAAATTGTCTTTTCAATGTACAATAGGTGTTATCTGTTCATGCAAAATGTGTATATAGGGAGGGGAAATATAAATGTTAAACTCCTACATATTTCCATG
Organism: Megalops atlanticus; assembly: GCA_019176425.1. NCBI lineage: Eukaryota > Metazoa > Chordata > Actinopteri > Elopiformes > Megalopidae > Megalops > Megalops atlanticus. The sequence continues at coordinate 26,812,132 of CM032882.1, forward strand.
ACATGATTTCTGACATTCCTTTCTCCACATAGGACAGTTTGTTTCCTTTCAGGTATTATGAAATGTGATTATGGGTAAGTTTGTATGGATCTGTGAAGCGTACAGTGGTTTTGATCAATCTGTGAAATTGAGAAGTTGTGTTTCTTTGCATGACAGTGCTTTTGGAAAAGTGAATTGTAAAAATGTCCTTTGATGTGTGAGCACAGTCTTGGAACAAATAATTGGCCACATAACCATGCAAAAGTTAAATAATGCAAATACAATGCATTTAAATGAATTAACACATACACCCCAGTTAGCAAATCAACTGAAAATGAAGCTCCTTTAAAAATCACTTTTGTTATTTAATACTTTTTGTAATTGTAAAAGAAGCTCCAGAAATCATGAGAAGCAATTAAAGTGAGTGCAAACTTTTTACATTTTAAAAGCAAACACATGTTGTTTTCTTGAAAAACAAAAAACAAAAATAACACAGCACACAATATGTTGGAGTTCACTACACACAGTTGGCAAACAGTAAAAACACTACATCTAGGTCCATGTGTAAGGGGGGGACTGATTGCAGAGGTAGCTCAGTTAGGTTGCTATTACTGTTACCTCAACAGGGGCTTGAGGGACCTAGGGATGAGGTTATGGTCCACAACAGAATCTAAATTGGTTTATTTGGTCAAATTGTACCTCTTCTATGCTGAAAACTGCAAAGAGGAAGAGGACATAGAAATCTGATCATCACAATGTCCAGCCCTCACTACAACCACAGTAATAATTACATGTGTCCTAACCCTTTTAGTGGTAGCATTAACTTTGTTAACTCATACTGACACTAAAGTTACCAAAATCACCACATTTTAGAATTCCTACAACACCACAGTGTTCTGCATACACTTGTGTTTAGCATGTGGTCCTGGTGGTAATGTTGTATTTAGGGCCATTTGTGTTTTATTACTATGGGAGAAAACTGGCTCTTGACTTTCACAAAATAGTGAGCCCATAGGGCCATAAGAGTTACAGTACATGAAATCTCACCGTTCCTGCTTCGGATAAATGGAAAATACACTGCTGTTGACAGTACTATCAGGCCATGACATATCCTATGCTGACAGGCATTTAAGGTAATCAGCAGCAGTACAAAGACTGTATATTTCATGCATATATGCATGTACGCACACACAGCCTTCTCATCTCCACAAAGGTGAAAGCCACCATTGGCTCAGACAAATAGTAGGAAAGATGCTGCAAGAGTCTATTTTGCATCTTTTTATACATAGATGAATAAGCACTGTCCTTCAAACTGCTGTCAGGAATGGTGATGTAAGGAAGGCCTCATCTTCAGAAGAGCAGTGTATTTGTGTACTTGTATAGTAACATATGAGAATCTGTGCCTCAACCATTTCCTTTTGTCTGAAAACAATATGTCAAACATTTCATCTTCATCTTATTTGTTTCAGACAATAATTGTGACACAGCAAGGGGAGCTGTTCTTGAGGGGTGGTGTCTACCCAGAGATGGCTCCAGCCCCTCTCAGTTTTAGCACTGCCCCTCATTGAGCATACCTGGCACTGATTAGCTGCTCGTCAAGGGCACATAAAAGAGGCTTGCAAGGCTGTGTGGTGTGGAGAGCTCAGCAACCTGTATGTAAAATGACCATTGGAAGTTCTGATTGCCTTCCTGTGAAAGATCCTTTTTTTTTGTCTGAGTGCCCGAATATGTGTTTTGACCCTTTGCCTGTGTGATTACCTGAACTGTATAATGACCTTTGCCAGGACTGGACTGTTCTTTCATTTTGCCCTGATTGTGTGCTGCTGAAAAGCCGCTTGGCTGCCGGGCCTAATTTGTTGGTTAGGCTCAACAGGGAGCTAGCCTTATCCCTTTTAAGTTTCATTGCAAAATAAAAGTTGAATTCACCAAGGGAACCACATCCCCTGTTGTACTGTGTTCAAATTATTGCATACCTTACTCTTCTATGGTGGCAAACCTATCATTGGGTCATAATATTTAACAAAGTATGCTTTTGGATGTAAAACACGGCAAGCTTCTGCGGTCTTTTTCTCTGATAGTGTCTGCCTACAACATATACAATCAGTTACCAAAAAATGAGAAAGGAAGAAACTCTACCAATGATGAAGAGATTTCCTTCCTTTTTCTGTCTGCTGTGATTTAAGAAGTGGCACATAAATAAAATTTAGCTGCCGGTAATTGCCCCAGGGAAAAAAAAATGTCAGGATTTCCAGATATTCCACTTTGACAGCTTGTCAAAATCCCTTCAGATCCCTGGTGAACTGATTAAGCACACATGGCTCGGTAATGTGCAATCATTAGAGCATATAGAAGTTTATATATATATATATACCAATTATATTGTAGTTATGTCAAAACCATTCCCAGTTCTCTCTGATACTGTAGATTGACTCATGGATCCACATTTCAATAACCAGAAGTATTTGTGGTCCAATATTGCCCTTTCAAGACCAATCTTATCAATATTTCATTTGTTTAATTACTGTATGACTGTGTGTGTGACATTGGGTGAGTGTAATATTAGGCAGAGGGTGGATTGCAACTGTACAATTTAGACTGAGCTAATTGCCTAGTCTTCCACCTTGATAATATCCCAGTATCCTCAACAGTATCTGATTCAGAAAACCAGCCTGTTTCAGGTAAGAAAAGCTTTGTGTGATATCACACTTCCAGGAGATAGTCTGCTGAAAGAACAGTCCCATGAAAGTCCATATTGTATTATTTAATTAAGATGATCAGTGAGGAAAAATTATTAGAATGGATAATAAATTATTGCAGAAAACTACATCCATGAGTTCATGTTGTCAGTTTCCTCAAGCTATAATACAAGTGATTCATCGCAATGGCGGCACAATGGTGTAATGGTTGGGGAGCCAGCCGGTAGTAGGGTGAGCCCAAGCTTTTAAATCGAGTTAGCAAAAGCTGAAAAAAATAAAATGAGCACCTCTTAAATGGACCTGTTCACTGGCAAGTTTTTCCAGCACACACTGCTTTGTTGCCTACCTCTGTAGCTATGTAGAACCCCTTAGGTCTACTATATTTCAGATTACATACACTCACTACTGGACCCGTAGCTGAGAATTGAAAGCATAAACAGCCATAAAGATAATGTAAGAGAGGGTTTCCTGACATCAATATCTGTTTGTTTCAATCAATACAAATAGACTTTTAAATTTTATATCTCTAATTTTCAACTTTTATATATTATATCTCTAATTTTCAAATTTAAGCACACACAAAGCATTCAATCTAGTCTTGGATTCTGTGGGTTCAATGACACTTTCATTATTAATGTTTTCATTGTTTACTGCAAATTCTTTAGTTTGTCTGTATTATCTTTGGCTTTTGTCTTCTCTTAACTCAGACTTAAAATGTGTCTTTTGTTTTGAAATTTCCCATTTTTTGCCTGTCAGCTATTCTTAACATAGAACATGCTTCTTTTTCACTTCTGTCTTTTACATGGAAACACATTACAGAATATACAGAAGTGTTGGTCTTTGTATTTTCATGAATAAATTTTCACATTTGCAACTTCAAACTGCATTGAGTACAATTAAACAAGTAAATACCAATTACAAAATGTACTTCATGAACTGTATATTAGAGATGGGTCTAAATGAGACCTTGAAAATAAATTATGCACATTACTGCTATTACTGCTGTTCACTGAAAGCAAAGACTGATAAATTCGTCATTTTCATTATGATGTTGAGCTTAGTGCACTTTGATATTACAGGCATAATAAAGCTTCTAATGTGGGCTAGACTGCATTTCTGATTACGCTATTTTGTAGGCTTCAGGAGAAACAGTTGCAGTGCCATTGCTGAGTTTGAGGGTAAATGATTTATGATCAAAAACAGTTTCAAAGAATGTGTGTACCTTTTCAAAGCATAGGTAAATTCATATCTACATGTAACTTTAATTCATATCTGATTTTTAAAATCTGCTACCTGGCAGCCCACCAGTGGTTCACAGACCATACTATGAGAACCATAGTGTAGGAGCCATATTCTTCCTTTAATTCTAGGGAAACATTTACATTGCTCTTTTTTGATATTTTTAAAGGCTCAGTATAGGTATCTGCCACTAAGATGCAGATTTACCCAAGGATCAATAAACCTTTGTACTGAAATCCCATTTAAAATTAAATGCGAGTGTTTTTATATTTTTTATTCATTTTGGTTAGTACTGACCTTCCAGTGCAGTGTCCCAACATAGTTAGCAAAGTAAGCACTGAATTTGTCAAAGTGTGTTTGTGAAGAAAAAAGTAACATGTATTTCATTGAGTCAAAGTTCAAAATATTTAATAGCTTTATTTTCCAAATGTTTTTGGTCCAGGTATGTTCTTGCAAACAAAGTAATTGCTATTTTAATATTTTAACCATTATTTCATTCATTTGAGAATCATTGAGGTCATCAGTCAAATATTCAGCAGTTTCAGTTCTGAATTTTTATTCCACCTCTCCACTAGACTTACGTTCTATCATCTAAGGCTCACATAAAGGTCATTGTAACACAAAAGCATACACCTTGTATACTTTTTCAACCTGTTTATACGGAAGTCATAAATATGTATGAATGTGACATTTCTAAATGCAACATCACTATCAAATAACCTTTTTTTTAAGAAATACCAAAATTCCCTCCTCTGACAGCTGAGCAGATTATTTATTTTAGTTTAATATAACATGCAAATCCAATAAGAAGATACACACACTGTATAAACATTTATACAGCTGTCTAAAAACCCTTGGAAATTCTGAAGTTTTGGTTTTACTTGACACTTGACAATAACAACTTTAGATGAGGGGTGTGTTTGTTGGCAGGGTTCCCTTGTCTCTCTACAGTGGTACTTTCTAATGGCTTGTGAGGCAAAGCGCCACATACTCCAATTGGTGTGCTGTGGTGCACTGTGGTACTTGCATTGTGAAAAACAGCCATTAACTTGCATCTCGCTATATTGTAAGGCTGCATTCTGCTTGCCTTAGTAGTTCTTGTGTGCAAGTATATAGGGTGTGCAAAGGCTCAAGCCTAGTATACAATTGGTTATTACAAAATTGGGTGAAAAAAGGGGGAAAAGCATAAAAACTGAATAATTGAATATTTATGCCAATGAAACACCATGAAAGATTCCTGGAATAGCTTTAGTTTGTCACCTCTAACTGGTAGATCAAAGAAGATTTAAGTAAATTAAATAGACAGATTAAATTCACAAGGATAAGACTTTTGCCATATGATTTTTTTTCCCTGTCTGTAGGCACTGTTACATAGATGCAACCACAGCCAATTGCTGACCACAAAAGCAATTGGATGGCATGGTATAATTTAATGGAGATTTACAAGCTTGTAGCAAATTAGCTACATGATACCCTAGCTGGCTAACTAGCCAAGTGCTGAAAAAGGGAAAACAGCAACTTTTTTTCTGGAAAAGACAGGAAAGGGCCAAACCCACAACGAAGGAGCTAGTCAACACATATTTACTAAGTATATCATTCTTGTAGCTTGCTGGCCAACTTCACTATAGTCAACTGACTAGGCTGAAGATATATCTTTGCCTGAAGTAGCACCCACATAATGGTCATACTTTTTTTGCATAGCAGTGTACATCTAAGTGGCATGTCCTATCTACTCCAATAAATCTTAACTTTAATGATCACAGAGAAACAGGACCTCAGTCGAACATTTCATCTGAAAGATGGAATCTTCTAGAACACAGTGTCCCCATCACTACATTGGGGAATTGGCCTCCTGTTAGGTCAAGAGGGAAGATTGCCCCCCCACTGGCCCACCAACACCCCTTCCAGCAGCAACCTTTTTTCCCCCCAGATGGTCTCTTGTCCAAGTACTAACCAAGCACAACTGTGCTTAGCCTTAGGGGACAGTGGGAGTAGGTAGATCATTCATTGTTACCTCAGTAATATCGAAAACTATCACGGTATCGCATAAAATAATTGTGAAAGTGCAATAAAATGGAATGAATGAGAGTAAAAAATAGTGCAGTTTTATTAAACAGCACAGGTGCCAGCGAAGAGGGAATCGATTATGAAATATGATAAACGTTTCAGAAAAAAGTTGGGTAGACGAGCTCACGAGGAAAGTCTTGATTCTGTTAATTCCGATGCGCTTTTAGGATGAATGCCTTCAGGACCCTCTCTTATGTATCCGGTAAGTTCTGTAGCAGCAATATGATATACAAGGATGCGTGCGTCGCAGTTAATTGTTTCAAAATTTAGAAGAAGCACAAGCTTACCAGAACAGAGCAAAGGAAATGACTGACTTGAAAAACATTTCAGCTGTGTCGGCATGTTCAAACACATCTTACGGTACACATAAAAGACCGATTTTTGCACGGTACCATTTATTCTTCGGCGCTAGGATCCGGAGGGGTGAGCTCCGGCTCTCTCTCTCCTGCTCCTTCGTCCCTCTTAAATCGCTACCAAACCATTGCTCACATGTTCACTACTTACTGAATGAAAGAATTGAACGTTTACAGAAGGGCCCTCAACTGTTTGTTTTCTCAAGAGCCACTGCAGCTACCCGTTCCATGGACTACTACTAGCTAGCTACACGTTTATGTCCTCTCTCTCCTACCTCGATAAATCAACAAATTAGTGTCTGATGATTGCATCCGTCACCTTTTTTGTAGGAAAACGAAGCTGCTTGATTGCAGACGGTTCTAAGAGGCGAGAAATGTTTCTCTGCCGATCTAACTTCCCACGTTATTTTTCCTGAGAACAGAGGCTGGGGTTTGCTGCAACTTATTCAGCTACATCTAGCACTACAACTAGTTTAGCTACGTATTCGACTGATTTCCCCCTCCCAGGTTATGTGTTAAACACTTCTTTGTCAGCATTTGTCTTGTTTTAATGAGTAGTGAAATATGCGGAGACTGCTGGAATCGACTTGGTGGATCTCGTCTTTGATTTTATCAGCCTTCGTTTTCTTCTGGGCTGACTGTCATCCTGGTAAGTTATTTTATTATATTCTAATTTTTCTAAATTGTATAAATATTTTGAAGGCCATATAGTATGATGTTTTCAGTCATTTAAACAAAATGAATACTGAAATGATTAGCTGTCGAACACTACTAGTAACCAAATATCCCACGAGAAAAAAACCCTTAAATTTACAAAATACAGAATTTAAATAGCTATCGATACTTGCACAGCTGGGTAGGTGTTCTTTGAAATGCTCAGTTTTGATTATAATTTAGTTTGGCAAAGGCTGTCAATTACAATTTTCATAATTATAATTCAACTGTGATCAGGGGGATTATAAGAATGTTTTACATGGCAAATGTCAAAGCAGATCGGTGTAGGTTATTCGATCTGTAGTCTCATGTACAAAATTAGGTAAGCGCAATTAAAAGAATGGTTTGTTTTAAACTATGTGGTGTGGTACCTACAGTAAATGAACTGTTGTAGGTTAGCTGTCAGCGGAATGACGGATGTTGTACAAAAGCATATTTTGTGTGGTATGCGGGATAACGGTCTTATTTCCCCTTGTCTGTCCGACGCATCCTTATTACCCTCATAAACCCTTACGACTGAGATCGTTTGCACAAGACATTTATTATTGAGAAGCGCATCGCTGGACTAGAAAACAGGCAAACGTTGTGGATATTTCCCCTGCTCCAATTGTCGTACATAGCTGTCTGTTTTGGCGCAGTGTGACACCAAGCAGAATTCTGTGTGGTGATGGAAGGATGTGGCGATTACTAATTTTTATCAACTGTGCATGAAAGGAATCATTGGCACAGGCGACTTTATCTCCTGTCAGATTCAGACTGCTTCATTTTAATCTACGTGGGGACTAAATGTACACTAATGAAAGCCTGGTAAGGAGGAGGACTTGTGTTTTTGGCTGACACTGAACTGTACTGACAAATTCCTCTACTTATCAAATCTGCGTGTTATGACAGCAGAATAGCGCACAACTCGTCTGGAGACAGAGCTAAACCGTGTGAGAGTGACGCGTTGAATGCTGTGCATGCATTTACTTTGGCGAAGACATGGCAGAATTACGAGCTCATCGTTTTGTCATTAGCTCTTTATGTCATAAATTGTGCTCAGCTTGATTATGTAGAGAAAATGAACCCATCAGCTTGTCTTAAAGGGTTGATGCAACTGTATAACCACACAATTTGGAGAGCTCTGTCAAATTTAGTTGTAAACTTAAACATGTAAACTATAAACTTAAACATGTTTTTAAAGGCTAGTATGATATATTTTAAGTAACTCACACTTAAACTACATTTAAATGTAACTCAGATTGTTCCAGAAATAAGTGATACAAGTAGTCAGTCTGAGAATATGTGGCAGCCGAGAAGAAACTTCTCCCATTTGCCCTGATTCCTTGGTGATTTCACCTAGATCCAGGGACTCTCTGTCTGATATATTGTACTGTACAGTACAGTAAGTACACTTATGGCCTGAAACAGGGGGAGACTAGTTAAACTAGCTATTGGTACAGATGTCCCCTGACAGCTCCAGGGGGATGGTACACAATTAAGTCTGCTTTCACTTTGGCAGAAAGGGCAGAATGGGGCATGTTCTGTTATAGCATGTTGCGTTTGCCATAATGCATTCTCATTAGATCACTAATTAACATAGAGTATCTCTGTAATCTTGAACTGATATACTATCTAGTGCTATATTTGAAAACTGCTCTGATTTTTGATGGAATTTTAGGCTTAGGAGCAATGTGTATAAATGACAATTTGTACAATGTTTTTGATACATTAAGATAATGTGATGTTGTACGAAAGTTCATGGTCAGTCCATAAAATTCTTGTCATTTCTGAGGGGAAGACACTGAATCATGAAAGGAAACTGTGACCCATATTCAGTTTTTGATGATGGCTCTGTTTTCATTTTTTTCTTGCTCCCTTTCAAGCATTTCAGTATTTCTCATGTTTCACCCTTCAAAACTGTTCAAAAATGGATGAAATCAGAGGTACTGTGCTGGGATATTTTGTCACCTGAAGACCTGCCACCCCTGCTGATTGAATTTAATCACTTGTGGGCTTCATTAAACAAGTGATAAATGTCCAAAGGAATGAGACATCAGAGAGTGATGAATGTTGCTCCTTGTTGTATATTATATATTACACAATTCCAGCTGAAGACATTCTATGTAGCTTCATTTCCTGTAATTCTGTTATCAGTAAGAGTTACATGTGTCATTGACACAAGAAAGTGGATAGTTTGTTCTGCAAATTATATTTTTGAGAATATTTGCTGAAATAATTCAATTCTTATGTCACAAAATATATAATTGATTTAAATTTTGATATTTAATGACAAAATTACTAAAAGTTGATCAATATTAATTTGGACCTAGGCACCAAGGACTGGGGCAAGGCAGTGTCTTAGGTACAAAGGCGTGTCAGGCAAGGGGGAAACGAATAAAGGTGTTTATTCACTCATTTCATTTTATTGTCAAATGAAAAGCAGCAATTCTAAAATGAAAAGGCTCTTTTAGGGCATACAAAGACGAACAAAAACCAAAAAAACCAAAGGCTTCCAGCTGAAATCTCTGAGGGTGCTCATACAGCTCCTTTTGTGGGTGGATGGCATCCTCCGAGGTTCGAGGATCAGACTGAGGCACGCATGCAGAACCATCCTCATGACCGCTGAAGACACTGCGTGGCCTTCCTGCTGTGTGTGTGTGTGCTTTGGTGCTGAAAAGGATGATGTTTGCAAGGAGCCCTTCAAGAAGATCCTGTTTGTTATGAGGGGAGGTTGACCATGGCTGACACTCATCTCAGATACAGCTTCAAGTTTATAGAAGCTCAGTGAAAACTGATGGCCAGATACACAACCAAATGAATTACACTGCTGTATTTTGCTTTGGTTTTTATATATATTCATTCACTGTGATACGTTCTGCACTGAATAGTAAGTTTCTCCAAATTAAGTGGTCACATAGCTAATTTTTCTGTGTTTATTCAAGATTTGTTCTCTGTGAATTTTGTGCTGTTAGAGGCCCAGGGCCTCTGGGTGCATTTTTCTTTACTGAGGACAGTTTTTAATTCAACATATTTAGCAGCTCTCATGCTGTTCATCAGTGAAGAAGACATGAAGGAAGGCAAGACTCCTCTTTCAGGTTGCTGAAGGAGGGGTAGACACTCAGGGACAACTGAGTGATGAACACATGAGAATATTGTAGCTGTGTCTGTCTTTATGTAATGATGCTAATTCCTGGATGTCTTCATATAAATGCAGTATGTTTTGACCTTACGAATGAAAACAAGTGATATATTTTTTGCCAGGTTTGCAGTACCTAATATTTGGTGGTTTAGTGCTGGCAGAAATTTCTTAGAAGATGCCTTACAAGAACTGAAAATGTAACTTGTGATGCTGTTATTTGTAAATCATAAAGAAGGAGCGGGTGTATTTTTCTTAGATCTTATAAAGACCATTCTTACTATAGTTGATTACCTGCCCAATGAAGGGCAACAATTTAGATGAAAGACTATGAAGTAGTGGCTTGTATTTACAGAGATGTGATGGCTTTCAGAGACATATGTTGTAGTGGAGTGAAAGTAGACTTTGGCTGAGCACAAATCATTTGCTGTTGAGTAAGGTACAGAACTGAATAAGCGCACAAGCATAAAAATGTTGCTATATTAGGGCAGAGAGTAAGATTAATAAAAAAACTACTTAAGAAAAATTACATATGATTATAGGTTATGATTATCTAATAAGAGAAAAGTATTTCTGAACCACTTATGAACTTGAGTATCTACCGCAACTGATGCAACTATGCAGCTATTTTTTGCATCTGAGTTTCTTTGAAAGTGAGGGTCACTTGTGTCAGGTACCTGCTCCAAGGGAAGGAAATAACTTCCATGTGCAGCCAAATGGCCAATTAACCTCATCATAAAAAGAACCCTCTGTATGCACTTAAGAGGAAAGGAGAACTGTGTTCTGCAGTGAAAAAGTGAATACCTATAAAGTTGGAGGCCAGCCAGTTAAAGAGTAGCTTCCTCAAAGTTTAAGTTTGGTTTCAAGTCTGTTAGACAGTTATCTACTTTTGGAATATCCTGCCTAAATTTGTACTGGTGATTTTGTTTTTCTGCAACAATTCTGTTTTGAGCCTTGTTTAATGTCATGTTTAATTAATACATTTTTGTGTGGCCCATCCCCACCCTGGGTTGTGTTACAGTGACTGTGTTAGTTGTGTGGTATCTGAGGACCTGAGACACGGTGGAAGCAACCTCTTTCCAGAAGGAGTAGACAGGGGGACAGTGCCAGAAAGAGTGAATATTTGAATTATTGTCTGATGTTAAACAGTATTGACAATTTGGAGTGTCAGAGAGTCCCATGAGAAACAACCACCTCTATGTGTAGTGTACCCAATGGAGAATTTTATTCTGGATGAGTTGGAGTCTACAGTTGACAGTGAAAGAGAAGGTGTTATTGCATATATTGCCCCAATTGATGGAATCTTTGTCAATGAAAGTTCTCTGTCCATTTGTTGGTGGGGAGAATGGATGGATCTGCTGAATTACGTTTATGGTAGATCTTGGAGGTTGGATGTTTTCTGCCTGCTGCTGGCAAGAGTTTGTATAAGAAAGGGGTGAGGAGAGGCTTATACTAACAGCGCCATGGCAGGTTTTGATGGAGCTTTTTAACTGTACATAAGAAAAATACTGGGTTTGGGGTAGATTGTACTTAATTTGCAAATCAGGGAAAGGCAGTATTGATACATTTTCCATTACATGCTTCAGATGATTATACCCTTGTCGTGCCAGGACTTGAAGACAAATGGGCTGTTACCGACAGTGATGTCAGGGTTGTGCCAAAGTGGGGACTTAGTGGAGTGGGATACTTTATTATCAAAGATTTTGTTTTCTTTCCACCATGCCTCAATTATGGCCCTAATACGTGGGTTTTGGTAATGCTGTAGTGAGTTGACTTTGTTTATGAATGGAAAATCAGAGAGGGATAGGGGAGAGCACACTGATTTGTTTGGCATTATGTCAGACCAGTGAATGGTTGGTATACAGGAATATGCAGTTTTAGACAAGCCATAGCTGGAATGATATACAGTAAAGACAGAAATTGGGGGAACCAGGATCATATAATTGTTTCAGTTTTTACAATGGCTGTAATTTGATTTGAGGGGTCTTACCTTTCCAGTAGAATTTGCTGATGGCCCTGTCCAGTGGTTTAAACCAGGTCAGGCTGGGAATAATGGGAATCATGGAAAATATATTGATTCTAGGGAGAAATGACCTTCTAATGGCAGATACATGGCCCATCAATAAAACAAGATGAATACCCTAATCACATGAATAGCTTCACCACTGCAAAGGAGTCCTGTAATCTCATTGTAGGTGGTTGGCACTAAAAATATCAGCAATTTTGTGGGTGGGTATCATTAGCTTTGCACTAGATCAAAGCCCATCATTAGCCATGTTCATGTAGCCTGTGCTCCAGAAAAAAAAAGATCTGCCTCCATGTTCCATCCATGTACTTTGAAGAGGATTTTTATTTTCATTAATGGTCAGCGTGGTATATTTCATCACAGGATATTTCTTCACTTGCTAACTCACTATACTGGCTAACTGAAACCCTCTCACTATTGTGCTGTATTAATCCAACACATAGGTGGCCTTATACTGGATGTGTTGGAATGGACATTTACTTATGCAGTACAGGCAATCTACTGTATACTGATCTTGCCCTTTATTCAGTAAATGATCTTGCAAGAAGGTGGATCATACGTATCAAGTACCAGTCTGAAGGTCAGTTTTGGGCCATTACACAAAATTGCACTAAAAATGAAGTAAACTGTTACCCTCATTACTGGTTTCTTCATCAAGTACTCTGTGTTACTAGAGCCCTTCCATAATATGTGCATTACAAAATCATAAAACAAGCAAAATCTTCACGTAGGCATAATTGCATATATGAGATGTCATTGTCCAGCATAATACTACCAAGTTTGCTTGTGATGGAGTGTTTCCACTCTGACCCTTTTGATCAGCCACACAGGCAAATTCCAGCCACACACACAGGCAAATTCCAGCCACACAGGCAAAATATATAGATAAACATCAGGTTAGCATAATTTTGGTTCTCTCCAGGCTAAGTGTATGAGGTTGTTACCTGTCCACCTCACCATCTCATATTTACCAGGGGTTTTTGAACGTGCTCACTTCAGATATCATAATGATTTATTTCTGTTAAATTTCACATTTGAGTTGTGCTCTTGCAAATATCACCCTGAAGGGAAATTCTTACTTTCACAAGAATCACTGTAGGTTCAGGACAGTCCACTATTATGTGAAGCATCTCTTTCCAGTTGCAATGATGTACAAATATCTGAATTCATTAACTCATTATTTAGGGGTTGTCAGACAGTGGGTCAACTGACATTTATTTGAGCCTTCTACCCCAACAATCAATGGAAGTCTTTAAAATATTTCAGTTTTTATTGATGAAAAAATGTTGATAGAAATACTTCAGGGACCACTCTTTCAAATATTACGAAAAACATGGGTATGATGAGTTATTCAAGATCAAGATTATTATTTTATTTTCTTTCAGTGTGTGTTCAGTAAGTCTTTTTGGGAAGGGGATTCAAGTAAATCATTTCTGTTAGGGTCAGCTTTTTGAAGTATTTATCATTTGGATAAGTGAACTGTATTTTCTTGTCATATGTAGAGATTGTTTGTGATTCTGTTGTTCAAATGGTGTGTCTTGGATTGTACCTCATCTAGTATTTTATGGCTACAAAATTTTGTGAAGAATTATGTGGTCCAAATGATGACAGTAGATTGGTCGTAACATAATATAATTACATTTCTGAATTAGATTGAACTCACAACCAAATAATATAAGGCTCAGCCTTTGAGGTATTGTAATTGTGTGACTCTGTAGCTAGGATTACAGCATGGAAAGTCTAACAGTTTAAAGAGAAACATAGTGTTTGAGTGTTGGATTCACTTGTCGGTTACTATTTTGATTTGGAAAACTTTTATTATTTTTTACAGGATATTTTTACTGGAATGTGAATTTACAACAAATTGCAGGCAGAAGAAATGCAACAACCCTTGTTTAGAGTAATGGTTCTCAAAGTTTCAGGTGGTGAACCATTTAACTGATGAAACATGTTCTGTGGTTCTGCAGTTCACCTGTGGTCCATGTACCACACTTTGAGAACAACTTTCTGTACTTTTCCCAGCCAATTGTGCATCGTTTGTGTGGTGCTTTGTATGAAAAAGACCATAAATGACTCATTGTTCAGACAGCCACCTGCATTATTGTTTGAGAGAGGAAAAATTAATTGTTGCCCTTTTGCATTAGATGCAAGATGTGCTATGAACCAGTGTTCAATTTATGCACACTTTAACAAGAACATGTTAAGGTTTTAGACAGGTCTACAAATTGGGGTTTTAACATTTTAAGAGAGCAAGAGTGAAAAGGAGACAGGAGAGGGAGAGCAAGAGATTAGCTCTGCCTGCAAACCAGATGATTTAATAATTAGTCATTGCGGGGGCCAAACCAGTGCAGCAGTACATTGTTTGGATCCATTTCTGTGCTTCCCTTGAGGCTGGAGCTATTTCCGTTTACCCTAAATGTGGGATCATAGTCCTCATGCCTAAGGGAGCTTGTGGCTCATCCATGGCACAGACACAATTTGGATATAATGCAGAGGAAATTAGATCATCATCTCTTCAGTGCTATGTTGTCAGTGGCACTACTTCACACCACTTGCTCACCACTACATCAGCAGAACAAACACGTGCAAGTCAGGACTTACTTAGTCATAATTTTTCTTCTCATAGCAGTTTCTCTGGGAGAATACATGTATACAGCGCTGTTTGGTTAAGATGGCAAAGCATTTTTGATGATTTCATACCATCGTAACTTAAAGGCGTTTAACACCGTATACACAGCACTTCAGTGGGCATTAACCATGAGCATAAATAAAACCATATAACATGTATGATAGGTGAAGTGTTCTGGGGACAGGTCACAGTTTTTTTCTTTTTGGAGTCCTGAGTGCTTACCTTTCACCTTCCATCTAACTAGCTGGCAAATACCACACATTATTATCTGACAGAGCTTTGTTTCCCCTTATGAATTAATCAACCTGCACAAGCATGTTTACCACTGTCTGTGAGGCTGTTTGTGAAATACAGGGTCCTTTTTCTCTTGCCAAGTCAGTCAAGTGAGTCAGACATCTACCTTCCCAAACTAAATGTTTATTTGCCTGGATATCGCATTATTTGTCTGCGCTATAAAGTATATAAAAATGACTGACATAAGTTTGATCATATGTAAAGTTAACTATTATAGGTAGTTGGCTGGTTGACTAGCAGCCAAACCACACTGCTCAAAAAAATTAAGGGAACACTTAAATCACACAGTGGATCTTGATGAACGAAATATTCAAGTCAAAAATCTTCATTGATATACATTGTGTAATTCATTGAGAACAAAATGGTGTAAGAATGGTCAGTGGAAACCAACGTCATCAACCCATTGCGGGCTGGATTCTAAATAACACCAAAAATCTAAGTGAAAAATTTAAATCACAGACTGATCCAACTAGCGTAAATTTCATCATGACAGCTCATAATGTGGCTCAGTAGTGTGTATGGCCCCTATGTGCCTGTATGCACTCCCAACAACATCTGGGCATGCTCCTGATGAGACGGCGGATGGTGTCCTGGGGGATCTCCTCCCAGACCTGGACTAGGGCATCAGTGAGCTCCTGGACACTCTGTGGTGCTACTTGGCGACGCCGGATGCGCTGATACATAACATCCCAGAGGTTCTCAATTGGATTCAGGTCTGGGGAACGTGAGGGCCAGTCAATGTAATCAACGCCTTCGTCATCAAGGAACTGAATACACACTCTGGCCACATTAGGCCGGGCATTGTCCTGCACCAGGAGCAACCAAGGGCCCACTGCACCAGCGCAAGGTCTTACAATGGGTTTGAGGATTTCATCCCGGTACCTAACGTTCAGGCTAGCACGTGGAGGTTTGTGCAACTCTCCAAGGATATGCCTCCCCAGACCATCACTGACCCACCACCAAACCGGTCATGCTGGATGATGTTCGCCATGGCATCTCCAGACTCTATCACGTCTGTCACGTGCTCAGTTCTGGTGTTCTCTGGCAAGTGCCAATCAAGCTGCATGGTGCCGGGCTGTGAGCACAGGTCCCACTAGAGGACATTGGGCCCTCATGCAACCCTCATGGAGTCTGTTTCTGACAGTTTGGTCAGAAACATGCACATGAGTAGCCTGCTGGAGGTCATTTTGAAGGGTTCTGGCAGTGCTCCTCCTGTTCCTCCTCGCACAAAGGAGCAGATACTGGTCCTGCTGCTGGGTTGTTGCCCTTCTACGGCTCTGTCCAGCTCGTAATGGCCCGTCTCCTGGTATCTCCTCCATACTCTGGAGACTGTGCTGGGAGATACAGCAAACCTTCTTGCAACGGCACGTATGGATGTGCCATCCTGGAGGAGCTGGACTACCTGTGCAACCTGAATGGGCTGCAGGTACTGCCTCATGCTACCAGGAGTGACAAGAGCACTAGCAAAGTGCAAAGCTTGAGAAAAATCAGTCAGGAAGGATCAGGAGAGAGAAATGGTCTGTGGCCACCACCTGCAAAACCATTCCCTTTTTGGGGGTTGTCTTGCTGTTGCCTCTCCTGTCCACCTTTTGTCGCTTTCATTTGCACCAAAGCAGGTGAATTTGATTCACAATCACTTACGCTTCCTAACTGGACAGGTCGATATCCCAGAAGTTTATTTGACTGGGTGTTATACTGTGATGATTGAGTGTTCCCATAATTTTTTTGAGCAGTGTAGGTAGTCAAGGTAAGCTGGCAGAGTGTTAGCTAACTATCTGCAAGCTAATTTATTGGCGTGCAGCTACCATTAGTGATGGAGGTTACATCTGATAGCAAACAAAAAATTACTGGATAGTAATTGTGTCAGACATGTATTGGTAGGAATTTTATATGTTGTAAATACAGAGCTGCAGAACTGAAGCTGACATCAGCACTAATGTATTACAGCTCCTAGTGATACAATTGGCTGGGTATATTAACCAGCAGTGCTGGTTAACTGTAACTTTATGTCAATTGACATCAGCATCAAAAACAAGTGCTGCAGCACAGGAGTAGATTTCAGTGCTGTTCAGTTGTTTGATCAAAAAAATTCACTTATTGCTATTTAGTAAAAATGAGCAGGGAGTATTTTTTTCTCTGATGACCAAATAGAGGAACTTTTGCAGTCAGTTTAAGTTTGCAACCCAGTGGTTGAGAAGCACTAGAAAATTTTCTGCCTAGGAGGGACCTGGAGGCAGATGGGAAAGGCATGCAAGGCAGAAAAACAGTGCACTTAATAAAACCGATTACCGCTAAGTGGTCAATTTACACAGCCTCCACTGACGCAGGTAGTTAATTATTGGTCAAGAGGTAATGATTGGGCACAGGACCTGGCATGACTCTGTTCCATTTAGAAAGAAAAAAAACAGTTGCTGATGTGATTGCCAAACAACAGGCACACAGAAACCCAGATTTCACAAACTGAAATGTTGAATTTGCAATTGGGCAAGTCACTACGGGGTTTTATTTGTCTGACACATGTTTTTTTGTTAATTAGGGAATCAGGCAATCATTCATATCAGTTTATACTTCAGGGTTTAACATTATGTTTGTATGTGTTATCCACTAAAATGACTATATAGCTAGCAGACAGTAGCATTTTTGCTTGGTAGGTACATGCTTGGAAAAATGGCACTGAGGGAACGGTTCAACAACTTCCCAATGGGCAGGCACCCGTGCACTGACAGGGGATTGATAAACACAGCTGTACAGGACTACAGTACTAAGAGTATTCTGATTACCATGTGTACAGGACAATTAGGGCAATTAGAAGTGGCCATATTTCATGGTACATTTGTTCAGCTTATTTGAGACCATTACATGGACCAAGGACCATTACACGGAATACTGTGTCCATATGAACATAGTCATTGTGCCATGTCTGGACCTGTCACAAGCACATTCATTTCATCTGTTGTGAATAATGCGAGAACTGTCATATTACCAAATTTTAGACTGCTCCAATCTCCAAACTGTTTTTCGTTGAGGCTAATGTTTGGTCATTTTGTTGAGTTTGTCCAAAATGTCATACTACAATATGTGTGCGTGTGTGTGTGTGTGTGTGTGTGTGTGTGTGTGTGTGTGTGATATTGGGTCTTCACAGTGCGTGTGTGAATGAGTGTGTCATTTTGATTTTGGATTCTGTGTTCTGTATTCTGAAGCTAGTCCTTTTATTATAGTCTTATCATGACATATGTTGTGAAAGATATTTTAAATGTATAATATACACACTATTTGTGTAATTTTTTGTTATGCAGAAACATTCTGGTGCAAATGTTTTTAAAATCAATGCACAGATTTGTAGAATAAAATAAAACAAAGCCTTGCTTTTCCCTTTAGACTAGTCATGCTGAACTGAAGTTGAATGAAAATAAGATTGCTGTGATGTAATCTCAAAAGTATTTGCATTCCATTTGTATTCCAACTTAGCCTTTGTATCCCATTGCTTAGTGGGACCTAACAAAGTAATCTCAACTGCTGCTGAGTTCCTTGACCATACACTCACACATGTGGCCTGTGAAGTGTCAGAATCTGGAAGACTGATTGGAGAGGGGTTAAATTAGATTCTGTTCCAAGCAGCTCTGCTGATTTCCAGGGCAGCAAGAAAAGATAGGATCACTTGGTGAAGGGACACGTTTATAGATTTCTCTGGCAAGCCGCGAAGAACAAGGACAGTGGGAGTGTTCTCGGCCATCACTGATGAGAATATGTCTATAGAGGTGAAGTAAACAAGCCTTTCTGTGCTGTTTGTTTATATCATTTAGAGGGGTCACTGAGACACATGCTGCTGCAGAGGAAGGGGAAGAGGCCACTGAGGGGGCTTCTGATGTGATCCCTCTCTGAAGGTGACATACAAAATATGCTTTTGTCTTCAAACAGAAGTTTGACACTTGGCCAGGTATTAGAAAATAAGGCATTTTTTCCGGTTGACTGTTTTACTGTGGGGTACACAGCAAAGATTAGCATTTAGTTAAAGGAAAGAAACCAACTAAATCAGCGGTTCAAATGGTGCTACAGTCCAGAAAAAAACAGCAATACTACAAAACTAGGCGATTGGCCTTTGAAACCCCTCCTAGATAGGGTCTGAAAGCTGTATTGGGCTCTGCTTCTGTCCAAATGGACAAATCAGTTGTATTCTTCACAGAACAAACCATTCCTCTTCATCGTGTGCAAAACTGCCACCATTAACATAGTTCCACCCCACTCTTTGGGGACTGCCTCTCTGCTGCAAGCAGGTGTAAGAATTCTGATGACAACCTCCTTCTCACAGCTTTTACTATAGCTTTTTTTAGTCCTAAAATGCTTTTCAGGTGATTCTTAGGAGGGTTTTCCAAGAAGTTAAGCACATACGGACACAGATATAAAGTGATGTTTCAGTGCAAGCTCAGGAGCATTTAGGCGAGACAAATGCAATCCTGTGATACACTCGCGCTAATGGCCAGCGATTACTTTTCACGCCACAGGTCACACAGCACACCACAGTGGAATGGCTGCTAATGGGAGGATAGGCTCTACTCTACCTCAGACTCAGGTCATGAGCTTAGCTTGCGCTCAAAGCACCTCAACCATTGAGCTGCCTGGGAGCTGAGGTGCACAATCGCTGGATTTGTGAGTGCTGGATTATTATCAATTGGTGGACTACTGTGAGTTGTAATGAATGCTCAGAGGAGTGAATCTGCATTTGGCAGTTGGGTTGGTACAAATTATTCGATGTGAATCTCAGGATATGGGTTGAGTGTCTCTATTTAAACACACGCAATGCTGTGCTGTAAGGTGTTTCCTTTTTCCAGCAGTCTAGTTCCATCCCTGTTGCTTATTTTTCATTGGGCTGGCATGCGATCGCTAGACTACAATGCTTTCATCTCAAAAAATGATTGTACTGCATCATAAAATTACACCTTTGCAGTAATGTCATTTAGCAGGCACTCTTATCAACTTACATTGGTTACAGTTTTATCCATTTATACAGCTTGATATTTACTGAAGAAATTGTGAGACATATCAGAAGTATCATTTTTGCTGCAGGTATTTAACAGTGAAAATACATCTTACGTTAATTATGGTCCTTGGGCTGTAAATGGAGATCTTGATTATGAGTCCTTAAAACTGAATGTTGTCAGTTGAATAAAAACTGAAAACATCATTGTATTTTTTTTCTTTGACTTAATTCAGTGGGGATACTTTGTAATTAATTCAGTGGGGATAATCTAGTTTGTATAATGAGAACTTCATTGTCTCCTCATGACCAGCTAAGTGCCACTTTTTTACAAGTTGCTATTGCTTAAATTGTGTTGCCTGTAACATTCTGTTACTGCAGCTAATCGCATATTTGTAATCATTTTGATTTGTTAGACTATAAGTTGGGGGTTTGATTTTTGGCATAGTTTCCAGGGTGCATTTCAGTGCTAATTAGTCAGTAATTCCTTTTCGCTTCATAACTGGCTTCTCATCCCCACATAATCTGGACAAGATTTTTATTAGCTGTATCATTACTGACGTGGCATTGTCATCTTTCAGCCTCATTGCACGAAGGCTTTGCCTTACAAAGACAAGGAAGTCCATTTGTGGGAATCTATTGAGGAAGGCCACCAGTGGAGTATTTTTTTTTTTTTTTTTTTACCATTTGTTACATCATCATACCATTACATTAACATTAACCCAGGGAGGCCCTGGGTATGTGTTGGTATTGTGTTGGAACTTTTGTTGGGTATATTGTGTTGCTCTTGCATATTGGGCCAGGTGTGCATTTGTGGTCTCAGCCTTATGTGTTTGGCACTGAATGTTTGTATGTGGATGATGGTTTCCTTGTTTGTGTAATTTTGCTGGATGCCTTTTGTGCTTGACTTATGGTGTCATTCTGGTTAAGAGCAGCTACTGGATGTCAGCAATGTAAATGTAATGTACTCATCTTGTATGTCACTCTGGATAAGAGCATCTACTTGAAGTAAACAATGTGAATCTAAAGATGTATGTATTCACTTTGTGCGTGGCTCTGGGGTAGAGCATCTACCGGATGTCAGCAATGTAAATGTAATGTTATATGTGCTCATCTTGTACTTCAATTTGCAGCATTTCAATCTGAAATTTCAGTCTAGGCTTGTTAGTACTCTAGTGCTTATTATGTTTTTACTGCTGCTATGTCGTAATGTTTACAATTAAAGATGTTGGTTGTGAAACATGAACAATGAACAATTTTAAAAACTTGTAGGCATTAAGGCATTACTTTTTATCATGCATCTAGAAAAATTAAATGACCTAAGTGTGTCAAAAAGACTGGAGATTTTGCTATTCTAGGACCCTCAAACCCTAAGTGGTGTTCTGAATCACTCATAAATTTTATTCATGTACACCCAATTCTTACTCTGGACTTTTCTTGGAGATTGCTCCTCCAGGCACCTGTCAGCCCCAGACTTTCTCCTCCTCCTACAGGTGGTTGTGGAAATTGGATGTTCCGCCACGTAGGTAGCAGCATTCTTCCTCTCTGCACGTCTGCGTCCTGCATGCTGATTTCTGTGTGTCACAGCTTTTTCCTCATGGTTGATTACTCAGCCTACACACAAGGTTTATGCAGCATAACTTTCTACATAAATACTGGAGGTTTTTCAACAGAGCCACATTCTTAATAAAAATTTAAAAACTCATAAGAGTAACCTTAGATTAGAACATGACAGCAGTTGGTGTTAGGTGGCTGAAAAAATGAATTTCAGTGAGTTCTTCCAAATAACACCTACTTACTCCAAAACTAAGAATGCATGATACAGGATAACCATGCCGTGTATTTAAACATTTGTTGGATCTGAATCCAAATTTCAGGAATTTAGTTGGACTGTAGTTTTCACATTGTTTGTTAATCTTTTAGGGGCTGATTCAGACTTGAGATTTACACATGTAAACCCTGTGCGAGTGCTTCCATGGAGAGTTGCACAGCTCTTTTACTAAGTGCATTCAGACATGGGCTGCTGTGAAGGAGGAGTCTCCACCTGTCCCCAGGGATGATTGCAATTGTGTATTTGTCATTAAATATCTTCAATATCCATCGAAATAATTAACTGATCTGAATCCCATCAATTTCATAGCAAACAGATTCTTGTAATTCTCTTGTCTTTTAATTAGTCTCTTGAACCAGCTAATTTGTCAAAGGGCCCCACCTGCCCAGTTAAAGGCATATTAAATGCAGGTGTGTGGCTGAAGAGCAGGAAAACACAACTTTCAGCAGTTTCCTGTGCTGTCACTGGTTCTTTTGTTTGTTAAATTTTAAAATAAATTACTGCGTTTTTGTATGTTTTACACCTGTCTTTTTGTGAGAAGCATTAACCAAAAAAATTACCATAAAAAATGTTTGGGACTTCCCATATTTGAGAATCTGATCCCTCTCTGCCGCCATATGTGACGAAGCTGGCTGAAACATAAAAAGGTTTTTGTTTTTGTTTTTGTTGATCCTAAAATCCTGTTCATCAAACATTCCCTGATAAGTAAAGTGAAAAAAAAAATACTCTGAACTGAGCACTCTGTGGGGTTCTTTCCTGTATCTGTGTATATATATATATATATGCATGCATGAGTTCTGCAACTGTTCTGCAATGAAGACAGGTAGATGTGGTTTTCTAGGGCAATTTATATTTATACGCAGCATGCAGCTTTGTATCACTTATTTTAAGAAATGTGCAGATGCATAAATTAAGTCTGAACCCCAAAAATTGAAAAACAGGAGACGCGTGCAAAAAACACTCTGCCCTCTTAAGTCGGAATCAGCCCCATAGTCACTAATACCTTACCATCAAGGTCTCTGAAGCACAAAATAAATGAAAATAATTAAATATCCCTTGTCTACTTTCAACAGAAGAATTACAAAAAATGGCCAAGAGTAAGATATATGGCAGCATGAATTAAATTCCAAACTATTGATGAAATGGTATTTAAATAAACATTTCAGTGGCAGTTGCATAATGCTGTATGGATTATAATCTGTAATATTTCTCAGTGCTTTATGTAGCTGTGCATAAACAGCCTGATGAAGGAGACCTTTAAAGTTCCTTGATCTTTAATTCTTGGGGTGAGCATAATGACTTCAAGCTGGGCTGTCGTTAGATGTAATTATATTGAAGGTAAGTGTTGAAGCTCTGCTGGTTGACCCTGTGTGTGACAATGCTATTCTGGGATGAACTGAGCCAGAGGATCTCTTTGATGCAGAATTGTGAACTGTTGACACTATGATCAAAAATCACACTCTCTGATCAAAGCGGGAAAATACCTCTTGTTTCCAGGCTGCCCCTGATGATGGCATTTTTCCCCTTCTCAAAACACCACCACTACTGACAGGCAATTTCTATCTCTCTGTGTATGTGTAATTTGATCCATTCTACAGTTTTCATTGATGTTAAAAACTGAGAGAGTTTTTATGTGTGTCTACTCTGCAGACCACAGTGAAACACTCTGATATGAGTTGTATTCCTACAATTGTAAACCTAATGAAATTTCATGCTTTTTGTGTAGTCTGTGCTCCACAGTTTTTTTTTATATGTGATGTGTTCATTTTTTATTATTTTGCCTTATATTCTAGGGAGCCATCACCCTGTACATTGTGCGTGCTTTGAGCTGTGCTTATATACTGTTCGTGAGAATGCTTTTGAGACAATCCCCTTCATAGACTCCCTGTTTTAAAAAAGATCATCTTAAACTCTGTCCAATAGAAGCTGGTTGGACATTATGCCTGAGCTTCCCCTCCTGCTTATAATTAGATTTTGATGTCCCCTGAGTAATAGATTTCCATGGTATATTTTACCTTGGGCTAAAAATATGTTCCACAAAATTTGTTCATTTATTAGCGGGATTCACTTCAACACAGTGTGTCGCTTTCAGTTTTTATTGCAAGGAATTTTACTTAAAAAATGTGTAATTGAGAGAATTTCTTTTTGCACACAAAATTAGAACAGCTGACTCAAGAGCCCTCATCATCTCTCTGACTCAAGAGATGATGACAGGATTGTCTCATTACACTTGTCTCATTGTATACACTTGCAAAGCCAATGTTTTCTTTGGTGTTTTAGACTGACAAGGTCTAAGGAGGTGTATGCCTTAGGTAGGAGAGTGGATGGTGGGAGGTGAGGAATGGGGGTTACAGCAGTTGATTGTGGGGGGCTGTCATAATTAGGGATCTATTTCAATTTTGTGGACATTGCAATAAGCATGTCATTTCATCATTGGCTACATTTCTATCAGGTATGCACTGTTAGTGACACAAATATTTTGAAAGTTTATTAGATGTATAATTTCAAAAATTATGGTTATATTAAATGCACACACATTGCAGTTTATGATCACTTTAATAAGGTCATATGCAGTTTTTCTTGACTTGTTTTCTTGCATGTACTTCAGTCCTGATTAATGTTTGCTTTTAAGATGCTTCAACTTCTCATATGGTGGTGTTTTTCTTTACTAGACCAGTGACATCAATGACAGTATGTTTTTACCTAACATTCACTGAGTTGAAGGCTTCTTTTTTCATTAAACATAACATGAACCAAACTCAGGATCTCTTTTAATTAAGAGGGAATAAATGGACTTTGGGAATAATCACTAAGTCAGTTAATTCTCTGTGTTATGATGCAACTGTTCGTAAGAGATGAATGAATTAGTTAAATTTTTGCCTGAAAAAATTTACTCTGCACACACTAGAATCTTCTGGAAAGGGGTTTCCAGTACATGCAGCATACAAGCAGCACTTGTGCAGTGCTACGGGTTTGATGTGTGTTGAAAGTGAGACTGGCGGATAGAAACCTTTAGTCCGCTGGCCGGTGTTTAGTGGCCGTTTAATAGTGTTTCAGACTCTTTTTAACTGCTGTTTGACTCTTCCTGAGGGTGTTCAGACAGGGAGCCCAGTGGAATAGAGGTGCGAGAGGACTGAGTGATCGGTCCCGACACCACAAGTCTGAGATGTAGCAGAGAGTGCCTCATTTGATCTCTCTTTTGCAGCCTGCAGCTTTAGATTGGCAACACTGTGATGGGAAACTAAAGGTTTTAAATAATAGAGCAAAGACTCTCTCTACCTGATGCATCAAGGCCTGGAAATACAGAGAACAGCAGGGCAGAGTTCTTTAAAAACTGAGAGTGGGATGGGCGCTTGTCTGCTTCACAGTTCTGATGTCTGCCGTGTATATGCTGTGGAGAACAAACTGCCACTGTGTGGCATTCCTTTCTTTCTCCTTTCCCATGTATCCATGTGTGTATCTTTCTTTTTGACAGCCATTGTATCAGATGATGGTTATTTTTCCCTTTCAAGAGAACTGCATTTATTAAGTTTATTCTGTCTTTCAAATAACCAACTCCAGGGAGCAGCATTTAGCGGACAAAGCAGGTCTTACAATATGAATGGAGGTTTTAGAAGAATGAGACAGATACAGTCTCATAACTTGCTGATATTCTGTTTATCACAGCAAGTCTTTTGAAATGAATTGACTACATGTGTGTGTGTCTGTCCTTCTGTCTTCCTCCCACTGCCTCTTTCCATCACTCTCTATCCACCTGTCTGTCTTTTGTCTGTCTGTCCCCCTCCCTAAATCTTTCTGTGTGTGTGTGTGTGTGTGTGTGTGTGTGTGTGTCTCCCCTCACCCTTAGATCAGATTCCATGTTAGCCTCAGGATTTGATTGGAGTGAGAAAAGCCAACCATCCTCCTTCTGTCTCTGCATGTGGTCTCCACAACACAGCACTGAAATGAAAGCAGGGTAGAACATAACACAGCTACTGCTGGAGTCAGAGTGGTTCATAGTCCAGAACTTACAGAGAGAAACCTGGTAAAGATGAGCAGGAATTAGTGAGCCAAAGTGCTGTGCATTCAAATGAATTGACCTTTCTTTTGAAATACCTTTGTATTACGTAAGCATGCATAAGGTGTTGGTAAGAGATGTTATAGTGTGTGGCTGCTCTGCATTTTTCCAAAATGGTTGAAAGTACAAAAAATACACCAAAGCAGCCATACACAATGCATTAGTTACATAAAAGCAAAGACCTGTCAATGGAAAATAAGACTTTTTTCCCCAAAGTTCATGCATCAGAAGGTTTTTGTGTTATCTCTGAAGTTGAGGCCACGCCACTGACTGAACCAATGTTTGTTCTTATTAGACAGTTGTTATTATCAAGTTGGTAGTGAATACATGGGATAAACTCTAAAGTTAGGCATTGTATTAACCTATTGTTCATTTACATATAAATAATATAGTTCTTTTATGTGTTTTACTGATGATAATCTTAGTTTCTTTCACAGTCTGTTGAAGTATTATCAAGACTTAGTTTCTTAGTTTCTGTAAAGGAGTCATATATTGCATTCATATGCATTTGTGTGTGTGTTGTGTGTTTCTCAAGTAATTTAACATAGACTTGCAGAATAGATCTTTCAGCCAAAGTAGCACAACGGATTTTATCACAGCAGGAATTGCTGACATGGGATTTACAGTAGAATTATGTTTGTACAAATCAGTAAATTCCACAGTGATTGTCGATTAGGTGACATCCCTCACTGTTTGTGTATGCATATATACATTGTATGAATTTTGGTATGTTTGTATGCACTTCATATAATGTGTGTGCATGTTCTTTTGTCTGGCACACTTATTTTAAATGTTGTTTTTTTTTTAATTAGAAAGTTTTATTTAAATGTTTTTTTGCCCTTCTGATAATTATATACATTCTGGAAATTCATACATTATTTAAATGGTTCCAGAAGTCTCCAGAAGTTGATTGGCAATGTCTCCTGAAATGGCATGCTAGAATTCAGTTCAGACATTGTGCTTCCTTCCTCTGTTGCTATTGCTGTTGCCAAGCTGTGGGCTGTCATCACTGGACCCTGATAACAGTTGCTATGGGATCACATGAGGACAATGAAATGGGGCTTGGTCCAAAATGTTGTCTGTCTGCCCCTACTGTGACTTGCTTCTCTCTACAGCTATTGAAGTGTGACTGAGGTTTTGCCATTTTCATTTATCATTTTAGCTGTTATGTGTATTTTTAGATATATTATCATTTTAATCTATTGGATATTATAAATTGTATCTGTTGTGAAGTATACTTTGATATATTTGAATATTCATAAAATTAAATATATGTGAGGGACAATGTGTTTGGCAATAATTGCTAAAAAAAATATGGTTACATTTTTACTCATATTTTAAAATATAAAGAAATCTGTATTTTGGATATTTTTATTTTTAGATCATTTACCTTGGTTTGACACCCGAGGTACATTATCTTACAGTGCGAAGCAAAGCGTATCTGTAAGTAATGTTTTCATGTTGCAGCAACCTGGCCTCCCCCACAGCGGCTGTTGAGAGCATCAACAGCTGCAGTCATTCTCCACACCCGTTCCTACCATGAAATAGGGAAGGACTGAGTGTTAATGTTACTGTATGTGCTTTAATGAACACCTTTGCCGTATGAATGATACAGAAAAGAATGATGCGACAGAAACTTATATATATGGAGTAAATGAGAAACGCACCATCACAATGGAGGAGTGAAATCTGTTCTAATGTAACAGAAACAAGGACCGGTATGATTTGATAAGGGCTCTGTTTTTGTTGCCTTATTATAACCAGGGGCCAAAAAACTTTGCTGTTAGATCTAATCAAGAACAAAAATAAGTGGCCAAAATTTCTCAAACATAGCGCTTTGTGTCCATAGCGGAAAACCCCAACCTATGATCTCACAGACACATTTAGAGGTAGTGTGCACAATTAACATTTTTGTTCAAAGATTTTTGCAAAATGATTATGTAACTCGGAGAAATACCGTAGAGTGGTCGCTCATTGATTGTGAGGGTTATTATGCTGAAGCTCATCCCTCCTGTGGCTATCTAGCCATGATGCCTGGTGAGAATGGTAAATTGTCTTCCATTTTAAGTAGATATTTAGTTTTATTATTGAAATTACTATTTTGGTTATTTGTACCTTTAACAGATGGAGGCATAGCAACGACATTTCCTTTTGGCAATATTGCTTTGTCCTCCTCACGCGTACCTGATTGCCAATCAGATACGGTAGAAAATCCCAGCAAATCACCTAAATACTGTCATCTTCAAATGAACTGCCAAGATGCAGAGAATTTAATGTGGTATTTTGAATGTTAACATCTTTATGATTTTATTTGATGGGAGCTCCTTAAATGAGTTGCTACATTAGAGTATGAAAAAAATGCTGTTTGTCTATGGTTTTTTGGACCCGTCTAACTCTGTCTCTGTTTCACCAGCTTTCACAGAAGGCCAGCTTGGGTCTTTAAGAGGAGGGGATCATGGAAATGTAGAAGAGACAAGAGACAGGAGGGCAGCAAGGGAGTCCTACTGGGCCTACTCAGGTGAGACTTTGTTGTTCTGACAAACAAAGAGCTCTCTGGCGTGGTGTTAGTGTGACCCTGGCCGGCTGCAGAGCAGAGCTTGTTTGCCGTGCTCACTCTTCATCTCCCTTTTCCTGATCTCTGTGGAAGCCGCAGCCCCAGAGGCTGGGTTCTTGGGCCTTGGGCATTGAATGATCTTTGTTTTGTATATTACGCACATCGCATATCATCAGATTTATCACAGCTAACAATGAAGTGTCCTTAAAATTGCTCTGTGTGTGCATGTTTGTGAAAGAGTATTTCATCTATTTGTGAGCTGTCGGCTCTCAGCACTGCTCGTGTAGGTGTGTGCAGAGTGCCATTTCAGGACACAGATGTCCTATTGGCAGTTTTCACATGTCCTGAACTGGTTACCTGGAGGAGACTCAGGGCACTGGCTGATTAATTATTATGAAAATTAGCTAAAGGAAGTAGAAAAAACCAGTTCCTTTCTGATTGAAGAAAAACACATTATGGGTTTTTTACTCACACAGATGGTGTTAACCCTCAGCATTCTAACCAAGGAAATCAAGGATTTTTTTTCAGAATGTCTCAGGTGTGAGATGTGATTAGCAGAGGCCTATTAGGACATAACTTTGCATCTGCATTGTGGAGAACACCTTTGTTTGGGGACTCCAAAGATAATGAATTGAAAATGTACCAACAAGCAAGTCTCATACATAAACATTGAAGTGTACTGTGAAATGTAAGTGTGTTTAAACACACATACACATACAATCACACAACTATTATTCCTTGACACTACATACGTGTAAGTGTATGTGTCTGTATATAATGTGTATACTGTATAATGTAAGTATTCTTAAACACACAGTTCAAGTACAAGTTACATTCATGAGCATGTTTTCACCATATTATATTTGTAAATGCAGTGTATTTGTATTTGGAATGTCAATGTTTTTTCTTCAGTGACCTTGTGCTTTCTAAAAGAACTTACATGAATGAATGCACTGTTTTATTAGATGTACTAAAGTATGCTATGGCTCTGTGTAGCTACATGGTCTACTGAACTTCAAACAACAATTACCACTAGATAGATTGGTGAGGATTCAAACATCCTCTCAAATAGCATATTAGACACTTTTCAGGGGGTACAGGAAATGTTTATGCCTGCACAGCTGCATTACAATCATGAGTATGTAAAATAACCTTCACTGATGCGTGATATTGCTGAAGCATTTAAGTCAGTGGTCTAATGTGGCCACAACGTACCACAGCAGGAATCAAAGCAGAAAGTGGTCTTCTAGAAAGCAATGTCAGTGCGTAAAGCAGGTTAAGGTCTATGCCGCTCAATTGAATTTGGTTATTGCCTGCCCTTTACTTACACTTAAACAGATTTACTGTTTTTTCACATGAATATTAAGACAATCTGAAAGTATAGAAAGAAAATATGGATACATTGTGTGCACTTCTTTTCAGTGTATTATCAGTGTATTTTCATATCTGTCACTGTTCCGTGCCATGGCGATAATAGGGAAAAATATGAGGAATGTGGTAGACACAGTTGCACAAAAACAGAATGATATTATAGGACAGTCAGCAAAGAAATTTGAATGCTAACTCTAGATAATCTATGTCCATTATTTTAACACTTATAATACAGAGGGCTTGTTTACTTAAGTTGCAAAATGTCATGTCAACAAACAGGATGCTGCCACTAGCGAAATGCATTTGGACATGGAACTTTGACAGCTTTTTATGTTAAATTCAAAGCTGTCTCCTGAATCATTGATTTGTTTATACAGGGCTTATCCAGAATGTGTTAATATTGTGAATAGTTTTGCATAGATGCTCAGCTATGCATCTAAAACAAAAATTAATGAGAAAGCTGAACATTAGAATTTGTAATGATGTATGGTATTGCAACAATGATGACACACATTCTATATAGTTCCTATTTAAAGGGAATATTCTACAGTGGAGCCAATTTTATACAGTGTTATTGTATTAACTGAACAGTACTTTGGTGTAGAACACAAGCAGTGTACACTTTTTTGGTATAACTCTTACTGGGTTTCTGCTTTTTCGCTTAGTAAACCCCCTTAGTAAACTTACAAGTACATAGTGCATATTGACAGATTATTATTAAGTGGCCCATTTTTATAATCATGTCTAAACTTGAAAATAAAAAAACAACCACTCCACATGAACAACAATTCATATTAAAGTGTTTTGACAGATAGTTCTGTTCATCCGTTTCGGTAAAATCACTGGGAATTACTTTCTGAGCCATTTTGATTTTCAAAATGGCTGGACTTTAATTTAAAAGTTTAATAAATTATCACTGTCTTGTTGTTTTGACTAACCAGGGCAATATCACATAATTGAAGGGTTGTGGGCTTTTAGGTTTAACTGGCAGTAAAAAATAAAGATTGATTTTAATTATGATAAATTAAGGCCTAGTCTATATGTCAAGCAGTTTAGTTTCATGTAAAAAGAGAATGGTGCATTCCTGTGTGTACCTTTGGTGAGTAAAGTCTAATACTTTTAAGAAAATAAATTTACAACAGCTCTTCATTGAAGTGGACTCTGTTTTTCATTACACCAGAATAAATACCCTATCAAGTTTTTTTTGTTTTTAATGCAATGTTCTCAGAGTAGTACAACTCATGTTACTTGCCTGCAGCTTTACCATAGAATTCACGAAGACTGTTAAGATGTGTACTTTTATTGTTATTTTAAATATTTTGGCAGGATTATTTTACATTAATTAGATGCTTAATTACAAAGCAGCAGGCTCACTGATGAGGTAAATGAAGGCAGAGATGGAATTCACAATACCCATCGCCTTAAGAAGGCAATTATTGCCTCCCCGCTCTGAACTTGCAAAGGGCGCCTGTGCCAAAGCAGCTAAATGTTTATTTATAACATGTTCTGAGGAGAGCAGACAGAATGAGAAACCAAAATGAAGCCTGACCAGGCATGTTAATGAGACTCCCGCTGGTTTGTATTCACTTTCTCATAGCAGCTTCAGTTCTCCGTTTTCCTCTGTTGCAATCTCCAATGTCTCTTTGGAACTGACAGGGCCCCACATAAGGGCTATGTAAGGCCTCTGTAGTGTGATAAAGACATATCACAACGATGGCCACCTCAGTCATGAGGAGCAATACTAGTGACAAGGAGCCTCTTTATGTCTCTGTGTCTCTGATTCTCCCCTCTCTTACTCTGTCACTTCAGGTGGTTTTACTGGCATAAGAAAAACATTTGTGCTAACAAAGGTGCTACATTATCTTTGTATTATGGCAAGCTTATTTAGGAAACTTCTTTTTCCTCCTTCCATCTCTTGCTTCCTCCCTTTCAACTGCCATTTCTCGTGATCAGGCTTTATTTATATGTGGTAATGAGATCCCTTGGCAGCAGGTGTTACATACATACTGTAAGTACGCAAGATCTTTCTGTGACAATAACTTTTCAGGAAGCAAGATCTTCATGCGTGGGAAATGTAACAATTGGTTACATTTCCTGAAGAAAGCATCTTTTTCCATTGTCTCAGAATGTTACGTTTATTGAAGTATGCACCACAGAGGTTTGAGAGACCTGTGATATACCCCTTGTGATAGAAACAGCTGGTATTTGTAATGCAGTTCTCCTGACTACACTTGCAAATTGATTGCTACAGCTGCTGCTGTGTCTTCTGGAATTGTGCTATTGACTGTTTGGACAGTAAGTGGCTCTTTAATTGAATATGACTTTGTGCGATTTGCGTATTCTTGTTATTTGAGACTCTGACCCAGAAAGGATGTCGGAGGTCTTTCAGATTAATCAGGTATGTCACATTGACATACATGACTCATGGGGATGGTTTTAGGCTCTGAAAATGCAACAGGATGTGTCTACCAGAGAAGCAGCCTCTTTATTCTTGTGTCCCTTCTCCCACAGACACACATATTTGTTTTTCAGCACAGCATCCGGATATCTGCTTGTTTAAACAATTTTGTCCTCCTGCCTTTCTTTCAGAGACATTTTAGTAAGAGGATTACTGTAAAAGGACCATTGGAAAAGAATGAAATTAAAAATGGCTGCTGTGTTTCAGATGTAAATACTGTCTCCTCCTACCATTCTCCCTCCCTCCACCCGGAAAGACTGTTGAGAGAGATGCTGTAATTTCCCAGTCATAGACAAACAAGACTCTGGACTATGAAATGTGATTGGTCACCCTAGGCCCCACCTTCCCCCACCCCTCAGAAATTCTAAGATCTGATAAGATGTTAGTCAAGTTGTTCAACTCAGTGCCCATTATTAATGGTTAAGAACAGACCTGTCTGAATAGCTTAATGCATCATTCCTTCCCTAAAACTATGATGGGCGGAAAGTAGATTTTCTCTTTGGTGGGTTAAAATTTTAGGGTCGCTGGCCATTCCAGTGCTTTATTATAAATAAAGAAATAACAAAGAACACTTGTAAAATGCAAGATGCTGAAATACATGCCCCTTCCAGTCCAGTTCAGTCTTGTCAATGGCAAGACCCCTGTGTCATTTTCCGGTTGTCATCTCCATACAGTCTCTCACCCTCCAGTCGGAAGCTACATGTGACAGTGCAATGCAAATTGTTCTTTTCAGCTGGATTTGACAACTAACTCGCTAGTTTTAGTCTAAGAGATAGTTAGCTGCCCTTTGCCATATCTGTCACCTCACATATTTTAATCTCTGGCTATTTAATTGCTCCTGCTGATTTGCAATGAAAATGTGGAGACACATTTTGGGGGTCAAGTGCCCCCGGAAATATAAACCTAAGGAGCAGAAACCCAATAGGGAGCAACATGACAAGGATGGAAAATGAAGAAAGCGGCATAGGTTTCTTGTCTGTGGGAAGAAGTGTTCAGATAATGCCTGCCTGGCTAGCTATCCACAGTAACCAGCTAGTAGTAGTAGCAAGCACTACTGTGTTCTGGCTGTCTGCTGTCTGCTTTAGCTGTAACAGTATCTTGCTGGTTGCCTGGTAGCTAGTTAGGCTCTTTTACTTAATGTATGATTTTGCTAATGTTACTATACTGATCATTGCATCACAGTGTTAATTTTCACAGCTTATTTAGATTAAGTTTTAGTCTTTAGATTTAGTCTTAGTCTTTTGACTAAAAAACATATTAGTCTTAGCATGGATCACTGTTGATCCACAATAATACCCCGACTTTTTCATTTAACTGTGGTTTTCTTTAATTTACTGTTTAATGAGAAGTTATCTGATGAAGAAGTTCAAATAGAAGTGCTTGTTTTGAATTCAATTTTTGTTACCTGGCCTGTGGATATGAATTTAATATCAGTTTAAATAAATAACAGTTGCAGTGTTGTGCAACAGCTCTGTACATTTTTTAATGCAATAAATTATTTTGGCTTGTGAAAAATCCAGCTGGCTGGTGATTTTTTTTCATTGACCAGGCACCCTGGCCAGTGGACCAAAAAGTTAATTTCAGACCCTGCTTTGGCTAGCTGAATTGGTAGGCTACAATTCACTGATGGTACTTTCAAGTGAATTTTCTGCTGTATGTTAACACCCTTATATAAACTCCTGGCCTTGAATGAAAAAACTGTAAAAAGACTTGGTATTGATTTTGATTAATTTGAACAGGGAAATGTGCCAAGCCTAGGCTGAAGCATTAAGTGCTTTGAACCATCATAATTATATTGAAAAAATCCACCTTGCAGGTTAAAAATGTTATGTCCCTCCTAAATTGGGTCTGTGCCCTACCTTGGACACCTCATTTAAAATATTCTGGAGATGCCACTGGCAAGCACAATGAGAAGGTAGATTTCATAAGCAATTTCCAACTTGGTAGTACAAGCAGTGATGGGATCTGTATTTGCACTTTGAATTAGGAAGTTGTAGGTTCATTCATCGGCTGAATCACACAATGGTTCACTGGCCTTGCTGGTGATGCATTTATTAGGGTAATAGCCCAGCATTATACTGGCGTCCTCTCAGGGTAATGCATTTGGCAAATGCCCTTAATCAAGCCAACTTGCAGAGCATGAGATTTTAAACTGCAAAATGCAAATTGAAGATAAGCTATATTAATGTAAGACAACTTACAACTACCCTGAAGTGACATCATTGTAGAGGTAGCTGCCTCATTCCACCATTGGTGGGGCAAGGCTGAGTATGAGGAGGACCTTGTCATGGAGGCTTGTAGAGAAGGAACAGACAGGAGCACAGGGTTTGAGATGGATGTAATATAAATATATGTATACTCCAACCTCAACTCACCGTTTTAAATAATAGATCTGAAATGAAGATATCACCAGCAGGTGAGGCGGTCAGGCTGGGAGTATCCCATCCCTAGAAGCTAAGAGATTTTAGTCAGTGGCACTTTCACAGAATTTCTGTTGGTGAGAAACCTTTGATCCTTGGCAGAGAGCAGAATTCCCAGGAGGAAGAATTTTGATTAATTCTAGCCCCAGGTGTAAATAAGATGAGAATTAACCATGTATGTGCATTTACATAACTTGTTAGAGAGGTTTCAGGTCTGGAACAGGGAAAGTATTAAATGTAACCTTATTGCATTGTGTTGTCAGTTGTGTTTCTTGTAAGATACTGTGTCTCTCCAGATTGCATTTAGCTTTGCACAGAGCTCAGTTTAATTCAGTTTTTCCTTGCATTTAATTAAGAAAATTACTGCTATATTTTGTTTTCTCCCCAGCTGGCACTAATGTATTGTTTGTTCTAATGAAATAATAAAAATATTAAACTTAAAATCAAAATGTAAATTGGTTACTGTTTAGTACTTCCTCACTGCCTTCTACAACCCTTGTTGCTGTGAAGCATTACTTACTTAGACAAAATGAGACTCCTTTTGAAGCTATGTGTTGGGGGCCTTTTTGATTGTCTGATATGCAAATAAGGAAAATTGTGCTCAGCTGAGAGAGAAGCAATATTCAGTTGCATGTAGGTACTGTCATTCCACCTCGTGAACTGGCAAATGCATTAGCCAGAGATGCACACTCTGAAATTTATTGAAGTTTATTTAAAGCTTGTGCATAAGGAGTGATTTTTCATAACAGACTGGTAATATTGCACACAGAGCAACCCCACAGGCAATTGTGTGTGCATCATTTCTCAAGTTAATTATCCCCCGTATGTTCTATGCGCATGTGCTTTTATTGAGTGTTTGTAATTCTGAATGATTGATCGAGAGTGAATGTGTTTGATTGTGTTCTCTTGTGTTCCTTGTGATCTCTTCTCTTTTTGGTTCTATATCTAATTTTTGCACAGACTCAAGTGAGGGGCAGACATGTGGTGGTTAAACTGTGGGTGAGTCTCTCCAGACAAAATCTGTGTGAGTGTGTCTGCTTATCTGTCTGTCTGTGTCTGCACATACATGGCTTTATGCATGAATTTGTGCCGGCACTGAGTGGTAGGGATGGGAGGTTGAAGCTCAGCCGAATCACTGGTACGATAGCAGTAACACTTTTTCAAATTTTTCTGGAATCAGGCCTTGAAGATGACACACAGCCCTACAGAAGAAAGTGCTGTTCCTGTAATTAATAAATTACAGACAGAAGCACACCCCTGGCAGGTCCCTCTGAGAGAGTAATGTGACCTCCCCAGCCTCCAAGTGGACAAACCAATATCCTGCTACCCCACTCACTCCATCCGCCAGTGTAGATAGCTGTGCATGATTTTTGGGAAATGTGTCAGGGCATTTTACAGGTTCTTATGTTTGTGGAGATAGAAACAAGATGTTTCAGGGCATATATGGGACCATTCAGGTAAATACAAGTTGTTTAACATTAGGATGTTTTTCCCTGTGCTGGGAAAGGGATTGATGAATTTATGGTAATTGGGTTTTTAGGGACCTGCAAGCTTGAGGACAGTGAAACTTGCATTGATTTCAAAGTTGGATATAGAAAACAAGGCAGTTGTAGGATTTGGGGAAGGTGTACGTGATTATGATCCTTGGATTGTGATACCAGACACCAGGTTTGAGGGAGTGTCTGTTTGACAATCATCCAAGTGATTGTGAGATATACAGAGTAAATAATGTAAACCTAGTATATACAATGAAATTTAATTGAAACAATGTGAAAATATATGAACATACTGTAGTAAATATAAATATCTTAAAATTGGGATGGTAGGTATGCTATCTGCTGAGGTATAGGTTCGTGGAGCATACCCAGATGGCATACCTACCGTCCCAAGTAGACTAGCTACTAATGTGCTTGCTAGACACTGCGGTAACTAGCTAGCTACATCTGGTGTTTGAGGTTCCTTAAGATCTTTAAAACGCAATATGTCCTTCATCACCTCCAGCCAGCCAGCCAGCTCTATAACCATGTGCAATGGCTCTGGGTCAGCTCTGCCAAGGTGGTGTGGATGATATGAGGGAATTCATGACAAACTATTAGCGCACACATTTCATCTTACCAGCCAGTTCATTTATCCATTTTTGCAGTTACATACTAAAAAGTAACAACAGAGCTAAAGATAGAGCCATGTATTTTTGTTACGGCACAGATGAGGGACCCAAAAGCAGACCACGCACAATCAGGGTAAAGTGCGTCTTTATTTGAATCGGCAGGCAGAGTTCGAGAGCCGGGAACAGGCAGGGTCGGCAACAGGCAAGCAGTCCGTGGGAAAAACCAGGGCGAAGTCAGGAACAGGCAGAGTCAGGAACCGGGAGACAGTCCGAGGGCAATTCCAGGAGCGAAGTCGGGCAGAAGTGGAGTCAGGCACAGGGCAGGCAGACGCACAAGCAGACAGGGCAAAAACGGCAGGCAGAAAAACCAGGTCGGGGCACAAGCGAGATCGAAAGGCACAGAAAGCAAGTCAGGAAACAAAATGCGGGGACGAAACAGGTCAGGAACAACACTGCTACGAACTAGCAACAAGACAGGAACAGGCAGGGCATAAATAGGGCAGAGCAGACGAGGTGATGGGGAACAGGTGAGCTGGCAGGCAGGTGGCGGCGATGAAGCAACGAGGCAGGCGGGGACAGGGGCGGGGCTAGAACACAAGGAAAACAAAAGCACATGGACAGGGGAAGAAAACAAACACACAGCTAGGGGGCCGGGGCACTGACAATTTTGTTGTTTTAGATAACTTTTGAGCTCCATAACATTGCTTCTAATATTGTTGATTCTGTGTGGTTTTTAGCTTGTGTTGTATTGTACCTCACTTGTAAGTCTGCCAAATGAATAAATGTAAATGTAAATAAAAAGTATCAATTCAATGTGCTGACAAGACTTATGCATTGCTCATGCAGGTTTAATGAAGAGGTAATTTCATGAATTTCTTGTCTTTTGTGGGTTTTACCAACATTTAATATTAGTAGCATGAGGTAGTTCTTTGTTACTGAATGAATTACTATGACTGTGATTAGTAATTTGATTCTTGCTAGTGTCTATGTAATGATTGCCATTGTAGGTTATGTGGCACTGTTTCAGTCACAGGTGCCTTGCCAGCTAGCATTTGTTTTCTGTCTCTTTCAGTCTTCTCTGCCTGTGCAATGCTCAATTCCTCCACCTCATCCTTTCTGGTTGATCTTAATGTTGTAAGATGTTAAGTTGTGACTAATGTGCTGATCATAAGATCACACAACTCAAGGAGTTGACATTTTTATCTGTTCATAATGTCTTTCTTTTTCCCTTACTTGGATGCTATATCTGAGTTGTTTTGCATAGAGAGACGAGAAGCAAGAGGGAAGATGTACTAT
Source organism: Megalops atlanticus (assembly GCA_019176425.1). NCBI lineage: Eukaryota > Metazoa > Chordata > Actinopteri > Elopiformes > Megalopidae > Megalops > Megalops atlanticus. The sequence goes on from CM032882.1 coordinate 26,850,316, forward strand.
TCTGAAGTTTTTTTCTTTTCTGGTAATGATTCTGTGCCAGTGTTTTTGTCACTGGGTGCTGTTGAATTATATGAATAATTCTTATAAATCGAGTGCAAGGTATATTAATAGAGTGCAAAACATTTCCAAATCTTATTTTTATTTTTTAATGTTACAAAAAAGCAGCCAAATCTGCTGATTCAGTATGTCTTTGAAGAACAGAATGGAGCATTTCAGACAACTCCTGGATTAGTAAGCAAAAGTATGATTTAAGAAGATGGGCATGTTCACCTCTCCAAACCAGTGCAGTGTCTGTCCACAAGTTGTGGTCGCACAATAATCAGCAAAACCATCCCAGTTGCACCCTCAGTCACAACCTTTGCTGTCAAGTTAATCTTGAGTGTCAAACCCAGGATTGTAACTGCAGTAATTTCCTGAAATTTCATTTAATGATCAGATCAGCAATCCGCCACTGTAGCTGGTCTATCCGTCTCTGTCCTAAGTGGTCTCTCCGACTGTGTGATGCCATGTCACACTGATACATCAGTGTCTAAGGTTCAGGGCTGGGTGAAGCCTGCTATTCATTTTGCATGATGTATTGCATTGGCAGGAACTAATTCATGCGTCGAATGAAGCCCTAAACTGCCTTCATACTCTCTGCTGCCCCGAATTTATTGCACTTCTAAGAACATAAATACATTAGGAATGTAAATTAAGTCGCAGCTTAAGCTCGCCAAACTAATAATGTGTATCTACAGGTTTTTGGTGCTGCTAGATGACAGCTTAGCTGAAGAACCTGCCAGGACAGGGTCATTTCATTTTTCTAGGTCCTCCCTCCCCTGACACAGTCCAATGCAGGGGTTAAGTAGGCAAACTGTGGAAGTGCATGGGGAAGAATGCCAATAGAAGAGACTGTGGCATCTTTGTTAATGTGCCAGTTTAAACCACAGTCACTGCACTCTCTTGAAGTACATGTAGAATCACTCTCTAGTAAACTACTTCAAGAAAATAAAACAAAAGTAAATATGTAATGCAGTTACATCATGGAAAATTACTGTAACTTCACATATTTATTCATGCCAACTCGGAAAAGCTTTGTTGGCCACGAATGGTTAATGCTGTGATTCAAACCTTAACAATATGTATCTGTGGAATGGAGATTGCAATAATTATGATGCAGACAGTTACAGGTAGTTACTAGTTGTGTGTTATGTGTGATATGTGTTATAAGCGCAGATTTTCCTCCCCGTCTTGATGTTCATAACATGAACTCAGCACTGTAATCTTGGTGCTGATTCAAATGTGCAGACCTGCAAAACGGATAGATGGGGATTAACTGTCCAGCGAGTCTCACATTAGACACAGTTGGCAGATTCTGACAAGACAGGTGTAGAGAATCCCCCAAAATATCAGTGATGTCACTGTCACATTGTAACAGAGAGCTAGGTCTCAGTTTCTTCAGTGCAGTTTGACAATTTCACCAGGAGCTGAATCGTGGCATGTCATAGCTTAATGAGACAGAAATGAGATAATAGAAATTAAGGTTGGGTTAACAGATCCTGCACAGAAAATACCTGTTTTTCTTCACAGTTGAAAGATTGAACATGTACTTGATTTTAGTGGGTTACAGTGTCCTGTCCTGGTCTACCTTTAAAGATAGCCAACCAAACTTTTAAATGTCTTTCATCTTTCTAAGGCCCATATAATGGAGCCAAGTAGGCAGGAAATGATCAAGTGCATTTTCAATGCAGGTTCACTAAAGAGCATTGCCATGACAATGACCCTGCTGTCTTGCATTGTTCTCCAGTGTCATTACCTCTTACGATGTGAAATTGCTCTGCTTTAATTAATCAGCTGACGTTATTAAGATGTCTGACATGCAGGTGGAGTAAATGTGGGGTTGTGTCTCTGTGTGTTTTGTGTGTATTTTAAACACCTAGTCTCTTGGATCCTGCAATCCGGCACCTACATGCTTTACTGAGCCATGTCTGCACCAGCACCTGTCCCACATCAACCAGTTAGCTGATGCTCTCTCTGAATCCCTTACACATTTGTTAGCAGAGTTCAGGATTGTATTCCAGAATAACGTCTGTCCTGATATGTGGATCAAATTGAATGAATCCCTCTCATGGGCTAGTGCAAGATGGGATAAGCTTTAGAGCTCTGCTGTTGACCCAGTGGAAGTTCATGTTTTGTTCTGCTCTCTCAAGACTGAACCTCTCCTTTATACCCTCACACTTGGTATATGTATGAGAGTAGCTGCTTTCTTCAAAGAACCATTATGTTCAACAGTAAGAGGAGCTCTGAAAAGGGCCATGTTCCTCTCTGTATTCTGTGTTGTAGAGTCCAGGCCTTATCCTAGATTCCAGAGGATCAGGGTCTTCATACATTTAGAAAGAGGTTGTGAAATACCAACCTCCTGTATAGTACAGTTGAAATGGCATTTGTTTCCATGTTTAGTGTCCATGTTTGTTGGTTTACTGGTTCTGTAGTTGTTCCTATATTTGTATTTGCCCACAGAGGAACATTGTGCTGTGCAGGAGTTTACATGCAGGTGTGCGTCATGGTCAGGGAGACATACGTCACACAAAACTTTGTACTCATGAATATTAAAATGAAAAGAATGATTTCTGTTTGATGGGAAGGTCCAAAGAGTTCCTACACCTTTTTTCCATTTTTTCCTCAGGGGAGACAAATCTAAAGCCTGTCATGGATGACCCAGTTCTGATTTAGTCACTCCAGTCTATCCCTCTCCTAGGTCTTTGGAGGAAATACCTGTTGTATGGATCCCCCTTACAAAAAAGAAATACTCCTCAAAATAGCTGCAATAGGTATAAGCCTTAACTGACTGTTCTCCGAGCGTTGTGTGCAGTCCTCAAAACTGCAGTCTCTGGTTTCTCTGCAGTCTCAAGTTTACTGTTACAATGATGATTATTTAAAAATAGTAATGATAGTGACATTAAAAATTAAAAATCACATCATTATTATGAGTTGTACTGATGTTTTCATGGTTATGATTATCATCATTGTCTTCACCAGTACTACAAATGCCTGTTGATTTGTCTTTTTTCTAAATGAGTTGGATGTTTACAGTGTAAATGTACCACCTTTGTTAGCTTAATGAAGCCTGCTCTACAGTGCTTAATCTACACAGTTTAGATGTCCTTGCTAAAGAGAACAGATACTAAAATTCATAAGTGAGAGCACAGTATCTATAAATAGAACCCTTTAAGAGAACAGGAGAGGGGACAGGGCCTACAAAACGTTCTTACACATTAAGGTAAGCTTTCTGTGTATGTAGCACAGGAGTACATGTATAGTGTATCTAGAGCCCTAGGAATAATTAAGTGGACTAAAACCTAAAACCAGAATATGAGTAATGAAGTTTATTTTAATCAGGGGTCTTAAAGCTATTATAAGCCCTGTTTTACCCACAGTCTGCCTCCCCATATAATGTCAGGAAATTAGTTGTGCATGGATAGCTTTGTTATTTGGAACCACAACTACTTTTCTAGAATTTCTACAATCATTATTTGTAGTGTACTTAATGTGTAGCTATTTTTTATTATGTGTTTCATTGCCATTCCCAGATGGTAAATAACATATGGAAGTACATTATTGGATTCTTATGTTTGGCCTCTTGGGATATTTTATCAAAAAAATGTTTTGTTCATGTGTGTGCGTATATGTGTTCGTGAGTGTGTGTGTGTCTGTTGTATAAAAAAGCTGTTTTCTTCCTCAGTTGGGTGTAAAAACTAAGTGCTAATTGGGAATGAAAATCAGAAACTGCAGATAGAGCAATTACCTGTACGGTAATGATAACGGAGTTGGATGTGCACAGTGGGCTCCTGGCTTCTCAACCGAGAGACTACAGTGACTGCGAGAGTATACAAACCCATTAAAACAAAGTAGGGAGGTAGAGTAATGAAATGATGCTTTAATGCTTTATGTGGAGATGAGGAGACTGAGGGACAGAGTGGAATGGGACAGTTTGATTCAGGCCTCAGTAACGGAGGCCTCTGGGAAAAGGAGCACTGCCTCCCTCACCTCTTTGACCCATAAATCGGGAGGCGAGCACCTCCTCAGTGGTACCCTGTAAGTGACCTGTAGCAGTACTGTCTCCCTATGAAGCAGCATTAAAGAGAGACTCAGACCCCGCGATAGTTTTATTCTTTAGTCAGCAGACACTTCCTTTTCCAGAATGATTTACATAGCTTACATTTTGTCTATTACACATTTATGCAGTCAGATGGCTGTGGAAGCATTTAAAATGAAGAACATTGCTTTGCACGCCAACCAAGATTCACACATTCAGATTGCAAGGCTAGTTCCCTAACCATTAAGCAACAGACTTAAAGGTTTCAGCCATTCACTTTTTTCTCCAGTTCCAGCTCAACTCTACATTTCAAAATGACTCTTTAAGTTTCATCTTAATATTGAAACGTCTACCAGAGATCATGTTAAAGACTTTGATGAAGTTGTTTGCTAGTAAAGACATTCTGTTGCTGTTTACTGTATAGTGTCCTTTTATTTTTCAAGTCAGCTATAGAGGTCAACAGAGGTCTTACTGAGAAAATGTTGCTTAGCAATGGCAATTGATAGTCTTCAAAGGTTGTACCTACTGTTTTTCAAGGACTGCTTCTCTTTTATACAAAGACTTAAGAACCTATGAGAGGCCCAAGTCCCCAATACCACCACACACAAGGCCCATAATTACAACTAACTGCAGTAAATTACCTCTCCTGCGCAGTGGGGAAAGAATGAATCTTTGACATCTTGCTGCAAATTCCATTTTGCCATTTAATCTCTGCATATCCCTGTGCCTCAGTCAAATGGAAGGTAACACTGCTGAATATTTTAAAGGGAAACCTCAAGTGCATTTAGTGATATGATGTACCTCAACATGACTGCTCAACTTCAGGCCTTGTGGAATTTCTATAATGACAGGAGGAGTAATGATATTTCAGAAATTCCCCTTCCCCCCTTGCCTCTTAATATGGGCAGGCTCCGAGACTGCAGCATCCTTGTGCTCATTGTACCATTCTAAAGGCACCTGGTTTGGGCATGCTTTTCCCTGCTGGATGTCTCAGATTGGAAATGAGTTTCATGCTGTGGTTTGGCATTTAGGTGCATATTTTTTTGTTGCTTTACAAATGATGTCCATCTTTGTTTCACCCATTCTTTCCATGGTCACATGGTGAAATGGAGGAATGTGATGCTACAAATATTTCCCTTTTTTCCCCTTTTGAGTGGAGTGGTGACCATTGTTCTGTGTGACACTCAAGCAAAGATAATTGGGTTGAAAAGGGAGATGAGACAGAAGTGTTTTCACAGTAACCAGTTACAGAGTTATTTTGTCTCCTTAAATATCAGAAACAAAAACAAATGGAGAGCATAAAATAAATCTTTGTGTAGATAAAATCAAAAGCTAGTTTTAGAATGTACAGTACCTGCCAAAAGTTTGGAGACACTTTTCCTTCTTTATTTTTACTATTTTTCACATTTTAGAATAATAGTAAAGACATCAAAACTATGAAATAACACAAATTGAATCATGCAGTGACCAAAAAGTGTAATAAACAAGTCTGTCTTATATTTAAGATATATAAAACAAAACTTTCATATATTTTAGATTCTACAAAATAGCCAAAATGTTTTTAAAATTTAAACATTTTTGGAAAGAAATTCATACTTAGGCATCAACTGCACTATTTATATTTGTCTATGGAACAAATTTCAAGCATTTAAGCATGTCTTTAGATCAAAAAGTCTTTAAATGCATGTTTCCCATTATCTTAATCAGGTGTGTCCAAATATATATATATATATATGTATATGCATGTGCAAAAGCCTGTGTCATCTGTACTAGTTCAATAACGATAACTAAACTTTAAATGTAATATTGCTTAGTATAAATCATGATTCATTATACATTGTACAAATTGTACAAGTTCATTGCAAAGGCAGAGACTTTCCTGAAGTTCTGTTACATGACACTACTGTGCACAGTGATGGAGCTTCTGCCCTCTTTCACAGGAGGTGTAGATGCAGAATTCATTGTGACTTCTCTTCAGGCTTACAGACTTGAAGAAGGCTTCCCCCAAAATGTCTGCTGTGTATAAATTCTGATTAACTCCTGCTGGTTTGAGAGAAAAAAATCAAATGCTCTTTTCAGTTTGTTTAAAATATTCTGAACTGAATCTGGTAAAGTTGCAGACTTGTGCACATATAATCAGCAACATAAGCTTTTAAAGAGCACATCTGTGATTTTCCACAGCAATCACTCAGTTATATATATATTGCAAAATGTCTGCCCATTTTGTCACTCTACTGCTCATGTATAATAAACCTACAAAATAATTGGCACTATACAACAAGGTTTAACGCTTCTTGAATTCAACAATATTCACTGAGTCAAAAATTCAGAACCTCTTAGAGTTTGTTCAAATTGAAGTAATCTGAATTTTCCATTTTGGAAGCTATCATATGGCAAATTGTACAAGGACAATGAAATGAACAAAATCAGAGTGAACTGTTGAAAGGGAAAAGGAAGAAATGGTTTGCTGAATTTTTTATATAGAAAGCTGTCATACTGGAAAATGTAAAACTAAAAAAATTACAATGAAATGTCCAAAGTCGGAGTGAATTTTTGAGTGAGGAAAAGAGAGAAACAGTAGGCTAAATATAACTGGCGTCCAGAAGTGCTGATTAGGAAAGAAGCACTGGGAAGCGTTTGCACTTGAAAGTGTTTTGTGGCCTAATTGGCATGTTCTGGGCCTTGGGCGAAACACCTGTTCACTTTCCCCTGCTGCCCAGTCCCCGTAATCTGATCCAGTGGCACTCCATACAGCCTGAAGGAAAGGGGCCAAAGACAAGCAATGATAAATACAAACAGCATCTGAATAATTAAGCAGAAGCATAAAAATCGTTTAGTGAAGTGGAGGAAAAGTTTCCTAGCTTGACCAGCTGTTACGCTGCATGCAGACTGAAGAAACATGCTGATTGCGCAAGATCACAAGTCTGAAAGTGGAAACAGCATCATGTTCTGTGTAAAAAAAAAAAAAAAAAAAAAAACTAGTGTAGTACAGGACAATAAGCAGGTTGTGTGTGTGTGAGTCGGGGTGGGGAATGAGTCTATGATGGCTTTACCCCTGTTTTGGGGTTTGACTGAAATGCAAGCCAGTTCATTTAGTTTTTTCCTCCTATTTCTGGGGTCATTCAGTTGCCTTATAGGCAAGCACTCTTAGAGGCCTCCATATGGCATATTACGCCTTTTTCATTCTATGAAATGGAAACCTGACCATATCCCATCCTGTAGATGTACACAGTGAATTGTTTGCAAGCAAAGATAGGTCTTACAAGAGATGAATGTTTATTGCTGTTGTTTAATGCAAGCGTGGGTTGTAGTCATAGTTCATATTGCACAGATGTACCAGTTTCATGTGTCTCATTTCTCGTGGTAGCGACACCATCCTACCACGGAGGCATTCAAATGTGGCTTTATGATAATGATATGGTAATGAGTTTTCTCTGTCATAGTACAAATTGACCACCAGGTGGTATGTGTAAATGCAGAGGCTACTATAACACAGCCCTCACAATTTTGGTGAAGGTACGAACATGTGTAATATAAATAAATATAAATATAAATGAATATAAATAAAAACATATCAAATAAATACGTATTTGCTGCACTGAAAAATTATTTGGATACATTCACAGGGGCTTACATCTTAAAGATAATTGAGTGTTTCTGTGTCGCTACCGATAGATAGCATTCCCAGATGTAAAAGATTATGAATATAATGAAAGAAAACAACTGGGGCGCATTCCTTCATTACTGTAAAATTGTGCAGTTTATACAGGTAGTTTATACAGCTCCCAAAACCAAATAAGGTCATTATGGGAATCACATGCTGTGACTGAGTTTTGCTTTTAAACTCAAAGGCAAAACTTGTGTAGTGATGCAGGCATCAAAACCATACTGAACACACAACTCTGTTAATACTCTAGGCTACTGTGGTTAGTTATGATTGCAAAAAGTTTGTTTTCTCTTTGTTTTATATTATGAATATTTGTACAGTTTTAGTGTTAGTGCCTTGTTAGCATTGTGTTAGCATATTGTTGCATGCTTTAATTCTACACACAGTAATTACTGTGGCCTACTATTGACACGTACTGTGCAGTAAAAAGCCTGTTATCAAAGAAATTGTTTAACTATGATTAGCTGTGTTTAGAAGAATAACTGAAATGTTAATAGTGATGTTCACACTGCCAGTTTTCACTTGGGCCCTTAACACATCCATGTAATGATCCATGCTGTTGCTCATTAGATCCAAAAATTGCATCTGTCATCGTTCTGTTGGGGATTCTCTCTTGTATGTTATTTTATTCACCTTTCAGAGTTCCTTGCAAATGAAATTTGGAGAAGCAGCAATTAGTGCACATATAGGCAGTGAACGGGTTTGCATCATTTTCTGCTATGTGATTTTATTGGTCACTACTAGGCACACCAACCAAAATGTCAGGCTGCAAAGTAGGTTCCCATCAGAGAAATCTCTGAAATATAATACAACTGTAACACTAACTTTCTGCAACTAGGTAGCCCCAAAAGAAGCACCATTGACAATGGTTCACTTTTTAAGCCTGCCTCAATATTCCAAGTCGGCCAAACAGACAAAAATATTCATTTAGTGCTGTGTCTTCACATCTGACACTTAGGCTAATAATACAGCCAAATTATTGCATCTGTGATAAGAATCAGTAGCAGTTGTCAGGGTTATTTTTGAGGCAGTTCCCTTATCAATAATAAACTCGATTAATTGTTATCATACCAGAATAAGACCCATAAAACATAGGCAACATTTGGATGGTGGAGGAAAGAAAGTGAGGCTGTTCATTGTCCTCTCTCAACTATGTGTTGCAAGGACTGTTGGGGGGATAGCTCATAAACTGACTGGGTTCTGTAGGCTACTGCTGGGAGATTTGATGTTACAATTATGGCTCAAAACCAACTTATAGGACACCTATCTCAGTAACATTAATTGCACTGTCAGTGGACATGTGCAAATTAATGATTTCAATGAACATAAGTAAGGAGTACATAAGGAGCCTGCATCTGAACACTAGGCTACACTATGACAGTAATATGAAAAAACAACTTTTTAAAAGCCTGCTTGTTACGTTAGCTAGCTCATTCACTAGCTAGCTCTTCAATCCAGCAGCATGACGGTAACGCTGGCCAAATGAACCAAACGAGTTTCCTGAAATAACCTAGCTTTGAAAGCTTTGGTCCCACATCGTTGCTGTTTGAAATTGTGATATGTGTCAATGGTCATTTAAATATGAACTCAAAATTAATGTCAACAGACAGGTCTTCAGCCCTACAGAATTTGGCTGTGGAATTCAACTTAACCAATTGTTGGTTGAAAATATTCATTGCAATATCTTACCAACATTAGGTAACCTAAACCAAACATAAAAAGACGGGCTTTGCATTGTTGCCTGTTACAGGCTAAAGCAGTGCACACGTACTGTAGATTTCTTTCACATGTAATGTCATCTCTAAATGTCTACAAATTGTCAAACAATATAGTGCAAAATTTATGAAGGGTACTATGCAAATAAAAGTTGTAATTATTGTTATTACAGCTGTTAATAAATATTGACACCCAAATTGAAATGTGTAGGCCAAGAACATCACAACGGTCTATACCAATTATTAACCAAAAGTACTGGGATGATTACATCTGCTGTCTCTCCACTCCAAACAGTGCTTGACACTAATGCGAAAGATCATGTCAGGAAAGGGTGCAATTTAAAAATGTACAGTGTTTAAAAGCCAACTTACTTTAAGATTTTTTAACTGTATCAACCAACACTGTGCGCATTACAATTTTGATTTGGCTTCTGCCAAGTCACTGAAACGATGGCAGTGGAATGTGTCCAAAATACACTACCAAAAACATCCTTTCCCTCTGTCTGAAAACATAACCAGTACTGTACTCACTTGAATTGGGAGGCTGCCTAATTCTCAATGCATACTCATCTTCTTTGCAGAAAATTGGTATTTACTCCCTCTTATGGATAAAAAGAGAGCCTCAACATTAATGAATATTCATTACCTCGTCTATATGCCACTGCCACGGTAGCAGCAGGAGATTAATTAAACTACTGCATCTGTATGATCTAAACACACTACAATGCTCCGAAAGCTACTGTCCAGTCAAAATCATTCAGGTCTGACTCCTTTTGACTGGCTCGAGGAACACAACAAGGTTGCCCACTGTCTACTGTTTTATTCACTATCTCTAGAACCATTAGCACAAGCCATAAGGCAACAGCCAAGCATAACTACAATCTCTATCAAAGATACCAAACACTCCATTCCCATTTCTACATGCAGACCACACAGTTCTCTCTTTTCTGAGATATTAACAACTCAATCCCACATGCCATGCAGATCTTCTTAAAATATTGATCAGTCTCAGGATATAAAATGAACTGGAGTGAATCTGTCTTGATGTCACTCAGTCTTAACACGAGAAAGCTAAATCCCCATACCAGCCCCTTTTACGTGTTCATGGCTGATTTTACATATGTAGGTACTGTATAAAGATAATATTGACACCCAAATGATTTATATTTATTTATGTATAAAGGTGGGACCCACCTTAAATCAAATAAGGAAAGAATTTTGATACTGCTGATACGGTTGCCTTTAAATATAACATCACAGGGCAGAATATCGTTATAAAATGAATGTCATCCCTGTGAAATCCAAAGTCTTTTCTCAATGATACCTCTGGCACCACAAGTTAAGTACTTTGAATGAACAGATGGAATAATCTCACAATGTACTGTATCTGGGGAGGAAAGCACCCTTGCGTCCGCCTGTAAACTTTACAGTGTCCCAAGCAGCAGGCAGGTCTAGGACTTCCAAATAAATACCTTTCACTAAATTCCTTTACATAATACTTTTGGGGGTTGCAACTGAGAGGTATTCAGGGGTGGTTTAAACCTCACATCAAGACCTCTTGGAGAGCAGCTGAGGCCTCCTCAGTGTGATTTGAAGCCATGTCTTCTCTAAATAGGAAGAACAGAACTCAAATCAAATGGATTGGAACCTGTTATAAACCATTTTATATCAGTATAGGATACTTTTGGAAAGAAGTTTGCATTGAAACCTCCTTTCCCATGTGTACCTCTATTTGGAGCAGCCTTGCTTTTCTATCAGAAGGCCAACCTCTCAAATACTCCCCTTGGTCCCCCAGATGTATGCACAGCCTGGCTGATATTTACAATTAATAAGGCCTGCACTCCTTTCAGGACATGAGACATCTCTCTTTCCAGCTACTTCTACTGTATTTGACTTTGCTCTGCCATATGAGCTTGCAAGATACATTTAGACTCTGTATTACAGTCTCATCCTATTCCAACATGGCTATCAATAAGCATGTCCTTGGTTTAAAGTCTATATTCTTGATTTATTAAAGGATCAGTAGTTCCTTTACCTATCTTTTCTGTCTGGTACAGAGAATTACAGCCCTATGAGGTACCCCCTGATGGGGAAAAGATATGGAGTAACACTTACTCATCCTCATCCTCTCATCCATTTCAGGCTTATTTACAGACTCTATGTGACTCCACTTAAACATTTCCATTTGGATTCAAAGGGATTCAAAGTCCTTTCTGTACGAAAACAACACAAAACCAGCACAGCATTGCATATATTCTGGGATATAATAATAAAAGTATAATATCAGAAATATCTACAGCTTTAATCACAACAACCCTTTAACTTTTAAATAATGACTCAACATTACAGCTAACCATAACAGAACATAGACTGATCATAGATGCCCCTATAGTCACCAAGAAAATAACCCTACAGACATGAATTACCCCAAACCGTGAATTAGTTAAGACCTGGTTGACTTCTTTAAAGAATATAGCACTACTAGAGCAATCCACAGCCAAATTCCATAATGCTTCCTCTATAACACTACAGCCATGGACATCAATTTGTGACAAATTCTCAGGGTACAACCAACCTGTTACTCCATTAACCATCAACCATTTTTTTAAGTTTTAGATGAATGCTTTCTGTTATTGTCATGCTGGAATGTCCATTTTTGCCCATGGTTGAGCTTCTTGGCAGAAGGAATCATATTTTTTGGTTGAAATACCCTGGTATATATTGGAGTCTTAACAAAGACTCTGTGACCCACAAATGCAAAACAACTTCAAAACATTGTAGACTCCCTATCATATTTCACAATGGATGTGGGCTCTTTCTTAACATAAGCTTTCCTTTTTTACACCACACATAATGCTGATGAGCATATCCAAAATGCATAATTTTAATTTCACTCACAATTTTTAATGTGTCACACTTAATTGCATAGCACATTCTTCCCAAGTAATTACCTTAATTTTATTCCACAAAACACAAGGATTTCAGTAGCAATCAATGTTATTCTGGAAAATTGATGCCAAGGATCAAAGTAAGACTTCTCAGCCACTCCTGTTCCCGCCCTTTATTCCACTTAATTACTGTACCTGCATCCCCTGAGGCATGTCACACTATTAAAATAAAAGGACCTACATCCGCATCAGATTGGAACCTTACTGTTGCTGTCCAGGGAGGAGAGATGCTTTCAGTTAGATGCTGTCTAGCTCTATACAATTTCAGCTCCAGAGAGTAAGCACCAGCTATCGTGACAGTTCTCAACTGAAGCAGATAACTGGACACTCCCTAATTAGTTTTTACATTGCAAAGATGTGCTGGTACATGCCTAATTAGGTCAATGCCTGGTAAAATGAAATGTGTTAATGCACCCCTTTCTCACTTGAATAAACAGTAATGACAGTATATTCTTAATGTGTAATGGTGAGGTGTCACTGTTATTCTAAAGAAGGTTACAGGGTGACTGACCTTACATTTAATGACCATGAAGCGTAAACCTTATCTTCTATTTTTGATTTGATAATTTAACATGCTCACCAGTAGGACCCCTGCTGGTCTAACAGTAGGCTCACCTCTCTACTGCTTTTAACCTCCTGTGCTTTCACCTTCTTTACTTTCAACCTTTTTCACGTTCATTTATGTCATTCCATTGTCTTTACAGCAGGGTGCATTGTCGTAAAGAACAAATTTTCTTGTTTTTACCCACAATGAGAACCTTCGTTTTTTTTTCCTCTGTTTTTCCTCTATTTACATATATGCTGAGTGATTGGCATATATTTTACCTTTACATTTTGATAACTGGTTCCAACACTTGTAGATTTTATTTCTTATTGCTGTGTCACAAGAGTCACTGTGTCTGCAGTGAACATTGTGGTTCCCTGTCAACAGGGGCTGCAGATGGGTTTTGATAAATATTCTATATTGTCCCAGTGGTTTGTGCTTAATTAATGTAGTCCTTTTCATCTAGAAATTCATAATGCATAATTATTCATGGTTTATCATGATCACTGCTGTAGTCTAATAATGAAGTCAATAATGAATGCCCAACTTTCCAAAGTTTTATGCAGGTTACTTCCTCTGATTTAAAATGTATTTTTTTCTAGGTGTAACTCTCATCAAAGTATGCTGTTTTCCTGAAATCTGTAGTTGTAATGTCTTTTCTAGTCCCAGATGTTTCATTGCTCATGATTTCATGTCACTCTGGGTAACCTCTATAAATGGATAAGAATGACTAAATATTTTTTAAATTTCATATAATGTTATCCAAATCATTCAGAATATAAATGAAGTTAAGAACAATTCTTAAATACAAGTTTGACATTTCCAGATTTTCTCGTCTGGCATCCACCCACACACTGCTTAAATCCCTATCTTATCCCTAGCTTACTTTGCAATTAAGCCTACTGCAGGGACAAAACAAAATACAAATTAGCATTGGTAGTGAAATTATTAAGATGCTAAGTGTTGTTGGATCACTCCCTAGAAATACAGATTTCCCTGTGTTTCAATTAGAAACAATGTTACACGTCTTACACAGAATATATTCTTTGAATTGCTTGTTAAATAGGCATGTTTACTTTTTTAATCTATATATTTCTCATGAGCAGCTGCTCTTTGGGATTCTGTGTTGCAGACGTTGACGTGGATGAAAGTATCTCTTTTCTTTCTGTGAGAAACTGTCATGAGGAGAAACTCATGGCGGTTTTTTACTATGCATCTTGCTAATTTATGACAGTGCCTGTACTGTATGTACAAAATGAACCCAAACTGACTAATTTAGAGCCAAAATTGTTGAATTTCCCTAGATCGTGGTTGTTTGCTGTGATTGGAAAGATGGCATGTTTGTGAACAAGCAAGCTTGATTAATGTCTTGGTGTAAGACCCTTCCTGCCTGTCATATGTTATGGCATTGCGGGGAAAGGCAAGGCAGGCGAAGGGGCTTAATGAAGCTGAAAAGTGAGCATTAATTAATCTCATGTGTCATTGCATCAGCGATTGCAGGAAAAAGCTGAATGAAAAAGCAGCTGATTACACAGTGTGAAAATTGTAGTGATATGGATCACTGTGGATCAGTTATGTAGAGGTGAAAAGGAAAATTTTCCTCTAGTAGTGCTGTTACAATATGGTAGAGATTCTTTCATGTTGGTGTTTCCTTCCTTCTCAGCAGTTGAAATGCAAGTTGCACCCCAAGTTACATTGCATTGTTCAGTTGTGGTTCAGTCAGAAAATATACCCAAGGGCATTGGCTTGTAATGCACTCCTGTAGGGATAAGTGACCATGTTTGTGTGTGTCCAACTCAATAGTAGGTTCATTTGGCATGATTTCCTATTTATACTGGAATTTATGTCATTCTTCAAATAGAAACATGTTAAAAGGCAGTTTGTGAGTAAATTGGTGGCATTTTTAATGGAATTACCCTTAGTACACTTCAGCAATGTGTTTGGTCTTTGGTACCCAGGTATTTAAATAAGTGTAAATTTGTGTGTGAGCCTATCCTTCTGCTCCTCTACCACACAGCTAGTTGAGATTAGAAACCTCCAGCAGTGCTCCCATTATTAGGTTTACTGCAAAGATCCCATGCTTAATATTTATTAACAACCATCTTGTAAGGCATGCAATCAAGTGTCAAGAATATTTACACCCAAGAGGTTAACCTGAAAGACACAGCTGGCTCTTATGTGTGAGAGCTCTACTGTGCTCTGTGAGTGTTGGTGAATTTTTCTTTTCTGTGAGGCTATTATGCTGAGAGAGCTGTGTGTTTGTGTGTTTGCGTGTGCATGCCTCTCTACCTGTCTGTGTGTGACCTGCATCCATTAACTTTGACAGCTACAAAGTATACTGCCATGCCTCCGATCAGAATCTTCCTATTTGTTTTATCTGAAAGATTCTGAACTGTTGAGCCCTGACTATGCTGTTTGTTAGGAATCTCAGGAGTGTCTCTTCTCACTGTGGTCTCCTTCCCATGGAAGGGGGCCATAACTTCTTAATGAAGACATAAGTCTCACATTTGTTTTTTGTGTCACGTAAATAGGCCCCACAGTTGTTCTCAGCCACGTGATCCTCCTGTATTGCAATCGATCTTCCAGGAATCACTGTGGACACTCAATTGACATTAGTATTTAAACAATTAGCAGTTACTCTACTAATTAACTAACTACAGTTAATGGATAAATCTGATATTCTTAAAAAAAGACATTCTTTGACATCCAGGGTGGAGAAAAGACATCCACATTCACGATCTGACATATGTGTTTGTTAGTGCAAATATTCCACATGGATTCCTGTAGCTGACAATTACCCTTCATTTACCAAATTTTGTTAGGTTTTTATCCCATCTGTCATTATCACAGACAAAAAAACAGCTATGATTTAAAAAGAACACTATCTGTATTGCTCTGTCCCTCAACAGGTTTCATATTGGTCCTCTATTCAAGTTGACCCTTTTGTTTATTATATCACAGCAACAACTTACAGTTACAGACCAGTACTCATTGCTAGTGATACCTCAAAGCCTCTGTCTGAAATTAAAGACTACATATTTACAGTTAATAATGTCTATCATTACTACAAATAGTCCACAACACTGACCAACAGGTTCTGAAAACTGTGTAGGGGTATGGAGGACAATCACTTTATTAGCTCATAACAGCCTTGCGTGATTCTGTCAAATCTTATATGTCAAAGAGCCTATGATACTATGATATGTTTCAATACATGAAGTGTTGCATACCAGGAAACATTTATTAAGGTGACTGATAGTGGATACATGACAGCACAAATGATGTAATTTCAAAATCCAAATTAAATGTTAAAAATGAATTATGTAGGTTAAACAGTTAAAATTAATGAATAGTATTAAATTCATTTATTGTTGTACAGCATGCCAGTTTAGCAGAATTAGTTTGTAAAATATGTCAGTATCCTGTTGTCTTTGAGATGAAACATTATTTGGCATAAATGAAACAATTAACTGCTGATCTGTGAAAATGGTGATCAATGTAATAATGTAAAATTTACTGTTTGTCATTGTAACAGATAAACATTTATCCTTGCTCTGATTACTTTGTAAAAATCCTAAATTGTGTGCATGATTAACAAACATGTAACAAACGACAAGTTAATTTCATCATCCAAATTAAAAGAACTGATCAAAACATTTGACAGTATATCTATAGTCATGCACAAATCAACAGATGGGAAACACCAATATATTTGTTCTGCAAGAAAGATCCATTACTCCCAAAGTCATGGTTGTTCACAGAGTGTACCTTACTACTATGAATTATTACTTGGTTGCAGATGGCATCAAGACATGCATATGAGATTTCAAGGGTGATCTCAATAATGGAATGGCATTTGTGTCTGACAATACAATCTGTATGTTACCCACATAATGACATCCTCCGAGGCTTGTTGCCAGCCCCCCCCCCGTGCAACATTTCACACACGTCTGCATTGTTTGCATTGTTCTAAATAGTCAGACTGATTTCATCAACTTAGATGGTTGGGGAGGCTTGAATATAGGCTGTATCAACCTCTTGGTGTCAGAGGACTGAAGTACATACAAGGAAATGTAATGAAAAGCAGATGAAACTGGAGGGCTCAACACATAACTACACAATTTGTGGAAACCTGCATCTGGTCATGCCATGGTTAAAGAGAACATCTGTGTGAGAGCTGAGTGTGGAGTCTGCCTCCTTTCCTCATTGAATGTGGGATTCTAGCAGGCCTCTCACTGCTCTTTCCCAGACTGCAGTGTCCTGGTAAAGCTTTTAATTAATGACAATTAGACACTGTGAAAAGACAGGAGTGCTTGAGGGCATCGTGAAAGGCACAATGACAGCGTGGGGCGAAGAAAGAAAAGCACTTTGCATCCAAACAAAAACATCTCACAGAGCTGCTCATCCACTGATGGTGCCTATGAGTGCTGTAAGGGTGAGTTCATATGCTTTGATACAGTGCTGGCGCTAATGTACCCTGGGCCCTGGTGCAATGATGGTGCAAGTTGGCCTCAAGAACAATACTGTGACAGTATTATCTACAAAAAACGCTTAACCACGACATCATCATGACCCCTTTAAATTTAACTACCAATACTTTGACAATAGCTTTAATAGAGAATGCTTTCAATGCTTGGGTAAATCTGTTGCCTATCCAAAGCAGTAATCATATACTACCTTGTTGCTATACTATTTCTTTAAAGTTACTGATATTGAACAATTTAATGACACAAACACAAATTAAAATACAAACAGACTCCCCATGCCACAGCTGTAGCAAACTGTTGTAACACCTCTTGTTAATCCCTCTTGCCTAGCTAGTTTATGTTCAATGAACAGTAAGGCTAGAACTGAAAGTAACTCCTGGGACATTGCAGATTATAGGTAGTTTTTAATGAGAGACAGTTTGCTGAATGACCTCCCAGCACTAGCAGCTATGACAGGCACTGTCAGTAACATCTGTAGAGTGATGGCAGTGTTGAGGAAAGCACTCTTCATGTCATTCTCCACTATACTTGAACAGGAAAAATTGCACCATTTGGAAGTAAGTGTGAGAGGAAGCTTAACTCCACAGCCAAGTCATTAGTATTTATGTCTCCCGGCAAAGAGGCATGGTCATTACTGGCTTGTTTCAGGTTTTTCCGGACCTCTTTATTTCAAACAAGGAGCCAAACCATGTGTCAAGCTCCTCAAAAAAGGCAAAAAAAGCTCATCTCAAAAGTGTTGAAAAAGCTCATCTCAAAAGTTCATCTCATAACGTTCCTGTCCCTTTAAAGTCTCATTAGCAGACACCACCTAGAAGTCATTTTATGCGCTTTGTTCATTGTTCCAAAAACGTGGGCTCAGTGTCCATCTTCCAGCACTTTCGCCCCTTCAGCTGCAGCACTGAGACCCATCCGTCTGTATTCACTCAACTTCTCTCTCACAGCAGACACAACATCCACTGCATGTGTGATGTTCAAAGTTGGTGCTTGTAAAATCAAAGTGGCATGACTGACTGTGTGTGTTCCAAACTGTCTAACTTACAATAAAGTCTAATGTCTCTATTGTATGCATGAGACCTGTGATTTCAGACAGCATGCCGCTGTCACAGCTGGCCCCACTGGCCTCTTCGGCCATTGCCTCTCGTGGTTCCAGGAGTTGCTCATAAACTGCCATGGTGGCCTCAGCATGAGCAATCCACCATGTTTCTGAAATCACTTTTAGGGTAAATTTTGTTAGATGCTTTTGCAGTATATATACCAACCTTTTGTTTTTGAAAAGAGTGTAAAGAGTTTGTGCAGTGTGCCAAAAAAATTCTTGGGTTCAACTGAGGATTCAGCAGTAAACTGCAGAGCCAGTTTCCAATTATGAGGGCAACAGCGTACGTGTATTGCATTTATCTCACAGATTCTTTCTTGAACCCCATGGTGGCTTCCTTTCATACCAGCACTGTTACTGTAACATTGCCCCGTACAATGTTCAACTTTTATGTCATATTTTCAACCCGAACAAATTCGAAAAAGCTCTCATGGACCTCTACTTTCTTTTGATCAGTTAAAACATACCTGATCATAAGAGTTAGCTGCTCTTTGTATGATGTATCTGGAGTGCAGTCCATTAACACACTGTAATAAGGGTTATTTGCAAATTGTGTCTGATTTTCCTTAAAACAGTATTGGCTAATATGGAAATTAACTCATTTTGACTGTCTTTACTGAGATGGTGGATATTACTATTCTGAGCACAACTTCAATGGTCTGCCATTACTGGGTGATATTTGGCTAAAAGATTGAGAAGTTTTAGAAAATTGCCATTAATGTCTGTATACAACTTATCCAAGCTTCTAAGAAAAACGAAAAAACAAGGAATTCATCACATTCATTGAGAGCGAATGGAAGACATTTATTGATCTAAACAGATACCTTGAACTATCACTTCTACCCTTTGGGAAGCTAGTAAGGCAGATATTAGAGAGAAAATTATATCCTACTCTTACATCAAAAATAAAAAGAAGGGAGAATATCATAGTAATGAAAACAAATTGTAAGAACTTGAAAAGTTATACAATTCCTGTCTAACTGAAACAAATTATGACAACATGCTTCAGACTAGATATAAGATTAACAAACTGCACTCAAAAGTAATCCAAGATGTGATGGCCAAAACGAGACAAAAACAAGGTGAATTTTGGAGAAAAAAAAAGGAAAATTTCTCTCAAAGCAGTATAAAATTGATACTGAGAAAAATGCCATCACCACAATCACAGATAAAAAATTAAACTCAACAAACCTACTCAAAACGATTAAATATTGAGACAATTCTATTAAAAAACTTTACAAACCTGATCATATCTGTGATTCAAAAGTGGAATTCTTAAAAACGTCTCCCAAAACTATTCACCAAAGTCTCTCAGGCCGTTGATGCTCAGTTCTCTCTTAGTGAAATCAGGTGTGCACTTTCTCACAGTGCACAATGGTACATATTCTGGTCTGGATGGATTTCCTACAGAATCCTACAAAGTTTTCTGGAATCTTATTCTTTGACATGGTAAATGAAATCACATACACTTCTGCCCTCCTATATCACATTAACGCTGCTGTAATCACTCCTTTTCTCTAAAAACAGAAGAGTAAAACACTCTGCTCCAGCTATAGACCCCTCTAACTCCTCAACTGGGATACTAAAACAATTTGATGCATTTGCTTTTAGACTTGATTCAGTAATCACCAAGCTAATCCATCCAGACCGGACCAGTTTTATAAAGATGAGGTATCTTGGTATCCAGAGCCCATACAATATTAAAGACCTGCTCAGTCTTAACCATACCCCAGTCCTCAAATGTATCTCTGATAATCTTGACCGCTAGAAAAAATCTCATCCTCTCATTAATGCGCTGTGTATCTGCCATTAGAAAATCAATTCTCCCCAAAATCAATATATTTTCCATGATTCCCATTATTCCCAGCCTGGCCCAGTTCAAATCACTGATCAGTGCCATCAATCAATTCTACTGGAAAGGCAAGACCCCTCAAATCAAACTACAGACATTACAAAACCCCAACAATTGGATGATCTTGGTTCCCCCAGTTTCCTTCTTTACTGTATATCATTCCAGACACGATTTATCCTAAAGTGGATATTGCCTAATACCAACCATTCACTGGTCTGGTGCACTCCCAGACAATCAGAATGCTCCACCCATCCCTGTCTGATTTTCCATTCATAAACAAAGTCAACTCACTACAGTGCTACTAGAACCCATGTATTGGGGCCATAATGGAGGCATGGTGGAAAGCAAACAAAATCTCACTAAGTTGCTCTGCACTCCCCTTTTGGCACAACCCTGAAATCACTATCAGTAACAGCCCATTTATCTTCAAGTCTTGGCATGACAAGGGTATAAACATCTGAAGCACGTAATGGAAAATGGGTCAATACTGCCTTTCTCTGATTTGCAAATTAAGTACAGTCTATCCCAAACCCAGTATTTTTTTTTTTTTTTATGTACAGTTAAAAAGCGCCATCAAAACCTGCCATGGCACTGTTAGTATATACCTCTCCTCACCCCCTTTCTTATACAAACTCCTGTAAGCAGCAGGCAGAAAACATCCAATCTCCATGATCTACCATAAACTTAATTCAGTAGATTCATCTTTCTCTTTCTTTCTCTCTTAATCTACCACTCCACCAAAACAAACTCCACCTGATATGTCTCACACTGGCAACACGTACCAGAAATTTATTCTTCAAAACTGGAAAAGCAAGAAAAATACCTCCATAAATCACTAGTAACAAATGATTATCAAATATGTCCCTATGGAAAGAATCATAGTAGTGTCTTCATACCAACAGCTGTCTTTGATCATAGATGGAATATTATGTTAAATCATCATAACAAACTAAGAGCTTCCTGTCCTGCCTTTTTGTAACTCACCCATGTTTTTTCTGTTTCTTTATTCTTAATTGTCCGAATATTTCTCAACCTGTCTCTTACTGGAAACCACAGCTAGTTTTTGTTGCCGTTTTTGTTTGTGTTCTTGTTTTTGCTTGCTTAACTCCATGGTTTTGTTTTTGTCTTGTCTTGTTCTGTTTGGTTCTCTTATCCAAGATCCATGCATGTTTCTCCTCTGTGCTAACTCACCGTGTGTAAATAAGAGGCTATATCACTGGTACAGACACTTAAAATTCAATAATAAAAAAAAAATCTGCAAAGTACCTCATACCATCATTCTCTCTCTCTCTCTCTCAACCTTGCTTTGAATGTGATTATCAGTTGTGCAGAAGAAGACCAGTTTTGAGTGCTTTCCTTTTGATGAAATTTTCAAATTAGGGTGGTTTTTTCACATGATTATACAGTCTCTCAGGCATTTTTTCCCAGGCATTTTCTCTCAGGCATTTTTTTTGAAACCTTTTTTAAAAAAACGCCTGGGATACATCCAGAAGACTTGCAACAGAAGCAGAACTCAGCATCAATGGATTTAAAGTACACTAGTTACGGTCTAGATGTGCATTGAGGGCCAATCCTTTGCTTATAATTTGCAGATGTAAAACAGCACCCGTGAGTTTGAGCGTAGTTGAAATTGGGCTCGTTGAGCTACATAGGTTTCTGATGCACAATGTCATCTCTTAAATGGCTTGGCATTACATTATACCACAATGCAGGATCAAAATAATCAGCATTATTGTGTGGTGGATGAGGTGGATATGTAAGGTAGTCTCTGCTGCACTTGCTGATAGCGGTACCTCTGGGGAGGCTTCCTTTGATGACTCTGGGATCTCATCCATTTGAGTTGCATTTGCCATGGATGGTTCTTCCGTCTCTCACTCTGTGGGTGCCTCAGTCTGGGGTGCATTTGCTGATAATGATAGCTTTGGATCCTGAAGCTCTCTGTCTTTGTCTCCAGTGTCTGAATCCATTGAGGACCTACATAGCAAATTCACTGATGCTGGAAGTATGAGCCAAATGCAAAATGTATCTTCTTGTTTCTTCTGCTCTTTGAGCTTTTGACAGCCAGATTTAATGTCAGATTTCTGCATTTTGATAATTACATAGGTAAAAGACGGTCAAGTTTGTCCACTCTATCATGCTAGTTTTGACGTAGCCATGTGCAGCCACAATTAAAGTTTTTCATGGCAATTGCTGTTGGATGTTGTTCTCTGATTAGATGCAAGGTAGAATGAATTGAAAATGAGCTGATGCATAACAGTTTTTACGCATTTGATGCCTTTTAACTGTCCCCTGTCGAGCTTGGGCCCTGGTGCAAATGCACCCATTGTGTAAGCATTATCACCGGGCCTGCTTTGATGCCTGATTGATTCTGATCTTGGTGAATGGCTGCGCCCATCAGAACAACGTTGCTGAAGCAGATGCAGCCCTCACAAGGCGGGATGATGTTACCACAGCAACAGAACACTGACTGTGACCAGAATCTGTGTCAGAATGAAGATATGTGCCCCACCCACAGGGAATGTCATGTTTATGTGAGGCCACTAAATAGTGGAAATGATTCCAAAAACACAGCACATTTGCACACGCACACGCACATGCACACGCCTGGAACTGTAAAGTGAAGATTTACAGATGAGCAGTCTCATCACTTGGTCAATGCAGAATGTCAATCAAATGTCCTGTCATATCCCATTTCTGTGGATCAGCTCTGGAGAAAGAAAACCATATGGATCTATTTCTTGTCTCTTTTGAGGATACCAAAGATTTTTTTCGTTTTCAACTTCACTGGTACTGGAAATACTTTTAATATGAAATATTATTTAATATGTTTGCATCAAGTAAGTTTGTGTCTCAGCTGGAAAATTCCTCTATCAGTTCAGGTTCAGTAGGTAGTTAATATGTGTCTGCCTCCACAATAGTGTCCTTCATCAGTATCTTTTTGGAATATTAGTTTTTGCCACAGTAACATGTCTGGGGATGGCATCTCTACTTGGGATGGCAACTGCACAGTATAAACCAGCTTTGTCATGGAAACTAAATGGTCTTTGACATTTTTATACTTGCAGCTGACCAATAAGGATGATGAATGTCTCTCACTAATGGTCTAAACCAAGGCTCCATAACTTTGTTCTCTGAAAACTCTGAAGGTGTGCAATCTAAGAGCTTTTAAAAGTCTCTGGCAGTTTCAGAACTGGGAAGACAAATTGTATAAGACAAGGTAAATAAATTAATCAGACTGGCAGGTGAAAAAACACTGCATAAAAGCAGGACTAACACCTTGTACTAAGAATTTCACTCACATTGTGACAGAAGTATCAAGTGGGAGCTCTGCACATCCTGATATTTTCACCTGCATTGTTATTTTCATGTGTGATATTGGAATTCACTGTGGTAATATATTTAACAGAAGGAAGTAATAACTTGTGGGGCTTTTGATCAAATCAGCCCACTCTAATGTGGAGTGATTTGTAATTTGAATCCGTAAAACTTAACTGACAAAAACTGACCTAAAAAATAAGAAAATCAATGAGTTTACAACTGTCTCAGCTCTTTTGAAAATCAATAAAGAAATTGCAGCTCTACTGTGAACAGTATGCTGTCATGTGGTGGAAAAGATGAGGAGCAAGGCAGCATCCAAGCAGACATTATTATTATGTCTTGTATATTTTTTGAAGTTGAAACAGAGTAATGACCAAACAGTTCATTCTTTCCTCCTCTCAATCCCCAAAGTATGGCCTTGTTTCAGCCGATGCATTAAACACTGGTAATTTGACTTAATATGATTCTTTTGGTTACGGAGAACTGGGATTGCCTGGCATTTAATGCCTTGACAAGGGATCCCAATTAGCTCAGTGGTAATCAGTTTGTTTTGAGTGCATGTTGAACTCTGTGGCATCAGCCAGTAATCATCAGGGACCCATGGCAGTGGAACAAATTGGCCTTATTCCGTAGGGGATAGGGGTGGGTTTGTTGGTAGGGATTGCTCCTGTCTCCGTTCTCAGGCACTCAGTAACTCAGGTGCCTGCAGGTTGACAAACCTTGGGTTCGTGAAGCTACCTATGTAGGGAATATTGGGAACTGTCTATGTAGGCTATGTTGGTATCCCCATAGAGGCACTGGTCATTCTGCAAGGATAGTTAACATTCCTCAACAAATATAAAAATTAATAAATGAGGTCTTGTTATGCCTGTTAGAGCCTGGTTTGTCAATACAAAACGCAGACAAGGTGACAATGTAATTAATAAATCAAGTTTGTTAACACAATGCAGACACTGACAAAATTAAACAAAATAAACTACAACAGTTAAACACACAGACAATGACAAAGCAGAACTCAACGAATGAATGATGAAAAGTGTTCATTCTGGACAAAGCAACAAGAAAAGGTGGGTGTAAAGATAATTCTCAGTGTGAGTGTTTGATTGGGCTTTCAGCAGCTGTGAGACAAAGTACAGGAGATCATGAAGTGATCAAAACATTAATTAGATGTGAAGTGATCAAAACATTAATTAAATGTGAAGTGATCAAAACATTAATTAGACTTGTGTCAAAAATTACCTTATTTTGACAAGCTTAACTTAACTGTTTATCTAATAATCTAACTTAATCTAATCAGTGTCATATGTTAATTATAACAGGGAAAAATATCTTTGTACGAATCATGGATGTGTCTAAACATGTACAAGATGAAATCAGCTGAGCTACTCACATCCCCCCCCCCACTGGAGGAGATGAGAGAAACAGCAGAGGAGCTAAGAGGGAACCAAGGAACCAGGGAACCACGGACATTGTTCTTGCCACACTTATGTAGGGCCACTTACTCCACACGGGCACACAGTTTGGTCACTGGTAGAAAATTCATGCCTCCAACTGCCATGCAATCAGACTTGACAATGGGAGCCCATGTAGGCACTGTGCGACAAAGCCCTGAGAATCTCCAGTAAAATCTGGGTGACCCCTGTTTGGAGCTGTCCTTTGAAGTTCCAAGGAGCCTCAGAGGGGTTACCTAATTAACCTTATTATAAATGCCCATCTTATGGTGCAGCTGTAATTTAGATCCACCCCTTTTTGTTGTCATAAGAAGCATTTATGAATTGCTTCATATCATTTGAATTCATCGTAAAATACAATCAGAATACATTAATTGTCTTACTAATTGTATTTCCCTCACCCTGTGTAACTTTTCGCTTTATTTTGGTGTATTGTTTATCAGTTCAGTAGATGTAAATTTCATACAATCAAAGCGTGAAGGTTGTGTGTGGTGTCATTATAACTGTGCTTTTATTTGGCTTGGAGTCCCACAAAGGGATCACACCTGGCCATGGGCCAAGGTTTTTGACCTCCCCAAAAGGAACCCCAAGGCAGAGATACATGCATCGCACAAATTCAGCCTGCCTCTTCTGTCAGCAGGGAGAAGTGCGAGATTGCATTTTTAAAACATGACAAACTTTAGTAGTGGCCCTGCCTAGCTGTCTGGACAAAGAAGGAATGGCAGGTTTTCCTGCCCTTTCGACAGCCAGGCCTGCCTGGCTGTGGGCCGTGGAGGCTTGCGAATGCCTTTGTTTTGCTGCCTGCTGAAGAATGGTTGCTGCAAAGAAAGCTTGTTAATGTTTGTCCCCTTGAATGAGGCCTGCTTCACCATTGATGTTCTTGACTGCTTTGTACCCATCTGAATAGGTTACTATGAAAAGAAAGCCCATTGACGTTTGTCACTATGGAGGCTCGTGATTGCTTTGTAGGTAGTTAGTTTCTACAAAAAGATGACCTCAATAATATTTCTTGCTGTGGATAATGTCTGCTTCATCAAAAACATGAGGAGAATCATGACTATATTTTCACCCTGTTGGAGAATAGGCTTCTGAAAAAATATAAGCCCATTAATGTTTGACGCTGTGCTTGACTCTGGATGAGGAGGCTTGTGACTGTGTGTATGCCCCGTTGGATATGTTAGTCTTTGTGAATAATGCCTGCCTCACCGCTGGGATGAGGAAGATTGAGGCTGCTTTGAATGTTTGAGGCTACAAATGGGGTCTGCCTTCCCGCCAGGACGGTGAGGCTTTTGACAGCATTTCTGTCCTGTTGAAAAAAAGATAACAGGGAACTATGACTCCCGATAGATTGAACATGAAGATTGATGATGAAATCTGCCTCACCATCGGGATGAGAGGCTTGTGACTGCATGAATGAAGTTCGCTTGAGAATAGCTTAAAAGAAGGTTTGAGGAAAGGGTGAGCATGTTAAGGTTTGACAATGCAAATGAGGTTTGTGTCACTGCTGGGATGAGGAGGCTCGTGACTGCATTTCTACCCTGCTGAAGAAAAGACTGACATTGTGAACGAAATTATGAATGACATCTGCCTTACCATTTGGATGAAGAAGCTAGTGACTGCATTTGATCCCTGCTGGAGAAGAGGTTAGCAATGCAAGTAGTGATTTTCTCTTTATGGATAAACTTTAAACCTATAACATTTTTTTTTCTTTTGGCAAAGTGCAGAAAATATATATGAGTGTAATTAGTGGTTGAGGGCTTGGGTTGGGGCAAGGTCTATGAGATAAAGTTTGAATAAATTAAGGGCTAATGTATGGTCCACATTCCTTAGGTATACAACATTTTTGTTAGCTGTTAAGTATGTTCTAAATAGTCCTGTTTAAAACAGGCAATGCTTTTGCAGTGAATAATATAAGCTTCATAGGCATGGTTTCGGCGTAAGACAATACACTCAGCTCAAGATATGTTTCTCAAAGTTGAGTTTATGATATAAAATTATCATAAAATGATATTCTCCACTTGCCATTCTGACATCTTTCTCCACCAACAGTGATGTCAGATGGTGATGCTATTATGCTTTTAGAAAACCAGTTGAAATGGCTTCAAATTGCATACAGCATTCATGAGTAATGGAAGGTAAAAGGTAAAGTAATAAAGCAAGCAAAAATTCCACTGACAAACTTTTGGAGGAAAAAAATGTATAGTACATTCTGTCCAGTGTGGCACCATAAAGGGCATGGCAGTACATGTGGGGCAGCAGAGAAACACACAGACCAGATTATAAGACAAAAAACTCAGCAGGTGGTTTATTGTGCACAAAAAAACAAGAAAAAGTGTGAACAGGTGAATGGTATCAAAAAAGAGCAGTGGTGTTCTCAGGGGAGGCAGCTGTTACTCCTCAGGGACAGGCTCTGTGAGAAAAGAAGGGAGCAGCACAACAACCAGACTCTGAAATAAAAATTCACACACGGTAGGTCACGGCACAGGGAGAACAAAGCTCCCCAAGCGAGGGAGCCAGTCTCCTTTTTACTTCCCTGCTGATTTCCTCAGACTGCTGGCAGCTTTACCTCCTCAGTGCTTTCAGGTGTGCATGAGGAGGTTGGTGTTCTGGTGAATTTCCACGGTGCTGCTCTCCAGGGTCCTGCAGCTGGGTCTTGTGATCCTGGCGCTGTCCAGGGTCCTGCACAGCCAGCCTGGTGGCAGGGTTACAGTGACACAATGTACCAATGGAGTGGCACTGAGGAAATGCACCCCATCCTGTGCCACACCAGTTTTTATCTAAGTTACATTGATTTTTCAGCATGTTCTTATGTCATTGAGAGATTTTATTTTCTGATTTACTGACCATAATTGGATATCGTGATATTTTGCCTCATGCCTACTAATTAGTTAACTGTATATTGATCAACTGAATAAATTCTTAATCAATAATAAATTAAATGACTAACATTATCTCATTTCTTCTTTTGAAATAAACACATATTCCCCCATTCATACTTGTGTGCACTGTAACTAAAGTGATTTGCCTTTCTTTCTTTGCATGCTCTCTGATCCTGACCACTGATGCATCCACTGGATTAAACAGGTAATCAATCCAAAATCATTCTTTTTTATTAAGATTTGATTTAAACCTTTGCTTGTAGAACCCCCAACTATTTTTGAGTCTGAAATCAACCAATTTATTTTGAGTGAGGAAATAATGTGAGATTTCTTAAAGCAAATGTAAAGTGTCAGTTGGTAAATAGGTATGTAATGTGATGGTCATGGAATTGTGGTGCAAGCCATGCCTGAGTCTATACAGTTCACAGCATGGTGGCTTCTTCAGAATTCTGTAGCACGAAGCAGCTTGGTGCACTTTGGATGCTTATTGCTTTGTAGGGCTGTTTTTAACCTCAGTCATTTCTATGAGTCTGTGTTCAGAAGAGAGGCAGTAGGTAACATTTAAGGGAAACTACTGAAAAAAGGTCATTTGGCCTATTGTACCTTGCCTTAACAGTAGTGTTTGCTTTGCTTCCGTCCCACTTAAATCCAACAGTTTAATTGAGAAACTGAGCAAATCTTTGGTGTGTCAATGTCGCCCCAGTTTTCACTCATTATCACATTATAAGAATGACTCATCTCATGCTGTGCGCCCGTCCTTGGGTCACCCATATTGCAAACTGACAACAGGCTTTGTTTGTTTATGACAAAGATGTAATGGGTATGTGCTTTTATTCCAGATTGTCAGACATATTGCCAGATGTTCCAGACATAACGGAAGTTAGGACTAAGAGTACTGATTTTTTGAAATGGAAGGAACAATTTCACATGTTTTAATTGGAGTTGTTTCGGGACTTTAGTTACGGTTGGATTAAGTTCAGTATCAGGGTGCACGCTTACAAGGCGGCGTTATTGCTGAAAGTCAGCTCGCGTGGGAGGGATGTGTGGAAGTGATTTACTGCTCAGATTGAACTGTGATTGACAACATTGTAACAAGTCCTCTGACACCATAGCAACTGCTGCATATCTTCTCCTGGCTGCCATCGCTAAAATATCAGCATTTTTACTCATCAGTCTATTGTTGCTCCATGTTAGAAGAGACAGATTGTCAGCTTTGGTCGATGCCCATCAGTGTAATTAGTGATCAAACAAACAAATTTGCCCACTGCAGTGTATAGCAAGGCCATGGTCAAGTCCACACGTTCTTTTTCACTTAGGACTCTTGCTTTAAGCTCAGGCTTGTTTACACTGAGTGTGTGTTTCTCCAGCCTTTACTGTGCTGCAGAAAATAAGATTTTCTGCTTCTCCTGTCCTGGCAAATTTTGTAAAACAAGTTACCTCCAGTTACACAAAATAGGCTCAACTTCATAGACCTACTTTCATTGGAAGCTAACATTGTTGTTAACATTGTTACTTTAAGGTACTTTAAGGTAAAATCATCATCTTAATAGAAATATCTGACATTACTTGTTACAAAAAAATTACTTTTACATTTGAGTTTAATGCTGGCAAAAGTCACAAAAGATGAAATGACCTATTCGCTGCTAAGAGGTAATGTAGAGGTAATTTTTTGAATTTCCCATCTTTTGTGGCATTTGCCAACATTAAACTTGAATCTGAAAGTAGTATTAGGTTAATGAATTCTTGAAATAGTTTTACAGTGCTAAACTCTTTAAACCTCACTGTAATGAATTAGTCCATGAAATATCTTCTCCTTTTAACTAAATAATTTACCTAAATTATTTTAAATATATTCTTGGAGGAGCTAAGGCTTCAAAGGGCTGCAGAAGGGAATGTTGAGGTTAGAAGAGTTCAAATTATAATGAATTCATTTGGGGAAGAACTTGGAAAGTGACAGGAACATTATCTTCCGGCTTTATAATTTATAGAGCTTAGCAGAAAAAAAATCTTGTTGATGAAGGACTGCAAGGGAGCTGTCAGGGTCAAGAAGTAAATTCACTTGCATTGCTCTCAACTTTGATCTAACTTGGCAAATAGATAACGAATATGGCATGTGGGGTCCTGGAGGAGTTGACCTGACTGTGTCCCAGTACTATTGTGTGTCAGACCTTTCACCTTTTTTACCATCATATTTAATTGATATCTTAGATCTCCCGGTCATAATTTCTCTTGCTTTCTCTGTTCCTCACTTTTGCTCTGCATATTAAGCAAATTAAACACAATTGTGGTTATTTTTGTTGTTTGTTTGTTTGGGTTTTGATTCTAGATCTGGATTTAAATATTAGTATCAATAAAAAATTACCTGATGGTCCTGATAATGAATAAGATATAATACAAGATTCAGAAACAACAAGGCCTGACAGAAACAAAGGTGGATTATTTGCTTTCAGAGCCCCACATTACATTGAGTGGCTCTGTACTTCCCACTGCTTCTGCATAGGCACTACTGTGTACTGCTCTTTAGACATATTACACAGATGTGAAATTATCAAGCCACAAACAGGTGTAATTATTGGAAATACAGACGAACATTGGAAAAAAGCACTTCTCTGAAGATCATGATTTTGTGACAACCACTCATTGCTGTTTGAAATGAAATGGAAGCCGCTTTTGCCATCCTTTGTCCTTTATAGATTTAATACAGTTTTTTAAATATGTATTTTATACTGTACTTACCTTTGGAAGGGTCAGTGATGGATAAGGTTTTCAAAAGGGTGAACAATTAAAAAAATTTAAAACTTTATAATTTGGTGTAACAATATATGTTTTTTTTTAATAACGTTTGTGGTGGTGGATTGTTCACACCCCATACCAATTTGTCATGCATTTGCACAAATCCACACCCCCAAACACCTAAACAATGCCCCCATTGTTCCCATGTCCTTGATGGGAGGATTACTGAATGCAAAAATGAATTTATTATAACATGTCCCATAATTAATGAAGATTCACCACTTGTCCTTCTTAATTACAGTCAACCATTTAGCAGTAACAACACCTGAATAACTCATTCTTTTATGCAAATGAGTCAAAATATCAATAATAACATAGGTGTAAGTGAACAAAAACTGTGGATTTTCTATTAAGATTGGATTAGTCATCTTTGATCATGCATAAGTATGCAGTAGAGCAAGCCTGAGTGTGAAATGAATCCATGTAGCAGAGCAAAATTAAATCAATCCATTGAGAAAAACATTCAGAGAGGTTCATTAATGGGTCTGCTGGTCTTCCCTGGAAGCTGGCTGGCAGCAGCACAACCACATTAGGACGATCAGCCCAGACAGGTGTCACTTAAATGCTTGGAGTTAGAGCTCTATGTCATTCTCCTCTGTGAAAGTTTTTTTTTCTTTTCACCAACAACGTCCTTGCTTATTCCCACTGGTACTTCGAGCTGAGCTTTTGGTGGCTAGACCTCTTTTACCACTGTCAATAGGGCTGATTGTCACTGTGTGGCAGGGAACAAGCCCAGGAAGTCAATTTTATTTATTTATTTTGCCATATATGGTTATAAACTCATACCAGAATAATTACATGAGATTTGTATTATGACAGTGGGCTTTTAAACCACACTTTGTTGTTAGTGTTTGATTTCAGGCAGCTACACCGAATGATGTTTTTGTTTGCAAAAGGCAAAATTCCCTACACAAGGGGCTGGAAGTCCTCAGGGACCACAGTCAGCATGGAGCCAGCTCACCAGTATTTAACAGATCAAATGGCAGAGCACATCTTCAAAAGCACTCAGTGGGATCAAAAAAGGACATTCATCAGAGCTTTACTCAAGCAATAAGTCTGTTAAAGAACAATCATAATTAGCAAGCAGGAAAAAGGCTCAACTTGACAAGTGGTCTGCAATTTCAACATGATTCTGTTGTAATGGAAAGATTAATCATCACAGAGTCAGCTCATTGAAAATAGACTTATATGTTAATTGTACTACTAAATGTATCCATTAATTGGTGGCAGTAGTTTTTATGAACATACATGCATGAAATGTCAATTGTTGGAGGATCACATTTCTAATGCTTTTCCTCTTTATGCAACCATATTTTAGAATTTCTAATTGTATATAGTAGTAGGCTTGTCTCACTCCAATGTTTGCACTCATGGCACTGACATGAGTTGAACACAATCCTTCAGTAAACTAACACACAGCCAACAGCACACTATAGTGGAGTCAAGTGCCTTAACCACTGAGCTACTTGGGAGCCCAGTGGATCAATTTTACTACAACTGCACTGGCTCCTCTGGTTCAAACACGATTATTCCTTTTCCCCCTTTTTCCACCAAGTTTGGAATCACCATTTGTACTACAATGGCTCACCTCATCACGTCACCCTCTATGCTTATGCAGGAGTATGGAGGTGAAACAAATGCACGCACTGCCACTCAACCCACTAGCCCTTTTCACACTACAAGTCTCATAATGCACCACGGCTTTGCTAATGCCAGTTGAAGGATAGATGCATTTCCGCTTATATCATCTGAGTGACTTGCAGGCACCTCACAAGTCACTGTAGTATGCTGTAGCCATGAGACAAGCAGTGCCTGGCTAACAAAATCCACCCTGCCCTGGTGGAATGAAGTCAGTTGTGTTCTGGCACTATGGACTCCCAGTCGTTGTCGGTGAATGACGTCTCAGATTCAAACCTGGGTCTGAGCTGTAGGGCTTAGTTTGTGTGGAACAAGCGCCTTAGCCAGCTGAGCCACCTGAGTGTGAAATAGAGCTTTTAGTATCTAAGAAGACAAGACAAATTAAAACATGATACCTTGAAGTCAGAAGTCTGTGTCTATGAGGATGACACAGTAAGGCAAGCAGGGTTTGCTCACAGGGTTTGCTCACAAGAAACAGCCATTATACACAATTTTTTTTTCAGAGAATGATGCCCTTTGTCATATTCATGTGCAGTTCTGGTTAGTCAGAGATTTCAATAAAAGAAGTACATAAAAGCCTTTGGAAATGATGTTGCAATTTTAGCAAATTGGAGAAGTCACTCCCTGGTGACTAGGGAGCACCATATTGCTATGCAGAGGATGACTACCCTGATAGCAGGGAACATATGGCAGGTAGGGGTGGCTAGATTTGATGTGTGGTTACTAGCATCACATCAGATCTTTCAGCGTAATTTAGCCTTGCCCTGTACTTCCTCTCATCCCATGTTCTGCATTGATACAGTACAAGTGTTTTAAGGACGATCCCACACATTTGTAAGATCTCCCAAAGCAGCGTTTGTACTCAATTAATTGATTTGGCTAGCTGTGATAAACAGTTGGTTGTTTGTTATTGACTGTGTCTTATAATAATGAGTAGATCCACTCCCTGAAGTTGAATTCTCAGGGAGCTTGAAATAGTGCAATGAACACACTTAAAAGTCAGAATTATTCCTGAAAATCCAATTTTCAATACCAGAGTTCAGTAATGATGAATCAACTGGGTAAATGAAAATGTTAGATTAATCAAGTCAGGGCTTCCCGAGTAGCTCATTGGTCATTGGCATTCAAGTTAAATGTATGCTGACCTCTACAGCTTGGGTTTGATCCCAGCCGTCTCATTAGCCAACAACGACGTGGAGTCCACAGTGGCAGAATAGATTGGCTTTCTCTGCCAGAGAATAGGGTTGGGTAAATATGTAATGAGACAATGACCTACTAGTGACTCCTGCTGGTCACTAGGTACGCACAGTCTGCCTGTATAAAGCTGCGCATGAAATACCTTCCTCTGATGCATGTTTGTCCAAGCTTGGCATGAGGCTACAGTGTGTAAAGAAGCAGCGCTTGGAGTCATGTGTTTCCAAGGAGAGCATGTGCTTGTCTGCATGCAGGCTTGTTTGAGGGGGTTATGTGGCAGTGAGCAGCATCTCTATGATATAATCAGACAGTCCAAATTTAATAAGAAAGTATAATGTCAACACCTGTAATGTTAATGGACTGAAATCTGATATTTATTGCTGGTTGTTTCAAACCTAGGTATTGGCTGGAATGCAATGGCATCTTTATCCCTGTTTCTGGAGGTTTTACACATGAGATAATAAAGATCAGAGCTGTGTCTGTCTGTTGTTTTGTATTTGTGAAACTGGCTCCTGTGAAGAGGAAAAGCAAAGAGCAGTGATGATGACAAGTGAGATGGATTGCCAGGAGATGGATTAATGAACCACTTAGCAGTCCTCATGTTGTCCCGTTGTGTCGTACGCAACATAGCATTCACTCACCACCAGATGAATGGCAACGAGAAACCCTATATGGACCATGAAATTGTCTGTCTGTGAACACTTAATTATTGCACCTAGCTAATAATGTGCACTGTAAAGTACTTTGACATTTTGCTGCTTTGTTCTCAAGTCAGGTTATCTGAGAAGACACAATGTTCTATTAGCGAAGGAGTAAATAAATGTAGGATTTATTTACTGGCTTCCAAGCAAACCTCCTATAATTATGTTCACCCCAGCATGTAATTGGTGACTTTCACACTATGTTTATGCTGCGAATACAAAGGTATTTCAGAATGAACATAGAGCATGTTAAAGAAAATCACTCAGAATTCAATAAAAAGCAGTGGAATGCCATGTATAAAAGAAACATTCTATACATTGGTAAATGTTCCCTTACAGTAAAAAATATCATCGCATTATACTATTGCTACTTTTGAGGGTGCTTGCACATAGTGGAGGTCCACCCAGAGAGCTGCAGTGAAAATGATGCTTAATTATGTTGCTTATCTTATTCTTACCTCGTCTGTGAGTTTCCTGCTGGTTGAATGAAGCATTTGATTAATGGGTTGCATGTTTTCTGGCAAATTAAAACAGCCCCCAGGAAGCTACAAGTGAAGGGAACTTTTGTGTTGGCTTTTGATGATAATTTACTGGGTGGCATATAGTAGAGTCTGTCAGATTGACAGTACATAATTAATTTCCTCTGTGGTCAGGCCTTCATCTGAGCCATCCAGTATTGTACTGTAGTGTACCCCCCCCACATCATCACCCCCTGTCACTTTCTGCCTATGCTTCCAGTTTCCTGTTTCTCAAACCTACCATCTTAATCTTCCTCCACTAGCCCCACCATCTTCTACCATCACATCTCCTCTCCCATGTGTCTCCAGGTCTGCAATACCCCCTCACCCAGCTGATCACCCAGCCCAGTCCTTACCTGGCCCCAGCACATCTGTAGGAGGGCAGACTCCCTGAAATATTGCAAGTTCATGCATTTCTGTTTCTGTCAGTTGGAAATGATGAGAATGATTTTATTCTTTGTCGATGGGAAAGTTGTATAGAAAAGAAATTAGACCAGAGGACTAATAAACATTAATTTTAATGGAAACAGACTGTTAATCAACTTCATTGAGGGTGCATTCATTAAGGA
Source organism: Megalops atlanticus (assembly GCA_019176425.1). NCBI lineage: Eukaryota > Metazoa > Chordata > Actinopteri > Elopiformes > Megalopidae > Megalops > Megalops atlanticus. Next base: position 26,885,758 of record CM032882.1, read on the forward strand.
AATGCTCATTATTTCAGTGGCAGCCGCATCATGTAAATGGCTGGACAGCATTACTGCTTAGTTCTTAACTAAATCTAAAGATATACAGAACAAATGTGGCAGTTTGCACAGTTATGCAAAGTAAAAGTGAATCATGTTGATTACTGATGGTTCCTTAAAAAGGGAGTCAGGGCTTTTGCATTGTACTTAACATTGCCTATGAACAGTAATGTGCTTTTTCAATTCTTACTATATTTTATTGTACTACCCCTACCCCCTCATCAGGGCAGGGGTCTGCTCTAAAGTATTCAGTACTGTAGCTCTTTAGGCAGCACATACTTGACATAATTAAAACCTGTACTTTTTCATAAAATAATCCTACCCAACACCTACAGTATCACTGTTCCCCAAAATTCCTTACTACTAGTTCCTCCTCAGCCGACCAGGTGAAATATCCCTAGCCCTCATGCAGCCCCTGCCCCCCAACCAGTGAACTCTTGCAGGAGCACTGAAGTGGGATGAGTGCAATTCTCCAATTCACTGGAATGCAGCCCAAAGCCATTATTCCCACTGCACGTCTCCCAGGGCATCATTGCGAGCTAAGCGGCAAATGAAGAATGAGTGTGGCTTTTCTGATGTCGTCCACGACAGCAGCAGGTGCCTGCGGAATAAAGCCAATCTGTTACACCATTGTGGGCGTCCGATAATCATTACATAGTTGGGATCAAAGACAGGCTGTCGAGCTCAGCTTGCACTCAAAGCAAGTGCCTTAATTACCGAGCTACCATCCCTTTCTGATATTACCAGCACCTCCTCCCCCGAATGAAAAATAAGATCATTTTTCTATCAGTATGGTCATTTGTGAAGCCTGATTGTCCCTTCAGCCCTGTAACAGCTTAAAGGGAACACTCTGAAAGTCTTAATGGTCTTAACCAGGACAGGAAACAGAACTCACATCCCTCACTGTGCACTGAGTTTCCTGCCTTTCCATTTGCAGGGACGTATGGGCCAGAAAGCTGGATCTCTGTTTACCCAGAGTGTCATGAGAGCAGTCAATCTCCCATCAACATCAATGATCAGGATGCTCGAGCCTCCACAGAATATCAGGAACTCACTCTGGATGGGTTTGAGACCGAATCATCAAACAAGACCTCCATGAAGAACACAGGAAAAACAGGTGAGAGTTTCCTGCATTAAATCCTCTGGACAAAGTAAAAGTTCAGAGTCAGAATTCTCATTCCTGTGCAGGAAATGATAATCTGGTGAATTTTCAATTTATGTTTAACGCTAAGGAAAAGAAAGGTGTTTACTGTAATCGGTTGAGATTGATCAGGTGCAGAGAATTTGATGGGTAAATTGGCCAGAAGTATCAAATGTGCACTCTTACCATTGGTATAATGCTCGGAGGGCTTTTACCAATGCTCAAATTCTTGAAGTAGGACCCTCTTACAAGGAAAATATATTCTCAGTTGTGCTCATTAAGCACATAGTTATAATGCTTGTTATGATTTACATTTGCAAAAGATCCATGCATTTGAGTCAGGACAGCATCACTGCAAAGTGATGTTATACGTTTGCTTCTCTACTCAAGGATGAAATGCTGTCTTTACTGGGATGTGTCTGCTTTCAGTAGACTATCAATCTTCCCTGACAGGCATGGACCACATATCTCAGCATGGTGTATTGCTGTTGCTTGCATCACTCCAGTGGGGATGTGTGTGTGTGTGTGTGTGTGTGTGTGGGGGGGAGGCAGATGAATAATTCTTCCTTAGTCTCTCAAGCATGTGCAGATTTCCAGAGGCTGAAATCACATTTCAAGGATGACACTGCTTATGTGGAATTACACACTTGCCAAGAACAAAGAACAGCAGAATTCGTAATGTTGTCTTTGATCTCACAGTCTGGTGAAAATAAAGTGTAAATATGTAATGTCATCATCTCTCTGTTCATTCTCAAATTCATTCATAAAGGGTAAAGTGTCGTCTTGTTGACTCAGGAGAGCTTTACTGCCCTGTGACAGCAGAACACTGCGTTTGTCAGTCATCAGCACATGTACATAAAGCAGACAGAAAACAGAACAGAGACTGGAGAAAGGGAAACAGAGAGCGGAAACAAACTGACAAAAGTAAGCTGTCAAACAGGGCAAACAACGTAAGCAGGACAAATATAGCAAACAAAAGCAAGGTAGACAAGGCAGTAAAAAGCAGACAGAAGAAAGCTGGCAAAACATACTATGGCAAATTGAGAGTGTTGAATTATGCACTGAATTCTCAATACATCATTCCCATTTCCATTCATAGCATTATGGTCATTCTCTAGGTGAAAAAAAATATTTTAAAGCACACAAAAAGTATAGATGTAGTGTCAGAAGGAATTTAGTTTATTTACATCATATCAATCACCCAAACTGAGAATATTCCTTCTAAACCAAACTTGATATGAAAAAGGCAAGTTATTGATTTCATTTGGGATTCAGTCACAATGAGGATGTCAAATTCACATGAGAGGAAAAGTTAAAAAGTAATGCCTTATTTTTCAAAACCCACTTAGCATGGGAAAGTATGATGTCTATCTGGGGTTAGATCTTAGTGTAGAAACATGTAAGTGGAGAGAGGGGGCAAAGGCACAATCTACTATTGCTGTTAGGCAACTTCTGGTCTCGAACAAAAGGCTCAGTCTTTGCTTAACTCCCCCGAAGAGAGCATCAACCAATGGTTCACAGTACTGGAGGCGTGATTCCCACTTTATCTTCTGCAGTTTTGGACCAGGATGGAAATGGTGGGCAATAAAGCTTGATAACAGGCCAACTTGTCAGATTCCAGGACAAGGCTTTTGACAGTGGAGCCATCACCTGAAAAGTAATTTCACACATCTGAGTCACAGTATAGACCTGGTATCAACATAATTACTACTTACACATAATTAAAATATCAAAATATCAGGTGAATATTGTGTTCACACGTATGTAAACATGCAGAGATGTATACCGATCACCCTTATTTGATTCCATATTAGACCATGAGTAACAAAATAAATGTAAAAATGATGCAACAACTTTTTAATCTGCAACAATTAAATATAGATATATGTGAACTGTTGTCATATTGTAAAACAAGTGTTGTCAGACTGGTTTTATAAGCTGCAATTAAAATTAAGAGAAAATGTTGCTTACCGTAACATGTTCTTAGATGAATGTCATCTCTGCCTACTTATATTGTGGTAGTTCAATCCTTCCACACACATCATTAAGGCTTTGTTCTCTCCCTGCAGTGCAAGTCTTCGATCGTTTGAAGGCCCGGAAAGTAGAGTTTCAATGTGGTCCTTCTTTAATTATGTCAGAATCACTTTTTGTTCAATTCAGAAATCTCTGTGTACATCTTCAAGCGTTCCTGCAAGAACATCAAAAGTATGACACCCTTTAAGTCCTCTGCAAGCTATATAGCAGACATTCAGTGTGTCCTGATCAATCCAGTGGATAGTTACACCCAAGAAGCTTCTTTTGTTGATATTCTTTCTTCCCGAGGGCAGCATGTAGGTTTGACTTCATTCGCACAAGCTCATCATAAACTGTCTTCACCAATATTTTCCTTGACATTAAGTTCCTTCCAGGTATGAGTTCATAGAATAATTCCAGGAATTCTGGCCTCTCAACAATGCTTAGAAAATGGATGCCCTGGATAAGAAATCTGAGTATGAGCTAGTCAAATCTTTGCTGTGACACAGTGGCTGGGACTTTAAAGTGTTCTGCACCAGGCTGCACTTTAACAGGGGTGGACTCTTCCTGTTTAGGGAGCAATGTGCTTTTTCTTGTGCCTTTGTGCAATTTATTCATCTACTCACTAACCCTAACCCTAACCCTAACCCTCTGATAATAAGAGGAAGAACACATTTTTAAAATGTGAATATTTAAACGTGTAGGGTACATTAATACAAAAAACAGTTCACCTTGTATGAAAATGAAGCCAAGGTCAACTTAAAAATCAATTTAAATGTTGTGTTTGCTTGAACTTTGAACTAGCCTGAAGCAGTATCCTTTCAACTGTAGGAAGGACATTTGGCATATTTGGCATTAGTGTAATGATATGCAGTTGCAAGATAATACTACGAGACAAGACTATTACTTTATGTAAAAGACAGAGCACCTATGGGTCATATTGAGTGTAACACATTGTGCATAGACTCTGATTGTTGTGTGACTGAAGTGCCACTCATACGCGTGGTAACTAATTCATCAGACGTTTCTTCTTTAATGACGTTTATATTTGATGTCATGGGAGAATTGTTCATGTGCATTTTTTTTTATTCCATTACCATATGGAATGACCTCACATTAACTAAATATGACATGTTTCTGAGAATTGCTTTTTGCTGTTTCGATTAATGAACCAAAGCCACAAACTCCCTTGAGGACAGCAGACTGAAACCTAGTGAAAAGTGAACCATCCCATCCATTTACCTTAATGTTAAATGAAAATAATTACACTCTCAGGACAGAGAGAGTTCATTCATAAAAACAGAAAACACTAACAGCTAGTTAACAAATGTTGATGTGCCTAATGTAATTTGCATCTTATCCATAATAAAGTGGAACTGTTGCATTATTAGCCAGCTAGTTAAACGTATTAACATTACAACAATTATTTGCTTTGGAAATGTTATTGATGACTAATATAGGTTATGGCAGCGTTAGTTAGACTAGAACCATGGAAAAAGAGGTCACCATCTGCCTGCAGGAGTAAGAACCCACCTTTGCTCGTCATTCATCAGCCAGTGTTCAAACCAGAGTCATGACTGACTCCATCAATGCGCCACATTTTGGTGAAGCAAAATAATGCTTTGGTTGAGATTGTGTCACAACTGTCTTAAAAATAAATAAAATGTTCAACACTTAGCGTTTTGAATTTTTGGTTTACAAAATTGCCCAACTAACTCACATGTTGAGTTTTAGTCATTGTATTAGCTGGTGCCTTCTGCTGATTTCCAGTGCATTATCCAGGGCTCCTACAGGTGGAGGGAGGGGGGAATCTTCCTCTTCATCCAGCCTCATTTCCTCAGGGAGCAGTTCCAGCCCATTGTTCAGGGCCATGTTGTGGAGGTCATCACAGGCTAGAATTATGTTGCTCACCTTTTCAGGCTGATACATCAGCCTCCCTCCTGATGCATCAAAACAAGGCCATCTTCCCTTCAGAATCCCTATGGTGCATTCCATGACTGACCTTGCATTGCCTACAGGCTACAAGAATTGTACAGGCTACAAAAATCTTTCAACCATCAAATAACCAATTTCAACATTAATGCTTCTCATTGAGAAGCCATCCCTCCCTGCTCAAGCAGATCAACTCAAATTTGGATAGGTGGTTTCAATTACCTAATTCTTTTCATGCCCAAAATACTATTATTGAGATGAATATACTTCCACATTTTAACTTTTTAAATTGCTTCCTACTGCCCTCTCATACTGTGGGGTTGGAGATGGGTATGGGAGAGGAGGGAAGTATTATTGTTTTCCTTGTGTTTTATATCTGTTTTAACTGATGTTTCTCAATGTATGTTTTTTATATTTTTACATTTTGTATTTTACCATATCCTGTAATCCCAAACTAAAAAATTTGGTCACAAGTAGAGCATGTATTAGGGTGAATTTCTTTGTGCCAGATAATTTACATTCTAATCTTAGAAGATAGTATCATCAGTTAGGATTAGTGCTGTGTATAATTACAGAGGTCAGCAACACATTTATAACTGTGTGACAACATTGGTCAAGAGTTAATGTTAATTTTGCTCTATAGTGAGATATACTTCAAATTATGTGGTCCCCTGTAAAGTAAATTATAGATTTATATTCTCACTCATATTTATATTCTCAAGTGCATCCTCGCTGATACCATATCTTCTGAACCTTGATTTGTGTTGTTGTTTCAGCCATTTCTCAAATTTCTAATAAAATATTTAACAAATTCATGAGCGTACAAACCTTCAGAAACATTTGTATTGACGGAAGATTTATTTTTACAAGGGCACCCGTTTTCACAGGCTACCATTCAAGGCCTTTTTGGCTCACCATCTAATTCCAGCTCATGCTTTTTCATGCTCAAAAGCACCAGCTAGCATCACTAATGAAACTCCCAGGGCCAGATTGCCTCTCACATAGGATTATGGCTCTGTATCAACAAAAACCGAACAAATGATTAAAAGCAGGCAACCACTGTTATTGTCAGCAGTGCATGCAGCAGGATGGTGCAGTGAAGTGGGATCCCTTTTCACACTAATGTGATGTTTACAGTGTGCTCAGTGGAGTCTTTGCTCTCCTAGCATGTTATTCACTTAGCAGCTTAGTCTAACTGCTGCTGGCACAGATTTTAAACTTACAGAAAATCACATTTATCAAACATCACATTTACAGTAGAGATCAATTAATAAATTGGGAGTTCTTTGACTTTCTCAAAGGTCAAATACCTGATTCTTGTTTGTCTGTAGTACGCATTTTTATATAGGCTTGGCCAATGTAACTTTTTAAAAATAGCCCTTTTTTGCTTTCTCTCTCATTGTGGTTGCAAGACAGGTCTGTATGAAATATAATGATTTTGCTTGGCTGTCATTGTTGTAGTATTTGATAAATTCGGACAATTTTCTGGATTGATTATTGCCCTTAAGACAGTAAAAAAAGGGGTAGACACTGCTGGACTTTACACCAGATCTCAGGTGACAGAATTGCAAACACAAATTACTGCACTGCCAGAATACCACTGTGGAATCATTCACAACCACTCCCTACTTTTTGGCCACCTCCCATCATTCTCCTACACAGAGAAGAGTACTAGCACAAAAGGGACCCAAATTATAAACCTGTCACAGGTTACATTTTTGCTAGCTGTGCTGATGTGCGATCACTAAATTCCATTGCACAGCATGTGTCTGAACATAACACCTATTTATTAAAATTGGATCAAAATTTAAAATTTAGAAGCTTTGTCTTTATTAATTGCCCTTTTCCGGCCTGTTTGTCAAAATAATTTGACTAATATGAAACAGACTAATATGAAATTGTGGTGGATTTGGTTGCTGGTGGCCAAAACAAATGTTCTAGGAAGCTGTTGTGCACTTAAATCTGTCCATTTCAAAGAATTGCTTTTTCTCAAATCGTTTTAGACTCTGTTGTACATGGATGGTTTGCAAATGTATAGTACTTCTTACATGGGTCTTCGTGTGACAGTGTTTGTGAAGTACCTTAAGTATATGCATTTGTTTCAGTGTTTTATTGTGTGCATTTGTCTTTTTTATTCCTGTGTCAGTCAATGCAGATTTATGTATGTGATCACCTCCTCTCTTCCTCTTTACTCTTTCAGTGGCCATTCTTCTGAGGGACGATTACTTTGTCAGGGGTGCAGGACTGCCGGGGCGCTTCAAGGCTGAAAAAATCGAATTTCACTGGGGCCAGAGCAATGGCTCAGCTGGGTCTGAGCATAGCATCAACGGCAGGAGATTCCCTGTGGAGGTGAGAGACAGTCATCATTCCTGAGATAAATCATTTTCTGAAATAAAGAAGACAAAGAGGGCGGGAGAAGAGGGTGACACTGACAAAATGGAGAGAAATCAGCCATATTATATCCCAAGAAAAGAAATTGTCACTTGACATTGCACATAAATGCACACAGTAAAACTGAGTGCTGCTGGGTCCCAAAAAGTTGCTATGGACGCAGTGAGCACAGACTAGACCACAACCTGCCAACCTATATTGGATGGATACATTTTTCAACTGCTAGCCGCAAAACAAACAGACTTAAAGTTAACTGAACTGGCTGGTAAAATGGAGGAACTGTGGGCATGACAATTTTCTTGATAACAACTGTATTACCTATTAATGTTGACCCTGAGCATTGACACACTGTTACAGTGCTGGCTGACTGGAGGTGATGAAACACATATGGCAATTTAAGTAACTTTTATATTAGCTACCTATCTTAAATATATGTGTTTATTCTATTAACAGGTTTTGTTTGGGTCCGGGCCTGTTTGCAGTATCGCTGTTGAGTTACCATAATTTCAATAGGTGTCTCAGCAAAGCCCATAGCACTGTTATCATCTGATAAAACTCAGAGTCAGTCTCTCGCCCTTCCACCAGACACATACTCCATGCTTATCAGTCTTTGTTTCTGTAAGGGGGCCTGAGGTGGGTCTTTGTTGTTGACACAGTATGATAAAGATTACAGTAAAGGACTCAGCTCAGAAGTAACCTTGAGTTGCTTTGACCATGAAATAATCCACCGGTCTAAATGGGTTGAAGAATGATGGGTCTTTAACTGAATGTAGAAATGAATAATTTGGGGTTTTGCCTCTCAGACATTTCCTTAATAAAAATTTAGAATGAATTTAATGCAATAGCTTTATGCATTATTAATTACAGCATGGCCTGCTTTATGAGAATAAGTAAAATGACATTAACAGAGGGAGCTTTTTTTCCTCTATGACTCAGTAGAGAAACTACTGCAGTCCATTTTGGGTTGTGACCCAGTGGTTGAAAAGGCCGTTGAGAAGTTGTGAAAGGCATGCAGGACAGAAAAAATGGTACCTTATAGCACTCTGAAAGTAGGTAGCCAATTTAGTCCACTTCCACTATAACAGGTAGCTACTTCCTCTTTTACATGAAAAACACATAATTGCTGAGGTGGTTTCTGTGGGCTCATAGAAACTGGCGATTTTGTGAACTTAAATGCTGAATTTGTTCTGAATTGTCACTTGCCCAATCAGATAAGTTCCAGGCACCCATTAATGTTGAACCAGGTAGCTACAAACATGTAGTGTTTTCATCCAACAAGCTTTCACAAAACAAGGCAAATTTTTTGTCTTAAACGCTGCAATTAATTGCATTCACAGAATTAGTATTGTACTAATTCGGTGACCTCAGTGTCTGCATTCACACCAGAAGGCTATGGGTTTGATCCCTTCCCAAGTCATAACAAAAAAGTAAAAATGGCATCCATTGCTTCTGGGCCTTCTGTACCAATCTGCAGTTCACAGATAGGTTGGGGGCCTTCCTGCTCAGACATCTCCCTTCCCAACTGTGATACATAATGTACTATTGTGTGGAGACCCACTGAAGGAAAAATTATCTTTACACAATTTTTTTGTGTTGTTATTGTATGTAATGCAAATGAATTTGGCAGATTGTTATTTCCCAATCATGGCCTATTGGCAGGCTGCTAACTTTATAGTTGTCCTGGGTCTTAGGGAGCAGCTGTTACATCACACTCAAACGGTTGCATGGTTCAGTCTATTTACTGCCTCTAGTGAGTGGAGAAGCGGTGGTTTGTAGTGCTCTCTTTTTGGTTTTTACAGAGGCTGTAAAGTCAGACAGTTGAGAGTGCACTTGTTCTGAGTCAAGCTTGTAACTGTGGAATGGAGCAGTGTATATATCAATCATCTGTTGGTTCTTGCAACAAGAGGTGGAAAAGCCTGCACAGTATCTTTTGTGAGATTTTGAGTATTGAATACAATTTTGACCTTGGAAGACTCATAGCTCAGATTTGGCAAGATGAAGATTTGCAGGTTGTATTTGGGGTAGAACCAACTGGTTTTTGGGACAGTGTACAGTATTTGCCAGGGTTGTGTTTTCCTTCAGTGAGTCTAGAATAGAATTTTACTTTGATTTCAAACCTGTTCTCCTGTCCTCTCCTTGAATCCTTGAGATGAATTTAAATGATTCTCAAGTGTTGGCATTTAGTAATTGCCCTTTAATAAGCCCTTGAAGTATGTAATTAAATGAAGACATGCTGTTCCATTGCTTGTAGGTAAGACGTTTAACTAAATAAAATGCAGTTAGTATGCTAAGTACATAAGTATTAAATTACCTGCAATAGTCCTGCTTAATCCATGCAGCCTTCTGTTGTCATTCCACATTTTTTCCTTGACATTTGCAATTTCACTTCATTGCCTTCTCAGCTTAAATGAGATATCCTCCATCTGTTGCACACTCCAGCTCATCCATATATTCTGCATTCTACCATGGCAGTCATTAGTGTCATCATATTCATATCACACCACCTCAGGCCATATGTAATAAAGCCAGATGTAGGTTCAGTGACTGCTCAGCATGCCCTGCTCCACACATTGGCCCGGATCAATGTGCTGCCTCTTAGTCAATTCAATTTGATTGGATATAGTGCTTTTTGAACAAAACCACTGACCCAAAGCCTTCATGGTGTATCCTATGGTTAATATGAATAATGTGTATTATATTGCGCTGCCAGTTCCATCATTTCATAGTAAGTATTGTGCCCAGCGCATCCTCCAAAGGGGGAATCGGGTACCTTGGCAATCGTGTAGTGTGCCGCCGGTTTAATGATATTCAGTGAATTTATGCTAAAGGTCAGTGTTTGTGGCATGACAGTCTGACTCCAAGAGAGAAGAAGCTATGTTGCTGTTTGTAGATCAGATCTGTGTGGACAAATTATTTATTTGTATGAAGGAATTCTCACTAAGACACAGGTTGTGAAAGGTACCAGTGTCCAGGCAATTCAGTAATCCACAGGAAGTAAATAATGCCCTTTATCATGGATGTCTATTTGAGCCAGTCAGAAGTTGCAAGAACCATAGGAAACGTGAATCTTAACTGAAGAAAACCTTCAAAAATCATTTGCACTGGATAGGAGACACAAAGTAAATTAGACCACATTATACAGAGCAAGCAGAGCTTCCTGCAAAGGGTAACATTTGGATATGGCAGATAATAGTTTTCACTGATAAATATTTCTTCCCATCAACCTTTTGCAAAAGATAAAATGGGAAACTATTGTGAGAATTATTTGGTGCAACAGAGATACTCTTTTGAACGGGGGTATCTGAGAATATAATGTGCCTGCATAAAAGTAGGAATATATGTGTGCGATGATTACTCATATTTCCTCTTTAATACTTTGTATTATTATTATTATTATTATTATTATTATTATTATTATTATTATTATTATTATCTTTGGGGATTTATTTTGCTTTATGGTTTTTTTGAATGTATGGGTCTTCACGCCTTTGTTATGACAGAGGGAGTCTTTAATGCCAACATTTATTGGGACATCAGGCCAAAAACTTGGTTCCCTCTTCCAAGAGGGTTAAATTGGCTGAAAATGGACATTCCAACATAAAAATGATCCAATTGACTCATCAAAATCTACAATGAAATGGTTATCTGAGTAAAGCGTAAATGCTCTCATCTGATCATCTCAATCTACCACAAAGAGGATTTACAAAATTCAGATGATAGGGATGTGAATAAATGTGACCCATATGTGTCCTGGTATAAAATTAATTATTTGTGCACAAGTTGAATTTGTTGAAATCAGTTTAAACCCAGCACTGTGCTGCCAATGCAGCCATATACATTTATTTGTATTCATGAATTATTCACCCATTTCAATTTCTATCCATCCATCTCTGTTGTCACAGCAAGTGGCTATGGTCATATTATGTAAGTGCATATCTTCTAACACATACAGTGTATGTACAGCATTTTGACCGGATTTGCACATTTTTATTTAAACCGTACTCTGCCAATCAGTGTTAAATCAATGGAACCTGATTTGTTGGTTGTAGTGTATTCATCCAATATATTTTTATGACTTCTTAAAATTTGAATCATTCTCTCACATGAACTCACATTCCTTTGCCCCTGCTTTCTTGTGATTGTTTATTGGCATATTAGGCCATCTAAAAAATGAACAATCTTGCTACTATTGCCCATACAAACAGATTACTATCATTACTGTTTAATAGAAAAAGTGAATGATGAGCTGGATGTTTGAATACATGTCTGTTACAGGAACCCTCCATCCCCACTCCCTCTCAGCTTAATCTCCTCCAAAGGTCTGAGCTCTGAACAGCCACATCTGGACAGCAACAGAAGAGCAGAATCTTTTATTGTGCTGTGGCAGAATTCTTGTTGTATTTAACCTGTCACAACATCAGCTTCTGTGTGCTCTGATGAGGCATAACATGTGTTGATTGTAAGGTGATTTATGTTTTTATTTTTTATCGGATGTGAATTTAAAATTCATCAGAGACTCTGAGTTCTGCTGCTGCTTAAGGTTCAGAGGGCAGTCCTATTAGAAAGCCAGGTCCTCTATCTACTGTATAAACTGATGTGTGGTGTAGCATTTATTTGAGGACAAAAAAATGAGCTTTTATTGCTGTAGTCATTCATGTGAAATTTAAGTCTTTACACTGACAAGGCACCATGCACCCTTTATTTTATAGTAACTTGTATAAACAAGAGTATATACAACAGAGTATATACAATATTTCAGATGCCCGTAGTGTTCTTTTTTTCAGAAATGCAGGAAGTGCATATATTAAAATGGCCTCACTTTGAGTATCTTTGCTGATTTTGCTTCAGTAAAAATCAGAATGGCTGCTGAAAAACAACAGAAAAACAGAGGTGAAAGTGAGGCCAAACAGGATGGAGAGATGGGAAATCTTTAGATAGTCACTGTGGGCCTCGTGCTAATTTATCTCTGTCCTGATGTTGACATCCGTTGTTTTAAAGGAATAAAGTCAGGAAATCAATAACCAAGCTTACTTACTCTAACCTAACACAATGGAAAGAATCTGCCTAGCCCAGGGCTATGCAGATTTTTTTTTCCCCTGTGAGGGAAATGAAATATTTAGAATACTTTTAATAGTAATGCAGTGTCATTTCACCCCTGTTTATAATTAATTATGCATAATTTCAATTTTTGTTCTACTGCAGCTCACCATAATTAGTTATAAGTCATGCCTGCCTGTATGCAAAATGTGGATTGATGTGTATGTGTTTGCATAAATTACCATACATACACAACAGCTCTCAGATATACACACACAGACTTATCAGATACTGTCAAATACTGCAGTTTGTTTGTGTTCTATGCTTTTTTCTCTTTATGCAATCCTGTTTTGGAATTAGTTATTAGTTATATGCTAGAACCGTCTCACCATAATATCCATGCAGGAGTACCAAGGCAAGACGAATGTGATCCTCAAATACACTCGCACACAGCCAAGGGCTATTTTTCCCCACTACAAGTCACACAATGCACACCAGTGGAGTGTGTGCTCAGAGGTGAATAGGTGGTACACTGCTGATGTCATTCAGACAACTTGTAGGTGACTGATGAAGTGCAGGGTGCCTGAAAGTGGTGAGACAAGTAACCTCTGCTGACATACCCGCCCCTTCCCCTGGTGGTGCAGAGCCAATTTTTTCTACTGCTGTGGGCTCCTGTTCATCGTCGGTTGATGACAAGATATTATGGTGTCTATACTTTCCCAGAAGGACTTGTCTGCTCACAGTGCAAATTCTAAGAAAAGCAAGGTGGAAATTTCCAGCATTGGAACAATTGTCATTATACACATTTGCTGGATATCAAAATAGCAATTCTGTATTGTGCTATGCATTTTTGAGATGATTGTGCTGTGTTATTGTGCCCTCTAAATACTGTATGACCTCTTGAATTTCTAAATGAGTCTGTTTCTTGAATGGGCATTATAAATGTACAATATATCTAATACTACCTTGTCATTCATTAAAATTAGAGTTCATTTTGGAAAGAAATGTTCATCCAAAGGAATTATTTAAAACACTAAGGAAATGGCAAAACAGGAGAAGTTAGTTTAGTTGGACAGGGAAAAAATTGTATATTACAGTATGAGGTTTAAACATATTCCATCTCAAGTGACATAAAGAACCGGTAGAGGAAATCATGTGTACAGTGGAATGTATATTCGTTTGCTTTAATGCTTTGCAGAAGAATATCCCAGATCCTCCCAACACAGAATTCCCTCTGACAAAACAGTATTTTATTGGGCTGCTTAGCCTCATTAGATAGGATAATATATTTAGAATGGCTACTGGTGGTATAAAAATGCCTTATTTTCATGCAGCTGTATAAATTATTGGCATGCAAGTATGAAAGCACCAGCACATTTGCCACTTAGTATAATTTATCATCTCCAAGCATTCCTAGACAAAATGATTCATCATATTACTCTTTCAGTGTTGTGTCCTGACGAATACCACAACTCCTATTCCTTTGCCTAAACAACCACAAAATTAAAAAAAGAAAAGTACAACAGAAAAATTACAATCATTGCCATGCCTTCACATGTCTCTTGTCTCTGTGTTGTCAATTTTGGCTCATTGAAAGAATTTCTGTTCATTTTTATATTCTGTCTGCACCATTGTGGATCCTTTTACTGAATGAAAATGAGGAATGTGTCACTACCTGTCGTCCCCTTGCAGATAAATGCAGACTGACTGCTAATTCACTAATTTTGATACAGCAAGGTTCAGACATGGAAGCCACTGGGGGCACACTCCACATTTATTTTTTATAGGACATCCAGTCTGACATGTCTAGCGAAGGGTCTGCTTTTGCAAGTGCCTGTGCCTGCGTATTAGTAGTGATCACCTGCTCTTTAATTTCTTTAATTAGAGATGCCAAAACCTTTGGTAAAAAGGTTTAGGTTCAGTTTGATATTTCAAAGTCAGTGTTGATCAGTAGTTACACATAACTTGACAATCCAGATGTGTTTCCAGTCAAACTTGATGTGAATCTGTATTCACATGAATCTCTAATCACTGTGGCTCCAAATACAAGTAATGGAACATACACAAGCTAATTTTACATATACAAAATGATCTCTGATGTATTTAACCACTGAATTTATGGAGTAATAACAGACGTTTATGTGTCATTATTTTTTATCTGTGTATTCAAAAGTAAAGTTAAATCAAGTTACTTTCCTCAAAATTGTCTGCCACAAAAATGTTGATGAAACATTAATCAATCTTCATTTTTCCTATCTGTAGTATTTTAATAAAGATGCAGTTCTGACTACTGACTTTGGTTTCTTTGTCTCACAGATGCAGATATACCTGTATAACCCAGATGACTTTGACAGCATCAATGCAGCAATAAGGGAAAAAAGGATAATTGCTGCCATGGCAGTGTTCTTCCAGGTAGGATTTGTTTATGTATTTTTTTTAGACTGTCATTAATGTTTTGAGTCCAGACATAGTGGAGAGGAAAATATCTCACTTGTAATAGTCATATGATGCAATTAAGTTTAAAGCATCCCTCTGTTACTTTTAAATAGTCTTCAGTCTTCTAAAAATCAGTGTGTCATCAATTGGATTGATTCTTTTCTCCTCCTGTCAGCTTTAAGTAGATATGAAACTACCATAATTGGGAGGTTAACAGTCCTGATGTGGCAGAATTGATCACCAGGGCAATAATATAATTAATACCACCTCACTTTCATGAATGATGCACTTTGAGCATGACTATATAAGGGGGTGGACTGCAAAGTATGTCCCATTTGTGATCGTAATGACCACATATGTGAATATTATATGTACAGGTAGAAACAAATAGCTGCACAGAACTCAAGTCAAATTGGCAGTACAGTAGTTATCATTCAAGCTGTACTTATTTGAACAGTGTGACTGTGTTCATTTGTTATCCCACCACAAAAATGGACAGATAGGAGCCTCATTGTAATTCAAAATTCATTCGTAATTCATTTGTAATGGGATGACTTTTTCAAATGAATTTTACTACTCAACGTCCCCGTAAAATATAAATGGCTTAAATGGTCATGGGCAGTCTGTTGAACATGTTTTGAGGGAGACTAAGATCTCTAGGAAGGAGAGAAACCTCTGCCCCAAAGGCGTCTCAATTTGGATAGAACCAAATTGTACATAAAATATACTTGATTTATAGCTTAGTGTTGCCTTAATGAATTCCCTAAGTAACAAATCTGATCATGACAGAAGTCTGTTTTGGAAAAAAGTAATTTAGAAATGAATTTGATTTTTTGTAGTGTATAACATCTTTATCTGCTAGTCAATATTTATTTACTAACCAGTGGAAAAAATGATAATAATTTCTAAGCTCTAATCTAATTAACTGTTGTGTAATAGTATAGCCAATCATTTAACATATTTGCTCTTAACAGAATACTAGTATTTTCCTTTTTCTTCATCTCCATTCATTTTTCAACTTCTGCATTCTCAGACTTGAGCTGTTCAGAGCAGATCAGTCAACTTCAGTTACAACCTTCCTTGCCTGAATCTGTTCCAGCATTCTTAGTGAATGAGTAATGAAATGTGCCTTGGAAAAAGAACCACTCGTCTGTAGTGTCCTTCACAGAAAGAGAATGGGAAGATTGGAGAATGGAGAATGGGAAGTAGAATTCCATTAAATTATTATTATTTGTTTGTGGAGTGCAGCTATGCTGCCATTTGCTGAATCAAGGCCATCAGTACCAGCACTGGAGATTTAATATACAGTAAATGATTCATAATGAAGCATACATGATTTTCTGAATAGCACGCTACTGTTATCATTTTAATTGAAATTATGTATGTACACTTTTTTTTGTGCATCTGATTATATTATTGTTAGTTTTTATGCATTCATGCGTAATTTAAAAGGGATGCTGCTTTCATGCCACCATGTCCCAGGGAATTCATGTTCAAAGGGGCAGTCTGCAGCTGTGAAAAATTAATAGAAAATTTTAATGTGTACAATGATCTTTTGACATCTGATTGATGATGCATTAAATGTTTTTAGTTATGGTATTGTTTTTTTCCATGGTTCCAGCTTTGTTTTCTCTCATCTTCTGTGCTTGTCTGCTGCTCTTTTTTTGTCAGTTGGTGTTTTCAAAGGCAAAATATGAAAGCAGTTTAGGAAAGATGAATTCAATGGGAAAGGTTACCCACAAAAGACTAGTCATTTAATTAGAAATTATAAGGTCAAGAATTAAATGGTGAAAAATGGTAAAAACTAGTTTCAACAGTAAATAACTTGCAAGCTGATGAAGAAGAATGTAGTGAGGGGAAAGCAGGTGAAATGTGACATTTGAGTTAAAAGAGTTAAATATAAACAACAGAGATCATCCTTCCAGTTGCCTGGACCATTAAATATGAATGACAGTGATTGTGCTCTTGGTTCCTTGGGCTTCGATGGAATGCTTGCACCACTTGGTCTTCCTGTTCTTTGGACTCATGTTTTTGCTGTTGAACGTAATTGGTTCCAGCGTTGGTAGTTTTGGAGGTTGATTTGATACCAGGAATTCACACCAGGAATAGGCTCCTCCCTCCCCAGTTTTAGGGCCCAGAGCACAACCGTCAACTGCGGCTTTTCCTCTAGATAGAGACACTGGGAAGGGATGGGCATCTGAAAATCTTTACATATCTATCATCCTTTACCTGATACAATATTAAGCCACCTGCAGCACTCAGTGGACAATTGATTCAGCTGGTCTTCAGTATATAAACATGAGGCGCCATGCATCTCGCATCTCATCTCTCGCTCAGTCAGGCTCACAGTTAGCTGACAATTATGAAGTAAGGACTCGCTCTCAGTTGTTCCCAGCTGTCCGAGACTGGCAGCAGGAGATGGAATGTAGGCTGAAGAGTCCTCGGGGAACCATTATGAAGAAGAACAAGTTAAAGAGAGAAGACTCCCTCTGCAACAATAGCCTTAAAATCTCCCTTTTTTGTACAGGTTTTGATTCTCAGCAGGTTACAGCATCCACTTCATTTTTCTAAAAACAGGAAACCAAGACTTTATATTTTAAAACAAAAGCAAATCAGCATGTGATACTCTAGAAAATTTCTTACAGCTGAGAGTTTATCTTCGGATTAGAGGTCCAAGCGCCGTGCAGCTACCTGTGGAAAGAAATTACTAGACAAATGAATAGAAAGTAGTGTGTACTTGTTTTGAGGGCATGCATGCATACATGTGCATGGCAGTCATCAGTGTGAATTTATGCATCTGTGTGAATGTGTTCTAAATGAATTTAAGCTGCTTAGTTTAAATCATGTAGATATTTGGTGGATAGCTTTCAGTGAATGTTTCAGGTATCTGCTGCCCTCTTTTTTCCTTGCTTCATCTTGATCAAAACAGATTGTAGTTGTCATTTTATTACCTTCCATTATAATTTGAACATTCCTCTGCCCCTTCGTCTTACCCTGAGCAGGGTTGGCAGGTCTCTAGAAGACTGATGTGAAAAATTTGATGAGGGGCTGCCATTAAGAAAGTGGCACTTCCTTTGTATTGAAGAAACCATTATGCTTTGCTTGATTGTTTCATTCCTTTATTTGACTGTTCACTGTAAGGGCTATAGAGCACACAGGGCATGGAATATGTAGAGTACTTCACATATTCATGCACAAGTGCTGATTACTCTCTAGTACTCGTAAGTAAACCTATTTACTGTACTTATGAGCCATTCTGTTTTTCAAAACCACCCGAGTTAATAAAAGTATTCAATGAGTACAATTCTTTGGTGTAAGCTTTGGTGTACATAAGTAATCCCAGTTGCTATTTTTATTGTGACTGTGTCATTAATATATGATGTGCAAAAATTCAGATGCATGCGCCGGAGCAATAGGGTCATTCTTCACTGCTGGGGCAGCTGAAACGGGAACACAGGTGTTCATAATGTAGGTTTGGCACACAGACAATGAAGCAAGGCGCTCTCATGCAGACCTAAATGCTTCCCCTGAGTGCTGACAGCCCTATCGTTTATGGCAATAAGCAGAACATTGTGCAACATTCTGAATAATGAAGGAATGCTTTTTTATGGAGAGTACCATTTAGCTGACCCTCATAATACACCCTTATTTATTTTTAACTTGTTTTAGGGTTTTATTTCTGTGGCTTGAATGGGGGGTCGGGGTACAGTGGTTATAAAAGTCTGAGTAGTTCAATGTGTGGTGTTTTCCCCTGGTCTGAGATTAATTTTTGCTACTGGTATATTGTGACTACCACTGTCCTATGCAATAGACACAGAGCCTACTGGCCGTATGGCCCTGGTGACCTTTAAAAGACAAATAGTGCTGTTTCCTTAGTCTTGCTCAGGTTGTTCTGAGGTAGGCAGATCTGGCACAGTGCTGCTAAAATAAGCCTCTTTACTAGTTCCACTGGCACAGTGGTTTTTGCGCTCAACAGCTGAGTGCGGCTCTGTCATTCCCTTGCTTCTCAGCGTGAACTTTGAGATATATAATTCAGAATGGAAGGACGTTGTGCTTTCCATCAATCATGATGTCTCTGGGCATCAGTACAGTCACCGCTCTGTCTCTCAAGTGGTGGGCCTTAATTTACCTCCTCCAGAAAGACGTCTGCTTTCAATCCTGCTTGATCAAGCCATTCAGGTGCCGTTAATGAAAAGCCATCCCCATGAGGCAGGAGCAGGAAATGTTGCAGCCAGGTTTGAAGGGTGTTTTTGTTGAGGATGAGGAGATCTCCAGAGGACTACAGTGACACTTTCTGTTTGCTGTTTATTATCACCTTTTCCTCAATTACTGCCCCAAAGAATAACAACAGGACCTGAGGCTTTGAAGGTCTCCCCAAAATTCTGTTTCATCTCCATAGTGAGGAGAGGAGGCTCAGAATGTGCAGCTGTGGCTTTTGGGAGACTTTTGTTATTTTCAGGATATGGTAGAAAGGAGTGGTGTCTAGAGACAACGGGGGCAGTTGGAGGAGCACAGACATTTCCCTTGCTGGCCCTTGGGGAGCCCAAGGCCAGCAGGTCTCTCCTCTAAATGCTTCCTTAGAGTGATGACATGCACCCAAGGGTCCATAGCTTCAGGGCACATTTACCACCCACACAGTTCTGACAAAAATATCTAGCCTGAAATTGGGAGTAGTTTTTGTTTTCATTGCTATACAGAAACACAGACAATTTTGGGGTAAAGTGTTTTTTCTAAATGACTAATATTGATACTGCATGGCCATAGCCACTATTTATGCCCTTGCTACACATGTTAGAAGCAGCTGGCACTGAACCCCACTCTTGGATTCAGGCCCATATTTTGTAAGCATCCATTAGGAGCTTTCTGTTTGCAGGCAACAGTAGAAATATAATGGAGCAAATTCACTAAGAATGAACATTGATCACCTCATTTTTGCACTTTAGCTGTGAATGCTGTTTGCAGCAGTTTAACCATTGATTCACTATAGTAATCCTGCAAAACGTATAATACATACAGCAATGATACAGACATGGGGAGAAAGGCTTAGCAGATTATTTGTTTTGTTTTTTGACAATCTTCAGTTTTCAGTGTCCTTCTTAAGGCATTTTGTGTTATATTTCATTATGTATGTATATATGTATATATTTAGGTTCATGCCTTTCATGTAATTATATGCTTTTAATAATTACATTTACATAAATATTCTGTAAAAACTACCTGAAGCCTAAATGCCAGTCTGTCCTAGTACCTTGACCTACAGTCAAACATTGACCCTCAGTCTTTATCAACAAATTATTTTTTTCTCCCTTAAATGAATAAGGGATATCCTTATGCAGAATACCCTCTCTCTAGCATGGCTGTGATGCTGGTGATGTCTTCACCTCGCTGCATTGGCAGCTGCCATAGTCATAGACATGATTGTATACTGCATTGGCTTGTAATGAGCAACAGTTTTTGTGAAATGGATGTAAAGAGCCTTATTTTCATGGAAATTATTTTAGTGCTGAAGTGCTGATGGAAGGCACATATTAACTATTTGTGATTACCAATGACACACTGTGTTGCTATTTCCTTGCAAGTGCAATTATTGCACTTTCCACCCATTTCAGGTGGTATGTGAATTGCATCCATTCTTTCTAATCCTTGTGATTATTTTATGGGTGAAAGACAGACAATCGTCCTTTGAATTTGTCCTTAATATTGTTAATACTGTTTTTCACTCTTTATAAGGCACCAGGGATGGTTTTAGATCAAAATGAAAACAAGGAAAGAGTTTGGTTGTATAATACCAGGCATTGATAATTAGGCCCTCCTAATTAATGGCCTTTGACATGGTGTATGCTTGGTATGCCCAAGAAAACATTTTTGCAAGGGTTGAAATATATTTTCAAATAAAAACATGAATATCTACTATGTTGTGTGTGTTTGAAACAAGTCCATCTCCCACTCCTTATGCTCCTGCAGTACTTCTATCTTCCCTCAAAAGAGCCAGTGTTCACTGATGAAGCTGTATAAATGTCCTCAGCTTCTTCTCCATTGAAGACATGATACTGAATAAATGCATCCAATTGCTTGGACTCAGGACATCATCTTTATTGGGGTGTTCAGTCTATGTTTCCACTGTGTTTTAGATCAGCACACTGCAGCCTGAATAGATCAGCAAAATCCACATGGCACCTAAGAATTGCACTGCATCTCATGCCAGCTAATAAAATAAAGTTGATTTTTGGTGGATATGAATTGCAATGATGTGAAAGCATTATATGTGTTCAAGAACTGTTGTGGAAGGACATGTTGTGTCAGCAGTATATATTTAATATACGTTTGACATACTATGGCCGTACAGTCACCAGAACACAATATTAAGATGTTCAAAGTCTCATCACATAATGTGCATGTGAACTGTGCATTGATGCCAAAACTCTCACAATGTTCTGTAATGTGACTAGAACATTATCAGATGTTAAGTGTAACATTCGGTGAAAATTATTATTATTACACACATTAATTTGAGCAAAGTGAGCAGTTAGTTTATTAGCTGGGATCATCTTGTCTCCTCCACCTTTTAAATAGTAATAGCTTGAACGGTCTGTTCTCATTGGCTGTGGTGATACCAGTGAGATCTTCTCTAGTCTGCTGACACATTTCTAAGTTACAGGGTCAAACTAAACAGAGGCATCAAAATGTATTATATATGCTTCACAATTAAAGGAGATGAGAAATGAAATTCTCCCATACAGCCCTTACCAGAACGTTATGTAGTGCCCCTGGCTCAAGTGTCTTTCGACTGCAAGAGACTGATGTTAGGAGCGGATCTGAAATGTCATTTGTCACTCTGCTGCAGGTTGGACTGAGGGAAAATCTGGCTTTGGAACCTATCATCAGTGGTCTGAGGGGTGTTGTTCATCATGGTGAGTGAGATACTGCACATGTTTTTTTTCTCCCATTATTGGTCGGGGTACTAAAATGCCCTTTATGTTCACACAGCGTCAGTACAACAGAGGTGTTTAAAAATAAACAGTGATAATAATGATTATGACAATGATGTGATCAGTACTAATAATAATGACAATGGAAACTTGCCCTTTCTTGATACTTGAGATATCTTTCTGTCTTGCTGTCACTCTCACTTTTGGTCACCCCTCACTTCATCACTCTCTTTCCCCTTTTCCTTTTTCTGTCCCCCATCTCTATCTTTGTCGGAGTACTGTTCTTTTGGTGTCATCCAATGTTAGCAAATGTTCTAGTACATATTTGTTTAATAAGTATAGGCAGAACAGAAAGTGAACACATAAGATAAATCTCTTTCATATGCGCACACACACACACACACACACACACACATTCACACCATTGTGCTGCAATCCATGACATCTGAGGCAGAACACTAGAGATGCTTTCACTAAAGGGAAGAAGGTTTCCAAAGCACAGTTTTAACGTGTTTTTCTTAAGGCCTGATGAGTTTCTGTATTTCTGTGAGCTATTGTGAGCAACATTGCTCTTTGTTTCTCCAGCCTTGTTGCACATGTTATGTTAAAAGGCTGTCCCCCAAACAAATGCCCTACCAGACCATAAATGGAAATAACCTTTTCAGGTTTTGTGTATTTATCAGGTTTATGGACAAATATCCAAACCTCACAATTGGTCATATCATCCCTAAAGTAAAAACCTTTCTATCCTATTTTTTATTATTGTCGTGGTTGTTGTTTTATGTGAAGATGTAAATCAATGTGCCATTTGTACGGAAACAATTGCTATCTATTTTCTATCTATTTTCAAAGGTAAAGTGAAAGGCTAGATAATACGTTCCCTTCACTGAAGGTTTCCAGGCTGTTGACAACCACACATCAAATCAAATTGGTTCCCTGATTGGTTCAGTATGTAGGGCTTTTGAATTGTGCTGTTGTGATAGCATGAAATGTAAAAATAGCACCATGAGGAGAATTAATGTGGGAATAATGGAAATCATGGATTGTGGGCAATTCCATTCAGATCTTGTCATTTCTTGTAAATGGAGGTTTTCTTTTATGTACAGGCCTACCCTGTGTCCTCATTTGCTAGGTTTACCCTCTCTGAACAGCTTGTACCTTGCTATGTTGCACACATCCCTATCCCCTGTGTTTAACCATGTCCCTGTAATACTCACAATGTCACAGCCCCCATTTATCACAAAAACCTCTAACTACAAAAATATTGTTGTATTGTTGTATGTGTTCATGTGTTCCCTCACCACCCAGAGAAGGAGACCTTACTGGAGCCCTTTATCCTGAGAGATCTCCTGCCATCCTCAGTGGGGAGCTACTACCGGTACACTGGCTCTCTGACAACACCGCCCTGCAGCAAGGTCGTAGAGTGGATCATCTTCAGCAGGCCTGTGTTCTTGTCCCAGCGACAGGTAAGTCTAAACTGACCAGCCATTCCTGACCCCTGTGTACCCTCTCATCTTACATATCCGACCCCTCTAGAGCCAGACTGACATCTTCTGGTTACCTTGTTTATTAAAGCCAACCCCCGCTGTCCCCTAAAGCCACTCTTAATGCACACCCTCTGTGCCAGGCATGGAGATGATTGCAGAAATACAGTATTTAGAGTGTTTCACTAAGCAGCATTTTCAACAGCAGAAGAACACTTTCCCAGGAGCACCAATCAGTATAACAAGACAGTTTTTATCCCCAAGTACCAGAAACATTTGGTGTATTTAAATGCCAGTGAGCCTGAATGAGTTTACTCATAGCATGTTGGAGGGAAGCCAAATGTGGACAGTTCGGTTTAACTGAAGACTTGGATATGAGAGCGATGCTCTGGATGTGAGTGGCTGGTAGTACAGTTACTAGGTATGCCACAGGATCTTTGTGTAACATGTATACACACACACACACACACACACACAC
This sequence comes from Megalops atlanticus, assembly GCA_019176425.1. NCBI lineage: Eukaryota > Metazoa > Chordata > Actinopteri > Elopiformes > Megalopidae > Megalops > Megalops atlanticus. Next base: position 26,909,638 of record CM032882.1, read on the forward strand.
AGATATGAACCTTGTACATTTATTAACCTAGTAATATTTTTGAAAGTGAAACAAAATGCTGAATATCATAAAGTGATCTTTTTAATTAACATGTCAGCCTTGTCATAAATTATGAAACAAATGTAAGGTGTCTTTTCATATTCTCTTTTTATTTCATTTTTTGATTGTGGTATTGTTTTGATATCACTTACTCCTTCAAACACAATGTTTATTTTATGTGGGTGTTTGTACATTATCTGTTTTACAACTTGTTTAGAAAGAATAATGAAATGGGGCTACAATATGTGCTCTCAGAAGGTGGCCAGAGAAGAAATGTTCATGAAGAAGTGTCTCTAGCCCTCCTCCGCTGCCACTAAACAACCCAATACTTTAATTGGCTGTCTTTGCTGCTATCTGAAAGGAAGAATTGATTCATTTCTTAGCTTCCCTTCCATGGAAAACAGTCAATTGCAATTACACCCTGGGCTTGTTTCAAGGAGTAACAAAGGCAGATCAATGATAAGTCATTATCAGTTTTAATAAATGTAATACCTCTCCGGGCTTAGTATTTTAGCTGCTGTGAACATATTTGTAGCGAAGGGAGAGAGCAGTCACCCCACCCGGCCTCGGACGTGGGTCTACGGGGTGCCAAACATGCGACTTGACCGCAACGCCAAAGAGCCAGGCTTGTTGGTATGGTAGTCAGAGCGCATACTCAACCGTAGTGATGGAACTCCGTCACACTGCCCTCCCCTTCAGGAAGCGTGCCCATGCGCTTCACGCACAGAGGCGTCCCTTGCACATTCCCCCACCGTACTTCTCCCATCCCAGGGTGCCCCACTCGCTAGTGCTTCACCCATCTCTGGGGTCCCTCACACCAGGGTCAGCCTAACCTGGGGGTCCCTCATACAGCTCACACACTGGGCACGCCTCCGATGGCCTCGCAGCAAGCCATCCCACTTTCAGGGATACACAGTTCCATATGTATTTTGTTTTTAATAACCTGTACCAGACTGTATAAAAACAGTTCTCTCTATATATGTAATTTTCTTCAGAAGAGAAAGTAGGTCATTCAAAGTGACAGACATACCTTTAAAGTTGCTTTTAGAGAAGATCAATGTTCATCTATTCTGCTCTGACAGTTCCTCCTAAAATGGTTCCATTTGTAAAAATATGGACTGTGTGCCACCATCTCACATCCAGCTACGTGGCCTCTACTCCTCTGTCAATCAAAGTTGTTTGAGTGTAAGCAACAAACCGGCGGGAGAGGACCTTATGTAACATTTGACCTTCACTGTCTCCACAGTGAATGTGTGTCTCTGTTAGAGAAGAACTCTTCATACCATCATTCATTTATCATACCAAAAGAAAGGAAAGGATACAAAATACATTAAAAGTAGTTGCTTCCACACAGGTCTGGCTGCTGAGTTAAATAAAAATTCTGGGCAAGCACAGTTGCCTGTTAATTTGGCTATGATGGCTAGAATAGATGTCAGTGCCTTTGACAGAGGAGTGATTGATGGGGTATATTTAACGGAAGCTTTCATTACGAATGCTGGTCAACTTGCAGCTGTTTGACATGGAATGTTCATTTTTAGGTCAGATGAGCCTTCCGTGGGGCGGCAGTGTAGCATAGTGGTGAGGAGCAGGACTCATAACCAAAAGTTTGCTGGTTCAATTCCCCCCTGGGGCACTGCCATTGTACTCTTAGGCAAGGTATTTAACCCAGGATCACCTAAGTAAATATCCAGCTGTATAAATGGATAAAACTGTAACTTGTGTAAGTCACTCTGGATAAGAGTGTCTGCTAAATGCCAATAATGTAATGTAAATGTTCCTTCACACTGTTCTTAGCAAGTGGATGAGTGCATGTGTCGTACACGACAAAACAAACCTATTTCCCTGAGTGCTTGTTTCCCACAGTGAAGGGTTCTGACATCTCAGTTATGGTGTGGGGTACATTCTCCTGGCATGGTTCATATTCACTCAACCCCTGTGAGGGCGAAATAAACACCAATGAATACAAAGACATTCTGACTGATCACCTTCATCTTCATTCTTGCACTGGCTTTTTCTTCTGCTTAGATAGGGTCCAAAGTGATAAATCCACAGAGAAATTTAATTCAACTGAATGAGCTGCCTTAGCTCCACAGTAACATTCTCAAGGTATGATACTGCACAAGGGTTGCTATTTGTATTAAATTTCTATTCTATAACTATCCTATTAAATTAAGTCACTTTAGATTATCTGTGAACAACAAACAGGTATTTTGACTGCAAAAAGTATGCTTCCATTCCCAGTAATAATAGCAATCCTACCTGAACACCAGCTGCATTCAAGGAGCAGAGAAAATGTAATGTATAGTATATTGATGCTCCCTAACAAATTCTGCACTGCACAATTTTGTTTGCAGCAGTATGATTTGCCATACCAAAGATATTCCCTTCCAGCAATTTGTTTTCCATGTATCCGTATGGTGATATAGTCATTAAAGCATCCTACAGTAGTGGCAGTAAAGATGGATTTCAACAAATTTGCCGTATTAAAATGATACAGTCTGGGAATGAGCAAAGAGGGTTATTACTCTGTTCCAGTGCAAGCAGCAATCTCCCTGTACTGGGTCACCTCCGTTTCACTCAGATGCCTGTGATTTAGTCATTCTGTGCATCAGTCATACTCTCATCCCTGCAGGATGGCCCCTCAAAAAGATTGCTCTGCAAAAACATTTAAAAAATCTTGCAAAACTGAGAAATAAGCAAAACTCAGGCTGTTCTATTTCAAAGGTGACAAAATTTAACAAGGTATATTGCTGCATTTAAAAAACATCTGCAGCAGAGCTACCACCATAAAGGTGAGCAATCTCATCTTTGCTTGGCTGATGATCACCTACCCCAGCTTAACTTTACTATTATATTATATTATATTATATTATATTATATTATATTATATTATATTATATTATATTATATTATATTATATTATATTACACATATAATGTGTTCAGGATGTATTCAGCTGGTTTTACTCAAGGCCGTATTTGATACTGTGTTGCAATTATTTTTTTCTTTGTAAGATTGCCCTGGATTTGTAAGTTTGTCAAAAAAAGATGTAATAATAACAATAATAATCATCATTTTCTAGTCTCTCTCCTCAGGGCCGACACAGAACAAAGCTGAAATATTTGGAATAGGATGCTACAGGAATCAGTCTGTGTATAACATGGCTTGTAGTAATTTCTCATAACAATACTGGATGATATGCAATATTAAAACATTGTAAGAACTACCCCTCCCACCCCCAAAATCCAGCCCCCCAAAACCAATGCCACCCATTCCCTGCACTTACCTGGAGCATTTCATTCAACTATTTGTCATATCCTCAGCAATATTTTGCTGTATTCAAAAATCCAAGGCCAGACCTATGTAAAATCACAGTAGGTGTAAGAACAGTGGGTGAAATGTACAGACCCTAGCATACACTCCTCTTAGCGCAGCAGAAGAGGAAGGAGAGGTTTGTGGGCAGAGGAGTATCCTGGAAAGGGCTTTATGGAGGTTGGGGTCAGGGTTTTCTCAGTTCTTTTGCTTCCTATTCATGTAGGTGACTGCCACTTTCACCATTTCCCTCCACAGGTGGAAGCCTTCTACTCCATCTTCACCACAGAACAGCAGGACCACGTAAAGTCAGTAGAGTACCTGAGGAACAACTTCCGCCCCCTGCAGGACCTTGGCAATAGAGTGGTCTATAAGTCCATCATTAAAGATGCCTGGCTCCCAGACCTAATGGACAGCCTGGGGAACCAACATGGAACTGAGGCCTCTAAAGGTAGAGCACAATTTGAAGTGTGCACACACACACACACACACACACACACACACACACACACACTTATTTGCTACTTCAAAGAGGCTTCAAGTTGCATCCTGCCCCACAGTCCTTCATTTTCAGTCAGATAGAGGAAAGAGAGAAAGCGAAACAAAGTAAGAAAGCGAGGCAGTGTGTCTATGTCTATCTGACCAGAGGCAACTACAGTCCCTACTAATCTACAGATTTCTTAAGTGCACCAGCTTGAGCAAAATACATACACAGGGGTAGACAAAATAATGGAAACAAATGAAAAAGAACTCATGTTTTGAATCCCCTAAATCTCACGTTTGAAATTAATGTCATTACTAATTACCAGTATGTTTATGCTATGAAAGACGTGTAAATCAACAGGTTAATATAGGAGTTTCTAATGCAGCATGAGGGATTTGACAGATTTTGGAAAAAGGTCAAATACTTGGTCCCCAAATTAGAGGTGTATCAGTCACAGAAACAGCAAAATCATTTTTTGTGTCTAGGGAAACTGGGAGGAAGATCATGACATTCAAATCAATATGATTCTAATCAGACATTGTTTTCTCAATATGTTCCCATATTATAAGATAATAATATCCCATACATATATCTAAATTGTTCCAGGAGTGGTTTTGTGACACTAGGATCAAAATACCTTCCATTTTATGAACCATGGCTATGAACCATGAAGTCAAACACCTTCCATGGCTTCCTCAGTCACCAGATCTAAACATCATTGAACCTTTATGGGAAGTTCTGGAACATAGACTGCAGAGTAGATATCCACCTTTATCTCTCAAAGACCTGGAGGCTTTCCTTCTTTAAGAATGATGCAATAACCCACTAGAAACAGGTTTAAACTTAAATAACAGCATTCCAAGAAGGATTGAAGTTATGCTGAAGGCAAAAGCCAGCCCAACTTTTTGTTAGCTAATAAATGTTCATGTGTGTGTTTAGTGTGTTTGTTATTTTGTGTACCTACAGCCATTTATGATTACTAGGTGAACTAGTGATAACTTCAGAGAAATGTCCTTGACGTGCTTTGAATTCTTATGCGGCTTACTTACATCCACACACTGTGTCATTGGTACTAAAACTAATGTGTGTGTGTGTGTGTGTGTGTGTGTGTGTGTGTGTGTGTGTGTGTGTGTGTGTGTGAACCTACTTTTAAACTCATAAATGAACCTACTTTTAAACTCATAAATAGCCCTTTTTTCATGATTAGTAGGATTGCCAGTTTTTGTAAGGATTGTAAGGATTACTGATGAGCAACTGATGTCTTTTGTTTAATATGACAGCATATGCACCTGCATGTATGTGTGCATGCTTGTCTATGTCTCTTTGTGTGTGATAGAAGTCTAGTCCATGGTAATGAGTTAAAAATGGTAGAATACAGAGAGGTGGTGATGTCAAAAGGCTAAACTTAAAGGGCATGCAGATAATAGAGAGTCAGAATCAGTCCAAATTTCTCTCTGGTAGTTGAGAAAATTGTCTTTGCTCTCATTTGCTATGGCTTTTTAATAGTTTTCAATCTTGAACTCAAGTAGATTTGATCCTTTTAATATGCCTTGTGATGGAGTAACACAGTCAGTGACCCAGAAATGAAGCAAAATTACAGCAAAATTGGAGAACCTAGTTCTTTGCGCACTGTCTGTATTGCTCTATGGCTACTGTTTAGGAAGACAGTGTACTGCAATGTGACAGCATTAGCACTCAATGGCTTGGCTCACACTGAGCAATACAGCTGAAAAACAGTAGTCCATCACCTAAATACAGAACTGTTCTGGGTGCTTCCACAATCTCTCAGTCACTCAAACAAGGAGGTAATTGAACTGTCCTTCACAGTTCAGCTCCTCAGACTTCTCACAGGAAAGTTTGAAAAGCTTTGTTTCCTGTTTTTTGAAGATATGACTTTGCCCAGAACATCGCAACCCTCAGACAGACTCCTAGTGTAATTTTCCCTTCTGGTAACAGATGGGCAAAACAATGGCATATTTTCCTGAATAGTATCAAATAAATAATGAATTCCAAAAAGATATGTTCTTCTGCAGGATTAGCAAAGAACCTAATCTGTGAGTGCTTGAATATTTCAGTAGTGTTACAAAAGCTTATGTCTTTTCTGACTGTGGGGTGATTTTTTTTCTTAAGCTTAGAATTAACAATTAATTATACTATAGCTTGGACTACAGGCCCGCTCCCACACCCCTTGTCCTAACACTGGTGAAGTAGAAGCATTCTAATTGAGAGAGGGATGTAGCTTTTGTAAGCATTAAAAAAATAGACCAGTATGAACTAAGCCTGCTGTGAAATTGCTTTGTGGGGTTTCTGTAGGGTACACAGGGTACACAGTCAGTGATCAGCCCAAGAAGTTCATCAGTAGGGAGAGGAATTGCAGATAGTGGCAAGGGCACAGCTTCAGGACAGGGAGGGATCTGCCAGATCAAATTGTGTGAGGGTGGAGTCTGTGATCATGTAAAGTCTCTCAACCAATGGATCCCTCCCTCTGATAATGGGACTTAAATAAAGACAAAAATGTCTGAAATAAAAGACAAAAAAAAACTAACTAACAAAAAAGCATAGAAGCAGTGTTACACTTTTCATAAAGTGAGCTGGCTTTGCTAGTTTTTAATGTTATTCTAATCAGTGTCGGGATAATGATGTGTTTGTGTGACGAATGACTTGTGGAAAGCATAAGCTCTTCAAGGTGACAGTAAGCAAGCAAGCAAGCTCCTCTTGCCTCATTATATCTCCCACCACTTCAATCTTTTTTTGCTGTCTTCTTCAGTCTCATCCATCTCTACACTGTTATTGAGGGAGAGATGTAATGAGACGAGGCTTTTAATGGAATGGCTTCACAGACTGTATATGCTCATTATTTTTTCCTAACTGGGGGTTCGGATTTACTGTTATTCCCTCTCCCGCTGCTGTGTCTTGATTGGCCAGTGCCTTCACCCTCTGTCCTGACAGAGCCAGCACTACTGTGAAAAGGGCCCATTCTGCAATTGAATCCAGTGTAATGTTGGTTTTGTGGAAGGCGCCACAGTCCATCTATCACTCAATAATGATGGGTCATTCACCATCATTCAGTCAGGAGAGGAGGACTCTTTTAGCCACACATCCATTGGCATACACAATGTCCCACAGGTCCTGAATCTCACCCTGTCTCATCTCTGGTTTTCTCTTGCTCTCTTCCTCACTGTGTGTCTTTATGTCTCTCCCTGTTGCTTTAGCTAGCACTTTCGTACTACTACTATCTACCAATATCATAATGCTGAATGAGAGGAGATTCTTTAGGTTTGTCTCATCATCTAAACACAGGACACTGGGTTGATGTCAAGCAAACAGACTAATATCAAAAAATTATTGATGTTAATGGTTAAAATGCAGGTTATGCAAAGGTTAAATATATTGCTAAATTAATACAATATATGTAATCAAATGCACACTGCTTCCAGTAATGATAACAATGACTGCTAATAATAAATTGTGTATTTCTGTTTGTTAAGAGCGGGCAAAGGCCACAGTGAAGGCCACTTATACAAAATAAAAAGGAACATGATTTCTTCTGTGAATTAAACCAAGTTCAGGTTTCAGCAATTAATTCAGTTTCCTGACATGCACAATGATTACACATCTTTTGAGATTACTGGTGGCTTCTATGCAACTTTTGTTGAAAATCCGTGCCATAATGCAAACGAAGGATGGAGTCATGTTCTTGGGCTTACATTGCCATCTAGTGGACATTTACTAGAGTGCAAGCACCGGCAGCGTGAGTGAAATAAAACTCCCAAGCCTTAAGGAGGAAATGTATGAGCTTATGCATTATTTTGTCCTTTTGAAGCATCAGTGGCCACATGGCCTAATGAGTCAGTGTTAGATACCTTGCAATGAAAGTGTTCACCCTCAACCTCGGAGACCTATCTCTGCAATCTTCTGGTCAGGAACAAACCGTGGCTGATTAGAGTTGTGATAGGTGCTGTCTGCGGTAAAGGGATTTCTTCCCCTTGTTTATCATTGCAGTTTCCTCACTCCTTACAAGAAATGACCTTTAATTCAATGACTAAACTTTGAAAAGCTTGTCCAGGTTCTACTGTAATTGCTAGGCTGTTCTTTTTCGAGCACTACTGAGTCATGCATTCCTAATAAATTTTTCTCATTGCCTAGTGTGCAGCAGCGCCCCAATCAACATGAAGGTTCAGCCGCTGAACCGAACAGCACTGGTGGTGAGATGGACCTGGCCTGAAATTGTATACCAACCCATCCTAAGCTTCATGATCTCATACAGCTGGAACAAGAATGATGAGGCATACGAGAGGACTTTTCTCAAAGACAGCGACCAAGACCTGGTGAGGCCCAACCCAGTGATGTCTTTCTTGAAGAACAATGAGAATCTGTCACTCACTCCCTCACTCGCAAAGAGTAAATGCGCAAAGAAAAGACAACAATCACAAGAAACCACCATGTGCTCTCCAGAGTATACCTGTTAGCCTGGTTTACATCTGTCATCAAATCCTAGGCTTCTTCAATGGATGTGGGGTAAAGAAGACCAAAATCTGTTGTATCCTGGTATTGAAAATTGTATATTTACTATTCAATCACTACTTCTAACCAGCTGCTTGGTTTCCTCAGATTGATATTAACAGATTTTCACCAAGAGCGGTGTGAGTGTCTAGATCATGAAAGGACACCAGCCTGATAGGAGAAAGTTCCAAATGAAACACACAGTACTGACCTGTACATCTACCATTTGTCCCCCCTGACTCACCATACCATTTTCTTCACAGGAAAAGCACTGAAACATACTCACATGTCCGACCAACCAACCTCCCTCTATCCCTTTCATTCCTTCTTTTCCTCCCCTCCATTCTTCCACCCTTTATTACCATTTTTATTTTCAGTTTGCTCCCAAGACTTTGCTATCTAGGTCAGGTTAGGGACTAGCAGGCTGTATGCAATCAGAGACAAAGCAATTGGAAATCACTCCAGACCTCCATGTTTTGTGATCTCTCATAGTAACGAGCTGTTTTCAAAAAGATCCTTATCAAAATTAGCTCAAGTGGCACTCGCATTAATTGTGTGCTGTGGGAGAGGCTGACAAAGAACAAATGTCATACGATTTGTTTGTGCTTTATGATAAAGGTGACTCCTCATGCATTTAATGTTGTACTAAAGCCAACCATACTGTAAATGTATCCTGTGGTGAAATGTTATAAACCATAAAGCTCCAGACTTATGATGTTTTAGCCTGGCTCTAACAAAGTGTCAGTGTAATATGTTCTAGATAAAAATCCAGAAGTGATATACATGTGCTTGTGTAACTTCCAAAAAATGATTCCCTCAACAAAATATTTCAGCTGTGAAACACTTGGTTATGTGGTCAAAATGCAGCTTTACATTCCCACCACAACTTTGGCATCTGGCATTGGATGGAGGGCTATGAAAGAAAAAATAGCACTCACAAAACTAAATTATGTCCAAAACCATACATTTTTGTTTACTATACATTCAGACTGTGTACTCTCATTAAGGGTGTGGGAAAAGGAAAAAAACAAAGCATCTGTGATGCATTCATTATGTTTGCTGTGTGTGATGTTGTTTTCTGTTAGTTGCTTTTTCCAACCAATCCCTTGAAGTCTATCCAAGCTGCAGGAGGCCAGAGAAACAAGTACCATGCTGTGTTCACTTCAAAATGACACCAGCAACACTTTCCAAATCTGCCTTTTTTTCCACTGTGTCTGAACACAACAACGTGTACAACTAAAGCTGAGACACAACCGTTTGTTCTCAGCAGCTGGCCAGTCAAATGAAGAGATCAGCAGGTTTGACATTGATCGCCTCATGTTGTGAAGATTTTAAACTATGTGTGCGCTTGTGTGAATTTCCCCTGCAGGAGGCCATCATCACTCACGTCTCCCCTGACGTGCTCTATCTCTTCAGAGTCCAAGCTGTGTGTCAGAAGGACATGCGTAGTGATTTCAGCCAGACAATGCTTTTCAGAGGTGAGCGTTTTATGATTTCCCCACATTTCTGCTTTGCCTCCTCTATTAAATTCGGTAAACATTGGCCTGTCTCGTTTTGTTTACCATGATGATCGAGTTGTGTTCATCAAAAGAGAAAATAACTGAAGAATTCCACATGAGCTCATCTGGTAATTTGTTTATCACGTTGACCTTAAATGCAAATAGGAAAAATATAGAATGTGCTCAGAGAATTAGAGGGACATGTCTACTTAGAAAGACTGATGCTGGACATACTATGTTACATTTCTAGAATAGTATAGAATATAACATAGTATAGAATAGAATTTTTGGTTCCAAGGCAACCAAAAATATGTTTTAAAAAAAACTGAAAACTATTTTTCGTCTGGTCTCCCCTCTTATTCCCTTGCAAATGCAGTCTGCCTTCACAAGTACTATCTCCCACCTTTGCAGAAAACCCAGCAATAAAATATTATCTCTTCCTGTTTTCCTTAAACCCCAGCAATATATATTTTCATCTGAAGAAAAGTTATGAATCCTATGTGCAAAATCCTTGTTGTAACTGCTTAATCTAGTGAGTTTGTAATTGATAGTAGCCTACTGCTGCTAATGCACGAAGATCGTAATTAGGGTAGGCAATTTATCTCTGATCCGCCCATGTCTACGCTGTGTATCACTCCTTACTCATGCTTACACTTCAATGAGATGCCACTGTGGTGACCAGCTCGCAATACTCAATCTTGTCATCAAGAGAACAAAGGTCCTTGCCAGCTACACATTTTATTTGTACTGTATATCTTAGTGTATTGTATATTCTTAGAAGAAAGGTGTCAGTTGCTTTGCATTGGTTGAAGCAACTGACACCTTGAAGCTTTAAGGTTGAATTGTAGCATCTTCAGCTCAGCCAAGATAGTCAGCAACTGTGCCTATAGTTTGCTGTCTCCTCAGGAAAGAGGCAGCAGGGAATTAATTAATGTATTGGCCCATGCTGTGATGAGGCCATTTTAGTTAGCTTGCTGACCTGGTTTGATTTCTAGGTGGCTACCTTACTTTCAAGTTGATTCAGGCAGTTGTGATTTTTGAGAAACACATGCATAATGATGAGGTCATTGACAGTCAAACAGAATATTTTACATATACAGCATTCCCTTGGTATTGGGAAATTAATGAATTGTTAGGATGTGAACAGATGGATATAATCAATATGTTTTGAGTATATGTTTGGGGAAAATCATTTTTTGTGTGCCTCACTGTTTCATTGTGTGTGTGTGTGTGTGTGTGTGCGTGTGTGGTATGTAGAGTATATCATGAACATGAAGAAACCTGATGTTACCTGATATGTTTAATAACAAACTTCATTGTGTTATTCCAGCAAACACAACCAGGATATTTGAGGGAACAAGAATAGTGAAAACTGGAATGGTATGCATTTTGCAATGCACCTGGATATATGTGTGTTACTAAGAATGACCATTACAGCTTTAGATTGTACATGTAGTTGCATGGGATTGTGATTTTTTTCCAAGCTCATAGAGTGTATAGCTATCAGTGATTATTTTTCATTGATCAGTTTTTAAAAATCATGTTGCATATTGGCATATCACATCGATTCATTTGTGCAATGATGAATTTTAATCAAAAATATGTCACAGGGTCTGAAAATTAACTTTCTGGTCCACTAGCCAGGGTGACTGGTACATGAAAAAAATTAACCAACTGGATGGGTTTTTCATTAGGCAAAATAATTCATTACATTTTTAAAAATACTATAATTGTACAGAATGGTTGTGCAACACTGCAAAGGTTATTGCAATTCATATTTATGTTCCAGGTAATGACAAATTCAATTCAAAATAAGCACCAACTTCTCATTAAACAGTGAACAAGTTGGGGTATTATTGTGGATCAGCTCTCCATGATGTTCTTCTACATGAGATTCTTTCACAACTGACATCGACTTCTTTGATAAAGAATGCTTTTCATTCCTGCAAGTGCTCCACAGTGACATGTCTTTCTTTTCATCTAGTCTATAGTTATTCTACTAGTCTAAATTATTCCATTATAAGTTATCAATTTTGATTCCAAGTTATTGATGATTGACATTAGTCTTTCTTTGTGGTATTTAGTTAATAAACCACCCATTAACAAACTGAAAAAAGCACTTGAAATTAATTCATCAGAGGCAAAATGTTATAGCACAAATCAAGCTAGCTACATTTTAACTAGCTAGCAAGATAACATTACAGCCAAACCTAACAGCTACTGTAGCTAGCTAGTCAGGGAGACATTACTTCTTCTCACAAGCTAAATATTCCTGTGGTAGAAGAATTTGTATCACAGTATCATATGTAGCTTGAGATAACACAGTTAGAGACTGTGTGATGATCAACACAAGATTTCACAACTAGAAAATGACAGGGTCCTGCCATTGGCTTAGCAAAAAAAACAATAGGAACTATTGGAACTATACTGAAAGGGGTGTTTATTTGGGTATCTTGCATTTTACAAGTGTTCTTTGACTAACATAGTGGGTGATTGTGTTATTTTATGTGATCATTTTATTTTTTTCCTTTACATAAAAAGCACCCACTAGTGATCTTGCAACTTTAACCCACCAAGGAGAAAAACTATCCACATTGGTGGGCTGGGAGGTGTTAATTTAGGACCCTGATGTCATGAAACAAAATTGAGTATAGATGATTGCATGTTACATTAGCTTCCAGTGTCATTGTGAAAATGTGCATTTTAAAAGCTTAGAGCAGCTTGACTGTGATGTAAAATGTGTTAACTTGTTAGATTGAAGATTCTCCAGGTTTTTAGCTCAGAATTAATAGACTTTCATGTCTGTTTCTTCTTTTCACTCTTTCTGCTGCTCTTTGTCTGTCTGCCCCTTTTTTCTCCCTCTCCTCTCTCTGTCTTCCCCTTTTTCGTCTTGCTTTCCATTTCTCCTACAGCCCACAGTTTCCTCTGCCTCCTCTGCAGATATGGCTCCCATCAGCTCTGGCTCCTCCACCTGGACTTCGTCTGGCCTCCCCTTCTCCTTTGTCTCCATGGCAACTGGGACTGGGCCATCATCTAGTGGCAGTGAGGCCACAGTAGCATCCGTGGTGACCAGCACCCTACTGGCAGGCCTGGGGTTCAGTGGTGGAGTTATCTCCTCATTCCCAAGCTCTGTGTGGCCCACTCGGAACCCACCTTCTGTACCCACTCCCACTGCAACCCACCACGTGGTCAAACCAGCAGTCCCCACCAAAGAGCCAGCTGTGTCTCAGGGCTCAGATGCTGATAGTGCCGTGACCAAAGACAGTGAGGGCACTGAGGAAGGTGAGAAGGAGGGAAAGGGTGGGAGGGAGGAGGGGGAGAGAGAAGGAGAAGAAGAGGAAGATGGAGAAGATGGAGAAGACAGAACAAAGAAAGACAAGAAGGCAATGGACAGAGTGGAGATGAAGGTTAATGGCCTTGTGGCAGAAGGACCCACAATAATAGCCCCAATCTCCACAGCCAAAGAGAGAGGACAGGAGGAATTTCCTGCAGATGACAGGGAGACAGAATTCAGCACAGAACCATCTAGTGCTGTGGAGGACAGGCTGGTGAAAGGTGCAAAGAGTGTCATCAAAGAGGATATGAAACCTCTGTCCCAGGAGCTAAATGACAGCATATTTGAGATCCAGCTTCCAAATAGGTCAACACTTATCATTAAGACCAATGGAGGGGACATGAAACAGTGGCCTTTCTCATTCTACACAGGTGAGGTTATCTCAGTTTTTGGCATTTGTAAGGACCTTGCCAAGGTACTTCACTTTGGGGAGTAACTGCATAAGTGGTGTCATATAAAATAATTTTCCTGTCACTATACTGTGTCAGGAAATCAAAGAGTAGTGACCGAGGACTAAGTAACCTCTGTTGACCTTGAACAGGGATTTGATTATTTAGTTTTTTCAGGGTAGTATTACATGAAGCTATTCTGTCCTGCTGGCCAGGTCTATTACCTCCCTTATGGAGCAGTAATGACTGAGAATCCCATCCTAATCTTGTCTGGATGGAGGATTTATATCAGATGATATAATGTCATAGCATAACATGCTTTTTGACTCACAATTCATCATGGCCTTTTGAAACGTAAAGAAATTGCCTTGTTTGATAAGTCTATAAGATTCACTAAATGTTGCTGTAGTAACAAAATTTTATAAATGCGCATTGTATTTGGGGCAGGTATGAGTACTTGGTATTGAAAGTGATTTGACCCCACTCTGGTGTTCAGCAAGTTAGGACTGCTGAATTAACACATTCATTTGACAGTTGTTATTTGTCTTCCTTGAAGAATATTTAAACAGGAGCTCACATATTAATTTATGCCGATGCAGGAGGAGATGGAGGGTGATGGGTTGGCAGATCTCATCTATTTTGCATACTCTGGAAAAAAAACATGAAAAACCCATTCATGGCTTGCTTTTTTATGTAGTCTCATGGAGGTTAATTGAAGAGTAGCTGCTGACTGACATGATCTTCCTTGCCTGTTTTAAACCTAGGAATTCCTGTCTCCCTCCCCTTCTCACAGAGAGGAACAGCTTTTCTAATGTGACCAAGAACCTTATCCATGGCCACAGCAAGCTGGAGTGGATCATCCCCCTGGTGGTGGTGTCCACTCTCACCTTTGCCTGTCTCATTCTGCCGCTTGCCATGCTGGTGTACTGGAGGTGAGACCCGCCTGTATCACCTCTCCTCAACCCTACCACACCATTAAACTCCTTTCCCACTTGAATTACTACCATTTCTCTTACCTACAACACTGGTGTGAAAAATATTTATTGTTGCTGTATCATATGGGAGACTTGCATTTGCTGCCCCCTAGCACACCTACAGAGGATGTTGGGGCGAGACAGCCTAATGTACAATTGGTAATTCCAAAAGGTGGTGAAAAAAGTAAACTATTGATGTCAGGACATTTAGAACATGTTAGCATCATGTCAACAAGGGTATAACAGGGGAACAAAGGAAAGCAGACATGATGGGATGGGGAAGGGTGTAGTGGGAGCAGGTGTAGCAGTTTATTAAAATGAGTTAGGGAAGGAGGTAATGTTGTGTAATGCTGATTCCATTGAATGCATGTAGTGCCCTCCCCCTTTGTCAAAACGGAAAGGGACTGCAAGAGTGACGTAAGTCATAAAGGAGGAGGAATTCATCCTTCCTCCCTTTTTGTCTTACTAGCACCAGGCAAACATTCTCCCTCTCTTGCTTCTGCTATTTTTCAGGATGACCAGCCTGTGCTCCCTGCTCTGCATTAAGTAGATGTAGGAAAATCATACCATACCAAAATAATATCTCTACCCTCAGGCAGAACTAGACAGCCATTTTCCTTCAGATCCTGTGTCCATTCATTTGATGCTTATGTACAGGACGACCAACAAAACTGCACCTACCTA
The DNA here is from genome assembly GCA_019176425.1 of Megalops atlanticus. Taxonomy (NCBI): domain Eukaryota; kingdom Metazoa; phylum Chordata; class Actinopteri; order Elopiformes; family Megalopidae; genus Megalops; species Megalops atlanticus. Next base: position 26,924,856 of record CM032882.1, read on the forward strand.
CCTGAACTCACTAATACAAGCCAATGTTCCCCCCCGACCGCTATGCTCTGATACCGAACAGCGCCTGGTGGTCCTGTCACATTGCGGTGCAAAATCACTGTGCAGAACATTCTCTGCCGTTGTCCCCCAGTGGTGGAATCAACTTCCACACTTCATCTGTTCCGGCAAGTCCCTCTCTGTCTTCAAGAAACATCTGAAGACACAGCTTTTCTGCTCTTACCTGAGCACCTGAAACACCACCACTTAAAGAAATTTCTCATGTCTCAAAACTGTTTCCTATTAAACTATTAAAAATGTAATCTAATGGTTTAACACACTCATACTCTCTACCAGCCAGCTGGTACCTTGTCTGGCCAACCACTGAAGACTGGTCATGCAGTGCTTCAAATATTGTTGACTCCTTATGGTTTTTTTGCTTGTGTTGGAAAAGCATCTGCCAAATGAATATATGTAAAATAAAATGTAAAAAATGTAGTGTAATTGTTACTTATGTTATGTGAGCATGGGATTATGATAAATGTGCATATTTGAACACAAAGTTTGGTGAGGAAAACTCATCTGATTGTACAACTGTGGACAGACAGCTGAGATGATGATGGCATTGTGACAATAAGGCTTGTGAGTCAGTCATAAGGTTTTCTACCTGTACCATTTTTCCCCATTGTCCCCCTAGGAGGTTTTTTAAGACCGCTCACTTCTATGTGGAAGACAACAGCTCCCCTGAGGTGGTTCCCAATGATAGCACCCCTGTCATTCTCATTCCAGGTAAGTGTCCTCTTGTCCCCTCATCCCCACACCCCCTTTCCGCTCCTTTACAAGCCAGGCCAGAGCACAGGGGCATGGGTGTCACTGTGCCCCTTCCATCCTCTGCAGATTCCCCAACAACCTATGCATCCTGCAGAGTCCTGCCACTGCTATGAAATTGCACTTTATTCCTCATGAGTATAGTTCTTGCAGACTTGGCAGCATGAGTGGGTGAATGTTTATGCCATGAATTTATTCCCTAGTTTTCTGCTTTATGCCATGAATTTATTCCTTAGTTTTCTTATTTTTTTCTTACGTCTTTTTTGTTAAGCTTTCATAAACTCAATGAGCACCACAGCCATCTTCCTCATCTTCCTTAAAAATCTGTCTTTGGACCATTAGTACTATTATAACAGTACTGCGAGGGTTAATTTGTCTGGATCAATGAGCACAACCCAAGTCAAAAGAAAAAAATGTAATGCATAGAAAATGACATGGATATAATTATACTACCTTTGTTCGCCTATCTGACTGATTAATTCTCTCACCTTTACAATGTTTCAAAAGCCTTGTCAGTACTTGTGTGACTTTCCTGTCTTCTGCAGCGTTTGCCTGGAGGTTATTTAATTTGAATGAAATGTTGAAATTGTTTACAATCAAAAATGTTTTAATTGAAAGCAAATGGTTAAAGAGCAAAATGTAAACTATCTAAAGCATATCAGAGGTGGGCCTAAATCAGTTCTCGAGGTATGGCCATGGCCCACGATCTTTCCCACAGTTGGGGGTGATGGAGTGGATATAATAATAATAATTTTAAAAATGCTAATAAAATGCTAATAAATTATTAAGAACTAAATTAACAGTCTGGGGACCATATTCAAAGACGAAATAATATGGAATAAAAATTCACAGATGTTAGATCACAGTGCAGAGAGAACAAAGCTCTCCGAGTGAGGGAGCCAGTCTCCTTTTCACTCCCCTGCTGTGGTGGCAGCTGTGCCTCCTCAGTGCTTTCAGGTGTGCATGAGGAGGTTGGCGTTCTGGTGAATTTCCACAGTGCTGCTGTCAAGGATCCTGCATCTGGGAATAATGTCTTTGTTATTTAAAGGCAGTACATTTTCTGTGCTTTTCCTTTTCAGAAGACATGGAGGCCATTCCTGCAAACCACTTTGTGAAGCACATCATGGAGCTGTACTCCCATAACCAGCATGGTTTTTCCAAGGAGTTTGAGGTTAGGATTGTCACTATTTTCTCACTGTGGGTTTGTTGTGGAGTTAATGCTGAATTTATATTGGTCTGTATAATTTAGTTGTGGGTGAGGTGGGGTGTCAGGTATGAGTTCCTTCAGTTAAAGCCTCACCCCCATTATTAAGATGAACACAATTAATTTCTGTTTATTCATATAATGTGAGTTAAAGAGTTGGGAGGAAGGGAGGGGTGATGCTCTTGGAAATTTATTTTCCTTATGAGTATAGGTTAAATTGTTTGATGAATGGTGTGTGTGTGAGTGTGTGTGCATGTGTGTGTGAGTGCACATATGTGTGAATGTGTGTGTGTTTGTGTGCTGCTACAGCTTAAAGCAGATGGCAAATGAAGAAGGCCATTTCTTCAACATACACAGGGCACCGGAGGCACCCTTGTCTGGTCACAACTTCAATTCAGAGCTCAACACATTAAGAATGTACCAGTTACCTGTCACAAGAACTTTCATTATTCAGTCTTGTCCAGTGAGATGGAGTCTTTGAGTAGTATCTGATCATTGGAAATCCATCTGACAAATGACTGAGTCATCTAAAAAGGACAGTGCAGAATAGAATAAGGATCAGGACTTGAAACCCAAATCTTGTAAGTGGGAATTCCTGGTAGGGTGGTGACCATTTTTCCCAGAACTGTAAGACAGCATCCCAGCTAACCCTAACCCTAATCACCATCCTTTCTCTATCTATTTCTGTCTCTCCAGGAGGTTCAGCGCTGTACTGCTGATCTGAAGATCACAGGAGACAACTCAAACCACCCTGACAATAAGCACAAGAACAGATATATCAACACTGTAGCCTGTGAGTGGACTCTACACTGTTACCACATCATTAACAAAGGCATGTGTGCCTGGTTTTAGCGGTGTCAACCCCAAGAGACCAAGAGAGCCTGTGTTCTGCAGAGCAGATGGGATTTGTCATTTATTGCAGTGAAATCCAATTCTTCCCACAATTCCCGTTCTTTCACAGATGACCTCAATAGGGTGAAGTTATGGCCATTAGCTGGCAAGGACATCAAACACAGTGACTTTATCAGTGGAAACTATGTGGATGTGAGTGTGCCTGGAACTTTATTTATTTATTTATTCATTCATTCATTTATTGGGGGATGTTGTGTTCTTTGGCTCACTGTTTTTGAATATGTGCATGTGTGTGTGTGCATGTGGATATGCGTGTTACCTTGCCTCTGTCCCCTAGGGGTACAACAGGTCCAATGCCTACAGCGCTGCGCAGGGCCCTTTGAAATCCACCTTTGAAGACTTCTGGAGGATGGTCTGGGAACAGAACACAGGCATCATCATCATGATCACAAACCATGTGGAGAAAGGACGAGTGTGTGTCCCTGCCCCTGAGCTGCAGCACATCTGGTCCAAGATACCTGCTGTGTGTGCTACTTTTCATTCCAACTGATTTATTACTATTTCTATTACTTATGAAGAGATGACATTTGTAACGTCTATGTCTGAGTTTCACCATTTCCCTCTCTATACCACATCAGAGGGATCCAGGAATTCTCCAGGAATTCCCTCCATTTTTTGTGTGTGCTCAAACAAAGTGTCATAAAACTTTGACCCTCCCTTACCCATCTTACTTCTGAGGTGTGAAGCTTGGTGATTGGTTCGCAACTGAACTACGTTAGCTTTATCTCACAAGCTTTATTAGACATCTCCAGGAGAAATTCTGGGGATTGGAGAGAATTGCAGAATTCATTGGAAGACTGCTGCTCCTTCTCCTGGGTATACCAAGGGACCTAGCACTCACCACATGGCGAGTGTTTCCTTTGTCTGCTGAACAAGAAGATGGAAGCTGGCGTACAAAGTATCCAGAATCCAAGTCTACAAAGCTTGCGATGGAAGACTCTGAGTAAGACTGTGCCAAACTTCTGTTCAGCATTCTAGCTTCAGGAAAAAAAAACTAACTTAGAGAGACTTGGAAGGAACCTTAACTTGAGCGGAAGATCTCTGAGCTAATCCAGACTCAGAACACTGCCAGGGTTTGGACCACAAGTTAGGACCACGGACGTCTACAGGAAAAGACCAAGGACTCCTGTTCAAAGAGCAAGGGAATCAGCCATGTCTTGCTCTAGCCCACACAGAAGAGCTGGGCCAGTGATCCAGCCCTACCTAGTAAGAGGGACAAAGCCACACGTGACTTCCTGTTGTGCCCAGCTGAGGAGGAACCCTGACAAAGACTGAGTATAACACTTCAATCTGCAAGACTCTCAATGCCTTTAACTCTTTGTCTTTAGCTTTTGCCATACCTACATTATATTTTGTAAATATATTGTTTGTTAATAAATGTTATTTGTGTTTATGAAAAGTGTTGTCTTGATTACTCAGTAAATTGACGAAATTAATATCCTCTCCCTTCAGATGAATTCCTCATTTGAATAAATTCTTTAAATGTTTAGGTGAAATTCCTCAGCCTGTGTCCTGATAACTCATAACTGACAATTTATATTCAAAAGAGGAATTATATATTCACCACACTAATTGGTGCCTCAAGTGAGAATAGCAATATCCACCACACATAACATGCTAATTGAAAAGAAGTAGGACACTCCTTTAATTTTATCTTTCTGTTAATACATAATAGACACCAACAGCAACACACTGTGGCAAGAACTAATAATAGATATATAAGTGTTAAGAAATGTGAAATCCAGATTCACTTACAAGATATCAGCTGATTATGGCAACTACCAGCTCAAACGTAAGTAAATGAGTTCAGTTGGATCAATAAAAGAGCACATAATTAGTGGGTGCCTTTGATCATAAGTAGGAAATAGCACAGTAGTTTAGCATATTCATTTAAATTGTAAGCATGTGGCTTTGAATATATTATTCAATGATGTAATCTTAAATCAAACTGTACATGGCTGTCTATCATTTGTGCTTTAGAGAATGGTTTACACAAATAAACATACAGTTACATGCTTTTATCTGTTGTTCTTCTGGTTCAAACTCAGAGAAAATGTGATCAGTTCTAGCCTATAGAGAACAGTGAAGAGTATGGAAGCATAATTATAACATTGAAGAGCACAAAACTGCATGCCTGCTACACACTGCGGTGCTTCCTGATACATAACATCAAAGTAAAAAAGGTAGATGTCTGCCAGCATTCAAGATGTGCCTGTTGTAGAGGGGGACATGTGTTCACCCCCCCCATTCTTTGCTTAGATGTGTCTTTGTGTTTCCTGACTTGCTGTTTAGAGTGTTATCTGTTCTGTGCATATATATGCCAATATGATCAGCTGAGTGTTTTGCACATGAGCAGCTGATGTAAAATACACCTGGGATCTGAGCTCAGGTTTGTGAACACAGGTCAGGAGTCCTTTGCTCTCCTCACCCATATTGATATGTTGAACTTGTTAACACTCACATCTTTTCCATGGGAGTTCTTTTTGTTGACTCTGTTCTCCCTCTCAATGCAAGGTCAAAAGGGGAATCCAAAGGGGCAACAGAATGAGCACACTGTGATCCATTGTCACTACGCACAATGGTCTGATATGGGTGTGTCAGAGTATGCACTGCCCGTTCTCACCTCTGTGAGCAGGTCCTCAGAAGCCCACACACCAGGCATGGGTCCAGTCCTTGTGCACTACAGGTAAGTGGGTGGTCTGGAATAAATGGTCCTAGTATTGGTACTTTGCAGGAAAAAGACACTGATGTAGACTTGGCCCAGTGCGTGTACACATGCGTGTCACATCCCCAAGTGGCTACAGCAGCACCATCAAAAAGGACTGATGTGTAAGTGATTTGATGACTGCCCAACACAGGGTCCAATTGCTCAAAGAATGGGCAAGTTGTCTTTCACCTGTAGGATGATTTTATGTGTTTGATTTGGTGTTGTTGTAGCCCTCATCCTCCATCTTCCTCTTCCTTGCTATTTTATTCATGTACTGGCCGCTTTCAGTATCTAATGTCCAGTTTTGCCTGAATCTGATGTGGCATTGCATGTTCACTTGAACATGGAGCTTTTTATACTGTGTGGGTTCATGATTGCTTGTCAAAGTCATTAATATGTGAAAAGTAACACACATCACTGGCTGAGAACAGTATTATAAATGTGCTCATATGAATTCTCTGATTCTAACACAATTTGTGCATTTTGACTACTTCGGTCCCAGGAAAAAGCTAGTATCATTCCGTGGAGCAGTCAGTTTCACTTGTTCCTAACACTCGAGGGGCTAAGCAAATCCTGCTTTTCACTGAATGTCTAAAATATAACTTTTCTATGTGAGGCAATTATATTTTGCACATATGTGAAAACTTCAAAACCCCGGGACATTTCATAGGCCATGAAATTGATGTCAGTCTCATGATCATCTCAACATATCATAACTTCACAATTAGGATTCGCCTCCTGAACTGCTGCGTAGACCTTTATTTTGAAAAACCCAAACCGGAAGCCACTACTTGTTGCCGGTAACAACTGCTGGCTTCGTGAAGCTGCAGGGAACTATTACCTAGTTAGACGATTAGCTAAGAAGTTTTCTTAGTAGGTACTAAGCTAGAAACTGGTGGTCTTGTCTTTATTGCTGATGTGTGTTCGCTAGCTCGTTGTAATTATTCTGTATCCGTTTTCAATACTTTTTTCTTTTGAAACTGAGAAGACTCACTGGAATGGAATCACATTTAACTCAAGAGATTGAACTGACTAAGAAATATGAAGACATGTAAGTAACGTTAGTCCATCCAAAGAGGTTGCAAACTGTTGTTAACCAGTGGTTACCTAGTCATTATGGCATTTGGCAAGATGTACGCCACCTAAATTACAGTAGTACCGTTAGCCGACTGGCTAGCTATGCTATTTTGTGTTTGAATTTTGATGACTGTATAGCCCACTGAAAAAAATCATACGTGAAATACTATTACTCTGCTAGGTACCGTTAGTATTTTCGTCGGGATGCGATGATAGTGTTGGGTAATTAGTTAATTAATTGAAACCAAGCCAGCTTCCTTGGTTACGTATGAAAACAACGTTGCAGCTTGAAGAAGAGGGCCGCTTTACTTCAAGAGATGGAGAGTCAACAAGAGCAGCATAAACATAAGAAAAAACAGCAGACCAAAGTGTCGGAAGCCGCACGGAAAAGAAATGCCAAACTTCTTAAGGTAATGGAATTTGTATATCGATTGCGTATATATGTATACTTCTTACACATTTATGTCCACCCAAAAACATACTTCGTGTGAATGGGCAAACATACACTGTTTATAGGCTGCAAAAGTAGATGTGCCATTCAAGAGAAAGTTAAATATATATTGGGGTAGCTACTATGCATTCTGCTAATTTAAGGGTTGATGGGATATATGAAGAGAATAGGTTCAAAACTATCCAAGCCTCTGTGAGTACTACGCATGACTTGTTTTCTGCAGAGGTGTGTGCTTTTAAAAAGTGTCGAAAAAAATTGCACATCACTAAGTTTTTCTGAAGAGGTGTGTGCTTTAAAAAGTGTCAAAAAATTGCACATCACTAAGTTCTGACCACACACTTCGATTGTCTTTTAGGATTTGCAGGAAATTGAAAATCATCTGATCAGAAGACCACTCCCTCACCCAGATATTGTTAGTTTGGAGGTAATCCTTAGTTGACTGTATGCAAAGCATTTTACTCTGTTCTAAAGTAAAACTGCCCATCAGCAAAGATAGCTATTATATTTCAAAGACAATGCAGTGTTCACATGGCTTCATATACAGTATAAACCACAAGTGAGTAGCTGATGTTTCTGATAAATTATTGCTCCTCTATTATAAATGGATCATCTCTACAGCTAGGATTAGTCAATGTAAAACTATAAACATGAATACTTTGCTGTTTGTGCAGGGTCAGTAAGTAATGAAGGTTTTTATTGTTTTGTTTCAGACACAGTACTGGGCATATGTTGAAGAGAAAATTCCAGAATGGGAGTCATTCTTGCTTGGGAGGGGGCCATCTCCAGTGCGAGACCGGGAGAGATCACCTGGGAAAAGGAGACAGAAAAGTACATTTCGGCACAATTACTGAAATACTGGTGTGTAATTGACAATAATCTGTTTAACTCAAATAGGTATGTGGTTAACTATAAGTGCACTTAAAGGGATTGAATGAGCAACAATGCGTACCCCAGAGGAGAGGATTACTGTGTACTGTAATTTGAAAGCCACAGTGCAAGCACGGTGGAAAGCAGGATCATGCACAACGAAGATTGTGAAAATAGGGATATATATTCTAATTAAGGCGTCTAAGGATGCTTCATTTGATTGACAACATAAGATTCAATGCCTTTCATAAAGCAGTAAATTGTTAATCCACGATGTGAGATTGTTAGAAGGGCACCAAGTTGAGACCCATAGAAAACAATGTTTTCAGTGTGAGGATCCAAAGGGATTCTCTCTGCAGGATTTGGATTTGAAAATACATTGGAAGTATGATAGGGCTGTCCCATTCACTGTCCTGTATGCCATCACCGAGGTTTTGAACTTGATGTGAGTGGTAGCACAAAGCCAGTGAAGTGTGGTGAGGAGGGATGTGACTTGTGGCTGCTGTAGCTTCCCAGTCGTTGTTGTAAAATGACATGGCTGGGAACACCTTACCCACTAAGGTGCTTAGAAGTTTATCCACTTTTTCAAAGGTGAATATTTGCACTTAAGAATGCGGTGAATCATGAATGATACCCCAGGAATGATTCCCCTTTGACCATGTTAACCCAAGACATTAATTTTGTATGCTTATGTGATTTCAAATGTTGGTCCATTGTCTTTTGAGTGTGATTTATTCATAAATTCAATTAAATTTACAGGGGCTGTCTGATATACTGAGGGAATATCTTCCAGAGTTTTGTAGCACTGAAAGTAAAAGTGGCCTGTCTTTTAAATTAAGATGTGGTATATTCAGTAGCAGAGATGGTGACTCGAGTTGGCCGCTCGTACTCAAGTCACACTTAAGTCGCATATAAAATGACTCGACTCATACTCTAGATTAGGGACTCATGAACAATGCATTGGACAATGAATACCTGTAAGAGAATAACTCCATATAAATGAATTTAGCTTTTTCATTTTCAGGGAAAAGTAGTTGTTTTTGTTTTGCTATCTGTCACATTTACCGGATTGTACTGCCATTAATTTCAATTCATCATATTATGTGTGTGCATCCATGGAAATCCATCAGATGTTGCTGCCCTGCTAAAAATGATTAAGATTGAGTTTTGATGGAAATATGAGGATTTTTAAATTAAAAATAGCTTTTAAACCCTGTTGTGGGGATATAATATTTACACTGACTGAAATTTTTATTTTCATGTTTTAGACACTCAGGTTCAGGTAGCTAGCAAAATGGCGAGCTAGCTATCATTGCACTGAAAACTAACATAAACATTACCAACAATGGTAAGTAGCAAGCTGTCATCATTACCAAGATTGGATTTAAATGTTGAACTGATAGCTAGCTTCCATTGGTGTCCAGTTACATTTGTTTAACAATTGCCCTTTTATTTGTTTACAGTGATATTTTTTGATTCATAAAAAAAGTGTTGTCATGTATACTGATGCATAAATATTTGCTAAATATATTGATGCATAAATATTTGCTAACAGTTGTACTAGTAATGTTTCCTTTACCCAAAATTGTGTGTTCCTCCAATTCCCATGCTCCTCTGCACCCCATATGGTGAAGGTACACGCCCCCCTCTGGCTTCACCCCGTCACCTAGCACTGTCACCATGCTGCAGTCAAACAAGCAAAACATCAACAAAACACAAGCAAGTATACTACCTAGTAAGAGTTTAATTTCTAACACTAATGTGCACTCCTAGTTTAGGAATAAAACATTTGATATTAAAAGTATTACATGTGTGTCTCTGTTCTTTGTTAAAGCCATATAATACAAGTAAGTATTAAGAGCAATGACTATGCTGGTTAGAACAGATACACAGATTAAGACATGATACAAAAGTAGGATAAAAGTGCAAAGTCATTGTTATTATAATAGCAATGGAATAGAAAACCTTTGTTGGTACAAGCAATACAAAATGCCAAGGTAAGTTAAAAGGGGGTAAATCCTGGGTAAAACACAATGGCAAATGCCCAGCATGGAAACCTCCGTTGTGGGCATACCGTGCTAGGACATGAGATTTAAGTAGTATGGTTACCTATGGGACTGTCACACCTCCCCCAACCTCAGGTTTGTCAGCTGAGGTTACTCAAACTTCTTAGCAGTAGTGTTCTCTCTACCAGCACGGTGTTTCACAGAGATTTTAATGGGTTGCCTGTACATGTACCACCAAGTTATCCGCATTAGGGTCTTTCATACATTCCATCCGTTGCACACTCTATGGTTAGTGTCAAATCTCTAGCAAGGAGATAATACATCAGTGAGTCCAATGCCCATTTCACCACAAGGCACTCCTTTTCTTCCTTGATTATGGATGACACTGTCCCCCTCCTGCTGGAGCAGCACGGCTCTCAAACCTATTTCTGAAGCAGTCTGAAACACAAATGGTTTAGTAAAGTCAGGACTATGCAGAATAGGTCCGGGACAGCCTGCTTTGCGTGGTCTGTCCACTTTACCTGATTGGGATAGCATTTACTTGTCAGGTCCGTCAGCACTGCAGCCCTCAATGAGAGATTGGGGATGAATAACCAATACCATCCAAGCAGGACTAGAAAAGATTTTTCCTTGTGGTAGGTAATGGACAGGACGGATTGCACAAAACCTCTGCATCTGTGGTCTGATCAGGCCCTTGGACAGGACATTGCAAGTGCAGTAAAGCAAACAGATAACAGCCCGAGAGGCGTTCTGATAAGGCTTTCCACACACTTGAAAAAGAAACCAGCTATATTTCCACTACCAGAACACAGCAGAAATGATCTCTATTTTGAACACTGAAATTGCCACAGTTGCTATTTTGACTTCTATTTCCCAAGTAGGCCTATCCATTTATCTACAGCCATCTTTCCACACTTTTCATTGTATTGTTGTTTCTGAATGTCTCTAATTGAACATATAACCAATTAAATCGATGTTCTTACAGCCATCTCTAAATTAATGTCGACAACAACAGACTTGATTTCGAAACAGAAACAAAGGCGCCGCTGGGCTGAACGAGAGTGAAACCGACTTGTTGTATTGTGCTTCCTGTATATCCTTCGGATTAGGCTCAGTGTGGCGCAGAGACAAATTCAATTAAGGCATCGGTGCATGTTGAAGGAAAATTCTCAAGACATACAAAATGGTACACGTATGCCTACCTTTTATGTCGGTGTTTATTATAGATTTAACACATTTCGATGCTTGTAGAACATTAACAAGGATCCCGGCAATCAGTTAAAGATGCATTATTTTTTAAATCATATTTGTATATGATTTACCTCACGGTGTGAAGTTTAGATTATCATAAAAATAAACCAGTATGCTACGTTTAAAAGACCGTTTCTGTCTGAAATCGACTTATATTTCCTTTGGGTGAAAGTTGACGGTGACGTGACTGTAGAACTGTTTCGAAGTTTTCAACATTTGTAACGCTTCTGCAAAGCGTTTAATCCCTAATTAAACTGTAGTCCGTGCGTGGATTATCACAGCCGCTGTTATGTGCAACATTGATTTTTCTCTTTGCAGAGGTCCTCGGGACACAAAGACCACGGTACCGTGGCAGGTGAAAGAAAACAACCACAGGTCTTGTGCGACAGTCCTATCAAACGCGAGAGCAAGGTGTGTGTGCGTGTGTCTGTATTAAATGATATAAAGTTCATAACTTCATACATGGTATAGAGTCCTCAGACCGTCTCGTAAAACGAATATGAATTAAAGCCAGCTATCTACTAGCTCTGAGTTGTTTTCCTACTTTAGTCTCTTGTTTTGAATGTGATTTTTAAGCGCGGAACCCGGAAACACACCGGTGTATTATGTACGTTTTCCACGCGAGGCCACTGCGTACCGCAGTCTTGATGCAGTAGATTGATATTGGCTTGTTCACAAGCCTTCGCTTATGTCAAAGTATCATTAAGCTCTGAATCTTGATAAAATACTGTATTTCGTTTTACTAAACCTTTATTATTACCACAACTGGCTGAATATCTTAAAAACGAATATAAAACATTAGTTATGCTCTTTTGATTAATTATTAGTATAAATGTGTGTTGTATTGGTGTACATATATAAGAGCGTCTTCGAAATACCAATAATGAATGAATTATGATTGCAGTGGCAGTAGATAAAAGGCTCTATGCCTTCTTTCCATACAGAAGACAACACAGGAAGCAGGGAGTTAGAATGAGAGAGGGAGGCTGCTTTCCAAAGTTCATTAAGTTCTCATTTGTGGAGTGGCAAATGATATGACCCCAGAGTAAAGGGTTGTTCCACTCTGCAGTCATTGAGATGAGGTGCTTACTCATCCCTTGAGTAAGTCCTTGGCAAAGGGCAAACAAATGGCCAGTTAGACCAGGCTCAGCGCCAGGAGGAAATACAGAGGTGTGCAATTGCAATCCACAGGGGTGCACAAAAAGTCATAAATATTATGTAGACACCAGGATATAACACAACTGGGGGTGCATTGCGGTCCATCTAGGGGTGCAGTGTACCTTTAAGCACCCCCATAGAGCTGGGCCTGACTTATACTTAAGCAAACTACCAAGAATGATGGTGACATACAAGCTTCCCTATCAAGTGGTGATCTTGCTTGTGATTGATGTGTTGGTCTGCACCAATAAAGCAAAGGACAATAAAAGATAGATGAGATTGCTACCCCATGCACGCACACACACACACACACATGAATGTTTTGGTCAAACGATCTTCATCAGTGATATTCTCTTTTACTTAAAGTTACCCATGCACCTTTTACATGTGGCTTACATCTGTGAAGCCTACTTCCACATGCTTTCTATGCATCAGGCACAAATTTCATTGTTAGACATGACAACATAAAGACAAACTTTTTGATCTAAAAATTTATTTATATAATGGAGTCCTTTCAAAGTCATACTTAATTCAACCAGTGATTTACAGATGTCCAAATCCACTGCTCACACTACAAATTCGATATCCTTTTTTCTTGCATCTGTTTCTGTCAGGATTGTTTATATACATATCTTCTTTACTCCCTTTCTCACCATCAGCTAAACCTGTAACTCTGAAGTGAGAATGACCTTATATGGGATTTTTGGGGCATTTACTTATGCTAATTATAAATAATGTCAACAAGCATCTAACTTTTAAAACAATTGGTATTCATCATCATATGAACAAGGATAAGAACAAAATTGGGTGTTTACGAATGTTTCACATATTTTTCTTATGTTTTGCTATTGATCAAGATGTGAGCTCAGTGTGTGGTATAATAGGGTACTTTGTGTTATAAATATTCTTACAAATTGATTCATCTCCTCAGGAAGAGAGAAGACCTAGAAGAAGCAGAAGTCCATCTCTAATAAGGGCTCCATACAGGCCAAGGTTTGGTGGGAGATTCTTCAGGCCTTGGTAAGTTCTGTGGGGCTGACATTGGAGACAGTTGACTATAAAGGAGGGTTGGTATTCATTTCTGTGAAGTCTGAGAATTGTGGTATGTTTCCTTTTTTCAGTGTTTTAAAAGAGGAGCATTGGAGTGTTTTTAACTTCAGTTTTATAACTGAGGAGCATGTAGAATGTAATTTTTTTCACTACTATAAATCTAATGATTTTGGATGGTATTGGTGTGTTTCTTAATTGTTTCTCTTATAAAGCAGAAGCATTTATGTGTTATATTTCAGGTTCAAGAGGGGTGAGAGATTTTTCCAAAGGCCAAGCTTCACTATCATGGTAGCGCAGGTGTGAGGTTGGGGGCTTTAGCTCCCCCCTCACATGCTAGCTGGCATAACGATTTAAAGTATAAGAAGAAGTGCTCTGCTGGGACCTCGAAACATCTCAGTGGTATGTTAGTTCCAAAAATGGAAATAATGATGTCAGAAATCAAATATTCAATCAGAAAACAGCAAATTGTGTTTGACACAAACTGTGCTGTTTGTGACCACCAGGCAGGAGTATAATGGTGTAATATGTAAGGTTTGACAGCTCATATGTCAGATATTGCATTGTTGGTCTTTCATGCCATACTAATGGAAATTAGTTGTAATCAAAAATGTCAGTGCACTCTGTTGAAAGGTAGTTCATTCTCCAGATTTTTACAATAATTGTGGAAGTGACCACATTTAAAGCAATTAAATCTTCCTATTACTCACTATGTAAATGTTTGGTGGGGTTGAAAAGTAACTTCCAGGGTTGTGTTTAATAAGACAAAAGCCCAAAGCATGCTTTATCCAGCATATTCATAGCACACAAAGAAAACAAAACAACACTTACTCAGTCTTTGGAGCCTAGCTAGGGTTGCTGCCTTTGACCTATCACGTAGCTACACTGCTTTCCAGCAAATCAATTGTAATAATAATTTCTAAGGATTAGTATAAAACATAATTTATAATATGACAATGGTTAAATTTGTCATTGAGTATTGAGAATGTGGTTCATGAATCTGTTTGTGAGATATTTCTTCTTTTTTTCAGATGATCCTCAGTCATCTAAATATACAAGCAGAGAGAGGGAATTGAAGTCCCTTTCCTTCATGGTATGTTCCTATCATCTCTCAGCCATGAAACACATTATGTGGACTGTATTCTAACATTTTCAAGGCCAGTTCAAGGCCTTACCATCATCTTACTTATCATGGTTTTCCTGACTTCCAAGTCACTCAAGACAAAAATAAGCAAAAAAAAAAAAATCAGGAAACAATGTATTTTGCTCACTTTATTTTCACCCTGCAGATGTCTGAGGAAGACCAAATGTGGTCTTTTTAAAAGTCTGTCAGTTTTCTTATCAGTTGGGAATAAATAATAGTTGAGTGCAGTTAAATCAGGGATTATGGTAATGTTTAGGAATGAACATACCTATAATATGCCCTATAATATGCTTAACCTTAAAAAGGAACAATGCATATTTCTTACAGATGTAGAACATTTCACAATTAAGTCAATAATTAACCACAAATTTGACCTTGTTCAGCACATGGTGGCAGGATCAAAAATTTCACCTCTTTACATTATTTATGAGATACAGAACAAACTAGCCTATCAAACAGTGCATAGCCTGTTTCATTATTTTAAATCTAGTGTCATTATTAGTTTATTTTGATTTCACTGAAAGTTTTACAAAAAAAGAATCACAAGGATTGTTTGTAATAAGTTTCTTGTGCAAACAGATTGGGCAAATGTAAAACTTTCCCTTACCATTCCCAAAGGTGGTTTTAGCATTAGCATGTAGTGTTAGTGACACTTGTAAATATGAAGTCCCCTCCCTGTAGGATCATTTTCTGCTTTGAAAAAGTGAAAATCTTTTGCTTTAATCTCGGCAGTACTGGACAGAGCAAAGTCATATTATTCACAAATAATGGATATTTAATTCCAGACAACACAAGGCCTGCATTTATTCACACCCCTGTAGTCAGCATTTTACAAATACTGTTTGATATGGATTGCCCTGATGTTAGGAGCTGTCTTGCTGGCTCAAAAGCGTTGATTCCTTCTTAGGCTCTGTCTTGCACCTTTTTCCCAGATGGTACATCATTATTTCTCTTTCTTCTGCCACCATTGCACCCCAGGTCTCTCAAGAAGACACTGCTAAGCAAAGAAGAGATATCCCATTTTCTGTGATGAGGGCAGCAGAACGAAATCAAGCTATCCAGCAAAAGAGGAGAGAAATTGAGGAGGTGAGTGTTGTTACTGAGCAGGTAATCAACAGGGGTTTTGGTGTCACATTGCTATCCTCATATTATGTGCATCCCTCGAACTACTAGATTCTGGTGACTACTAGATTACTATGCTAGAGCGTACAGAAGCTCCACCCCACCTTGACTCACTCATCCAATGAATGGCAAGACTTCATTTTGACACATTTGCAAGCTGTGTTTCAGTGTAATAGCCTGCAAAGCAACAATAGAAGAATAATTTTTGGCACCCTCTAGCAGCTAGAGAAGCACCTGTGAGTCACTCGGATGATGTCACTGGAGACACACTTATTCTCCCTTCAGCATTTGCTCCACTATGGTGCACCATGGGACTTTGTAGGGCGAACAGTTCCCAGGAATTCAAAGTCATGAGCCACACTGCTGTTTCCTAATTGTTTGTGTGTTGAATTATGCAGGTGTATAGGCAAGACTGTGACACATTTGGAATCATAGTGAAAATGCTGATCGCCAAAGACCCATCTCTGGAGCAATCCATACAGTCATCCTTGCAGGAGAATCTGAGAGAGATCGGCCTACGATGTGTAGGAGCCATGCAGCACTTTATCATGGAGTATGACTCCCATACCCAATGTCCCTCAGACCCTCCTCAGCTCTGAACATTCTATCTCTCTGTCTGTCTGTATGTTCAGCCTCATCTAATACCAAGGTTTTGTTCCTCCTGATGACCATCCTTTTTGCCTCTTATTTTAACTCCCAGAGAAAAGGCAAGACCTCTAATAAATTATTAAATGTTATAATATAATAATAGATTGTCAGTACAGCATATGACCATGCCTTCACATACACACATCTGACATCATTGCAATGTAAATACCCTCTTCCTCACTATTGTAAGTCATTTATGTGTGGCTTTTGATTTATTGCTGAGCCTGAAACCTGTTGTGCCTCTTACTCAATAAAGATTTGAATGGAAAAGATGGTTTTGTTCTTTTGTTCTCTGATCAGTTGAGCTACTTATCAGGTAGGGTGGCATGCTGCTAGCACCTAAAAGGCCCCAAGTGTTACGTTCCTTTTAGGGTGTCCTACAGCAATAACCACAGTGATCCTGAGTCCTTACACTTTCTCCTTTTCAGCCTATAGAGACAACTGTTTGTTGCTCACAAAAACAACAGTGCCATGATACATTAAAAAATGTAATGCCATTTGTATGGTGTAATGCCTCTTTAGTGTATGTGAGGTAATTTGGCCTACATTTTTTATTATTAGTATGATTTCAACCAAGTCAGCATGCATCCTTAGGAGTAATGGTGCATTCAAGTGCAGAGAGGATTCGAGACAGTAGAAGACTGGAGACTTGCAGAATACAAACTGCACACGCAAGGTATGGCAACTCAAGACAGCAAAGATATACACAAAGGACAGGGCTTAAATAACAGAAAACACAGGTGTAAACCATAAGTATTCAACACAGGTGAAACACATTAACAAAATGAGACATGGAGCACACGGGAAGCTATGTGCCCATCTGGTGGCCAACCCAAGAAGCAGCAGCTGCATTCCCGACACGGGCAGGAAACCTTACAGACATATTACTTCCTTCAGTTTAGTGTGCTCAACAGGGTAAAATTATTCCAGAAACTGGGTGGCTTTAGGTTAGATGTCAGGCACTTGCAAAGGTCCCAGGAGAAAGGTGAAAGAGAAGGTGGATATCTCATCTTTTATTTGTTCAATTATTAAATGTTAAAAGTTCATGAAATTGTTACCATTATAGTTTGTTAGACAGGGCACAGACTGAGCATTAGTTGATTTAGAAGAGGAATCTGGGATTGTTTTCATTTTCTTCAAGTTTGAGAAGTACGACAATCATGCTGAGAAGAGTGCAAGAGTGCAACTGTAAGAGACTTTCTTTCCATGCCATAAACAATGCCTCAATGTTTAGGGCCATGTACATTCCATTTTATGACAAGTTTACTTAAGGGCTCATGAGTCTGTATACCAAAGGGCAATTTGTTTCTGACTGATCATATTTAACCTAAGGCATGTGACAGAGTTGAGGGTTTGCCATAGGGTATTGTTGAAAACACCCAAAAAGTGTATGGTGAGGCTAGACTATTGAGGTCTTCCTTTGGAAGGAAATTTGGAAGCTCCCTTATAAAGTTTGGAATTGCCAGGGAATTTAACACATGACCACAGGACATTTTCAGCTGTGCATTTTGGGGACAAGGTAAGAGAATTTGAAATGTTATAAGAAAGTGGTTAGAATGTACTACTAGTATTACCATAATGCTGTAATAGCTATGTTTTTCAAGTCAATTCCAAAGGTGATAATGTGATCTAACGTGTTTCTGAAAACACCTTGGCTCTGCTACACCAAGAGAGCTGAAACCCACCAACACTTCTAAGACAAAGGTTTAAGTTTACACTCATCAGTTTTGGTTAGAGGGCATATTGCTGAATATATTGAATCAACATCCCACCCTTGCAACAGCAAAATATATGTGTGGTATATGTCTTGAATAGTGCTTGTGTCCCAAAATGCCATATAAAATGTTGTTTAAAGCTGTAGATGTCTCACATGTTTAAATGTTTCACAAATATACTGTTCTTGTATATTGAAGTTAATACATATGATGGTTTCGTGGCAAAAAGTGGTATCTGAAGCATATTTTGCGTATGAGAACTTTTATTTTGACATATTACGCAAGAATGGCGACCCGGAAGGTCTCCTTATTGTTGCTGGTTGTGGTTTGTCGGTGATGATTGGTCAGCTTGCCTTGTACTCGTGACTTCAGTTGTTAAGAGTCACAGAAATACGATTACAAATATGACTATAACAGTCCCAGAAGTCTGCGAACATAATTTTTCAATAAACGGGGTGAGATTTGCACGTGCGGATTTGTACAGAGCGGTAAAATAAATTGTAATCGCACTCGTTTTAATGAAATATTAACAGATCGAACAGATTACGCAAAAGGCTTTCATAATTAGGGGGTCAAAACTTTATGGTTACAAATTTTACTGATACCTTCACGACGTGTGGTGTGCGTTTACGAATAACAGACTATAATTGCGCATTCAGTTTATGTATTTACAAACGTCTAGCACCAATACAGATAGCTAGCAGGTATACTGATTGGCTGCTCAACCAGTCGTTGATGAGATTTGGGTCATCATACAGCGACAGTTCCTTCTGGTTGTGACCCTCCATGCAGCTGTTTTCGGGTAGGTAGGTGTTGTGCAACACATAACTCCCAGACAAGACATTAGAAATATATTCATACAATACTGACGACAGTGAGCTTAAAACAATAGTAACACGATTTGGCATGACAGCTAACAAAGACATGAAATATTCAGTCTGTGCATTTAATAGTGAGTCTGACGAAAACTAATCCTTTGATCATAAATAACGCTTCCATAACGTATGATGATTGTTGAAATATCCGATAAATGATGGAAACTAAGAATATTAGTAATCATCGTCTGCTTTAATGAAATTTGATCAACCTTTAATAACTTGTGAGAAGTAGGTTATTATTATTAACGTCACATCCAAGATTAAGGGTTTGCGCCAGTTCAATATTATTCATTAATGAAATGTAGTTTGAGTAATCGAGAAGTTACAAGCTGGATGTTACTGATGCATGCATTTTTCAGAGATACTTGGGAGCCTGGTTTTGTGTATTTTTGATGTGTGCTATAGGTAGCAATTAATTTTTACCCTAATGTACTAGGGTGGATTGATATATAAAATGAGTCTCAGTATGGTGAGGCAGAACTTTTCCTAGTCTCATCTGAGGGATTGATAGAGAATGCTTCTGCTTGTCGGGATTTTTGTGTAATTCTATTTTAAATGAACAGATATGGCTAACATTTCATACAACTGGGTACATTGTGCTAGCTAAGTAGTTTATAAAGTCAAAATAATAAAAACAATATTGTATGACTGGATGGCACTGGGCTGACAGAGTGTATCCAGCATTTTTGGCTGGACAAATAGGCAATTTATGATTTATGCCTTCTCTTCTTCAAAGATGTGGCATACAAATTAATCGGCATTGCAATCCTAGTTAAACAACCAGTGCTCCTGGTATTGGCCACACTGGTTTCAGCTAGTGTCGGGCATCTCACAACCAAAAGTCCTGCTCCCCAAAAGAGGTGGGCTGGCTAAAGTATTTTGTGTAGCTGGTAAATTGTTCAGTGGTTTGGAAAAACTTTCCTACTTACGTATCAGTTTTTCTTGTTATGCTGTACAACCCATGCCATGTTCTGAAAGTGTTAAATGTTTGCTCCTATTTTCAGGTATTCACAATGTGGTCCTACATAGCATAGCTGGGAAGACGGGTTAGGATTTAAGCCTCTGTTAATACAGCCAGCTCATTTTATCTGAAAATGCTGCTATGTGCGACATACTAGGCATGACAGAAAATATCATAATTCTGAATTGCACGAAATCAGAAGAAAATGACAACATGTTTTGTGACCCTGAGAACATACCTTGAAACAGGGGTTGACTGGGACTGAGAAATGACCCTGAACTTTCATCCAGACCGTCCCCCCAAAACATGTGTCCCACTGCATCCTGTCACCGCTCACACTTATTCCTACTCATTGCCAGTGCTAGACTATTACACGACTCACACATACACCTACTTTCAGTAGTAGATGGGCACCCTTACAGAACACACACGCACACACAGTCAGTAATAGACTGCACTACTAAAAAAACACTACTACTGCTACTACAGTACACATACAGTGGTAGACAGTGCTACTGCAGAATACACACATACACATATACTGTTGATAATAGTAGACGGCACCAGTACAGAACACAGAAAACACACACACATGCACAAAATAAATCGCTTGGAACATTTAATGATGGTTTAATGCTGCTTTAGATATAAACTGATAACAGTTCAATTAGTTTGAATTATCATTGCATCTGAACATCAACGTTTAGCAAGATGACACACAGTAAACCAGCCAACAGACTGACGTTAAATGAGAACAGACTTAGCTAGCTAGCTACTACATTGAAAGTTTTCTAGTAGCTAGTAGCTAATTAGCCAGTTACTAATAGTGACATTTCTCATGGTAGAAATTAGCATACCTTCACAGAGTATGTTAAGACATATCCCAATTTATGCTAACATTACTGACTTGTAAGAGAATAGTAGGGGTGCTGATGTTCTTTCAGGGTGAGGCAGCAAGCATAACCAGCAGAGACAGGAACCACACAAAAACCCATAATACAGCAACACGGCTAAGCACAGTGCTAAAAATCGAGGTATGATAGTGAAGCAGAAATTCTGGTGTAGGCTCTGATTAGCAATGTCACCCTTTCTGACAGGGGTGATCCCTACCCTTTTTTGCTGGAGAATAGGCCCATATATGTATCTGTTGAATTACTGATAGATGGGGAGTGTGATTCTCTGTGATAGTGAGCCGTTGATGCAAAAGTAGTTGAGAAACCCTGGTATAAAATATTCTTAAATTAACACGCAGTCTTTCTTTTGCATTTCAGATAGTCCTTTGATATTCTCTCACAAAGATGCTTCGTAACGCTTTGACAAGAATATCCACATACACCAAGAGAAGGGTATTAACAAGTCTTTCTTTGAGACAGCCATACTGTAGCAATGGACCTAGGCTGACAGACAGTACCAGGGGAGTCAAGGTAAGATAATATTCAGCCTGTCAGGAGCATATGTTCAGTAAATCAGAAACATGTTTCTATTGTATTTATCTTCATGTAATCTTCAGTGTTTGTCTAGGGCAACACTGGTGAGTCCAACATTGTGTGCCACAGACACACACACCTAGGAGCCTACGACTATTTGAAAATATGACTGGCCTATGATACACACAAAAATGTAAAATGCAACACTACATGTATTATGGTCAACAGACTGTTTTTAGGCAGTTAGGCACACCCCACACTTTGGTCTAAGGTAATGTATGGAGCAGACTCATTTAGGGTAATATATTCAGCAAACTTTAAATCTGAAATTGATTGTAACATTCTAAAATATTTTACAATTATCATTCAACTTGTACTTTGTGATGCTTTAATCTTGTGTTCCAAAAAACAGGGATTACTTAGTGGCTGTATTCTAACATTGGAAAGTTATTGCAAGCCACTGTCCAACATGCTTTTTGAAATTGGTTAATGTTTTAATTTCTGCACAGGTGTTGTATGATGGAGAGTGCCCTATTTGTGTGAAAGAAATCAGGTTCCTTCAGTATCTGCAGAAACACCGGCCTGCAAAAATCGAGTTTGTGGACATTTCTATGCAAGATTATGACGGAAGGAAATATGGAGGAATAACCTACGAGATGGCAATGGAAGAAATGCATGTGATCGATGAACATGATAAGGTATGCAAATCATAAATGGAAAGATAAACTGAATTGTCTGCTAACTGGCCAAGCTAACTCGCTTTGCTGTTCTTTGAATGGCAAGTACTTATAGTATAGTGTACAGTTTGCTTAGTGCTTGCTTTGACAAAGTAAGTAACCTTAGGTAAAAATGCATCTCCCTTTCGGCACCATCCTTCCCTATTATTGTTCTGTTATCAGGCACACACAGATTGATTTGGGCTGTGATGTCATATAACACTGTGTCATTATGGCCTGAAGTGCATTTGTAACACCTCATTTGACTTGTAATGATTTCCTCGACTCGACTCTACTGAGGGATGGGAGTCTCTTCAATGTTTACCAGAATTTACATTGTGGATATTTCAAACAAAATTTTAAGCGATCACAGATGGTGCCAAAAGTAGCTGTTTCTTATTTATTTCATATGGAAATAAATAGGACCCTCACTTTTTCCCTGGCCTACAGGGATTTAAATGTTTATGTCTATCAGTATCCTCCAGGTGTCACTGTAGGCACTCAGTTATCAGTAACAATTAACACAGTCAACTGACGAATTGGAAATAATACAAATAGTGGCCAAGTGTGGCCAACAGAAGGCTCTACCACATGCTGCACTATGTTTGAAAGTACCCAGTAGCCAGAAGTAGCCGGCATGTTTGTGAAAGGAGCAGTCATGTGGTCTGAGCTTTTGAAGGTTACCTTGAAATTGGTCTCGTACTTGACAGGAAGTCAGTGAAGAGACTCTGACAAAGGGGAGATCTTGTCAGATTTTTTCCTTGTTCTGGTTGGAATGTGTGCATCCGTATTCTGTACATGTTGAAGAGGCTTCAAAGCGGTATTGACACAGCCAGAAAAAGGGTATACCAGGGTAAACCAGTCTCAATAAGACAAAAGCATAGAACAGCTTTTCTGCATCATTCAGTGATAGAAATTGCCTAATTTTACCAATATTCTGTAAATGAAAGAAAGCTCCTTTGGAAATGTTTTTAATATGGTGATGGAATGTGGAATCAGGGTCAATTGTGATACCAACATCTTTTGCAAGCAGGTTTAGTGCAACCGAGTAACTGTCCGATTAGACGGAGTATTTCTGATGTTTTTGGGACCCAGTATGGGCATTTCAGCTATTCAGAGTTAAGCAGCAGTGTACCTAACCATGGTGAATTAGATTGTTTGCAGATTGCATCAAGAAATCTTTACAAGCTTTCAAGCTTGATTTTAATAATGTGACTGCATTTTCGTCTGACAATGATGTTAAAGCCATATAATGACATCCTCTTAGGCTCGTTACTAACCTGCCCCAATGCAGCATTTCACAAACCTCAACATTGTCATTCTAAATAGTCAGACGTAATTCAACGTGTGACAGTGTCGGATCTAAGCACTGCTATCATTTGTGTTTAAGTAGTGGTAATTAATTAATAATCAAAATCATTGAGGAGGTGCAATTGGATACCTGTTTAACAAGAGGCTTGAAAAAAGGCTGTATGTTGTTGGAGGACTGATGTACATCAAAACAAGTTGAGAAAAACTGAGGGCTCTAAACATAAAGATGCCTGTCAGAATGCATTTCTGTTGGATATGTGATAACCTTGTCTAGGTAACTTCTAAGTGACTTCTCTGATTTGATACAGGTTCACCGTGGAATCCCAGCCTTTACTGTCATGTACAGCACAGTGGGGCTGGGGTGGCTTGGCAACTTCATGTCCTGGTCACCGATTAGGCCTCTCCTGGACAGATTATATGCAATCTTTGCTAAGAACCGGCTGAAGTGGACTGGAAGGGATGCATGTACCACTGGAACCTGTCACAAGAAGCAACCATGACAAATAAACTGAATGCCTTTTAAAGCAGCATATCTCATGCACTGCATCCAGTGGTGGAAGCGACTCTTCTTTTTTCATATTTCCATGCCTTGTTCCCTCCCTACCTGGGCAGTTTTGCCTATACCCTTTCTAATGGCCAGCCTAGTGTGTTTGACCAGGATCTGTCCTGTTTTGCATTTTCCACAGGTGTCTCAACAGGGTGTAGCTTCTTATAGGGTCCAACACCACTCCATTTTGTTTTGTGTTGTATTGTTTCCAATACGGTAGAAGATGATAGCATCTTAATTGTTCTGTAATTCTATTTGCTGTAATTGTAATTGTTCTTACCATGCTGCTGCAGGAGACTCAGTAGTTGAGCTGAAGAGCTCAGCTTTGGTATTGTAGTGTTTTGGGGTGGAGTGAATATGGATCATAGTGTTTCAAATGAGTCTGATAATTTTGTTACTCTTTTCTTCATATTTATAATCAATGTAAAATTAAGCATTATACATTTGTGGTGAAGTATGTAACTTACAGAAATGCACAAAAAAAAAAATTGTATTCATTTTTGTGGTGTAGTGATTTTTGTTGCCAACAGTGTTTCATCAGTGTAACAGATAATCAAGAATGTGTCATTTTGTGACAATTTCATGGTGTATGGTTTCATGACACATTTCTTAAAGTGCTGTACAGTTAGCATGCATAGGAATACAGAATACATAGGAAACCCTTGTCAAAAGAGGGAACATCACATGATGAAAAGTGCTTGACAGCACCATTGCTTCTGGACAAAATTTGAAGAACACTGAGGCCTCAGTTGATTGCAAAAAAAAAAAAAGAAAAGGGAACTTGGTCAAATCAGCCCCAGAGTAAATCATGCTTGGGGAAAAGACCATGGATGAAATTGACAACAAACCTCTTTGCAATGGCACCATCCAGCAGTGAATAACATCTATGGATGAAACCATCAGATTGTGACTTCAGTATGTCAGAGCTAACACTTGATTAGCCAGCTACAACTACAATCACTATATCTTGATGAGTCTGCTAACTTAATGAGCAATGCAAATTTTCTGTTTTGCTAGGTACATTGACCCTGGGGAAGGGTAAGTACATGTACAGGGAAAGGTTTGCAACCAACTCAGGAACTCAAGTTGAACATGGACACCTGTCATCTTTCCTCAGTTCATACCAGTCCTGTAGCTGGTGTTTAAAAGAGGTGTTCAATTGATTTGATTGGCAGGATTTCAGACAGTCTGGCTGCTGAGAGAGATGAGGTGTTTGAGTATTTTTGTGAGGATGGGATGATCAATAGTGTCAAAGGCTGCGCTTAAGTCTGTGGAGTGGAGTCAGCGTCAGTGGAGAGGTTATTAAGCATTTTGACTACAGCTGGTTCAGTACTGTGATGAGGTCTGATGCCTGACTGAAAAACTTCTAAGATGTTACTGGAATGCAGAAATGGGCAAAGATGCTGACTAACAGCTTTCTTCAATAATTATGGCCGCAATGGGAAGTTTGAGGTGAGTCTGTAGTTTGATGAAGCATTTCAGTTGAGGATGTGCTTCATGAGGCTTAATGACTGGTACTTTGAAGGTCTGAGGTAAGTATCCTTGATGTTAGGGAAGCATTTAGTATAAGTGTGCCTATCACAGGTAGCAGTTCCTTCAATAGCTTTGTAGGTATGGGGTCTAATAAACATGTAGACAATTTAGAAGAAGTAATTAAAGTAAGACATTCACTAAATTCAATTGTAGTGTCACTTGTAGGAGTCTAGACCTGAAGGCTGTCTTGATGATTTTTCAGCATCCATTCATTTTGAGACTGGTGGGGCTGAACTTATATCATGGGCAGTGGAGAAGCATATCTTATCTCTAATCCTTGTAATACTGCTGTCATACAAATTCATGAAATAATTATTACTATGTGTTACTGGAATGCAAAGCTCCATTGATATATGGCTCTTTGTTAGTCTTTATACAGTTTTCAACAGATATCTGTGGTTATGTGTATATTCTTCTGTTAGAGTAGAGAAATATAATGAAGCATTGTAGCAGGAGAAGAGAATTAGCATTCTTCCTCACTCTTTCCAGGTGAGGAAGAATGCTTATAATTTAGTAGTGTGCTATTTACACAAACTTCACGTCAGGCTTGTTTAAGAGCATGAGTTTAGTCATAATCCAAGCCACTAGCTTCTCACAACAAACGTTTCTTCTTTTTGAGGGGTGTAACAGCAGATGTAAGGCAGCATCTATGCTGTTTGCCAGCTGAGCAATAGAAGTCATACCAGCCTATGCCTAAAATTATATTTAGTACGTGATGTCACGGAACAGACAAATGATAACCTGAAGGTAACGAGAG
Source organism: Megalops atlanticus (assembly GCA_019176425.1). Classification (NCBI taxonomy): domain Eukaryota; kingdom Metazoa; phylum Chordata; class Actinopteri; order Elopiformes; family Megalopidae; genus Megalops; species Megalops atlanticus. The sequence goes on from CM032882.1 coordinate 26,951,099, forward strand.
AATGGTTGGAAAATACTAGATTATAAGGCATGATAACAACATTAATAGCTTCTATGCTATACATTAAGACCAGTTCAAGAGTGTGACAGCAGTAGTAGGTGAGATTATGGTATTGAGGCTGCCTGAGATATGTTTTCAAGTCTATTTTGTTATTTTGCTGTATGTGTTGTGCTGTTATAAGCAAAATCACAAAGCAAGGTGGGCAGGGGAAGGGAACAAGTCAACCTGGACATCTCTGCATAAAACACATCACACGTATATCCATATCATATCATAACTAGAGAATGTAATTCCAGGGAATTACGAGTGCATGAAAATGCAAACAGTCTAATTTTACATAGATAAAAGTATATAGGCAATCAAACAGATGCAGGTGGTCAGAACAGCTGCCAAATTGTGGCTCTATTGTGATGTCATAAAGGCCAATGTTAAGTCTATGGGGAAAATTTTGAACAATAGTTTAAAAAGTATAAATGTTACAAAATAAAAAAATCATAGCATAAGTGTCTTTGCATCAAACATTGAAGCTTATCACAAAATTGCTTAGAAGAAGAAAAAAGAATAAGAAAAATTCAGATAACAATAGAGTGCATTTTCATCATAATAAAGATAAATGTAAGGATTACCATTAATGATGTAATTTGTGTTATTATTGAGTATCCAATGACACAGTGTGTTTGTACAGTATAAAGTCATTTCTACTGTTTTCTGTGAGAAACCAGGAAGAGTACTATATGTCTGAATTTTCAGGGAGTTAGAATTTCCATAAATATAATAATTTTTAAAGAGCCATTTCTCACACTTTCCACATTTATTGCAGACAAAACACCAAGGAAGGATACAATCACCAGAAATCATTTAAAACCCCAGATGTGAAGCAAGAGCTACAATAGCTCCCAAAACCAATGCTAGTCCTGAAAAAATGAACAAAAAAGCAAAAGGAGCATTTCATTGCATGAAATCCATTTCATGCCCTAGTGTGAAATGCCTTGCCTCATTTTATGTCAGAAAGGGTCATTTCATACCACATAAGGCTCATTTTGTGTCACAAAGTTCAGTCTTATGCTACATAATGCTATCCTGTCCTGGTCGTACAAATTACCACAAAGTACCACAAACTGCTACCACAAACAACTACAAAGTACGACAAGCAGCTACCTCAAACAACCTCAAGTAACTGTAAAGTACTTTTTCAAGACTTCATTGCTTTTCAACCACATATTAATCATTACAAACATACATAGAAAGCCTTTTCTGCTACCATCATTGTCAAACACATCAAGAAAACATTCAGTCAGCAGTTGTCCTCATCACTTTATTGTGGTATTGTGATAGGAGAATGAAGTTGTTGCTTTTACACACTTACATGTACACATCCATGCACACACACATACTTACTCTGTAACCTCCTACAAGTCCTAACCCCCTACAAGCTACACACTTAAACTAAACCCTTACATGTACATATTCAATGACAAAAAATCACACTCGCATGGACACACACAGGATGGAGAGAGGAAGAAGTGGTGTTAATTTCATCAACAAAAACTATACATCAATGACTTTTTTCCTCATGAAGAAGACATGGGGTCGTGCCCAGAAGTGTTAAGCAAGTACAGAGAGAAAAGTGTTTTATATTTAGCCAACCATCTATCAAAGTTACATGCTGTCCTCACTTGTTTAGCTTCCTTGCATTCAGTCCAACTTGCCATAGCTAAATATACTCATTTTGGATCATTTTAATCAAATATATTGGAATTGAATTGTATAGATTGACAAGCTTCTAAATTACAAATCAATTCTAAATCAATTAGCATTCATGAAGTAATTAAATACTCTCATTACATATGCAGCAGTGTCGCATAGTGGTAAAGAGCAGGACTCATAACCAGATGGTTGCTGATTTGATACCCTACTGGGGCACTGCTGCTGTACCCTACTTAACCCAGAATTGCCTCAGTAAACATCCAGTTGTATAAATGGATAATGTGCATCCATGTGTGCACAATGAATGGTTATGAGCTGAAATGATGCAATGAAAAAAAACGTGAATCAAAAAGGTGTGACTAAACTAAATAAATCTGTGAAAGAGCAAATGTGTAAAATGTGACTAAGACTTATATGTGTTATTCTTCCTGATGAAGATGTTCCAAGAAATTAAGTATTTCTGTTCACTCATTCTCAGACAGAAAAAAACAGGTATTTCCTTAACATTATTTATCTATTTGCTTATTTTTTTACTCCTCTTCTGTTGTTCACTGTATTATCCTTCAGAGGGATAGTGTTACTCTTTTCTGTGAACTCCTGGGGGAGGGTGGAGTCAGCTTCGGTGAACTCTGGCAGACATGTACAACGGCTTCCACCTGCTGCTGTCACTCTCTCCTTCTCCCTGTCTCCAGCAACACAGAAATATCAGGAAGGCTCGTCCAGCTGACTCAAGCTCCTGAAAAAAGAATATTTCCTCATGCCATAAATACCTTCCCCATCAAATGGGGCTTAATTTTAGACTGTGCTTGAAACACAAGCAAGCTGCTCACCCATGTAGACATAAAGCCCTTCATCAACTGTATCATTAAGCCCAACAGCGCCGTGCCACTGCGTTCAGGATAACCGGATTTGTTTATTTTTCTCTTCTTCATTTTATCTGGGGGCAGAGATGTCGGATCACAGCAACCAGGATTCCAGCCTGGAAGACATCGATGAGGATGAGATCCTGGCTAACCTCTCTGCGGAGGAGCTGAAGCAACTCCAGAGTGAGATGGATGCTATTGCTCCAGATGAAATGGTGCCGGTTGGAATGAGGCAGAAAGACCAAACAGAGAAGCCTCCCACAGGTTCCTTCAACCACAGGTCACTGGTGGATTATTTGTACTGGGAAAAAAAGTCCAATAGTGTGCTGGAAGAGGAAAGAGTCCCCACTACTCTGTTACCCATTGAGGTGAGAGACTTTATGCTAGTACACGTAAACACATAGGTGGATGAAAATGATGAAATCGGAAACATATTGAAGAGGCAGGGAAAAAGAATCTTTCAAAATCGTAAATACTTTAAAACTACACACCTACTACATGATGACCTGGGGCAGACAGTCAGATAGTTTTTTAGCATGGAGCTCTTGTTATGAAATACATTTGTACAAGCAATATTTATTATAAACAATATGAGTAGCTCAGGCAGCAAGACCCTCGTCTTAAGTGTAGGCTGAGTCCTTTGGCGCAATTTTTGAAATTGGAGCAACAGAACAAATAGGCTTCATAACACGTGGGATAGTGGTGGGTAGGCTGGCCAGAGTTTCCTCATAAAACCACTCTCAGGCACCTTGTAATTTGTCAGGCGCCTGTTGCTTGGATGACATTAGTGGAATAGCACCTGTCCTGTAATGAGTCCCCACTTCACTTTGGTGCACTGTTTCCAGTTAGAAAAATTGGCTGCATGTGAGTGTATCAGTGGATTACATTTAGAGCTTCATGTTCAACTGATGATTAATATGTGTGTATATATACATATACACATATATATGTATGTGTGTGTGTGTGTATACTGCCCTACTGTGTGTGTGTGTGTACTGCACATTGCACACACAAAAGTTACTGTTGCCTCAATATTCACGTGTTACCTTAAATGAAATAATATTGGTTAAATCTATTTGTCTCCAGACAAATGAGGAAGAAGAAATTGAGAATGAAAATGGAAATGAGAAAGATATGGAATATGTGTATGAAGAGGGTGATGAAGCTGGGGAAAAAACTGAAGATGTCAGGGAAGGTCTTGAGGAGGAAGAGGAAGAAGAACAGATCAGAATGGATCAAAACGATGCTCCTGAATTCTCATCAAAATCCAGCAAAGACACGGCTCCTGACACAGATGTAACACTGGAAAACTTGCTGCCCCCACCAGAGTTTGCAGATGTGCAGGATGAGAAAGAGACAGAGGTTCCAGAACAAAACTACAGTCCACCAGATGTACCTAGAGATGATCAGACCAGCACTATTCAAGCCGATACAGCAACTGGAGCTACTGAAGCAGCCCCTGAGGAGACCCTTAAAAATGGCAAAGACTCTGAGAAGGAAGAGAAGAAAATAGGCAAACTGAAAATTCCAAAGCTTTCCTTTGGCAGTAATGCCATCAAGCTAACGGCAAGGCCCTCAGGCAATGAAACAAACCTAGAGACCACCCTGGACAAGATTCGCAACAACGACCCCACCATCAAAGATGTGAACCTGAACAACATTGAGAACATTCCCAAAGAAATGCTGATTGATTATGTTAATGCCCTGAAGAAAAACAAACATGTGACAACCTTCAGCATCGCCAACACCGGTGCAGACGAGAATGTCGCCTTCAATCTAGCCAACATGCTGCGTGAGAATCGAAGCATAACCACCTTAAACATTGAGTCAAACTTTATCACAGGTAAGGGCATTGTCGCGATCATGCGCTGTTTGCAGTTCAATGAGACCCTGACTGAGCTGCGCTTCCATAACCAAAGGCACATGTTGGGCCACCACGCTGAGATGGAGGTGTCCCGTCTGCTGAAGGCCAATAACACACTACTGAAGATGGGCTACCACTTTGAGCTGCCAGGCCCTAGGATGGTGGTCACTAACCTGCTGACAAGGAACCTCGACCGCCAAAGGCAGCGGAGGCATGAGGAGCAGAAGCAGCAGCAGATGAAGAAGCAGAAGGAGATGATGGAGATGTATGAGAGTTCCCTCAACCTTCCTCCAGGCCTGTTGGAGATGTTGGGAGGCTACCTGCCCCCAATGGCATTCATGCCTCAGGACACCAGCGAGCCAGAACGGGAGCCAAGTCCCCCTTCAAGAGCTTGTCAAAAACACGACCCACAACTCAAGCCCCCCAGGCCAGAGCCTGTAAACCCTATCAAGGACATCCAACTGAAGAAAACACCTAAGCGCCGGGACCCCCTACTGGAGCTGAACCCCAAAGAGGAGAAGAGAGAAGACAGAGTCAATGTCCAGCTAAGGAAGACACCCAGACGTAAAGAGATGGCTACCGAGGGCCCTCTGGATGAGAAATCCAACTTGAAAGACATGATAAAGACTCTGAAGCCAGTCCCTCGAAGACGGCAGCCACCCAAGGTGGAACTTACACTACGTGACCAGCTGCTGAGTGAGATCCGCCAGAGTAATGTCGCCTATCTGAAATCGGTGAGCACTATCTGGGATCTCTAACTAAAACAAAATCAGTGAATGGTAGATGCATTCAGCTGAAATCACTTATACAGTAAGAATAGTTTGCAATGACATTTAATATGAATGTTGTGCTCCCTGAAAGATGAATTTTTAATGCTTACATTTAGTTTTGTTGTTGCTCCAGCCCAAACAGTGGATTCCTTTACTTTACAGACAAGGGAATAAAGCAAATGGTGTATATTTTCCTGTGGACCTTATTCGAACCAGCACTATAAACCTCACCTATGTATAAGATTTGAAAGTCATGCATGTAGTAATAATTTTATTAAAACTATAAGTTAATGAATTCAAAGTCATACTAACACATCCTACTAACATTATCAGAACATGATGACCCTACCATTTTCTTTTGTGAATTTAATTGTAAAAATCCCTATAGCTCAGGTCTATAAAGTCTGCAAAATTGGAAAGACATACTATTCTGATGATAAATCTGAGCTATTGTGATTTTTACAATCACTAAGCCAAATATGTCAATCTAACAGTATTTGCATATTTGCTTTAACTCTTAGGTGCCACTCCCGAAAGTGTTGGAATCAAGTGAGACCAGTCTGTTCTGAGTGATTGGCAACATATCGATGGACTTGTTCAGAGCAATCCAACACCAAGGACATGCCATTACATATGATACAACCCAGCAGCTGCAGGAGTAGAGAAATAAAGGAATCTTCAGCGCTCTCTGAGAGACTTGAGTAGCTGTTCGAAGTTCGTAGCTGGCTGTTAAACTGTAGACTATGTTCTTTCTTGTATGGCAGCAAAATCAATAAGAACATAAACCACTCTTCCTCAATTCAAGTCACATAATTGTTCAAAATTAGTCTTCAGTGCCTTCAAACATCACCAATTTGCTCAACAGGTCAAGATCCAGTTTTTTTCTCTTCTAGTCTTTATAAATTTGGATTTGACTTTTTTGTGTAATGTGTAGCTATATGTTATTAAAATACATATGAAAACAGTCCTTGTTTTGTTTGTGTGCAATTAGTTGTTTTATTGTGTGTTTTTTAACATGAAAATGTATGAGAAGTGTACAACAGTCCTTGGGTTGTTTTTGTCATTTTAGATTGTGTTTGAAAAAGTGAACATTCTGGCCATTATACATTAACTCGCACTAGGATGTTCCAAGGCATCTCTGAGTAACTGAGAAAGAAAATCTGTCCACAGTAAATACAAGGTAAACAAAATAATAATTATTATACATTACATTACATGCATTTAGCAGACACTCTTATCAAGAGCAACTTCCAGCTCAACAGAACATAAGTGTATCCATTGAATTTAGAAATGAGAGGGACAAAAATTAAGCGTCAAGCCAGAATATACATAATATGGATCCTAAGGAGACACCCCTAATTTTGAGCAAAACACCTTTTTTTTTTTTTTTTTTTTACAAACTCCACCCCAAACACGCAACTCCCAAATAGGAGCTTCAGCACCCAATGTCTGAGCACACTTAATAGTAAGAGAGGTGCACAATTCTCTGCAGGTGCCCATAAATGGGATTTATGCACATCTTACCTCAAGTCTGAATTGGCCCCTATAACCTCATACAGCTCACCTTTAGCTCAATTCATCTTCTGCAGGCATCTTTCCATTTGTATTGTATTTGTATTTCCATTTGCATTTCCATTGTGTATTGGATGATCACATTCAGCTTTGAAGCATTCAGAAAGGCTGGCAGAAGACTGTGAATGAGGGTAGGAAGCCTGGAGCTGGGAGGCCAGGACTGCTTCTCACTGGGCTGGTGTCACTGGTGGCATGGGGGCTGGGGCTGGTTATCAACAGGGCGGTGCATAGTGTAGAGCCTAGCAGTAATAGAATCATCAATCTGATTTGCTAAGTAATACTGCTGAGTATATCTGTAGCTGTGAGCTGATCAGCAATGTGAGAAGATATGTGTGCAGTGGGAGTGGAGTGGGAGTGGGAAAGTCTACTAAATGGATCTCTAATAATAATGTGAACGTTAGTGTTACGGGGCTGTGTGTATAATGGGAGTAGAACTCGCATCTGGATTAACTGGAGAACCCAACTCTGACAGGTTAAGGGCATACTCACACTAGGCCCCGTTGCCTTGTACCGTGCCCGAGCATGATTGCCCCCCCTCCCCACTCCCCCGCTGGCCTGCGCTCACGTTCGCTTAACGTTCCGGGCCCGAGCACGCTTACGTCATCATGATGCGACTTTTTGTGTTGAAGAAAAGCGCTCTGATTGTACTTACTTTGTGGCTTGTGTATGTAATGATTCACTACAGGTCACCACCCACCCATCCCACACCCAAATGTAGAAAGTTTGGTTTATGGCTTATTCTTTCAAACACAAACAATAGAACATGCAGCAGGTCTACATTTGTTCATTTTCAAGAAACAAGACTAACCACTTTAGTTCAGTGTCACTTCAGTGCTGCTGTAATTCTGTAAACACTGCACTTTGTATTTCATTCCACTTGATGCTGCCGACCAAAACTGAAACTGTTATGACCACCCAATAGTTTTTATTGTTGTTTATTGCATTGAATACACCTATTTCTGTTCATGGCCTTATTGAAATGAAGCTATTGAAATTAAGGTTTCTTTAAAGACTACAGCTTCCTTTACTCAACATGAATGACAAAAAAATGGGCTAGTACATATAATTTAGAACATTTATGAATGGTTTGTCACAATCTGTGAGTATTGATGTTTTGCAATGATGTTTGTTTTTACTCCAGTCACTGAAAACATTATTTTAACCAGAGATATACTCACAAAAATGTGTACCCTCAGCCTCAAACGCTTAACAGACATATACTGGATTAGCTCTCCTGTATTATAGACCTACTTAAAAACCAGAGCAGCCTAGGCCTCCATATTTTGTTGTGTGAAATACTGTGTCAGTGCCCTGTGAATGTCATGCCCAGTGATGTGTTCTGGGAACAGCTTCTTCTTGTTTATTGTCTACATCTCCCTCATCAGCCATATTCTCCGGAAGGTGTGCCCCCAAGTCTTTCCCTTTGTGCTCACATATGTTGTGTAGTGTTACATGCATTTGCATGCATTTACTATTCAGCAAGCTGCCACCACCTTATTGCTTATTTTGTCATTGAAATCACTTCTTTTGAGTAAGCAATGCCAATAAGCTCCCAAAAGCCCCCTCTACACACATTGATCAACACAATCTGTAATTGAACTGTTTGTGTCACGGGACATTCTGTACCCTGTTTATTAGCTGTTCTTACCACCACCTAGTGGTTACCTTCTGAATTCCCTCTTGCGATTCCTCGGGACTGTCTAATTAGTCGATATGGGTCACGTGACTTGGGGGTAGCGCGCAACTAGGAAATTCTTTAGTTATGTGTTAGAGCATGTTCATTTTTCCTTTCCGACGCTGTTTTGTGACTTAGCGAGTCTTTGCCTGTAAGTGTTGGGAACTTTTATCATTGTTTTGTGCAAGAATGCATCTTGTCAATAATCATTTCATAGGTTTTCAGTGCATGTAAATATTTTCGTAAAACTGAATGCTAAAAAAACATAAGCAAACTGTATGCAGCTGTTGTCATTGCTATGCCAAGTGGTCAGCTCTTTTCCATGCAATGCTAGCCTGATGCTGTTGCACTGCAGCAAACTTACTTTAGCCCATATACTCTTAAGAACAATGTAAACGGGTTTGCAACTTTTGTCTTTATTATGAGTTTTGCAATCATTTTATGTAAGAGAAAGAAAGGCTGAGTAAACACCGATTAACTCCACTCTGGGTCTGATATTTTTTTAAACTTGTTAGCCATCTGTCAATTCTCTGTAAATGTTACACGCTCAAAGGATAGAATGGCTGTGCTTCGGTTATCCCTTGCCCCTCGGGAAATGGTTTCTGAACCCATGGCAACAGAGGATATGCTGCATCAACTATGACTGAAGTAGGAACAGAATCCCCTTGGATTTCCTCAGTCAGTGATTGAAGAAGCCTCCCAGGCTGGTCTTTAATACATCGAGAATACATCGGAGCATTGAGTAATTTTCCAGGCCACCCTACATTAATGTATCAGGACTGTAGTTTGTGGTCACTTACATCCTGATGTACTACATCATAATAACCCTTGAGATTCTAAGAATATACTTTTGTGACATGCGGGGTTATGGTGGTTACATGCCTGCCATCAATATGCATCATGCATGCTCCAGCACATTGGGGGAAACCACATCTATCCCTGAAACTCAGAACATTCATAATTGGGATTTGTATGACCCATGGGTTGAGGCCATGGACAATGGCTGAGAGACCTGTTTGGTTACCATGCAGGCAGTGGGTACACTAACACCAAAGAGGCGTGAGATTGAACTCTGTGTCCATCATAATGTGACTAACACATGTTGCTCCACTCTCAAAGGTAACCTGTATCTGGTTCTGTGCCAGTCAAGGTGAGATTTCAGCTGCTGGCAGAGGTAGAGGGGTGTGTCCCTGCTTATCAGGAAGTTTAGATGCTAGGTGATGTTTCCCAGCCTCTTGTGCTTTCCTATCAAATGTGAGACCTTGGCTTTGCCCAGCATGATCTGTGAAAATATAGTCTCTGAGCAGAGTCAAATTTTTCATAATCTGCATTTAGAGGTACATGTACCAGATTCACACAATGCATGAATAGGAGCTTACATTAAATCATCACTGATGAAGTGTAGCATTCATCATACAGTGGCAAATTTGTTTTCTGATTATTACAATAATAATATGATAATCTGTTAGGTGTTCATCTCTGCTTTCATAAGTTTCTATATGTGACCTTTGTGGTGAGAGGTGAAGTGTTACAAGTGTTGCCAGTAGCACCAGATGTAGCCTGACCAGTTTTTCATGGTATTGCAGCAAAATTCTTCCTCCTGTTCTCTCCTCAGTCTCCTCAGATGACCTTTTGTGTTCAAATGTGATCCATGCTTTATTGTTTTAACTGTCTCTGTGGGCTAATTAACCAAGAAATAACACAAGAAATTGGGTATTGCAACTTTGAAAGCAGCCACTTTTAAAATTGTCCACAATACAAAATAGTTAGGGTATGGGTTAGTTGTAAAAGTGTGAGTGGAATGTGGACAGAGACCCACCAGAGTAGAAGTGGACCAGAAAGAGAACTGAGTCCTATTTTAAGTGAACAGACAGAGTGAATGCAAAGAGAACTGAGTTCAGTTTTGAGTTGGTTCAGTTGGTTCAGTTTTGGTCCACTTTAAAGAGGTTGTCGTCATCGTATGGTTTTCACAACTCCACTTCTAGATCCTTGATCCATCTCCTGAAAGGTTCGCCACATTCATTTATGGTGTTCATTCATTTAAAGAGGTCTAACTTTTAGAGAGGTATATATGCAAAAGCTGGCTGATGAACAGCAAGCAAAAATATATATATATTTTATACTATGTTAATGGACAAATTACCAAATTATGAATTAATGTTAAAAGTTCACTCAACTTGCAGGAAGTAAACAATTTTCATTTTGGATTTATTGAATTTCTTTCAGAATGTAAAAAGATATACATACATTAAATATATGTATTTGAACAAATGAAACTGAATAAATTAAATAGACCCAGAAAATGTTTTGATGCACCCAAACTACCAATGAGTCTGACAGCAGCAGATAAGTGAAGGACTGCAGGACTGGCAGAGGAGGTTGCTCAGCTGTAGCTTGCCTGTATTGAGTCAGATCTTGCCAGAAAAGTATTTTAGGCATTGGTTGATTGCAGTGTCTCCAATCTTTTTTCTCAAGGAGAACATTTCAAAATATGAGTTGACAGGGGGGACACAAACTTTTAAACATTGTGTCAGAGATCCTGGGAACATATAGCTTGTCCGGCATGTCCACCAACTGATCCATTTACCATTCTCTGTGAAGATGCATGAGCCCCTTTGATCTACATCCTCTTTTTCATTTAAGGGACACAACCAAACACTAGAACAGGTACTCCATTGGAAAAATTAAATTCCCATACAAATTGCACATTGGTTCACCACACTTAAATCCATGTCTGAATTACTTAAGATGTCCCAAACAAGTGGTAATGTCTTACATAGAGTTGATAAGCTTGTCAATGACTGGATGAGCATCTATCCACTGTCTGGTTTTGTGCAGTGAACTCTTAATGTTACTACTGTGTTGTAATGACAGAGCAATTACCAAAGGAAATATTTAGACATCAGAAAGCTATGAGAAAGGACAGAAGGGTAACAGCTAAACAATTGAGCTGAACAATGGTTGCACTGAAGTACATCCATTGTAAATATTGAAAATGATGAAGCCAGCAATCCACTGGTTCAAGTTCAGCTTCATATTCAAATATCAGTTTCAATATACAATGTAGAGAATAGTTTTATCCCCTTTAACACTATATATTGAGATACTGTATATTGATTATTAATGTGATCTATACATAAAATATACTAAGAAAAGGTGTAGTGTATTTTATGGCACTGTATTTGTAACGCATTTTTTAATCTAAGGATATGATTATATTGCTGTAAATTGAAATATTGTTTTCTTGTTATCATATTGCTTTAATATGATTAATAATGTGTTATATGTGCACCACTTACTCATGGTTTCGCAATTCATGTCAAAGCCAAATGCTGAATGTCAGATTTATAGAGTTTCCATTTTTGGATTGCGGTAATGAATAGAGAATGACTTTCTAGAGCGTTTTCCACGGATAAATGCACGTGACACAGACGAAAGTGTGCCATACTATGCCACTAATGTATTCTAACCTTCGCTGCTTTTGTCATTAATACAACTACTGTAAGGATACCACGAGGTTACCACATGAAATGTAAAAATAAATTAATGGAATTTAGTACCTGAAGACTACAGTTTGTAATTAACTAGGGCTTTGTCATCCGTATTACTTCACATTTAAAAGCCACAGTTACAAATAAGTCATTACTTTGTATATTAGGCTACCACAGCACTTTCTGTATTATTGTGATACTAATATCACTTTAATGCACTCTAATAGCTGAAACAACTGCGAGCTTGCTTGCATGTGCAAGTACGATCAGTTTTGATGTTATTGAGTAATTACAGAAAAATTGTAGCTCAATAAAGACTTTACATGCCTGTTCCTCTCAGACACACTGGTGTGTAACAAGCTTGTTAGCCTACATAGGTTATGGGAAGGTATGTGGTTAAGCTATGTGGCCACCTCCATGTTTAGTCTTGTTTACCATTTCAGAGGAACGGGACGGGTCATGCTAATCAAAATCAAAGCCCAAGGGAGAGACCCCCGATACAACTGACTGTCGTTTTACCCCTATGGTGTTCAACCGAATTATTACAATAATCGTCCTTCAAATACTTTCAGTCAAAGGATAGACAATGTAATCACTGACTGATACCATAGGTCGAGGCTCTTTTCACTGTTACCACTTTAATATTGAATTTGCGTGTCAGTGCGATTTAGTAAATCAACAATTTTGTCTGTTTGCTGTCTACGCTACCATCTGAAAATCTAATTAGCAATGACAGCTTGAACTATAACGGATAATAAATGATTTTGCTGGCTTCTTGTAGGTCATTTGCAGTTCGACGAGCCTTATAAAATGGCGACCCGTGGCATCAAAATGAAACGCAAACCCTCAATCCAATGAGAAAATGGAGAAGAAAGTCTTGCCGTCTAACGTCATTTTACAGGAGACCCGTCTTTGCTCTCAACGCGCTCTTGTGCTTGATTTAATTGTATGTCACATGTGACATCTACGCCAATCAATGGAATGCAACCTGGTCAGGGAGCTGAAAAGCAATGCGCCTTGTCATCCGCACTTCATTAGTTATTCGTAGGATTTACGATTTTTACAAACCAATCAAAAAGGCCCTTCAATGAGTATAGACCAATGAGGACGCAGGATAGAGGTGTTTCCTTTTTGCCTTCTTTTCCATTTGATTAAGAGAACTCAGGATGTCTTCCTCAGGTAGGTTAGCTAACACAGCTAAATTAAGTTAGAATGTGTAGACTGTGTATATTAGCATTGTGAAAATCATGGTGATGTGACACTTTGAATAACCTTTTTGATTTCTCAATTAATTCCATCAGAATTCTATTGCTCTACGGATATCGAAAAGTTTGGTTTTAGGCCCAGCAGTAGACTGTATAGCTACAAAGCTAACGTTAGCTAATCTGAAGACAGCAAAAGTACCGAGCTAACAAACTAGCTAATCCCTTTCCTTGAAACACGAAAGTACCGTTATTTGATACGACAGCTGGCTATGTATTAGATACTTGAATAATTTATAATTTGTTAGCTAACGTTACCATGTGGATGTAATTTTATGGGATCTGTTTAGATTTGAAGGATACTTGGTGTAATACACGGCTGTGTAGTTCCATAAAGACCAAGATTAGTTAGCAGCATGTGCATATTTTAAAAATGAATACAAAAATACGTTAATTAAACGTTTTAGTTGTTCTTAGTACTTGTCTCTGAACACGATACTTAGCGAACCGGTGAAGCAGCCAAATAAGTAACAGGTTAGCTATGTTTTTAATATTGCTAATTGTCGGCCTGTAGAGACCTAGCTAACGTTAGCCAACTTCCACGAACTCGCCGGACAGCTAGCTACCTAGCTAGCAAAGTAAAATTAGTTGGCTACCGGTAACAAGTTGATTGTACAGGAAGGCCCTAAAATGCATTTGGAGAAAATGCGTGCATATTGATGCATGTTCATGTTCATGCTAGGCAGTGAAATTTATGTGCATGGCAGTAGTAGAACTTCTTGACGACCAGTGAATGAGCCATCAAGCCAACAGTATCAGCTGTGGAGATGACACTATTTAAAATGTCCCTCTTCCACTAGTGAGTGAGTAAAGCATACCCAAAATATGACTGTGGAAGAAAAAGCTGCCTTTGGATGCCTTGAATCCGTCGTCAGAAATCTCAGCCTGGTTGGCACACTTAAGAATTTGTCATAGCTCATATACAGAAAATCATGATGAGAAGATCTTATACAGAAAAAACAATCAGTTGTAAATTAAATGTGTTGCATTACACAAGCACACCTTTAGAAACAACCCCCAAAGCAACACGGTCCCAATCAGTCAAATTTAATTTGAGAGAGCACTCTTAAGAAATCTCAGAATGCCATGTAGATCACGTAATGCATGTAATTTGCCATTTGTTACATTACATTATTGGCATTAGCAGATGTTGTTATTCAGAGCAACTTACATCAGTTACAGGTTTTTACAATGTTATCTATTTATACATCTGGATATTTATAGGCAATTGTGGGTTAAGTACCTTGCCCAAGGGTACAGCAGCAGTGCCCCCATGGGGAATCGAACCGGCAGCCTTTCAGTTTCAAGTCCTGCTCCTTAACCACTGCATTACACTGCTGCCTGGTTTGTCTTCAACTCAACAGATCTATTTGCAGTAGGAAACAAGAGAGCTAGCTAGCAGATGTCAATAGTTTGCTGCTGCACCCCCAGAAGAGAGGTGCTAGGGAACTTTGTTTGATGGCGCACGCTGTAATGAACTAATTTTATGTAGCTCACTAACCTTGTTTTACTTGTAGCTAGCTGGTTAGCTAGCTACCATTCATTTGGTGCAGACGTTTATTTTTAAAGAAGCGCGTGCGCAAATTGGTGAGATCATTTACAGGCAAATCACATCTCGGACAAAGAACTCACGACACAAATTATTTTGTGTTTTTCCACTCATATAGACTAATAGCTAAGAAATGGCCCACATTCACAGAATCTCCTTGTTAAAGTTAGGCAGTTGTCACCTTGTGACCGTAATTTGTATTGTGACAAAGAAATTTGAATTCAAGGTGCGAAATCTACCAGCCTCCAATTTTCTTCCCCTGAAACAGTCTTGAGATGACTGGATATTATTTTATGGGTTCTAAAGTGTTGCTAGCCCAAAGAAAAGAACCCAAAATTTGGATGCACGTATATTGTTGGGAAAATTACACCTGAACTTCTAGTTGAAACAAATTCAGGTGAGTTTTCTCTTGTCAGCAGTTTACCATTGGGGGGGGGAGTGGGGGTCATTTCAGAGTGACATAGAGCAGTCATCATTAAGATATTTAAAATGTATTCCTGACATGTAAAATACAGTTCGTTTGCCTTATTCCATCACTGAATTTGATACTGTTTTAATAATTGGTACCTTGAATACCCTTTTGAGCATCATCAGTGAGGGGTTTCAGACTTAGGCTAAGCTGCTGAAGGTCAAGCAGACTGGGAAGGCAAAAGAGAAATGGTTTGTAAAACTCAGTCAACTTCTGTTGGTCCACTCTCAGATGGATTCTGTGACAAGTAAAATTATCTCACTTGTTACATTTGTTCCCTCCTTTGAATGCTGCATACTTGTTAGCATTTTCATCATTTAACTTTAGAAAATGAAGTCACACATTGGGCCAATTGTGGCTACCTGCATTCATCATAATTCCGTCTGGGAGTGAGGAGTCTATATTTAATCTGTTTTGACAGTTCAGAACTGTTAGCAGATAAAGAAAATTTCAGTGATTTTGAGTGTTAGGTTGTTTTTATGGGATGTACTTAAACGCTGTGTTAAATGCCCACTCAGTGTTACGCTGATTCACATAGAATATGTTTCCTGAATAGTACCCCATGCACATCAGTTCACTTGAAAATCATTTGTGTCGCCATTGACCTTTATAAAACGTGCATCTGCATCTCAGGGGATCTTATTCTTCTGTTGGTATTCCGTGTGACCGCACTGTGACGGAGTGCCGTCACTACAGTTGAGTATGTGCTTTGACTGCCAGACCAACGAGCCTGGCTCTTTGGCATCGCGGTCAAAGTCGCATGTTTGGTACCCCGTAGACCCGGGTTCCAGGCCGGGAGGGGTGACTGCTCTCGCCCTTTGCTACACGCACAGTGGTTTGATGTAGAACGCAAATTAAGAACAGCAGTTAACATATGTGCCTTAGCAATAGGCGCACATGCTTCTCAAAAATCAGCAATGCCTGAACCAAGTTGGATGCAAGGTAGCTAGCTAGCTAGCCAGGTAACCAGAAATAACTGTCACAGTGCAGGCCAATACACTAAATATTTCCCTACTGCCTCCCCCTTTGGAGGTAGCAAACTATAGGCACAGTTGCGAGATAGTTTGCTTGCTAGTTTGATTGAGTTAAAGATGCTACATTTCAACCTCAAAGCTACCTATGCAAAGCAACTGACACAGTATTTTTTGGATGAAAACGCATCGGATTATGAGGAGGACAGCAGGAGATAATATTTCTTCGGTACATTTTCAGCAATGGTGAGAGATAATGCCACAAATGCAGGCCACCATTACAAAGCGATGAGAGGAGAAATGGCTTATTTTAAAGAGAAAAAAATAGTTTCATTGTTTTTTAAAGCATTTTTAGTTGCCAAAGTGGGGAACTCAGCAGCACGAAATGTTGCCAAAACATTAAAACATTCCTTAATGAAAGTGTCTGCTTCCATGTTTCAGGCAACAGAGAAAATATTGTGCCATGTTTAAAGAACGTAAATGTTTAGCATTACAGTGTTACACTAATGATGCAGGGTTATCAAAAGGCGATTAATTGATTCAAATGCATGTCATATGGAAACTTGGTTTTCTCTGTTTTCATTGGACTTTGCCTGTCTTGTTACCAATAGTGTTGTTAGATATGATGGCCACTGTGGCTCCATGACTTAATCTACCTTTTCCTGCACTGAAGAGTTGCGGGGAGAAGAGAGACTTACAGTGTCAAGTTAGAATACACGTGTCTTGGAAAATAATGAGACACACCCATATTTCGAGCAACACGCCCTCATTTTGGGCAAACTTCGTCCCAAACACCCATCTCCCATATAGGAGCCCATGTCTGAATGCGCTTAGTAGTAACAGGCGCCATTAAGCACTTAAGCGGGGTTTACATATGTGTATCTGAAGTCTGACCCCATGGTGAGCTCAGTTTTCTCAAAAATCGCCACAGAAACCCTACAAGTAATGAAACTTACTGTGTAATGTAGGTAATAACATGATATTGTTAACAACTGGGAGTCAATAAGTTAAGCTTTTTTTTCTTATTGTCAATGTGAATGTAACATCACTGATGGCATCATTCATTGGCGCAACTTGTGTCATCACAGTAATGATGATTTACAATTAGAGGGTGAAATGCCAGGATAATAGCCACACCCTTTAACAGTTCCATTGTTCCCTTCCTATTAAGGGTACATGTTTGATTTTGTGATTGTTTATATTGACCCTTTTATTTCAGATCCAGAGACCCTGTTTTTTTCTCTACTTCTGACATTACATTTAGCAGTTTCCTTTTGTCTGTCCACTAGGTTTCAGGTGAGGGTTCATGTCCCTGCCCACCAGTGAATGAAGCTGTCCAGAAATTCTTCCTTCAGTACGGCCTCCTTCCCTCATCTTACCTCCCATCATGTCTTCCTCCTCTTGCTCCTCCTCTGGGGAGACCAGTCCAGAGGACACACCCCGTGGAGGGGGTACTATCCGGGTCTACCTCCCCAATAAGCAGCGTACTGTGGTAAGGTTTTTTATATTAATTTTGCAGCAGGTTCTCATTCTGCAGTCCTCTAAACCATGTTTTTTTTCTTTAACTAAGGTGTGCTTTTTCAGATCAAGTTGTATTTTGATGAAACATATGTAATTAAGTAATTGAAATCAAAAGGTGATGAAATATTTTTAATTGACAGCCCATCAAGTATTTTGTTTTTAACCTTAATATGGGAAGAGAGTAACATTAAGAAGGAAGGAGACATAAGTGTGAAATGGCAAAGGCACCTATGACTGAGAGGATGCTTGAAACACTGAACATGTTCGTAATGAAACACTGACTGCACTATTCTAAATATCACAGAGATGCTGAGAAATAATGTGTGAAATTATAATTTTATTTTGTAAAGGACAAAATGGATTGTACTTTGACATTGTATAGCAAAATCCAAGTGCGTGAATAGCACACTAATATTATTAAAGAAATAAATTGACATGAATCACATAGTGCACCATTTGTGTTCAGGTTTACAAGAGACTTATATCAGCGTGCAAGCTTCCTAGAACAGACTTTTTTTTTTTTTTTGAGAGGTGCAGCAGTGTCCAGTGTTCTGCCTAAGACCAGTAAATGCCATAGTTTGAGCTACCACTTAGTCGTGTGCTGGAGCCTGAGGAGGCTTTGTTATGAAGTTAGACTTGAGGGGTCTTCATTGTCCAGAGAGGGTCCTGAGAGCTCATTAGTGAAGTCATCACAGTATTTGTTACTCAGTGTCACAGCACAAACCAATAAGATGGAAGTAGTGAGAGAGTTGTCGGATAATACAGGATTGTGAGGCATGATAGCAATATTCCTAGCTTCTGTGGCATTCGTTAAGACCGGATCAAGAGTACGGTTGCAGAAGAGCGTGGGTCCATTTGTGCATGAGCAAAGCTGATGGAGTCAAGAACACCAAAATGCTAGTCCAAGAGAATTGCTTTCATGTGAATACTATCTGTACTGACTACCAGTAAAAGGCAGCAAGTCACAAACTGATAGGAAGCCAGTAAGTGGCCCAGGTGGCTGATAGACTAGAATGAGGGTAAAAGGTTTCACAGCTTTTCTGTCAGGATGTGCAAAACTAAAGAGAAGCACTTCAGATTAATTACTGTTATAGCCAGATTTTTAGGTAGCGCATAATTTAGTGTCTTATATAACAGCCACTGCACCTTCTCAACCAGCCAGGTGAGGGGCTTGGTTATTACTGTAGCTCAGAAGGGTGGATTCATTTAAGGTAATAAATTCATTGAGTTTTAGCCAGGTTTCACTCAAACATAAGATATCTACATGGTGATCAGTAATTACAAAAGCACAAGTGCTGCCTTTGAAGTCAATTATCTTATGTAGATTAATCGAGTGTTTAGATCCAGTTGATTACATGTGTTAGATATAGTTCTGTAAGTGTCTGATCTTATTATCTGAACCAATGCCCCAGTTAATTAGCTTTGAGAAGTTGTTTTTGGATTATAGGGAAACAGACACTGTCTCAATGTAAAGAAACCTGGGTAGTAGTTCAAGGGAACTAGCAGGCATGCTTAGGATAGTAGGTCTGCTGTCTGGCTTTGGCCCTGGTTTGTCAAAGGTGTAACCGACTCATACTGTAGGCTGTATTTTTAGAGATAATTATTCCCTGAGTCCAGGAAAACATGGTCAACAGGCTCCTGGAGAATAGTGGATATGTTAATAGTGGAATGACATCAGAAGTGCCTCTATTCTAGTTGAGAGGCTATTATGAGAGGGAGATTGACTGACAAGCGATGGCATGATAGGGGTCAGGCAGGTCATAAGTGCGTCCAACAGTAGCCAGGGCAGGGGTGTCATGAGTTTTACATTACAATGATTGTCCAAACATCTTGCCCAATGAGGCAGGGCAAATGGTAAACAGAGGGTTAGGCTGTCGAAGCAGTTATAAAAGAGCAGACAAGACTTCTAAATAGATTCAGGAGTGGTTTCATGAACACCAGGATGAAGTCAAAGACCTTCCATGGCCTCTCCAATTACCAAATGTAAACATCCTTGAACGTTAATGAGAAGTTCTGGAATGTAGAGTGCGTAGTAGATTTCCACCTCCTTCATCTCAAGTAATTGCAGACTTTCCTTCTTGAAGAATGGTCCCACTAGAAACAGGTCAAAACATCTATAACAGTATTTCAAGAAGGACTGAAGCTGTTCTGAAGGCAAAGGGCAGCTCAGCCCCTTATTAGTTAATAAATATTCGTCAATTGGTATTTCATGTATATTTGCATGAATATTTTGTGAGTGCACATACACTGTTATCATTTACAGTATTTTGTCTACCGTTTGAGAGGCTGTCCATGTGAGAATTGGTCAAGTGTCTGAATATTTTTGCAAGGCACTGCATATGTGTATGATTTAAACATTATTTTGGGTATTAAATGCAGCTTATAAAATGTACTTGCTACAGCAACATTTGGCAGTGTTTTTAAGCAAATATAAGAATGTCTTCATTGCATATGCAGTCCATATATTTGTATGTATCAGATGTGGCTGATAAATTTTTGCTATTGTAGCAAAAATATTTTACATATTCAGTTATGTATATACATACTGATATAACTCTATATGCTGGATATTCCATATATACTGGATGTTCCACTGAAATCTTCTCAGGCATTCAGTATACACACAGGGATGATGCCAGTTGTTTTAAGCTCTTATATCCAACCCTGAAATCTTTGGTCTTGATGTACAGTCATTTCTTGGTTGAAAATCCAAAAACGGCACAGGACCAGTTGCTGTGATTCTGAAAAGTGGTCATTTATACCATTCAATTCAATAGCCATTCTCACCTAGAACAAGTCTCACATTCACTTGTGCTTAGTTCTTACCACTGTAAAATTGACCAAATATTTTACTCTGTTAGCCATATGTAGAAAAGGAAAACATGAAAATATTATTAGTTTGGCATTTTTATCAGTCGTTCTTAAAAAAAAAAAAAAAAAAAAAACTCTCCAAATGTGAATATTGTTTCTGTAATTCATAACAGTTGTTAAGATATCTATGTTAAATTATGATAGTTCTGCAACCTGAAGTGCACTGGTTGTCTTTGAACAGTCTGTCATTGTAACTTCCTCAGTTGGTTAATCATCACCAATAATGTTGTTTGGACCAGTCCTAAAGTAGCAGTTTGAGTTCCCTGTATCAGAGCTGCCAGCAGCCAATTGCTTATATTAATGAGCAATTGGACCATCATTATCTGAAAACAAACAGATTAGTTGGTAAACTTTGATCTCACTTTCAAACTTTGGACATCTTTCATGCATATAAAATTTGCTTTGGCACCAGTGTTCAATTTTAAAGGACTCACAATGCTATTGACCAAGAGTGGAGCAATCTAAGAAGCTATCCGCACTGCACATTTATCATTTTCTGAGGCAGGGTCTATGTTTGGTGTGCGTTGAACCATTCTCTTGAAAAACTGGCCTCGCTGATGTTAACTGAGTGCACTCTGTGCCTCTGGCTTTAGCAGCAACCTCAGTGAAAACACATCTGTTCCAGCATCATGGAATTCTTCTTGCTCAAACATGCATGTCTCCAGTTTAATTTTTTAAGTCTGTTAGGCTTATATCAGATTTACTTTTGGATTTGGGACTGAAATAGAAACATCATAGTTTTCATTCTTTTGAGGATATCAGTAGTCATCAGACTTTTGCCGGTCCACTTCTAGCATGTGCTTGTAATTCTCTTCAGTGAAATTATACGTGTTGTATACCTTAGTTGCTTGTGGTCCTGCCACTGTTAGCAGTAAAGCTGCCTTGTGTGCTCCAGGATTTCTGTAGTGCTGATAGTGAGAAACGGCATGAAGTGTAGCTTAAATGCATGCCAGTTTGCATCAAAATTCTCCGCCATTTTGAGGCCACGTGGAGGTTTAGTGGCTTCCATGATTGATTGTATGACATATTACCACTCAAGCTATTTTAAATGCATCATCCTTTATGAGCCAGATCAACCAGCAACAATTGTAAACCTGACTCTGCTTTGTGCACAGTGGTCTTTGCGACAGATGTGTGGTTACAGAGCGCTAATGCTTTTGTGATTTATTTGATGGTCATAAAGTACTTGATATGCAAAACTGTCCTGTATGTGGTTGTGTTCATAGGTAAATGTCCGGCCGGGGCAGACTGTTCATGACAGCTTGGACAAGGCCCTTAAAGTGCGAGGACTGAGTCAGGAGTGCTGTGCTGTGTTTCGTCTCCTTGAAGGGTAAGTTCCCATTATAATGTTCAAAGGGTTGAAAAGCGTTAACACTAGCATTTGAATATTTTCTGATAGTTCTGGAGAAGCCTACCTTCAAATGACACAAAACCCATATAATATCACCTGTAAACCTTTTTATCTGCCCCTGTTCTGCTGTTTTATCATGTCACACCAGAAGTATGTAGTTCTTGTGGTAAGCCAGCAACTAAACTCTTCACAGTAACACTGATAGACTATGAAATAAACAAAGTCTCAAAAGCCAGCTTGTTAGCTAGCCAGTGAAACAGCAAGCTAGTGAATCCAGGAGCACCATTTACTTTTGAAAGTTACTGTGAGTATCATAACAAGCTAGGTACTAATTTCACTGGCATATTCATGTAATCAGTACAACTTGTTATTTCAGTCTCTCTTTTTGTTTTCCTTTTGTAAAAACAACATGGCACATCATAATATTGGCATGGCTAGCAGGTTGACACGAAGAAAGGAAAGAAACAGGAAAGCGCTTGTTCAGTCATGTCACATTTTTGTTTTCAACTCAGCGTTATTTCTGGGGAATTTCACTTCGAAATGATTTTGTGTCATGAACTCTTTCACGAAACGTATCATATCATGAGCTGAACGTATCATCTTATGCTACAGATAAGTTATAGATCAAACAAGGCCAAAATACACAAACACAATAGACAGATACTTAGATTGCTCCAAAAAAAAGACATGTAGACATGTACATACAAAAGGCATGCTAGTCTGCAAAAACGACATACAAGTTTTCACCATGGGAGAGTCTGCACTGTCAAGCCACCCAGAGGTATATATAATGTTTGCATATCAGTAGTATAAAGTGCGTGCTCATGCATATCTGGCTGGCCATGTGTTTCACCTGTGCAAGCTCTCAAAACCAATCTGGCTGATGCACAAATCGATGGAGTAC